>CM067475.1:5116914-5240478 GCA_034552555.1 Semaprochilodus insignis | reverse complement strand
ATATATATATATATATATATATACACACACACACACACACACACACACACACACACACACACACACACACACAGTAATAAAACCATCCCAGACTGACCAGAAAAAAAGTTTCCATATCATACACATTTGCGTCAAGACATAGTTCAACTGTGGCAGCTCTAAAACGAGCAGAAATTGCAATTTATGGCTACGGTGAAATGAGGTTAATGAAAACTGGCGACCCCCGGCCTAATGTGTCTTTCCTGAATGTGGCACTCCTAAAATTTAGTGAGGAACCTGGGTCCAAAGGGTGTTTGTCTAGGCTTCGACTTCTTCTCCTTCTCATTTTCTTTCTCTGTCCCTCTCTCTCTCTCTCTCTTTCAGCCCCTGTTAGAGCTGTGTGCTGGGTGGACAGAGGGATCTGGGGTAATCAATTCCAGGTGATGTTTACCACAGCAGCAGTGGCTGCAAAGGTGCAGCGATGGCAATGAACTGCAAAAGCACAGTGAGGGGCAGAAAATATCATCAGAGGGAAAAAAATCAATAAGGCTGATTTAATTTTGCCAGGCATTAGATGTACCAGGACAGCATAGCTTATTCTGTCTGTTTTAGAGTGACCTGAAACACTGAGAGGACACCGAGGAGAGCAGGAGAAGGAGTAGAGGACTGGAGGAAAGAAACCACGGATGGGAGGGAGGGGGAGATAGGGGTTTGTGGCACTCATCCCATGCTGCTCTCTCGTTGCTTTGTCTCGGACTCTCTCAAGCTTCTGCCAGAGGACTGTCAGGGAATGGGGCTTGTGATGGGACCAAGGACCTGAGGGAGCTGCTCTAAACCTCATTTGGGGTGAAGTGCAAGACTGCATTCAGCACCACTGCTCAGCTACATTAGAGATGATCTCCATCCTACTTGAGGGAGAGATTCTTGAGAGAGTGAGAGAGAGAGAGACAGACAGAATAAATACAGGCTTGTGCTGACTATGCAGTTTCATTATTTAGGGCTCATTTTATTTCCAGGGGTTTGTTGCAGCATTTTGAGTGGAAACATAGCACAACCCAGTCAATAACACTTGCATGTTTCTCAGGGATTATAAGCTTCAGTGTTTGCCTCACCTGAAAAGCCTGCAGCATTGTAATATTACAATCACTTGTGCTAATTTAGTTATTCCAGTCTCAGACATAAGCTGCCCTTTTAAAAGGTTGCTAAATACAAGTCTGGACCATCAAGTTAAAGGCCCCTAGGGGCTCTAATATTATGTGGACTCCTACCTGGCTACCCTTTTTTAGGTGATCAGGGAAGTTTTTACGATATCACAGCCGGTTATACGAGGCCTTAGCAGCACCACGATAGCAGCATACTAACCGCAGTGTTGGGAAAGTCATATTGTTTTTCAACCGAGACAAAACAATGGCAAGATTTCACACACATTAAAAAGAATAGAAGAAACATTAAGATTACGAAGATTATCTTAAAATGGGACCACTGAAATGTGCATAATCATCAAATCTTGAGGCCAATCATTCTCTGAGTAGAGAGCTTTATGAGCCATTTTGTGCCATTTGTGATTTTCACACAGAGGAATTTGTATTCCACATTTAACCCATCCGTGAAGTGAAACACCCACACTAGTGAATACACACACTAGGGGGCCGTGAGCACACTTGCCCGGAGCGGTGGGCAGCCCTATCCACGGCGCCCGGGGAACAGCTGGGGGTTAGGTGCCTTGCTCAAGGGCACCTCAGTCATTGCTGTCGGTTCAGGGAATCGAACCGGCAACCCTCCGGTCACAAGGCTGGCGTCCTAGCTAAAGCGTACTCTGGTGCTCACTTGTAGTATCTGGTGCTCACCAGATTTTGGACGAAAAAAAATTATACCATGTCATGTCAGGGGCGCTGTATCATCCTCTAATCAAAGTACACATCTTTTAAATATTTGAACATTCAACTGCAAACTGTAAGTAGCTCAATGGAAAGATAAGCAGTGTTTGGAGGGACCTGTTTTCAGATCAGGAACTACAAACCTAAGACCAGCCTACACCAGCTAGTTCACTACTGTGTTCAAACTCTGCTTCATTTTCACCACATGAATATGAGGTATAGTCCAGTCAACCAATCCCAAACTCTGCTTTATTTTTGGGGCAGATCCTTAAGCCACCCCATGAGTCTATGGCTGTATTCAGACTGCAGATAAAATGGATTTGTTTCTCAAGTCAGATCTTTATAAACGACTGCTTGCACTGTTATTTGTAAGTGATGAGATCGGATTATTATATACAGACCACACCAACCTATCTGCATGGGTTGCTGTGGTAAGGACATACTGTAGGTGTCAGTGACTTTATAGCCTCACTGGTGACATGTTAGAACAACTTTCAAATTAGAACAACTTTTTCTCAAATCTGGTAAGTTTTATTTATTTATTTAAATGTGACATCATCATAATAGTAATAATAATAATAATAATAATCTATATGCTTTAAACTCTAGCTAGCTAACTCACCTGTTCCTGTCCGTATTTCTCACCTAGAGTTTATCAACAGACCCATTTGAGGAAGGGACTGCTGATAACATCTAAATGAATATACACTATATTGCCTTCACACACATATGAACTTGAGTGACATCCCATTCTTAATCCATAGGGTTTGCAGCTATAACAGCTTCAACTCTTCCGGGAAGTCTTTCCACAAGGTTTAGGAATGTGTTTATGGGGCTGTTCGACCATTCTTCCATTCATCAGACAGTGATGTTGGACGAGAAGGCCTGGCTCGCAGTCTCCGCTCTAATTCATCCCAAAGGTGTTCTATCAGGTTGAGTTCCACACCAAACTCGCTCATCCATGTCTTTATGGACCTTGCATTGTGCACTGGTGTGCAGTCATGTTGGAACAGCAAGGGGCCATCCTCAAACTGTTCCCATCGAGTTAGGAGCATGAAATTGTCCAGAATCTCTTGGTCTGCTGAAGCATTAAGAGTTCCTTTCACTGGAACTAAGGGGCCGAGCCCAACTCCTGAAACACAACCCCACACCATAATCCCCCCTCCACCAAACTTTACACTTGGCACAATGCACTCAGACAAGTACCTTTATCCTGGCAACCACCAAACCCAGACTCGTCCATCGGATTGCCAGACAGAGAAGCATGATTCATTTCTCCAGAGAACACATCTCCACTCCACTCTAGAGTAAGGCTTGGATGCAGCTGCTCGGCCATGGAAACCCATTTTCCTAGTGCGCATTACTTTTACCTTGCATTACGTAACTGTGTACATGTTGTCTACAGTGGTGAGTGGTGTAGTTTCATGTATCAGCCCATCAAGTCCTTCAGCAAGCCACAAAGCATAAAAGCTACAAGCAGACAGTGTAAGCAATCAACATTTACATTTATGGCATTTAGCAGATGTTATTGTCCAGGGCAACTTACAAAAGTGCTTTGTTCTCCAGTCAGAGAATGTGTTCTAGCTAGTACAAATAGGTTACAGCCCAAACTATCTTTGAGCTCAAACACTGCCAGAAACAATACCTATAAAGAAAGATGGAGTTAAACACAGCATAAGTGCAATAAAATGCATTTCAGTGCATACGTAGATCCGTGCTTGTTTAAGTGCCTTATGAAGACTGGTCTTCTGTTTGCACTTGAAGACCACAAGAGACTCTTCTGTTTGGACACCCAGTGGAAGTTTGTTCCCGCACCTGGGCTCCAGGACAGAGGTGAGTTTTGATGCTTGTCTTTCATGCATCATAAATGATGGTGGGTCAAAGCAAGCTGTACATGTAGCTTGAAGGGTTCGAGGTGGAGATTGTGTTTTGACCATTGTCATATAGTAGGAAGAAGCTGGTCCATTTCTGGCTTTGTAGACAAGCCTCAGGGTTTTAAGTCTAATGCTGGCAGCTGCAATCTAAACAAATAGCATTCTTGTTCCAAGAGATCCAGCCTCTTCCATGCCAACATCCCAATCTAAAGATGGACAGCAGTGGCAAAAAGCCAAAAAACAAGTTAGCACTTGTGAAAAGGCAACAAAAAGAAGAAGAGGAGAGCTAGAAGAGGATGCAATGAAATGCAAAATATCAGGTATATCCACTGACAGGACCAGGAAAGTTTGCTAACTAGAGTTTACAGCATATAAATGATCATTACCTATATACCTATATACCTACATATACATATACATACACACATTATATATATATATATATATATATATATATATATATATATATATATATATATATATACACACATATACTGATCATCAAAAAATAGTTGCAGACCAGTCCAGAAGGCCTGGTGTCACTCCATCTCCACCCCTACCGCAATATCTGCAGGAACCTCTACAACTCCATGCCGAGACGTCTGGCATGTTGTATTAGCGAACATGGCGGCCCGACGCCTTACTGAGAGACACTACTTCTGTAGGTGTAGCTCAATAAATATTGTCTATATCAGTCTAAATTTATCATCATTTACTGTTCCTGGTAACCTAATACATACTTTGAGTATAGCAGATGTACATAGCAAATAGCTGCTCTGTGGATATCGAACACTGTCATAAGAAAAGTCTTATATATATTTTTATTGTGAACTTTTTTTATGTTTGTTGTGCTGTCTGTTTTGTCACCGTGGCGCACTATCCGCTTGGTAATTCAATAATGCAATTACCATTTCTGGGCCCAATCGCTCCTTCAGATCCCATGTACAGTGATGGAACCTGTCACCTTTTTAATGATCACTTCATTCTTTAGTGAGGCACCATTAAGGGTTAAATAGGATCTAAATTCTTTCAACTCTAATCCACTTGTAAGGCGTCCAGGTCTAAGCCTCTAGTGCTTTGGCAGAGGCACTCGTCTTTGCTGTTTGAATAGATCTAAGTGCAAAAACATGTACTCAGTTGTCATTCTATTGCTTTCCTTATAATGAGAAAGGGAAGAGGAAATGGCTGCAGTTAATAAGTTAAGTTACAATTATTACACTAATGAGGAAAAGCTAGTTGACATTAGCTCCGGTTTTGGTTGTGTCCATGAACACACTTTGTGTTTTGGCTATTAGCCCTTTTTCTGTGCTGCCTCTGCTGACAGCACATACCACCATGCATTTTTACGTGATCTAAGCTGGTCTTTGCTGGTTTATGCTTGTTTGTAATGGTTTATAATGGTCTTGTGCTGATTTAGCTGGTCACCCCGGTTGACTAACATACCAGCATCCAAAATACAACGTGTGCTGGTTCTGCTGATGATCTGTTTATCAGCTTCCATTTTTTTCTGACCGGCATTCCAGCATTCCAAACAGAACATGGTGGCAGTATGACAGTGTTTGATCTCCACAGAGCAGTTATTTGACCAGTGTGTGTTAAGGTTAGCTAGAGCCTCAGCCAACACAGTAGAGGCTTGGATCCGGATGTAAGGTCAGTACGTCAAGTTTTAATCTTAACAAGCAGGTAAGCAAGATATGATGGAAACGATTGTGGTGCTATTTTAATTAATGCATTTGTATTTGATTTCTTTTCAACTGCTCATGTCAGAATGTCAGAGACACTGCTTGGAATTTATTACTGACCGAAATAAATAAGTTTATCTCTGCTGCTATGACATCCCTTGTTGTTTGTTTGTATGGTAGATAAATGGCCTGTGTTGTTGTAATTGCATTGTGCCCTAACATAATCTAATATAATGCTGGTCATTAGTTTATGCCTCTTGCATGATTCTTACAGGCTGTTACTGCTGCTGAGGACCTGTTACAGTTAACAAGCCTCTAAAAGCGACTCTGATAATACAAACATAACCCGAATCCTCTACGGCATCACCGGCATCAAATCCTGTACATTAGCTTTCAGGTTTGTTTTAGAGTGCTGAGATCAAGCTGAATGTGTGCTCTTATATATTGGATTATTTTTAGCGATGGCTTAGTGAATAGAATAGAGAATCCAGCCTGCGGAATAAAGGGAGTAAGGACACAGGGACCCTCTGTGTGCATGGAGGTCCTAGATGTTTTATAACCCACAGATGGGCTGATTTGCAAATCATGTTGGAACTTAGCAACACCCCAAAGGAATATTCTGCTCATGGATTCAACACATGGGCCAGCGTTCTGACAAATCCAAGGATGGATGGTCGCTGAGTTGATGATCTGCGTTTTCAACCTTAAAAAAATCATGAGTTTCTTTGCAGACGTCTGTGATGCAGTTCAGTGGCTGTGCAATATAGACACAGCAACCAAGGAGTCACATTATGGTGATTACTGAATATTTGAAACACTGATTTCGAGGGAACAGGAGTAATGCTGTAGCTGATTAGACTGCCAATTCCTGGTGAATTAAATATGAATCCTCAGATACCTTTTCAGTCTTGTAAGGATAAATATACACAAACAGAGCATCTGGAGATAACATTTAGTCAGGCAGAGTGATTGATTAAGGGAAATGAGTGTTTCTGAAAAGACTCAACTGTATAATGCATTTGTCTATACAAGCCTATTAGACTGTGAGTGTGAAAAAGATCAGTTAGAATGGAAATGCATTGTCAATGTTTGAGTAAAGGGCATTCATCAGAGGAATGCACATTACATTAGAGGGATATCAAAGAGAAAAGACAGGAAAAAAGATTTCATGTGCGATAGTGTTCGATATCCACAGAGCAGTTTGCTACGTAAATCTGCTACTCAAAGTGTATATTAAGTTATAAATATACACTCATCATCACCCAAAAGGACGTGTCGGATTGCAGACTGATAGACTGGGCAATATTTACTGAACTACACATAAAGTAATAGTGTCTTGTGCGCACTGTCCTGTGATCATTGATGAAGGACTAGAAGTTGACCAACACAAGCTGTGTGGCTACAGGTGAGCTATCATCTCTGACTTGACATTTACAAGGTGGACCAGCAAGGTAGGAGTATTTAATAGAGTGGACAGTCAGTGGACACAGTGTTTAAACACTCCAGCAGCACTGCTGTGTCTGATCCACTCACAACAGTGCAACACATTAATGTTGGAAGCTGTGTTCCTGACTTGTGGACCAGTCAGAGGCTGTATTCTGACTTGTTGACCAATCAGAGGCTGTATTCTGACTTGTTGACCAATCAGAGGCTGTATTCTGACTTGTTGACCAATCAGAAGAGGTGTTCCTGACTTGCCGACCAATCAGAGGCTGTGTTCCTGACTTGTCGCCCAAACAGTGACTGTGTTCCTGACTTGTCAACCAATCAGAGGCTGCACTTAGGACTTGTAGACTAATCAGAGACTGTGTTCCTGTTCAACAGAACAACACTACCCTACCAGACAAAAGAAAAGTATATCTCTAGCATGTGTATACAGATATGCATTCTTCTTATGTACAATGTCATTTAATGTCACATACAACATTAGCGACCTGAGAAGGTTAAGTATGGTGGTTGGTCTGTGATGCTGTGGGACTGTTTTTCCTCTAAAAGTCCTGGGAATTTCATTAGAGTACATGCCAGGACATTTTAAATCAAAATCTTCCCCTGCAAAAGAAATGTGTTGTCATTGGATCTTCCAGTAGGACAATGATCCAAAACATATGTCCAGTTCAACACAAAAACAGAACAGAAAACCAAGCTTCTGTCATGGACATCTCAGTCACCTAATCTAAACCCTATAGAAAACCTGAGGGATGAGCCATAAAGGACTTGGGGTCCTGGATGATCTGGAGAGGTTCTGTAAAGAAGATGAATGTAGTCAAATTCCCTGCTCAATATATATGTGTATATTGTCCCATTGGACAAAAAAATGAGTCACCTGTGACTAAAACATTCCTAATAGCATGTAATACCTCCACAAGCATGAATAACAGCTGTGATTGGATTTGGCATGGACTGAACAAGTTTCTGGATGTAGGCCACATCAGTGTTCAGTCACTCTTGCATCAAAGAATTGTGCAGTTGGGCCAGATTTGGTGGATGCCTTCCCTGGTACAATTCTGAGGAGAATTTCCTTTAGACTGGGATTTTAGCCACTGCTGGTAGACCCGTATGACCGTACACTTCCATACACCTGCAGATTCAGCTACATCCTTCATTCACACTATGCCATTTGGCACGCCCAAATGCTATCACTCCTTTTCACCAATCATATATATATACACTGATAAAAATGCTGTTTTAAAATAGCTCACTGGGGATGCTTGTCTTGGGGAGGAGGTTTCACAGTAATCCCATTTGACATTAAAGAGATTATTAGTGAAAGTAAACAAAGAACTGTAAGTATGAAAAGAGCCATTATCTACACTGGCATTTATCAGTGATGCTGTTCTTGCACTTGCTCTTGGTTAGATTAGATTGAACCTCATTTCCGCTACGCGGCTGACCATTTCTCTGCATACAGTGGTTAGAGTTAAGGGCCTCAGGCTTGGCCCACATGACCCTACTCCGCCAGTAAGAGGAGTCGCTGCGATGCGCGCAGGAAAGGTCCAGAAGGAGGAAGACGAAGACGGGGGAGAAATAAATGAGGCAGAGTGAGATGTTTTTATATAGCAGGTGGGCGACACATCTGCTCGGCGGCGCCCAGTGGCTATGCTTCAGGTCCGTCATGCGCTGAGTGGGCCTGAGTGGAGGAGAGAGGGAGAGAACGAGGAAAACAAATTCACAGTAAAGCAAGTCCAAACTCTTGAACTACTCTTGAAAGAGGCGAGAGATGGAGCACGTGTACTTACCCCTGCTGATTTTAAGATGAGGGCGGCACGATAAAATGTGCCTGTGAGGTGTTTAAAACCTTATTTGACCCAAACAGCAGATGTGTGTATAAACAGGGCCCTTCCAGAATCTACTCACCCATGTCAAATGTCCTGAAAGCAACACTTTGCTTTTCTGCCAGGACTTCTAAAAGCCACGGTACTTCAGTGTGTGTGTGTGAATCAACCTGAGTGAGGTGAGGTGTATCTGAAGTGAGGTGTATCTCAATATCAAAAGCACGTCAATAGCCAGACTGAAGCAGTGTGAGACAGAAAAACACATATCTGATGACCTACGCTGTATCACATATCTGAAATCTCTGATTTACATTTGACCTCTATATAACCCCCGTGTGTATGAGCTTGTAAAAGGTTCATGGGGGTGAAAATGGTTTCTATTTTGAGTTGTACTAAAGCATGTCAGACACTGGAAGGCAGGTGAACCTGAGGAGATTTTAGAAGATGAATCACCTGAGGCCTGAGCGTGGGATTTAAACCGTCAAGGAGGGAATTATTTGGGAAAGGTTTAACTATGGTGAGATACACACTCATTGTCAATAAAACAGTTGCACCCAGAAGGACTTATCCGGCAGGAATGAAACTTGGTGGGTAGGTTTGACATTGTGAGGCACGTGAATGATTCAAGTTTCACGCTCGGCTGTGCATGTCATAAGCAAGGACAGGCCTTATTGCTGTACCCGACTGACCCAACAGCCACACTTGTGGACATTCAGCACGCAGTGATGCCCTCCATGAGTCATCCTGTTGGCAGACGACTGCACAACACAGGACTACATGCACGCAGACCGTTATCAACTTCGCCAAAGACTGCAATGGTGTCGTGCCAGACTGTCATGGAGTGACTCAGAATGGCAGCGGGTCATTTTCAGTGACGAGCCCCGCTTTTGTCTTGGTGGAGATGACTGATGTATCCGTGTGTGGAGGCACCGTGGTCAGCGCCAAGACGAACCGTTTGTTGTCACGCGTCACACGTCCAGAAGGCCTGGTGTCATCCCACCTCCACCCCTGTATCTCTACCCCCAATCTGCAGGAACCGCATGAGAATATTCAAGCTGCATGAGATGGATTATCACAGGACACCATTAGGAACCTCTACAACTCCAGACCGAGACGTCTGGCATGTTGCATTAGCAAACAAGGTGTGCCAACGCAAGAGACACTACTTCTGTATGTGTAGCTCAATAAATATTGCTCATATCAGTCTAAATTTAGCATCATTTCATTATTAAGTGTAAACCTGTAGATGATAACAAAAAACATTGGTGGCCTTTTGTAAAAGCTCGATTTCTGCCTGTCATTTGCTGGTACATACACCATAGGTGGATCCCATAGGTGGATTGTACAGGTATGATATCTGCCTGCCCGTCGGAGCATGTTCAAACAGCTTATCATTATTGTAGGACATCACATCACCCGACATGTTCGAAAGATTCAGTTATGCTCATGTGTGGGAATGCTGCTCTCTTGCTGGGGTTTACATTAAGTACATAAACGATATAAAGTACATCAATAAACAGTTAACACCACCAGGCGCAAGCCTGAGTACAGATTATAACAAATGCAAATGCTGTTTATTTTGCCTGTGTTTTGATAAGCTCTCTCATGATGTTCAGTTAAAAGTGTGTCCGTGAACGGTTTTTTCATGGTATAAGCGCTTCAGTTTACGATGGGAGTCTTTGAGAGCTAACAATTTATAAATGGTTGCACAGTTAGAAGGGGCTTATTTAAAAACACATAATGACGATGAGTGGGATTTCCACCTGGCCTGGCAACATCTGTGTACTTCAAACCAAGAGGAAAGTAAAATGAGGCTGTGATCCTGTTTACATGATGCTAGAGATCAAGAGGTAGGCGTGTTTGCTTTACTTAATAGCTACTGAGTTTCATGGTCATTATAAAGCTTATTATTTTAAAACGCTCTCATGAATTCTGCTCTGAAACCTCATGTTGACTCAACATGAATTGCTCTGTAAAGCATATTTCTTGGAAATGGAAATTTCAAATGGAGGCAGAAACATGCATGATGATGAATACCATCAATTAATTGGGATATGTGAGCGGATGTGGACGGCAAGCCAACAAAAGTAAACCCAATAAAAAGCCAACCCAATAAATCAGGGAAGTCAGGATTATTACACATGAGTCATTAATATTACATACAGAAAACAAGGAGCTTTGGGATGAGAAATCCATTGTGCGTTGTGTTGTGAGCTGCCAGCATATTAGGTCTAGTTACTTAGTAGTTATCCGCTTGATAAGTCTGATGTAATGGTCATTTCTTAGTCCAAAATTTTCCTAGTCTAAACTGAGAATGTTGGTCCTATCATCCTGCTGCTCTTCTCATTCACTCAGGTTTGTTGACGTTGGAGTGGAGGGGCGTTGACTTCTCAGGGAGCCCTCATGTCTTTGTTACCGTCTGGCTCTACCTTTTCATTATGCTGTAACAGTCAGGCCTGTCAGAGTCACTGCTGCACTCTGTTAACACCATGTAGTGCTCTCAGTTCTTCTATCAGAGCTAACTGTCTGTATGTTTTCTGCCTGAGCTGAACTACTGCCCAAACTGTATGGTCTGATGTGGAGCTACTGCCCATTTGGCAGATTTGGTAGTGGTCAGTTTATCAGCTTCCATAATTGCTGAAGCTGCTGCCCATCCTGTGCGGCCTGATGTGGAGCTACTGCCCATTCGGCAGATTTGGTAGTGGTCAGTTTATCAGCTTTCATAATTGCCGAAGCTACTGCCCATCCTGTGCGGCCTGATGCTGCTACTTCATCTGCCTTGACTGGGTCCTACTGCTTGCCTGCATTTTTAAGCAGTTTACCTACCAGGGACCTATATTATGTGGAAACTTCGCCTGTATGCTCCTGATATTTAATTACAGACTTATTTTTCCTTTTCCTGTTTCACAAACTATTTAGACATTTCTTCCTCTGCCTCACTCTAAACACTGAATGCTTCTTTTATTCTTTCTAATAGACGGTAATCGTAGTCTTCTAGCAGCAGTTATTAATGTTCAAGTTTTTACTGTGATTAATTCCTTACAGTGGCCCCTGGTTTCACTGGTAACAGTGAATGAGTTTCATTCAGATATTAATTAATATTGCATATAATTGTAAATCCTTGTCCTCTTTGTGCTTGTTTTGCTATCCGGTGTCGGTCCCAGGAAGATGGGTTTCCCTTTTGAGCCTCAAGGTTTCTTCCTCTTACTCTGAGGGAGTTTTTCTTTGCCACTGTCGCTCTTGGCTTGCTCAGTGGCTGCTTGGACCCGGATTCTCTGTAAATCTGCTTTGTGACAACATCTGTTGTAAAAGGAGCTATATAGATAAACCTTGACTTGACTTCAGATCCAAAATCAAAAATTGCAGAACCTGTGGACCTTCTCATGATCACTTCCTTCTTTAGTGAGGGACCACTGAGAGTTGGTCTGAGTGCTCAAAAACACCCAGGTCAGATTCTATACTCCATTTGCTGAGGTGCTCCTCTTTTCAACATGCCACAGTGCTGTATTCTTTGTTGTCTGAATAGAAGTTAGTCCAAAAGCTACACAGTTGTCATTCTAGCGCTTTTCTTGTGATGGGAAAAACAGGAGGAAGTAGCTGCAGTTCATAAGGTAAGTTACAATTCTTAAACTATTGAAGGAGCAATAGTCTTTTCTCACACTGCTGATACGGGCTATGGGTTTTTAGGGTGCTTCTTGCTGGCAACCCACATCTTTGTGTTTTAGTTGTCAGCCCTTTTTCTGTGTTGGTCAGTTTATCAGCTTCCATTATTGCTGACCGGCATACCAGCATCCAAAATACAACATCTACTGGTTTTGGTAGTGGTCAGTTTATCAGCTTCCATAATTGCTGACCAGCATACCAGCATCAAAGACACAACATTTGCTCGATTTGGTAGTGGTCAGTTTATCAGCTTCCATAATTGCTGACCAGCATATCAGCATCCAAACCCAACATGTGCTGGTTTTGGTGGTGGTCAGTTTATCAACTTCCATTGCTGCTGACCACCACACCAGCATATACTGGTTTTGGTGATGACCAGTTCATGAACTATATATATATATATAGGTGTATAGGTATAGGTGGGCTGTTCTCAATACAGCAAAGCAAACAGTGGTTAGGGGGGTATTCTGCACATTAAAAAGAGCTCTTGTCCTCAAATGTGCACCACCATAGTACAAACAAAGCAGGTGTTTCTAATAAAGTGGCCAGGTGTAAACTGGCACTTCTGTGCTCACTAAATAAGAACACATTTGAGAGAGAATGTGAGTGCAGTTCAGAGCTTTCCAGTAGAGCTGCGCTGATGGGAGACCTCCCACATCAGTGTTTCTCTCCACCTCGGAGAGGCAGAGGCTGGTACACTTTTGAAAGGTGGTAGATCCCCCTCCTGTGCACCTCAGTAAGCACTTGATCCAGGTTCAGAGACAGCCCCAGTTTCCACACATGTGGCGAAGAAGCTCTGACAGGGCTCCTGTGTTTGCTGACCCACTTTCTCGCTCTCAGACAGAACGCTGCACAGCTCCGATGTGCCTCCTTATGCCCAGCTCTGGTTTGACGACTCTTTGCTATCAGAGAGAGGACGGCGCCTGCCTCTGATGAGAGGGATTTCCGCCTGCCCTGGCAACACACGGGGAAGTAAAAGGAGACTGTGATCCTGCTTACATGGAGCTATAGCTCAAGTGTGAAATCAGGAAATAGGTGTTTGCTTCCCTTAATAAAAGTCATTCTCATTATAAACACCTCTATGGAGGCTGAATTGAAACCTTTATTATACGCTCTCAACATTGCTCTTTGAAAACAGAGACATACTTTTTTATGATCTCGAGAAATTCATAATTTAAACCCTGAAAAAAAACTATGCAGTCTATGCAGCATCTCAGCACATGGCAAGCGGGTACTTCTCCCTCGTATGCTGCATAGCAGCTGAACCGGCCATGCCCTGCCTTTCCCTTTACCGTCTTGGGCCCGGCTCAAAGCAGACGTGTCCTCTGGTAGACACAGGGGCTTTAGGCAAGCCATGCTGGATGAATTTTTCATTTTCTTCTCACACGAACATACATGCTTTCCTGCCAAAGCCACAGCACATACACATGTTGCCAAGATGCAAAAAAAATGGCATGCAGAAGAAAAGAAAGGAGCAGCTTAGAGAAACAAGACTCTTCTGCTCTCTTGGGCTTCTCAAACTGTGTTCCAAGTCTACCGTGGTGCAAATGAAACCCAAAGAAGATAAAAGAAAAACATGCATGCAGGAAAACTCAGGAAGATAAGCCCACAGGACGCATTCGAGCACATATATGTATTTATTTAGAAATTCATATGTACATGCAGGACCGTATACAAGCTTTGGGCACCTATAGGTTAGGTTAGCTATAACCTGTAAGAGTTTTTACAACATTAGAATCAGTGCAAACAAGAATTAATGCAGAATAAGCATCAAAAAGGTTGATGATAAGTTTTTATGAGCTGGTTAGAAAAACAGAGGTTTGGTTCCGGACTTCCCACTGATGCCTGCAGATGACGGATTGACCTGTTCCAATTCATCACAAGCACTCCTGAGGAAGCACTCCATAATAAAGTGTATTGGATGATAACTATAAAGATTGCTAGGCTTCTTTGAGGAGAGGCCTGAAAATGGTTCAGCTAACACATTAGCATACATAAAATCAACAAATGTTGTATTGATGTTATTTATATTTATTGTAATAATAATTATTTCTCAGGTGCCTAAGACTTATATATGGACCAGTAGTGGCTCTGCAGGGGTCCTGGCTATTGAAGAATGGGATAAATAGGGGCTACAAATTTTGCAGAGAAACTGCTGAGCTAGCTAAGCACTGGTAAACATCAATAAAGTTCTTTAAAAATGATATTTATTTCTGAGAATCAGTGTCACTGCAGTGCTAAGAATTACCCACCACCCACATAATACCTGTTCTGTGGTGGTCCTGTGGGGGTCCTGACCATTGGAAAAAAAGGTGATGAGGGCTAACCACTGTAACTGTAAATGTAGAACTACAAGGTGCACCTATGTGGTAAGTGGAGCTGATAAATAAAATGGATACATTGAGGTGGTTTTAATGTTATGGCTGATCAGTATGAACGTGTGCGTGTGAGTGTATATATATATATATATATATATATATATATATATATATATATATATATATTCATGTATTCATGTATTGCATGATATTAGGTATTAGGTAGGTAGGATGGGGATGTTTTTTTTATGGAATATTGATTCTTTGATTCTGTTTATTGGTCTATTTATTACATTGAATTGATCCCAAATATTAATTCAGAGCCAGAGCAAAAACAACCCTAAAACATACTAATCAAAACATTACACTGGCCTTCTTTGATATCATACTCAGATTCCCACCTTTTCATTCCCACCAAATCGGGTCCTCTGACATGCGGGATAGAGTAATGAAGTCCCAGAAAGACTATATGACAGGCAAGGTCACTTAGTCCTTCCTTTAATTGAAATTAAGAGATGTCATATGATTTTATACTGTAATTACCTGCATGAGTCATGACAGTAATGGAGAGAACTCAGATGTGGGAGGATATGTGGAATATGGGGAGCTAATAAAAAACGTCAAGGGGGATGTGAATATTGATTCCCTAATCTGAACACCGAAGAGGGACAGGTCTGCCTTGCCTTCGCCAAGCAGGGACCGTATTAAGACCTTGCTGAGCTGCAGAAGCAGCTTTAACGCAGAGTGATCGCTGAGTCGCAGTGAGTTTGAGCACCGGTGCCGTCTCTGAGATGGAGAGAAGGCGTGGAATGTGGCTGCAAAATATGAGCTTTCGCTTCAAGAGATAAAATATAGCAGACTGACCTCATTCCTTTCCCTCCGAATTTCATTTTTTGTGTTCCGTAATCGGGCAGGAATATTACCGGAGAAGGCTACTCTCCGGACGCGGAGTGTCTTTTAAAACGTACTTCTGCAGAATTGAATTTCAATAGGACGAAGGGAGGAGGAAGAATGGGAAAAAGATTTATGTGACAGTGCCAGAGGAGAAGGTCTTAAATAACTCGCACAGCAGAATCAGCCATTTTAAACAATGTCACTTGCACAATGAAGGCATTAGTGCTCCGTCTCATTTCACTTAGGAATGCAGGAAGACGGTGCCAGTCCAGCCTAAAGCCAGTCCCTGATAACAAACAGCACATGCCAGATTGAGTATGTGAATACAAACGGCGTTAACCAAACATTTGGTATCGAGAATCGCCCCAATCTGTAAACCGAAACCTTCCTTTGGCAGGCAGCGGGGATTTGATAATATGCACTTGCATATTCGGCCGTCTGTACCAGGAATAGCATTACTTCATACAGTAAATGTATGCAGTTTAGCTTGTTAGCTGCAGACAAGGACCAGTGCACTCTTTTGCACACCGCTGCTGATACCATCATCAGTCAGTTGTGTATTTTCCAGAGCAGACTAGACCTCCAGGGGCCTTTTAAAGCACAAAGTGATGGTTTAAAGGTTCAATTGCTCTGCATTGCCTGACACCAGACTGATATATTCCCAATCCACTGCGCCTCACTGTCAGCAACAGCTAATGGAATCAACATGGGTGACGGATATACCAAGGAAAATAAGTTGTCAAAGAGCGCACGGCCTTTCATCAACAAGGCTGCCATATTTGAAACTGCCGTGACCCTCCCAAAGTTTGAGAGAAGGTTTATCATCTGCAGACTGAAATTGCGCCTCAAGTTCTTTGACATAAAGAAATGGGTGGGCTTGTTTGTGAAGGTCAACGAGACGGATGCCGGAGCATCCTTCCCATGTTCTCGGAACATGATAGGTGGCGTGAAGTGAAACGTGACTGTGGAACGCGAAAACAGCTTTCTGACAATTTTAGATTCGAGTCTAGATTGCAACAAACAAACAAGTCTAAAAGTTGTTTTATCTACAGTAATGAGCAAAAACGTCAGAGACCACCTTTCATGAATTTCATTTCCAGTCAAAACAGACATTAAATAACCATCCAGTACCAGTCAAAAGTTTAGACACGGCTAGTCATAGATGGTTCTCCTTACGTTTAGCTTAATGTTTTACTGTGAAGACATCAAACTATAAAATAGCACTCACGGAATTATGCAGTCCTCCTCAAACAACCTCCAAAATGGAGCTTTACAGGAGGATAAAACAGCTTCCTTAACCTGCAATGGAGGCTGATACAACAAGGTTTATATATATATATATATATATATATATATATATATATATATATATACACACACACACACACACACACACAAATCAAGTGTACAAGGACATATGTGGTATATCAGGCTATTTATTATTCAGACATCTCATCAGGTGGAACTGTTAAGTGTAAGCCTGTAGAGTCTTTAAGATCACCAACAACATCCATTTACTTGGGCATATCTAAACTTTTTAACTGGTACTGTTTCAGGGGAAGTTCTGGTAAGGGGACAGTCAAGTCAAAGACCTGGTAGACCACCAAACCAAAGCAGATGAACAGCATTTATAGCTTTCATCTTTGATAGAGAGGAGAATATCAAGTTTCACTTTCGCTTCAGATCTGAAAACATTCACTGCTGTTTCTGTTCATCCTTCCACTGTGAGAAGACACCTCAACGCTATGTGTCCAACAGGATGTGTAGCTGCCAAGAAAGAAGCTCCTCACTGAGAAAAAGAAACAGATGCATCAAACAAAGAAACTACTGGTGCTCTCAGAGCAATGAACTGGCCACCCCAGAGTCCAGACCTAAACATCACTTGAATGTGTTTGGGAATACCTTAATGGTTAGAAGCAGAAAATGCAAGAAACTCAACTGTGGAGAAACATCCCTGCAGACGTTCTTGCGAAAGGAACTGAAAAGAACTGCAGAATCTGTAATAAAAGACTAGACAAACTAAAAGCTGAACTTTTGAAAATAAGGTGCTTGGTGAGATTATGTCCTCTGTGACTTTTCCTACATGCACGTAATAAACATTAAATAATTAAAGTCTGTAATTAACTCCATAGCATATTAAGCAAATTTCATAAACTCCTGAGGTGCTGCTGGCTGAGCAGTAAGACTGTGTGCAAGCGCAGACAATTCAATGCCTTTGAAATGGGCTTGGAGACTGGATTGGAAATGGGATAAGGGAAGGGCCAACTGTAGAGCAAAGGCTGAGGGTTGTGGCCCCCCGACAGTGTGACCTTCATTCAGCCTGTTATTGCAGACACCAAAATAGAAATAACTTGTATTTAATGGCTGCTTTGACCAGAAAATGAAATCTGTAGAGCAAGTTCTGTTCCAGGAAGACTCCAATGCTACATCACTTATTCATTCATTCCTCTGGCCAGTCGCAGTGCGCCACCTGTCTTTAAAAGGATTCAATTTACGCTCCTGTTCTGCTGCTTTCAGGTGCCGACCTCCTCCTTCCTTCCTGCCACCACCAGTTTGGTCGCGGTTCTGTTGTCCAGGACGTAGGCTCCTCCCCTACCAGCCATATCCGGCAGGATCTCCGAGGGTCCAAACACTTTAAGACCTGGGCCCAGGACGGGACCAGTGCCAATGCTGAATTGTACACCTTATTGAGCATTAAAATATCATTTTCAATAACTTTTGACTTTGGCATAACTATGAAGGGTGGTCTCTGACTTTTGCACAGCACTGTACACAGGTATGTTTGAAATATGTAATAACGTGTCATTTCATGGCATGCTGTGTTTTATGTGACTGTTTTCAGTAGACCTTAGACAGTAAGACAACAATAAAACAAACATACAAACAAATAATACCTGGTTCTATACTTCTGTATAAAGCAATGTATGGGTTGAACCTTCATAGAGGTTGACCAAGACAGTTCCCTTCCAAAGGAGCTCTAGTTCAAAGGAGTATAAAGTCAGAAGTGTACAGAAGTCAAAAAGAGTACTAGAGTAGACCAGGAGAAGTAAAACCCTGGGCTGAGGTACTGTGTCCTTGAAGAAATGAGAGTGAGAGGTTGAGACTTCAGCAAAAGGGGGTGGGGGAAGTTACGGTGAGTGGAGCTTCGGCGAGGACACGGTACAGTTGTTCTGTGGATTGAGAATCAAACCCACAGAATTTAATACAGATAATGAAACAGAGCTACTCTACAGCCAGTACCTTGGGCAGTTCGACTCTGTGTGTGCTGCAGGCTTGAAAAGACTTGTTTGATTTGAGAGAGAAGGAAACAAAAAAAAAAGTACATACACAGAAAAATATCAAGCTTACAGACGTCTACTAAAAGACTGCAGCTGAGAAATTGCTTATGTTTTATCAATCGTCTGATCCAAACACCACTGCACTCTCACACCAATCCTTCAGTCTACACGTTACTGGACTGGCCACCACAGAGTCAATACCTAGACATCACTGAAACTGTTTGGGATTACTTGGATCATAAAAAGCTATAAAATTGAATATAAAACTGAACACTAAAAAATAAACAAAACTGCAGCATGTCAGGAACAAAGAACTTGGCTCGACGCGCGCAGAGCTAAAAGTCAGATGAGCTTTATTCAACAATCTGGTAGTTAAACACAGCAACAAAACACGACCAAACATGACAAATGGAGAATGCAAGAACAGAGTCGAGAAACAAGTTCAGAACCAGGGGAGTCAGGCAACGAGGCAACCAAAATAGAAGGAGTAGACAAAGAGAGTAGTCAGGAGAACTGAAGGAGGTCGAAAGCCAGAGAGTAGAGCAAACGAGTAACCAGAACAAGGGATAAGGCAAAAGAGGAAGTCGATAAACAAAGGGAGTCAAAGCCAGAGTAGAGATAACAGTAAGGAAACGCTCAGTAGTGCTAACAAGGTTGGCGAAACTTCACAGTGTGGGTGTGGGGGGGTTTATAAACAGACTGAGTAATGAGCAACAGGTGGGACCAATCAGTACTCAGGCGAGCTAGACCGTGAGTGATTGGTTGACTGGCGACACGTGAGTGTGACGTCATTGGGTGATGCACTCTGGGAAGTGGAGTTCAGGAGAGTCAAGGAAACCCGGAAGCGTGACACAGAGGAGGAATGGAGCCTGTAATAAAGGCGATGTGTGGTATTACACCTGCAAACTCAACTACTTCCTTCACACTATGGCCTTTGGCACGCCCAAATGCAATCATTCCTTTTAGCCAATCAACGAGACATTCACTGCACTCTACCACCTCTTCTCAATCTATGAATCCCGTCACTCACACCCCGCAGGTATTTATAGCCCCATCATCTTTGTGCAGTGTCATCTGCAGGAGCATGTTAGTTATGGAGCTGAGCACACATAAGTGAAGCTGGTTGTGGCGGCTAGCTGTGGTGTAGCTAGAGGCAGAGAGTTGGGGTTCCCTGGCAGTGTGGCCTTCATTCGCCGTAGATGAAGCTGCTGGCTCTAGAAAAGCTGAACATGTAGCGTCAGAGCTGGCTGGTTGATCTCCGAGGACGAGGTGTACTGTCAGGTCAAGACATGTTCTTGCTGACACTAAAATATGAATAACTTGTACTTAATGGCTGCTTTAACCAGAAACTAAATGAAGGGTGGTCTCTGACTTGCACAGCACCGTACATAATGCCACAGGTGTGCTTGAGATCTTATATATAAAAACATGTAATGTTTCCTTGTACAAAGGCATCAAATAGCCCATTTAAATCAATAAATCCAAGTTTAAGAGAACACCAGCTCCTGCTGCAGTGTGGGCACTCCTCTGTACATTCCAAAGTGAGAGTGACAGAAAACTTAGAATGACCCAGCTGAAGTGAAGCTGTACCTCATTATTGTCCAACCCAGTACCAGATCAGAGACGTCTAGACTGGATAGTGCTGTATCTTCTAAATCCTGACAGGACTTGTCGAGCCAAGAACTAGTGAGCAGCAGTCACAACAGTACATGGACATCCATCCACACTTACATTCTTATGGGCAGAGAGCCCATAAGGATCCTCTCAAACACAATTAGAAGAATGCAGTATGAGTCAAAGAATGCAGAATGCAGTATGATCGCAGTAGAGCATCATCATGTTTGAAATGTAGGTTGGAGACTCACTGACTCCACTGTAATAATCCTTGCCAAGTGTGTTGTAGTGTTTATCATATGCTGAATATGGAAATGGAAAGGATTTAATGTAATCAGCTGCCTTCAATATTGCAGGCCAGAGGAGTTTGGATGAACATAAAAGATCTGGAGTTGACTGTACAGTAGATATACCATTTGCTTTCCCAGTCTGTTACTGTTGACTGAAGAACTGTACCAATAATTCCCAGGCACCATCAGGCTGGAAAATCAGAATAAATTAGTCAGAAAAAGCCAAAACATAAAACATGTTAAAATCAACCAGTTGTTGCATGTTAACAAGCAAGAACACACTGGTGAGATGGCATTAGTGAATAACGTTACAGATCATGAAGGACCACAATAATTGAAAATGTTTTTAATCATGTAAAAAAAACAAACTGTTGAACACCATACAGAACGTAGGCATAGATGTCTCAAGGACTTCAATAAATAAAAGAATATAAGCTTACTGGACAAAAACGCATCACCTTGCATGTTTAAGGTGGTAGTAACTTTAGGCTCCTGCAGGTGGTGCTGCATGATGATGATGGGGCTATAAATACTTGTAGAGTGTGAGTGACGGGATTCATAGATTGAGAAGAGGTGGTACAGTGCAGTCAATGTCTTGTTTGATGTGGGGAAAATGGGTCCCAAACGGATGTTAATGATTGGCTAAAAGGAGTGATTGCGTTTGGGCGTGCCAAAGGCCATAGTGTGAAGGAAGTAGCTGAGTTTGTAGGTGTATGGAAGCGTAAGGTCATACAGGTCTATCAGCAGTGGCTAAAATCCTAGTCTACAGGAAACTCTCCTCAGAATTGTGCCAGGGAAGGCATCCACCAAATCTGGCCCAACTTGTTCAGTTCTTTGATGGAAGAGTGTCTAAACATTGATGTGGCCTACATCCAGAAACTTGTCCAGTCCATGTCAAATCCAATCACAGCTATTACTCATGCTTGTGGAGGGCTTACACACTATTAGCTATGTTTCAGTCACAGGTGACTCATTATTTGTCTGGGGAGTTTACCAGCATTTCAGTAGTACAAGTTATAAACTCTTTGGCAAATCTCAAGCAGAAAGCCCAGATTCCAGTTTACTGACAAAGGCCATACAACTGCCTGTAGAGTTCAGGGGCTTAGGAAGTCAGGACAGATGTCACAAATGGACAGATGTCACAAAGATGAACCTGTATCAGAGTGACAGAATGAGGAGAGCATCGGCGAACTGAAGAACTGAAACAACTCATGATCCAAAGCATTCTTTATTTATGATGTGACTGCCAATGGCAGCTGCAGAATCAATTCTAAAGTGTATAGAAACATATTAACTGCTGAGCTCCAGCCAAATGCTTCAAAACCCAGTGGATCACCCTCTACTTCGCAGGAGGATAATGACCCGAAACAGAACACTAAAGCAACACTGGGAATTTCATTTAGGGCTGAAAAGTGGAATGTTCTCAACTTGCCAAGTCAGTCAAACATCCAGATCCATTTAGAGCTTTCATTTAGCTTTTAAAGACAAGAACAGCATTACGAAAGTTACTTAGCATTCAGACAGACCTCAGAAAGACATTAAGAGCTAAAGATTAGTACTCAACATGCCAATTATACTTTAGAATATGTTCCTATTATTTGTCCAATACATTGGACGAATGAGTTGACTATGTATCAGTAGTCATGTATATACAGTGGACATTTCTGCCATTTGGACCTTTACTCTAACTTTGTTAAACAGACCATTTTTCTTTTTGGTGAATCATTCTCTCAAAAGATGGCTGGTTTCTTTCAGATCATTACCGATTGGACAATTTCTTTGCAGACTTCTACGGTTTTTCATTCAAATGCTTTTGTACACCTCTGGGTTCACGTTTCCACCACTGGACACAAGGTCACCACCACTACTGTATGGTAAACAGCCCCAGACTTTAAAGTGTTCACCTTTGTGCAGAACCCAGCAGTCTGCACATAGAGAGGCCACCATCAGTTTGATGTAGTGCTAAAAGTGTTTCCATTTTGATGCACAAATCATTTAAACCCTGTTTATAATTGAAAATAGTACAAGAACAACATATCAGATGTTGGGAAATTGATAAATGTTTTAATGGATGTCTAATTAGAGTTTTTGCTGGCAGAAAGACATTTCATAAATAATGGAACAGGTTCATATTTAGCACAGTGGTCATTACCTCTTCTTTCAACAACAGACTATGAGACTATGAGCCTATGGCTTAGTTCCATGTTTCCCATTCTTGCTTGATGTAGGATTTCAGCTGCTCCACATTTCAGGGTCTTCTTTGTCATGTTTTATGTTTCACAATGTTCCAAATGTTTTCAGTAGTGGACCGCTCTGGACCGCAGACAGATTTAGCACCCAGACTTTACGATGCTGTTGATTTGCTTATGAAAAAGAAGTTGTCTGGATGGCAACACGTTACCCCCCCCCCCCCCTCCCCATTACCTTCACAGCTGCTTGCTTTTGATATGTGCACTGATATTAAGTCGGACGGTCCCCTTTCCAGCCCAGAAGTGCTGACATTCACTATTTCCAAAAAAGAATAACATTTTTGATTGGTTGAACTACAGGACACTTTTCCACGTCACCTCAATCTATCTTAAATGAGCCTGGGCCCAGAGAAGCCGGTGGCATTTCTGGATCTGTTTATATCTGGTTTGCATGGTACAGTTATTACTTGCATTGGTGGGTGCAGCGACAAACTGTGTTTACAGATGGTGGTTTTGGGAAGTGTTCCTGATCCCATGCGGTGATTTCCACTACAGAATCATGTCTGTTTTTAATGCAGTGCTGTCTGAGGGCCAGAAGATCACAGACATCCAGTATTGGTTTTCAAACTTGTCCCTTGTCCATGCAGAGATTCTCCAGATGCTTTGAATCTTCTGATGATATTATGTACTGTAGATGATGATAATCTCCAAGTTCTTAAACAACACTATTAGCCTGTTCAGTCTGTCACAGAGTGGTGACCCCTGCCCATCTTTACTTCAGAAAGACTCTTTTTATAGCCAGTGATGTAGCTGACCTGTTGCTAATTGACCCAGTTAGTTGTGAGATATTCCACACAACTTCACCAGTCTTTTATTGGTGCTGCCTCAACATTTTTGAAACATGTTGCTGGCATCAAATTCAAAATGGGCATATGTTTAAAAATCAGAAATGGTTAAATGGTGTCCAGGGGTTAAATGTTGTGGGCCACCGTATATGCACTTCCAAAACAGTTTATTCAGTATAGTATATGCAAATACTAACTAATAGGCTAAAAATCTGCATCTTTAATTCATATTTCAAATTAATTCTGGCAAAGCCAAAACAACAAAAGCAATGTGGCTGCCAAATTATATATGGACTGCACTGTATTTATTTATACCTCTCATATGAACAACTGGGCAGCAGCCCTGAAACAATAACCACAAATCAAATCTGGCAGTGTTTTTTTTAATAATGACATTTTTAGAAATGGAGTCCACAGAGGTCTGTAGCACCCTCATTTGTCATCTCATCGCCGCAACCTTCTCTGGTTGTCTCATGAACAGGACGTTTGTTACCCTCTCCCTCTGTAATGTTGCTCTGTTTCAGGAAGATCTATTTGCATTAGTTCTGCACACAGCTCCATTGACTCCCAAAGATTAGGGGAGAAGCACAGTTGGGAACTAAGTAGGTCAAGGATTCCAGCCGCAAAGACTCTCTCCATGCTGGGACTTTGTTTTCTGAGCACTAGGGGCCACTGTAGATCCATGGATGCGCACTGAGGCCTGGGCTTTCATTGTTCCAGAGAAAATCAGTCACACTAAAACCAGCAGCTGTTCAGTATAACCTTCTTGACAAGATTAAAACTCCATACAAATAAACAATCTACGTTTTATTGTGTCTGATCAGCAGCATGCATCTTTCCGACGTTGGGGGCGACGAAGGGGGACAAGAAACTGGGCCCAGGCTGAACGCCTTAGCTGGTCTGTTTATGACGCCGGAGCGCATTGCCACCGCAGAGTAGATGTTTAGAAATAATCACTGGAATTGGGAAATAGTATTCTTAGTTCTTCTTTCAAGAGCTTTATGTTAATCCGTAGGCCTAGCCGGTGCTGGCGCCATCGGTTTTAGTGTTTATTCAAGTTCTCCATGTGGTCGAACATGCACAGAACCGATGTAAAAGCTTCTCTGCAGCATAGAAATGCAAAGTTGGAGAGAGAATAATAATAACAACAACTGGTCATTATTCCAGCACGCTACCTAGAGACTGGCTTTTGCACTGTACCCACAGGGCTATAAGGAGATACATGAATTGGAGTCTATTAAATGAACTCTCTCATACATTTTTCTGGTATTTTATTTATTTATTTCTATATACAGGAAACTGTTATTATGCATTTTACATGAGCCTTTAAGACTGATATGAAAATTATCTCTATTCAGAGCAGTATTCAGTATTGATCTCATACTGTCCTGTGTTGTGCATCATGCAACACTCTTCATAACTTTGGTGTGCATGGGTGAATGGGCCAAACTGTTATAGGCTGAATAGTTAGATATGCAGTTGTATACACCCCTGGCCACATGGAAAACTAAACAGTGAAAAGTCAACAGATCTGTTTCAGGGAATACACTTAAATATGGTATTCATAGGCAAAGTTTAGTTTACAGTTTCTATTTATATGTTTGCATATCATAGTAAAATAAAAGTATAAATCTTTGGCACTGCCACATTTTGTGCTTATTTTTTTCCTCATATGTTTAATTTCAGCAAATTATTTGTAAGTAAATGTACCTTAAAGGAGCAATATGTAAAATGTTTGTTTTAAAATATTCCAAAATGAACTAAAAATCATTCCAAGTGTTTCAAGAAATAGTCATTTTGAAGGTATCATGTTGCAGAGATATCTAAAATTAGCATGCTAACTAGCTAGTCTGAGCCATCCTATCTTATAATACCACTTTGTACCTTAATAGGGAGTCACTGTTGTGTCAAATCGTCTATCAGGCCAACATAAGAGGATGAAGTAGAGCCGCTGCCCTGATGGTGTGTTTTTGGGCTGGTGGTTAGGGAACCAGAACCAGAGGGTTGCCATTTGATTCCCTGAGCCATCAGGACACGACGGAAATGCCCTTGAGCAAGGCACCTAACCCCCAACTGCTCCCCAGGTTACATGGATAGGGCTGCCCACTGCTCTGGGCAAGCATGCCCACTTCCACCTAGTGTATGTGTTCTCTAATGTGTGTGCATGTGGGTGTTTCACTTCACAGATGGGTAAAATGCAATAGACACATTCCTGTGTGCAGGCACAAATGGCAAATGGTTATACATGCTAAATTCTATAATGACCGCTTTCTGCTCTCTGCAAGAATCCACGTTCAGCAGCAAACAAAAGAACTGATGCAAATAGAAGTAAAACAAGAGCTGACACTGATGCTGCTGGAGACGCTCTTGCTCATCTTACAAATAGCTCAGATATGTTAATCTATGCTGAATTCGAAAATGATCAAAATGTGTCATTAGACCACAGGAGCCCAAACTTTTACACACCACTGTATATAAGTGTGTGTTTGTGACATCACAAAAACAAAAACTTCAAAATGGGCCACTTTAGCAGCTTAAATTTCCTACATGGACTGCATGTTACATTCTGACATCTTAACAGCGTCAACCTTTTAAAAACTCTCATCGTGTTTAAAACATTTTGACCTTCCGTAATATGGACCCTTTAATATGCCTGTTTAAAACAAGTTCAATCATACCTAGATCTCGACAGGCTGATCAGCTACGCTGCCTGTGAAAAGGCTGTTAAATGGAATCCGAGTCCAGAACACGCAACGTCCTACAGGTACACGTGAAATATCACCTGTCACCGCATCGCTGCCCTGTCAGAAGTCGACAGATATTGAAGCGATCTGAGCGTGACAGCGACGTCTCTCTTCTGGATGGTGCCCTCCACCGTGCCCTCCCTGCACCGCGGCTCAAGAAACCCCTTCATCCTCAAGGGCTGGTGACAGGTGGCATGTTGCAGCGGTTGCCATGACATCTGTCCAGGCTTGGGAAGCCCTCAGCCTCGCCTGAGCGACCGAGGTGAGAGGGAAGAGGGATATGCCTGACTGCTGACCTTCTCCGGCGCTGTCAGCCCGAAAAGGCAAGCGGCCACTCCAGATCAACCAACAAGTCCATCAGCTGTCCCGTTTAACATGTCAAAACAAGCAAACAGACACAAGACAAGCCACAGAGATGGAGCCTGCCTCTGAAGTCGCGTACACAACGCTCAACTGCTGAGCCTTTCAAACCTGTCAAATACCATCCTCTCTTTTGCCATCTCTTTCTCTTTCTCTCTCTCTCGCTCTCTATCTCTCTCTCTCTCTCTGCTTCATTCTTTATGCATCTTGCTGTCTGTGCCTCTGCTGGAGTTCAGAGGGGGATTGACTGGATGAAAAGGGAACGAATTTGGGACTCACGAATTTGGGTCTCATGAATTTTGGGTCTCACGATATTTGGGTCTCATTTAGTGGCTGATAGAAGCTTATGACGGCGAATGAAAGACAGGGCTAGCACTCAGGTGAGGAGATCTTGTCTAGATCAAAAAACGTTTAAACTACTCCATAAGGTTCAGCTGAATACCCTTATTAAACCTCACCGTAATCTGCATTACAATCTTCGACGTGTCTGAGAAAGCCCGACCTGCTGCGCCTTACAGAGGATTGGATGAATGAGTCACCAGGCCCTGTCTGATAGAATATTAAAAGTGAAGGAGCACAGCTTTATCCATTTATAGCATTAAAAAAAATCAGTTTTACTCAGAGAAACATGGCATTAGAGAAACATAAGAAACTCCCACTGGGATCCCAGCAGGCCCCCATGTAGCAGTTTAATATAAAAATCCTAAAATTATCCCTTGGGATGCCAAAAAACTGGAAGCCTGCTTAGTATGCGCCAGCAAACGTCATTTTTATAAACCACCACCATCTTGAATCTTGAAGAGCAAACTCTCAGCTCGTTTGTCTGCAGAGGAAAGGTAAAAAGAAATAGTGCGGAAGGACGGATGATGGATGCAGTGCAAAAAATGTCACCTGTATCAAATGTTCAGTAATCCAGCCACTTCAGCCTGGATGAGCTCACAGGAATCAGGAAAGGGAGAATCTTGAGTGATCCTTAATTATCACCTTGCTTGGTTACTCGAAAACATCCACTGACATGTTAAGATATCAGAGTAAAAAAAGACATGCAATTTTTGCACAGCCACATTTTCTCCCTTAAAGGAGCAATATGTGAATTATTCAGTTCAAAACATTTCAAAATGAACTGCAACTGTCAACAGAATGTGAAGAAATAACACTTTTGAAGGTATCATGTTGCAGAGATACCTAAAGTTAGCATGCTAACTAGCTAGCCCCAGCCCATCATGTCTCATAAAACCATTTTGTACCTTAAGAGATGGTGGGGAAACACTGTAGTGTCGAGTTGGCTATCAGTCCAAAAAGAGCGGATGAAGAAGTAGCATTGCTACCCTGACAGCGTATTCTAACCTCTTGTCTATCATGTTAAAGGTTCAGCTCCCGGTTAGATAATTTAAGGACATGTAGCCAATACAACGATCACTAAACACAACGATGGTTTAAGCTTTTGGCAAGCGACCATTATAATGACCACCCCCAGTTCTCGGCAAGAAATCATGTTCAGCAGCAATTAAAAGAACTGATACAAATAGAAGCAAAACAACAGTTAGCATTGGTGCTGCTGGAGATGCTCTTGGCGAGTAGAGAGCAGGCTCGATGCTGAATTTCTTCTAGACTTGCCTCAACTTACATATTGCTCCTTTAAAAAGTGTAGAACTGTGTTCCCCATAGAAGCTTCATTAACATATGTTGAATTAGAAAATCATCAGCAATGCAAAAATGTCACCTCTATCATATGCTTCGTAATCCAGCCACTTCAGCCTGGATGAGCACACGGGAATCGGGAACGGGAGAGTCTTGAGTGATCCTTAATTATCACCCTGCTTATTTACTCGGCCAGCATCCGTTTAACGATTGGAGGAATTTAATGCCCTCAATCAACCTCTCCTTGCGTTCCGAGTCTGACGTCTTCAGTCACATGTAATTGACTTTTCATGTTTCGGAAGCAATAAAGTTTATGTCTGCTAAACAAAACATCACGCGAGCTGTCTTTTAACAACTATTAACCAGGGAAGCCACATTGTAAAGTGATAATTAATTGCTTACTCTGGGACGCCTAATTACCAATTGTTAGCGGTATAAGCTTATTAGTGGCGCAGTTTGACAGCTTGGAATGCATGTCAGTTGCCAGAAGAAGCGCTATAATACAAAGTCTTTAGTGCTCCTGTGTATATTGAAATGATTGAAGCAATGCTTTCGCCACCATTTCACCTTTTTCACACTCATCATCAAAACAATAGCTGCACCCAGAGGGAAGTGTCAGATTGCAGTGCCATTGGGAAGGAAGATGAAGTTTACCAGGAACATGAGCTACACATTCAGAAGTAGTGTCTCTCAGTATGGCGTCGGGCCGTCATGTTGCCGGACGTCTCGGCATGGAGTTGTAGAGGTTCCTAATGGTGTCCTGTGATAATCCATCCCATGCTGCTTGAATATTCTCACCCAGTTCCTGCAGATTTTGTGGTGGGGGTGGAGGTGGAGTGACACCAGGCCTTCTGGACGTGTGATGCGTGACAACAAATTGTTCATCTTGGCGCTGACCACGGTGCCTCCACACACAGATTCGTTGGTCGTGTCCACCAAGACAAAAGCGGGACTCGTCAGTGAGGATGATCTGCTGCCATTCTGAGTCACTCCATGACAATCTGGTATGACACCATTGCAGTCTTTGGCAGCGTTGATGTGGTGTTAAGTGCAGTCGTTTAACGGTCTGCGTGCACATGGTCCTGGACGTTATGTAATATCCACAGTGCAGGAGAGAAAGAGTAAGTGAATCTCTGTGTTAATGACTTTTCCAAGAGCTAATTGGCCAAAGGTATTTTATTTAAGGACATGAGATTGGAAGTCTGGGTTTCACAGGTGCTTTGAACACTAAATAAAAGCAGCACACAAAGCCGACACATCTGCTCTTCTCAAGAAGGGTTAGTGTGAACCAGGCCTCCATACAAACAACTTTCAGAAGACCTGAGAAGACGTGTTATAAAGATGCATGAAGCTGGAAAAGGCTAGAAAAGCATTGCTAAAGGCCTGTGTACATTAGTCCATGCTTAGACTGATTTAAACTGTCTACAAAAAGCAATTCAGGACTGATGCCACTCTCCCGAGGAGTGGGCATCCTGTTCAGATTACTCCAAGAGCATGGCAGGCAATCCTGAAAGACGTGAGTAAGAACAGAAGGTTTACAGCAAAAGACCTACAGAAGACACTCCAAACTGCAAAAAGCTTGTTTCCACCACTATTTGAAAAACACTGAACAAGAATGGTGTTCAGTGAAGGACGCCATGAAGGAAGTCACTGCTGTCCAAAAAAAAACAAACAAAAAAAAAAACATTGGAGTCAGTCTTAAATTTGCTTAAGACAAGGGCTGTACCCGACTCAGAATTTTGTCAGTCGAATCGGATTCGCCTGTCCTGGCCGACGATTCGACTATTTGTTCATGTTTTTTCTCCATATACATTATCTAGTAATCAGTAAATCAATTGGCATACGTTTCAGATCTGATGTCCTCCTCATTTAGAAAGTCAGCAGAGTCACAGGAACATATTTTTGAACTAAAAGAGACGTGGCATATGATGAACGATCTGAATTGGAGCCTGATTTAATTACAGAATATAACGTCGGGCAGCAAGCAACGTATTTATGCTAAAAAAAATAGCGCTTCTAGCCTGTCTTTATAATTTCACTTTTAACAGCTTCTTCAGTAGGATGACCCTTCGTCTTTCATCTCTCATAAATAATGAACTCCTAAATAAAACCAAATTAGTCAATATTTAAATTATTTTTAGATGAAAAGGAGAACGGTAGACCTGAACCGTTTAATTATTATATTACCCGCGCTGAAATAATTATTCCTTGTTTATCGGCAGGCATATTAAGTGACTGTACTTATCTCTAAATAAAAATAATCTTAGTTGTAAACGAATAAATAAAAATATCTGTAATTTAGGTTATAAAATAATGGAATTATACTAAAACAAACGTCTTCGGTCCACTTTTCCTTCACCGCAAACAGCCATTATGTCTAAAACAAAAGTCACTGGTTTGAAGCAGTGTTCCATGTCTGACTAAATGAAGAGCAGGAATTAGGTTTGATTTGTTCGGATTCTCTTCTTCAAAAGCTCCTCCAGACTTTTTCTGAGACATCGTTCCACCCGTGTTTCTCAGCTTCACAGCTTTAGCTTCCTTCAACGGTGAACCGCCAGCGCACGTTGTCACGTGGATTTATTTTTTTAGCAAGCATGCGTCATAGCCCAGCTAGAACTTAAATATATATTTATTATTCCCCTTTTAATAATTATTAAAATGTCTTTTTAAATTCTTAAAGTTCTTGTGCATTTTGTAAGCTTTTGTCTGTTTTACGATAAAAATAAATAAATAAATAAAAAAAAACTTGTCACTGTTGTCAGTCCACTTGAAGGTTCTCAGTCGACTCAAAGGGTCTCCGACTGATGATTCGACTGACTTCTAGAGGGCAGCCCTACTTAAGACCACCTGGTTGATCCACAATGCTTCTGGGAAAATGTTCAGATGAGACAATGTTCAAGTGGACACTGCACACCAACACCTCATCCCAACTGTGAAGCATGGTGGAGGGAGCGTCATGGTCCTGGACTCTTTGCAGTCATTGAGAAAACAACGAATTCAAAGATGTTTCAAAACATTTTACAGGAGAGTGTATGAGCAGCAGGCCATGACGTCAAGCTGAAGAGACGTTGGGTGATGTAACAAGACAGCATCCCAAAGCACACAAGTAAACCAACTCAAGAATGGTCAACAATGGCCAGGTCAGAGTCCTGACCTTAACTCTATCAAGATGCTGCGGTATGACCTGAAGAGGGCTGTGCAAGCAAGGCATCCCAGAAATACTGATGAACCGAAACACATTTGCAGGTGGTGTTTGGTGGAGGTGTTGCTGCTAAAGGAGGATCTACAAGTTATTCAATTCAATTCACTTCCTTTTTCTAGCCTGCACTGTGGTTATTACTCAACGTGCTCAATTAAAGACATGAAAAGTACAACTGTTTGGGAGTTATTAGTTTAGTTAGATTGCGTTTGTCTGTAGTTGTGACCTAGATAACAATCAGACCACATTTTATTAGTAATCACTGTAGAGATCCAGGTAACTATAAAGGGTTCACTTCCTTGTTCTAGTACTTGCAAGTGCATTGGCTAAGTCTTTAGATCTGCCACCACAGTGATGGTTAATGCCATCTAGATACATGCTTCCTAACAAGTGAGAAAGCTTTTCTTTCAAATACGAGTCTGTATGCATTCATTAAAGCAAGAACATGCAAAGTACGCGCTTCACCTCACTGACGGACACAATGTGAGACAGTCTGCCAATAGCTCTGTTTGCTGATGGGAAGGAATTAAGGCGGGGGGGGGGGATTTCTGAGTTCTGAGCTAAGCCAAGAGTTTAATGTTTTTTAGATACATTAATTTAGCATAGGGGGCAATAAGCACGTCAGATCTGGACATTTCACAGAGCCTGAGATGGCTGAGAAGTTGACTGAAGTGCTGAAGATATTGCACTGACCACACCTCCCTCCTTCTGATTGTGTTGGGTATTTTTAGAATGTGAAACCGAGCAGACCTCCATAGTCACTCATCCCTGCACTCTTCTATCACCCACGATGGCATTGTGATAAATTTAGACATATCGCACGTCTTTGGCCTAAATTAGATAAAATCAATGGGCCGTGAAAAACTCGACTTCTTTTTCCTGAGAGGCGCTGGTACTGAATTTTAAGGAATGAAAAATGGCCTGAGTCACAGGATTGCTGGAGGTAAGTCAGAGTTAAAGTCACTCTGATAAAATTAATGAGTTAATGTTAGTTAAACTTTGCTGCTCATTCATCACTGGCACGTTTCATATCTCCATAGGAGGTCCATGTGGATGTCATACTGCCTGACAGGTCTCATGATCAAAAGAGAAAAATGACTTGAACCAGGGGTGTCAAACTCATTTTAGATAACAGGCCACGTTACAGTTATTGCGTTTATTTTATGGACATATTTATATTACACTCATCATCAAAGAATAGCTGCGCCCAGAAGGAAGTGTGGGATTGCAGTGTTATTGGGAAGGAAGATAAAGGTTACCAGGAAAATTAATGATGATATTGAGCTACACATACAGAAGTAGTGTCTCTCAGCATGGTGTCGGGCCGCCATGTTTGCTAATGCAACATGCCAGATGTCTCGGCATGGAGTTGTAGAGGTTCCTAATGGAGTCCTGTGATAATCCATCCCATGCAGCTTGAATATTCTCACACAGTTCCTGCAGACTGTGCGGTAGGGGTGGAGGTGGAGTGACTCCAGGCCTTCTGAACGTGTGACACATGACAACAAACTGTTCATCTTGGTGCTGACCGTGGTGCCTCCACACATTTGGATTTGAGGATTTGTAGGTCCTCTCCATCAAGACAAAAGCAAGACTCATCTCTGAAGATGACCCGCTGCCATTCTGAGTCACTCCATGACAGTCTGGCACGACACAATTGCACCATTTGGTGACGGTGACGTGGTGTTAAGGGCAGTTGTTGTAACAGTCTTTGTGCATGTAGTCCTGCGTCATGCAGCCGTCTGCCAATGGTGTTGGTATTAACAGGACGACTCATGGAGGGCATCTCTGCTCACTGAATTTCCACAATCGTGGCTGTTGGGTCAATGGTTGTAAACTGCAATTATAATTCTTTAAGCTTATTTAACTAGCTATCAGATTGTCTATATAATATTGTCTATATAAGTCTATATAAAGTTTGAGCTGCTTGTTCATAGTTTTGACAGCGAGCTGCGAGTTTGGCTTTCCACCCAAATCAATCCAAAACTTTTTCAGTTTCAGGACTGAAGCCAAAACAGCAGCCTCCTCCAGATGATCAGGATAGCATGCAATACACGCTCCTCAGCGACACCTTACCAGCCACTTCAATTATGTTCTGAGGAGTTTACTGAAGTTTCGCATTCATGAAGCAGTAGAACTTACAGATGGTTCCTTAACACTGATCGAGTGAGCCGTTATGCCGTTCATTATTTTGCAAACAACCAATTGCAGTCCACAAATGCTTTTAAAATTAGAACACGGATTCTAAATTCATCTGGCGGGCCAGATAAGAACCATAATCTGGCCAGTAATGGCCCTATCTTTGACGCCCCAGACTTTAAGCCGCAGTTAGCAACTCTGGAAAAATTACTGTTAATATTTGAACTCAACAGCAAAACAAATACACCCCCCCCAGTTCTCCTTTGGAAATTCATGGTCGCACATTGCCAAGGCTAATGACACTGGGATAGAAAACTTGAGGTTCTTCTAGTGGCCATAAAACCCTTCGTAAACTTTGTACAGACAAATACCATTATATAAAGTCAGAGCAAACAAGGATATCAGCAAATAATACAACTGTCTGGGTTGTTGTTGCTGTGCTTTCAAGAACTTTCCACCTGCAAATGATCTAAGCAGTTGCACTGATCAGGATGTTTGCATCACTTTGCACCAGAAGATTTTTATTCAACATTGGCGAATGCAGACCACACCTTGAATAGAGGGAAATGATGAGAGTAGGGAAACCCGGCCTTTGTGAGCTGCTAGAAGGCTGACCCCAAAAACTCCAGGTTAAATGGAGGATAACCGCTCATGAGCTTGTCGAAGGTCTTGGATTGGAGACCATATGAAAGTCATGGTATGCTTGAGTAGACCATCATCCAAGCAGCAGATTCTGCGCCTTATCTAGAAGAGTGAGCAGAAAATCATTCTGGAGGATAACAGGTTAACAGGGGTCCTTGGTACAGAACTTGGGAGACAATGGAGACAATTTCTGTGAGGAAGCCTGGATCAGATCGTCGGGTGTTTTAAGAGATCCCAAACTGGAAACGGCACATCAAAAGGTTCATATGGGCTGAGAGAGGAGTTTAGTTGGAACAAGTAGAGAGGTTTTTCTTTTTGGTTTGTGGGTTTGTGTTGCTTCACTTGATATTGAAGATCAATATATCCAAGTTTAGAACAGTTAGGTCGGACAGACAGGATTGTAGAGCAGGGTTGAGGGTATCGGATGGAGCTGTGAATTCCAAACATCTCAGGAAGCCAAAGAACACGAGGAGGAAGTGGTGTGGATCTGTATGTAAAATGCATGTCACAAGAAGGAGGAATGGATGAAGGGTATGTATAGGATGTAGTAACTGAGTGGGAGTCTTTCCTCAAACTTTAGTCACTCCATAACTCCATTTATTATTATTTTTGCAGCATTTATATTTACTTTGATTCATTCATTCATCTTCTGAACTGCTTATCCTTCTGGGTCATGGAGGGTGCTAGAGCCTATACCAGCGGTCACTAGGCAGAAGGCAGGAAACACCCTGGACAAGCCCCCAGTTCATCACTGGGCAAACACAAAGACATGCACATTCACACCAATTCAGAGTCTCCAATCAGCCTGACTGCATGTCTTTGAACTGTGGGAGGAAACCACACAGGCACAGGGAGAACATGCAAACTCCGTACAGAAAGGATCCCGGACGCCCCTGGCTGGAAATCGAACCCAGGCTCTTCTTGCTGTGAGGCGAAAGCACTGCCCACTCTGCCACCTTGCCACCCTGGATGCATATCTTCATGTTCATAAATACCAACTAAACGATATTATGACATAAATACTTTGCATAAATAAATACTTAAATGTAAAGTATATCAATAAGGGAAACAAAACATATGCCTTTAGGTCCATTTTATAAGGCATATCTTTTTTAGCTTTGCTGACTATTAATAATAACACAGATATAGAGAAATATTTTACATGATATATTATTCTTATAATTTGCCTTTCACGTTATGGCCGCAGTTCTGATGTAATCCAGTGCATTAAAGGGGTGCTGAGAGCCCTCTCTTCCTCTCTTCATCGTTTGCTTTTCCTTGTCCCTCACTCATGAGACTCTCACTGAATGCTAATCGGAGGATCTTCTCTGATCTTTGAGCTCGGAGATAAAAATAATTCATAATTCAATGTCTTTTTCTGCCTACTGTTTCCTCATGCGGACTTAAAGGGAAAAGAGAGGGAGAGGGAGGGCGATATATAGAATTCGGCCCTTAAGGCTGCTGGGCAGGAGGATCATCTCTATTCCAGGTAGTAGGCACTGAATCATTCATGAAACGTAAGGAGGCGAGCTTTTGTCTCCCCCTAAGAATGACCCAGGGTGTTTTTTTTTCCTCCCCTTTAGGATAAGCGAGTAGTCATGCAGGAGGGCTCCTCAGAGCCATCTCAGTTTCAATTCCAGTGCCAAACTGTAGAGGAGAATGTGTTCTGACAGGGAGACGAGGAGGAACAGCTTGTGAAGTCACACAGGCGTCTCTCTCCCTCTCCACATTCGCCCTCTCGGTGCTAAAATGGCGACGAGCAGATGCATGGCCATTCCACAGCTTGGAGGACATCACAGCATGGGACCCTCTCATAATGCCCGTGTAAACGCGTGCCCAGCCTGTGATCCAGTGGCGCTGCAAGCTCAGCCCAGCATCCACTGTGGGCCTGGGAAATGGAGCGATTCTGTGGCTTTGTTGGGCAGCTAAAATCTGAACAATCATGGCCGGAGCGATTGCTCAGTGATTCATGGCTTCTTCACAGCAGCGCTATCTACGATCAGAACAGGACAAAGAGTTTTAGTATGGCCACAGTCATTTTTCCCTCCACAGAGCTCATGCGATCTGAAAAGACTGTATTAAGTCCAGTGCTTTTACAGGCCGAAAAATGACATTGCACATTTCTTTTGCCCAGAGAAACGGCACGTTTCAAGCTGCGATGAGCTTTGCACAAAACCAATGGCTAGGAACTAATGCAGCCGCTATGTGATAGCGTGCATGGCAGTGAACTTAATGATATTCAAGCTAAAATAATAAAACAATTCACATTCCTGGGTCTGCTCTACTATTTAAAACCTTCTTAACCATCAGAGAGAGCGCTTCAGATGATATGCGGGTTACTATCTGCTGTGATCTCCTGCCTGAGATATAGGCTACTGGTGCATTTCCACTTCATTATTTGAAATTAATGTACTAATTAAAGGCACTAATTAAAACTAATCATTCCTTGACATTCACATTTTTATCTCAATTGGAAATTAGTCTCAAGAAGCCAATCAAAAGTGTCTGCCTGCCCCCATGTGCCAGAGTTCATTTCTCTTGAGTGTGTCTACGTATTAGCGGAGCCCTTGCTTTTAAATTGGTATTAAATCCTGCACTGACCTTGAGCTGAACCATTTGTTGCATTTTACCCAATAAGTGGTTTATGCATGAGTCATTGTTAAAGTATATATACAGTAGGGCTTGAAAGTTTGTGAACCCTTCAGAATTTTCTAGATTTTCATACTAAAAGTCCCAAAAAGTTGAGGAGGAGAACCAAAATAAACTGAAAATATGATACTTGGTCATATATTTATTGAGGCAATTATCCAATATTACATATATGTGTGTGGCAAAAGTATGTGAACCTTTAGGGTTAGCAAATCAGGTCAAATTAGAGTCTTCAGAGAAATTGAGAAATTGGTGTTTTCAGTGGAATGGCAATCAGGTCACAGTGGGTGCCTTGCTGTATTTAAAGAAAAAGGGGTCTATCAAAGTCAGGTCTTTACAACACATGTTTGTGGAAGTGGCACGAATAAAGGAGATTTCAGAGGAGATTGTTGATTCTCATCAGACTGGAAAAGGTTACAAAACCATGTCTAAAGAGTTTGGACTCCACCAGTCCACAGTCAGACAGATTGTGTACAAATGGAGGACATTCAAACCATTACTACCCTCTCCAGGAGAGGTCCACCAACAAAGATCACGCCATGAGCAAGGCATGTAATTGTCAGAAAGGAACCCAAGGTAACTTGTAAGCAACTAAAGACCTTTCTCACATTGGCTAATGTTAATGTTCATGAGTGCACCATCAGGAGAGCACTGATCAACAATGGTGTGCATGGAAGGGTTGCAAAGAAAAAGGCCCTGCTTCCAAAAAGAACATTGCTGCCCATCTGCAGATTGCTAAAATCACATGAACAAGCCAGAAGGCTTTTGGCACAATGGTTTGTGGATGGATGAGACCAAAATAAATCTTTTTAGTTTACATATAAAGCGTTATGTTTGGAGAAAGGAAAACAGTGCATTCCTGCATAAAAGCCTTATCCTATCCGTGAAACATGGTAGTGGTAGTATCATGGTTCGGGCTTGTTTGGCTGCATCTGGGCTAGGACGGCTTGCCACCATTGATGGAACAATGAATTCTGAATTATACCAGCAAATTCTAAAGGAGAATGTCAGGACATCTGTCCTTGAGCTAAATCTCAAGAGAACGTGGGTCATGCAGCAAGACAACAACCCTAAGCACACAAGTCGTTCTACCACAGAACTGTTAAAGAAAAGCAAAGTCCTGACCTTAATCCTTTAGAAATGTTGTACACATACTGTCTCAACCCCCTTTGGCAGGCCTCCTAGTGGACATTCAATCAGCTTGTTTTATCCAGTGGTGGAAGATGTACACAAACCATCTACTTGAGTTAAAGTAGAGATCCCCAACGTAAAAAAGGGAGGAGCTTAGTAGAAGCTCCTCCCTTTAGACCTCCACTGGAGTAAAAGTACTAAAATATTTACCTTCAAATGTACTTAGGCATGGAGAGTAACAGTAGCATGATTTATTATGGGTCTAATATCCTATTATCATTTCTGGAACAAGACTCATAATCAGCTCAGTTTAGGTGAAGAGACTCGAGTGTCTCTTTCAGTCCACCAGTCTTTAATAGAAGGTCATTAATTAGTCTGATGCTGATGTCTATTCAAATGATCATAACCACAGAACACTGAAGGAGAACAGTTTCCATTAGCTAGAACCAAGCTCTGTCCAACAGGTCAAAACAATCTCAAAACAAAGTGACTGCTGTACCCTGATTGGTGGACTTGTTTCACTCTGATTTGGCCATAATGTAGTAATCATTAAAATATTTGACTAAAGTATAGTAACCCATTACATTAACTGATTTACTGTCCACCATTGGTTTTATCAATATAATTGAATAAAACATTTAATGCAAAATATTAGTATAATTAAACTATAACAATTATTACAATCAAATGTAATTCAAAATATTAAAAGTCAAAATTGAACTGAGGGATCAGAACTTGACTGGGGTCAAAAAATGGTTAAAAGAATATTCAGTAATAATTTGTAGGATGGAGCTGGATGGAGGGATAAACATGAAAGAATAAGGAAATACTATGTACATTCAGCGAAATTTGGCACTGGATTCTAAACCATTGCTGGACTGTAATTTGCTCTGAAAATGAAACCTTTTATAGCCCGTATTTCCACAAGCAGTGGATCAGGAGTTCAGGAGTTGAGGGTGTGGGTGGCATTTCATAGATTACAGACTGAATTCCTGTTGAGACCATAATAATATAGCGTGGCACTTTTGTTAGAAGTGACAGCACCGAAATTTCTCTCATGGGGTAAAGAAGAGGCGTGTTCAGGCCCTGGCAATTGAGCTATAGCCTCGACTCTGAACAAAAGTCTGAATACAATTATTGCAAATTATTACCAAGATAAAAGTTACCAGGAACAATAAATGATGATAAATTTAGACTGATATGGACAATATTTGCAATTTCCAATAGCATCCAATCATGGATAGGTCTGGCAAGGCACTGACCACAGTGCCTCCACACATGGATACGTTGGTCGTCTCCACCAAGATAAAAGTGGGACTCATCACTGAAGATGACCGCTGCCATTCTGAGTCACTACATGACTGGCACCACACCACTGCAGTCTTTGCCGGCATTGACGTGGTATTAAGGGCAGTCATCATAACGGTCTGCATGCATGTAGTCCTGCGTTATGCAGTCATCTGCCAAAGGTGCTGGCATTAACAGGATGACTCATGGAGGATATCACTGCTTGCTGAATGACTGTAATCGTTGCTGTTGGGTCAGGCTACCAACACAGCAGCATGAGTCAGATTGGAAAGCACGCGCAGCAGGACGACCGTATATAGTCGGTCATGTAGAGTGATAAAGCTCGTCCTTGCTTACGTCACATATGCGGTCGAGCATGAAACTTGAATCATTTGCATGTCTCACGATGTTAAACCTACCCACCTAGTTTCATTCCTGTCGGTTGAATCCTTCTGGCTGCAGCTATTCTTTTGATAATGAGTGTATCAATAGACTCATTTGTTAAGATTGAAATTAAAATATAATAATAATTTTTTATGCAAAAGTTTGAACGCCACAGACAAAAAAATTTTTTTTTCCTGTGCAATGTTTGTGAACTAACTGGAACCTGCAATTTATGAAATATTCAATTGTTTTTACACAGTTATGAATAGGAATACAATAGGAATGAATGGGGTACAAAAAAGTGCTCTTATACCATGATCACACACAACATCACAGGATGCAAGACAGCTTAAGCTGTACAATGATGTGCACGTTCTAATTATTGTTATTATTATTATTACTATTATTATCGGCAGATTTGTTCTTACAAAATCTCTCTTTTCTGGCTACTGAGGGTGTATGTACTTCACTGGCAGTGAAGGACTTCCACTCAAGTGTGTACATCCTTGATAAATACTGACCCTGTTATCAATAAAGGCCTTTAGTTGGATTGATGCTCTGTCTCTAACAGAGTGAAGTGTGTAAGGATGGGGAAAATCAGATCCAATAAGAGCAGATTTAAATGACTGCTGTGGCCTGTAATGGCTTCTGCAGATGACTCCTCAGCACAGAGGATGCAGCCAGTGACCTTGGCTATGATTGCTCATCACTCTTTTGCCCCACAAACCCCCATCACTCTCTGTAAACATGCCTGTGCCGGAAAGCGCCCATGTGCCATGACATTTGAGTGCTTCTAATAGTGCTCGGAATATAAGGCCATGTACAAGCACATGAACAGAATTTTGGACTTTCTAATGAAAGACAATCTAACTAATTAGTCAGTTAAAAAGTAGTTTATGCTGATATTCTGGTAGAAATCATATGTCAGTGAAGTAGCAGAAGGAAGTGTGGGATTGCAGTGCTATTGGGGAGGAAGATAAAGGTTACCAGGAACAATAAATGATGATAAATTAAAAAAGACTGATATGGCCAACATTTATTGAGCCACACATACAGAAGTAGTGTATCTCAGTATGGCGTTGGGTCGCCATGTTTGCTAATGCAACATGCCAGATGTCTCGGCATGGAGTTGTAGAGGTTCCTAATGGTGTCCTGTGATAATCCATCCCATACAGCTTGAATATTCTCACACAGTTCCTGCAGATTTTCCGGTAGGGGTGGAGGTGGAGTGACACTAGGACTTCTGGACGTGCCACACCATTCATCCTGGCGCTGACCACGGTGCCTCCACACACGGATTCATTGGTTGTCTCCACCAAGGCAAGAGGGAGACTCGTCACTGAAGATGACCCGCTGCCATTCTGAGTGCCCCCATGAAAGTTTGGCAGGACACCATTGCAGTCTTTGGCAACGTTGATGTGATGTTATAGGCAGTCGTCTGCATCTGCATGCATGTAGTCCTGCGTCGTGCAGCCATCTGCCAATGGTGCTGGCACTAACAGGATGACTCATGGAAGCATCACTACTCACTGAATGTCCACAATCGTGGCTGCTGGGTCAGTCAGGTACAATGATAAGGCCAGTCCTCGTCTACGTCACATGCACGGCTGAGCATGAAACTTCATTTCATTCATTGGCATGTCTCACAATGTCAAACCTGCCCACCAAGTTTCATTCCTAAGTTAACCTGGATTTTCTGTAAAGCTGCTTTGTGACTATGTCCATTGTAAAAGCACTGTATAAATACATCTTGAACTGTTAATAGTCAATAGCCACCCAACCGTTTGGGTAAGTATACCCACCTAAACCACATCCAGCAATGTTTGAATAACCAGTTGTATTTTGACACCGGTGTGATGGTCAGCCAACATAAACATTTAACTGGGTTGACCAGTTAAACCAGCACCAGACCGCCATGGACTTCAGTAAGCTATACTGCATCCTACACTACATTAACAAGTCTCCCACCTAAACAAAAACCTGGATGCAGTTTGAACATATTACGGGAAGTAAAAATTGAACATTTGGACAAGCCTATCTTGGCTGATCTCAGCTAGAATAAGTCGTAAACTGTTTAAACCTTGAATTTTTCGATTGATCATTTATTTTATGGTGCCTCAAGACATAAATTCTTCCTGAAAAAATTATTTTAAGAACTTGAAGGCATTCCTTTAACATATCTAACCACCCCCTTATTAAAAATGAATGGAGGAAGCCAATCTGTCTTGAAAAAGGTTCATGAAAAATGAACGATAAAATACAATTTCTGTTCTTTATTAAAAGTTTTATTTTTTCCCACACATAGGTAGAATTCTTCCCTCTTTTGCCCATGAGCAAGCTGTTTTACCTGGAAACTATCTGCCGTTCATGCTCATGGAGCGTGGGTGCCAACTCTGGAGAAGAAAAGAACACATCCTGACCAATTAGCTTTATTTCCTAATCACTTAGCAGATGACTTGCAACACTTGAGCAGAGCTTGGCTAGCACACTCTCCGGTTCTGCTTAAATCTGCAGTTTAGCCTGTACCTCCCTCAACTCCAGTTCCTTAGCGCTGGACAGTTTCATCATTGACATGCACACAAAGGAAGGTTAAAAAGTAATTTGGTGAGTTTGCCCCCCACACACTTGTACAAACATGCCTTGGACATGGAGCCAGGTGGGGTGCAATTTTCTCCCCCTCTCTCTTTCTGTTTTCTCACTGTTTCTCGTACGCCTTGCCATGCTTGCATTTTCTGCCAATCACGGTGTGACAGCAAAGCAGTTTTATTGCTACCTTCACTGCAACAAACTGTGATCAAATCACAGCATTTAAGGCTGGCAGCTGAAGCGACGTGCCCGGTGCTCTAATGAACTCCTGGCAGGAGAGCCAGGTCCGCCCTGCCGCTCTGCTAGCCCGTGCAACAGCAGCAGCGGGCAACCTCTACTTAATTACAACACTTTTGCATATAGGACTTACTGAAGCAATGAAAACGGGCTTTTAGTAAAAGCGCTGACATTCTTGTTCAAAGGGGAGCGAGGGAGAACAAGGCCAAGAAGGAAAAGGAGACAAGTAAAACATATGAAGTTGAAAAAAGACAGACAAAAGAAGGGAAATTGGAAGCACTTTATGGATGTGGAAATTTCCGGAGCATGCATTTTCAAGGCTGCTTGCATGGTTGTCTTCTATGTTTCATAAGAGACATGATACGCGTCACCACAATAAGCAGACCTTAAACCCATTTCACCCGTTGCCCCTAACACTGAGCCGTACCGTTCCATTTGGCGCGTTCGCAACTGGGGTGGGCTGGCGATTGAAAAGCTAAGTTCCGCTTCATATCACTGAAGAATTCTCGGTGGCGATAACGAATAATTCTCATCCCGCCTCTTTGAAGGCATATGACGTCCTAAATGTATTTAAGCAGTGAGGGGCTGAACTTTACCCTCCTCTTGTAACTGCAGACTGGCAGGGTCGCCTACAGAGCACCGCTAGTAGCCTGTTAATGAAATAATGTAGTTTTTAGTTTGTGCTCTTTTTAATTGGGTGACTTGTTAGATTGATTGATGTGTAAACTTGAAGTTGTGGATGAATCGCGAGCGCCCTTGCTTTTTGTCTGTTTACACAAACGCCACTGATGACAACTGATGACATATCCAGTTCTTGAAGGCTTGTCCCATTTCATAGGGGGAAGATTTCAACCAAACCCCTTGTAACTCAGTTTCAAGGGGGAGGGTTACACTTGAAAACAAGGGGTAGGGGTAAAAATAAGAAATGGGATTGGGCCTAAATACTGTAGACCTGGAAAACATTGCATGTACAGGCAAATGCTCGATTATTTACAGCAGGGACTTTAGCAGGCAGAAAGAAATGCCCAGTAGCCCAGTGCTACCCTCCTTGGTTACTCACTCTCTCATCGCACCTACACACTTCTAAAAGTCTTTATCCTTCTGGGTCCCAGGAGGATGCTGCAGCCTGTACGAGTGTTCAGTGGACGAAAGGCAGGAAACACCCTGGACTTGCCGCCAGTCCATTGCAGGGCAGAGACACACACACACACACATCTAGGGGGAACACCTGGAGGAGCACAGACCACACAGAAAGAACCACATACAACCTAAACCAACCAGAGACAGCAACAACAGCAGCAGCTGTCATAACAGAATGCCTATTTTAACCAATACGCATGGTGTACTCCAAGGCCAGTTTGCATGCCCACAACCCCTATGCTCTCTTCATGGTGGAGGCCACAGTGCTTAAACACATCAGCAAGCAATCTGGCTCCAAAACAATCCCAAATTCACTACATTCCCTGAATCGATTTCTCAAATTTTAGAATTCCTAGCTCAGCAAATAGTTAGGCTACAGACATGATCGCAAAACTAAATCTGGCTTACCCTCTGTAGCTGTCATCAAGGCGTGGCAAAGCATTAGTAAATACAACCACATATAGATACAAAAGCATTAGTTCAAAAAACAGCTCAAATTCACTTATTATCCTGGCATTATATCTCCATGTTCATTCATCTTAAACATTACAAGCTGATGTGTGTTTTGGTCCACTGCTTCTCCTTGTGTCTCTGAGCAAGTGTTGCAAGTAATCCAGTGGACTACAGTTTGTAAAATCCTTAAAAAGGAACCCTGACTGTTAAGACATATAGGCACCACTATGGTGTCCAGGTCAAATAGCATTCGACTACGCTGTATATGTGAATACGCATGAAGCAAAATAACTTATTATATTTATTATCAATATAGACAAAATCTTACTAGCGTTTCGCCATTTTTGCATGTTTGTCTTTCTCTCTTTCTCTCTCTCTCTCTCTCTCTCTCTCTCTCTCTCTTTCTCTCTCTTCATTTACCTCTGATATAACATTCAGTCTTTCCAGCTGGAGCGTGACATCACTTTAGAGAAAAATGTTTTAGATCAGCTTATTTTCTGTAGGATTGAGTTCAGTGTAACTGTCTGACATCACCACAGTGCGACAATGGCAGCTTATGTTCAGAAGTTTTGTTTTTTGTTTTCATCACAAACAAATTATTGCCATTTGCCGTATGTCATATTTTAATAGTACTGGACATTTACAGGGCAGCATCCCCACATGGCCCACAAGGATAAGCGACACATGAACTAATAATAATAAAAGCTTTATTTTCAAATATGTACAAAATAAAAGCTATATGAGAAGGAGCAGACACACAGATAGATGAAAAAACAAACAGATACATGAAGCCACACAATAAATGAAGGAACACAAGAATGAACAATGTTGGTGTAAAGTATAAGCGGGCGACAGACAGGTGGTCTTGTTTGTTAGCTGTTGGTCATGCTGAGTTAGCTTTAGCTCGCCAAGACTCTAAAACTGTTTTGTGTGGGCAGGGCAAGAGACGTCAGCCTTGTGATTGGTTAAGCAATGCTTACAGAAGCATTACCCAATATTAGGACCGCCCAGTTTACATGGAGAGAAGAGACATATGGTGAAATACCGTATAGTATTATCAGACTTTGGTAAGATTTTCATGCTTTATACATGTACATTGCGGCCCAGAGGTACAAGATCAACTTAATTCGAAAGGTTCCCTGGCTCTTTCAGTCTTCAAACCTTAAACTGTTATCCAGCTAAACCAAATTAGCTAACCTGAAGTGGGTGAAAGACTCCCATGTTAGATCGAGTACGCTGGGAGGCCTCTATGAAACAACCTGTTTAGACTACAATGTTATGCGTATGCCACATATGAGTTTCCACTGTTTTTATGCCTCCACTTGTAATAAGGAACAAAGCCTTAAATAAGGCCAAGGTGTTCACACCATTCACATCTCGGCTTACGGAGAAATGACTAATATACTTTAATCACGAAAGAGGGGGCTCCCTCCAATCTCACATAATAGTGCTTTTATGCAAATCTTCTGTGGTGGGTTATGAATCTTTGCCCTTCTGTTGTTTTATGGTAGCTATAGCTTCATTGGGGTAATATACCAGGCACTCTTGGCTGTGCTGAGCTCATTTTGGAGCTAACAGTGTGCTAACTCTGATTCAATGTGTGGCAAAAAGCGATTTGTCGGCCACTGAGCTGTTCAGTCAGCATGCTGCTTATGGCCATCCCTGCTGTAATCCACAGTGAAACATCCCAATAATAGCAAAACGAGGACTTAAATATATCATAACGTCCCTAACGAGGCCCTTTCATACAAGAGCTTCGTGGTGAAAAAGAGTATTAAGAGAATACCCTTGTCTTTGGGTCCATTATCTATTTAGTAAGCTTATAGTGAAGTCTCTAGAAAACCGTTTTTGCTGCTTTCGCTCTGTAGGCTAGCAGATTTGCTTGACATGAAATAATGACTAGTAAAACATATGAGGTTAAAGAGAAAACTGTGTCTACAGTGTGTCATGGTTTTAAAATATACTGCCCTGTAATTCAGTTAGATTATTCATATACACAGTAGAAACAAGCCTCGTGATTGGAATATTTGCAGTGTGGTCTAAAGTTAAGTAAGATCACCAAAGATTATTAGCAGTTTATCTGTCAGCTATTTCTGGGTTATATGGAGATTTTAATCTAAACAGGTGACATGGTGCACAGTATTAGGCTAAAACTGTCCTCATCATCTCTTCCCTGATGTGTTCATCTGCCCTGGTTGTATGATAATAGTGAGTTGCCAGACGCTGTGTCGGACAACTGAGAAATAAACCACATTAGCAAACTTTCAAGTCCCTGGACACATGCCCAAAAACCCATGGGATGATCTGGGCCTGGCAAGAGTTATGAGGATAATAGCAGTGTCCACATAACATCTCATCTATGAAGAGGGTTGGACAATATGGCAACAGCACAGTATCAAGATACTTGAACACATTTTACGTGACCATATCGCTGCTGTCCAAAGAAAAACTCTCAAACTGTTTTGTGTGGGCAGAGCAAAAGACGTCAGCCTTGTGACTGGTTAGGCAATGCTTACAGAAGCATTACCCAAGATTAGGACCAACCAATTTACATGGAGAGAAGAGGAATATGGTGAAATACTGTATAGCACACAGTTATCAGACTTTGATAAGATTTCCATGCTTTATACATGTACATTATGGCCCAGAGGAACAAGATCAACATAATTAGAGAGGTTCCTGGGGCTTTCAGTCCAAATTCAGTCTTTAAACCTTGAACTGTTATCTAGCTAAACCAGATTAGTTGTGCTGAAGTGGGTGAAAAACTCCCACGTTAGATCAAGTACGCTGGTAGGCCTCTATGAAACAACCTGTTTAGACTACAATGTTATGCGTATGCCACATATGAGTTACCATTGTTTTTATGCCTCCACTTGTAATAAGGAACAAAGCCTTAAATAAAGGCTCTCCATGTATCTTACATGTATGTCCATTTTGCCCTAAGTGGCTATAACGTTAGCTTCCTTATCTGCTAGGCTCTCCATGTATAAATACATCTCACATGTATTTATACTTTTATGCATCATTTGAACACAACAGCTGTCGTTTACACTGTGTGAAAACTTCATGATGAATGGGCCAACAGAAATCACCCAAAATAGCTTGGAAAAAAGTCTGGTTCCATTGACTTACATTAAAGTTAAATCAGAGTTTTGCCCTCTCCTGTAAAGATACCATTTTGGAGATACTAGTTATCTTTGGACAGTAATAGTGTGTGGGACTTTCAAGTACAGTCAGGACAAAAGACATGCTAAAATATGGTGTTTGTGCACTACTGTGAATCACCTTGTAAAGCCTGACATAGTCTGGTCAGGGGTGCCAGGATTGATTTTGCAGAGGGTTTTTGGACCACATCATTGGACCACGTCATTTGGACCATGCATCATCTTTATGCATTTATGTGCACTGTCACACACAGGAATTTTGGTTTGATGTTTAGGTCTCAAATGAAAAATGGACATTATATTAATGAATATATGTTGACAGTAGATAAGTAATTCTGGACATGCCATTCACAAGTTTTGACTGAGTTCTCTTTGAATAGTATTTCAACCTACTTGCAATCTTCAGCTTCATCCTCTTGCAGGCCATTCCCAACCAGTTTTACAAAATGTTCTTCCACATTATTTAGGAGTACACATTTCCAGCAGAGAAAACCCCCTTACAGCTTATATAGTTTAGCTGTAAAACTTTCTGAAGTTTGATTAGATGAAACAGAACGCACCAGTAGTGCCACAGTACTGTCAAAGTATGAGTGCATGACTTTTATTAAATGTTCCTGCACTAAATTTAATTAAACAGGACCAGCTAGGCTTCATTTGTAATTACACATACAGTTTAAGGACTGAGGATATCTACAGCAGGGAAAGAAAATCATATTACAGCTTATTGTAATACGATTAACCATAATACAGTCACACATTGTCATCTGGTCTGCTACTACTATGAAGCATGCCAAAATGGGTATGTATAGCTGCCAGTGGATTCTGACTGATCGCTTCTTTATGCTATAGCCCCTACAGGCTGGCACAGGCTCCAATGAGCTCCGATGAGACATGGCATGCAGATGGCCACACACAAAGGCTCATGGTAGGTGCATGCCCTTCTAAAAAGGACTCATTGTGTTGTTTACTGTTGTTGCCTATTGGTTATGTATACATAATTTATGTGTCATTTTATGTTGGTGAGTGGGTTGGTCACCATCATGATGAAGTCGGTGGCTGCTAGTGACCTCTCCCCAGAGTTCATTTCTCTGTACGTGCCTCGTTACCCTGTGTGTCATTAAAGACCACTTCTCATGGTGGGTTCATGACCTCCCATGTGTCTTACTAATGCTACAATGTTAACGATGTGACTGGTGACAATAGTAGAGGGACAGATTCTGAATTAGTACTGCATAAGCACTGCAACTGCAAATGCTCGAGCGTCTCAGAGAATGCTTCCAAATTCACTGTATTCCTCAGTAATCCTGCAGCAGGACCTCAAACATATTGCAAAAGCAACAATGGAGATTTTCAGGACCTCAACCCCACTGACCATGCATTTATTTTAATCACTGATTATGACACTGGAGGCATAAAAAGGCCTGAAACAAGCAGAAAGTTCTGGCAGAGATTTACCACAAAGATAGCAAGTGCCTGATTATGTCTATGGGGCACTGACTTTGGGGAGCTATTGATTGCAAAGGATTTTCAACTGAGAGCTGTAGTAGTATCCAGTTTATTCAAGGTTATGTTTTTTTTCCCCTATACTTTAAGCTATTATTTACGCCCTTTGGAAGTCAACCTGCTCATCTGTGGTTTGAAAACAGAACCAATACGAAAATAATGGAAAGAAAATGGAATACCATGTTTAAAACATGTAATTTTAAAAAAAATTAGGCTTACAGTTTGGAATGCAAGATAAAACAGTCCAAATGTAATTGCAAAATGAGCCCCGCAATACTGAAACTGTTTTGAATAATCCAGAACTGTTAGAATACTTATTCTCAACAAGCTGAATCAACAGTCCACAATGTCCACAGTCCACAAAGGCCAAGAACTAGATGGACACACTACACCGCTTTTTCCAATTTAAGGACTAAAGGCCCATTTGTTGTGCCATAGAAAACTGAGCTCCCAAAAGCAAACCATAGCCCAAAAGAGTGACATTTATAATTTGAATAGATGGAAGTAAACTCTTATAATTTGCTCTCAGGAGACCTACAAAGACCTGTGTGCTGGTGCAGCAATACTGGAACACCGGAGAAACTCTCAAGAAACTGACAATACATTTAAGCACTTTCAACTGATGTCAAATAGATGACACACAAATGTGTTTTTTGTTTAATTTGCTGTTCTCTGTTACTAACACGATTTCTCGGTGCTGCTGTCACATTTACCTGACAAGTAAGGGGCATAATCCAAGCCATAAAAATTTAGATTTGTATTTAGTTTGTTTCACAGACTAGCTTTCTGGACAAGCAAATACATGAATAGGAGTTTGAATCACATCAGATTTATTATTGCTCTAATTATAACAGCAATAAGTGTTTATCAGTCCAAATCTCACTCAGAATGATCTCCCACACACTCATCCAGACAAATATAACAGTGTGTTCAGCAATAAAAGAAGCCTTATGCATCTTTTATAGAGAGTGTGGTGTCGGTCTGGGAACAGGCCGAGTCACAATGGCTGGGATGTTAAGTAGCACCCAAAGGCACACCCATACAGAGGCCAAATGTGGGTGCAAAGCAGAGCTTTCATTTAAATGTGTCAAAACAAATCCAAAAACAGTGAAAATACAGCCTGCTAAGGCTACCCAATCAGAGCCTGAAACAGAGTGCTCCTCAGCCAAGATCGTCTCCCAAAAGTCTTCTATAAAGTTCTTTGACCAACAAAACCCTGGTTCTTGAACTAATTCCGTTCAGGCTTCAAAGAACCTCGGTGCTATTCAGGAAACCAGTCTGCGTTTGCGCACTGTCAGAATCTTTTGACTCCGAACTGCCCTCTAGTGGATGCATTGCTTAACATCCATGCAAACTTAAAGGAAACATAGAAATATATGACAATGTTTGAAATGGACATGTTCATTCCCCCCCCCCCATAGCTGCACAAATAGTTGCACCCAGAAGGAATCAACCGACAGGAATGAAACTGGTAGGTAGGTCTGACATAGTAAGACATGCAACTGATTCAAGTTTCATGCTCAGCCACGCATGTGACGTAAGCAAGTATGGGCCTTATCACTGTACCTGACTGCATGCATGCAGACCGTTACGACGACTGCCTTTAACACCACGTCCGCGTCACCAAAGACCGCAATGGTGTCGTGCCAGACTGTCATGGAGTGACTGCGGGTCATCTTCAGTGCCGAGTCCCGCTTTTGTCTTGGTGGATACAACCAATGAATCCGTGTGGAGGCATCGTGGTCAGCACCAAGATGAACAGTTTGTTGACACATGTCACATGTCCAGAAGTCCTAGTGCCACTCCAGTGTAAGAATATTCAAGCTGCATGGGATGGATTACTCCATACAACTCCATGCCAAGACGTCTGGCATGTTGTGTTAGCAAACAAGCGGCCCGACACCACACTGAGAGACCTACTTCTGTATGTGTAGCTCAGTAAATATTACCCATATCAGTCTAAATTTATCATCATTTATTGTTCCTTGTAACCTTTATCTTCCTTCCCAATAGCATTGCAATCTGACACTTCCGTGTGTGTAAAGGGAGCATAAATAAGCCTTAAAGGGTAAATAGCTTGTTTCAACATAGGATGGTAAATAGGGTTGTAAAACATCAGAACAATTTAAATTGTCGAATAAAGGCATCTAGTGGTCTTCAACAAATGGTAATGGCAAATATAAAGGAATCTAGCATAATAATGTATTACAATTTGGAAGTATGGTGAGATACAATTCCTAAAATTCCATTTTTTGGGCCAAACAATTGCACTTCCCAATGGTAAAGGAATGCTTTATTTGGTTCCAAAACTTTCTGCAGCTAGGATCGTCTATAACTTCAGCCAGCACTGGTGCTGTTGCTGGTATAAAGTTGTTTCTTTCTTTGCTCTTTCTGTTTTCCTGCTTTGGGACAGGCTACCAAGTTCTGCTGAACACCCAGAACCTGGCTTTTTCTCATCATCTCACTGAGTACCATAACATTCCTTTTCCTATATTCCAACAGTTCTCGTGTTTACAGGGTTGCAAATGTGACTGATTGGCATGAGGAACTTTCGGGAGCATTCACACATCTGGACTGACCCGGCACATCCCCAGATTTGAGTCCCCTTGAACAGGTGGGCTGTCATATGTAAACAGAATGCTCACAACAAAACATGGAGCCGGTGTGGATACGGTGTACCTGTAGTCACTTGAGTGCATCATTAAAATATAAATGCTGCACACCAACAGCAACAGCACGACAGCTCGGATGGGTATTACAAGCTCAGCTCTTTTTGAGCACAAATATTTGGTTACCTCGGAACAGAAACCAAGCCTGTCTGCCTGATGCTAAATTTTGGAGGAGGTGTTGTGAGGCATGTGGGCGTTCAGAAAACGGCAGGGGGGCAGAGTTTGGGGGAGAGAAAGCGAGAGACAGAGAGAGAGACAGAGAGAGAGAGAAACCACACGAGGACAGCTGTGCAGCATATGAATGAAGGGAATATCAATACTTCTCTGTGACAGCTTGTCACTTCCTGCCACTCCAGAAAGAGGCAAATCTATATTATTAATGCACACCGCTGTAAACAACAGTCCACCTTTCACCCCCCCCCAGCCACCCACACACTAACTTCTTCTCCTTCCTACCACCTCGGGTCTGAGAGTTATGGTCATCCACCCAACCAGAGAGTGGCACATTCTCCCCAATTATACACCAAACGGCATTAATTAATCATGCTCAGACCTCTGCAGGCACTTGCCTCTTCAAAAAGCTTGCCGTCAAGTTCAGGCAGAGTGCAAGCATGGCGATGAGGGAGGAAGGGAGGGAGGGAGGGAAGGAAGGAGGGAGGTAGGGAGAGTATAAAAGCACATGGAGATCAGATCAAAAGGCCATTACACTCTAGACTGGAGTTTAGGACTGATCAGTGAAGCTGATAGAGCATGAAAAGCGGGCTTTATGCTAAGGTTCTGTTGTATTATTGCCAGCTGGATTGCGCTCGGAACCATTATAAAGATACCTTTTCCGTGTCCATAAAGATAACTCTGCATGCAGAGCCCTTGCCCAGCAGGTTTTTCCTGCTAGCGATTGTGCATCTCCTACTTAACATTAAATTAAGTTTAGCACAGCCTTTCAGTGGGAACCTTTAGTGAGATGAACATTATCCAATTATATTGCTTTAAATAGCACGTAATATCTATAGCCTAGCACTGTACGTAATCCACATCCAGCCACCTACTTTTGGCAAACATATCGAACCAATATTGGCTCTGAATTCAATCATTGTCTCGTTTCTCAGGGTTGTTTTTTTTTTCTTTCTTTAATCCATCTTCATACTTGTCCCCATGGTTACGTGCACAATAAGATGGGAAGATGGGAAAAGGTAGCAAATGATTGCAGGGACACTGGCCATTCTGCTGGCTGATACATTATTGATCTGAGCACTTGCTACAGTGATAACTGATGAAGGCAGGGAGTCAAACTAATCTCAAACTGGAACCAAGAAATCTGTTTCATTCCCTTTCTATGATGATCACGACGTTCCATTATACACAATAGCACAAGTCGAATGGGCTAGCGAGGATAATATATGATGGTTCTCATAAAAGTGGAACACATTACATACGCTTTCAGTCACTTTCAGTCAGTTTGTTACTTCGCAAGTGTCCTTCCAGCCTTCTGGTCTTATATGGGGCTAAAAGGATGTACAATGGTATTTAACCCTTACAGAATTATTATAGATTTGAATGAGCTACATTTATTTGCTTTACATTCCTATGTAAGCTCTTCAGACAAGAAGTTAGTCTCCTCTGTGATGTTCTGGGGGGGCTGATAATGTGGAAATGGGTTCTTTGGTTGAGGTGCTGCAAATGTGAACCACAGTGGCTATTCTGAACTACTGTTCAACCAGGTTTTGCCTTTTACTCATCGTCTTACCACGGAACATGACATTCCTATCCCGGTATTCCAAGATGATTCCAAGTCTTCCATTCACAGGGTTGCAAATGTGACTGATTGGCATGATGAACATTCAGGAGCATTCACACATCTGGACTGGCCAGTGACATCCCCAGATTTGAATCCTCTTGAAACTCGTGGGACTACCTGGAACAACCAGTAAAACCAAATCTGGCTCAACTGCCCAATTCTTTAATGCAAGAGTGGCTGAACATTGATGAACGGGCTATAAATACCTGCGGGCTGTGAGTGACGGCATTCATACATTGAGATGAGGTGGTACAGTGCAGTGAATGCCTCATTGGATGTGTGCAAAATGGCTCCAAAGCAGATAATTAATGATTATTATGATTAGGATTAATTATAAGTTAATGACTGGCTAAAAGGAGTGACTGCATTTGGGTGTACCAAAGACCATAGTGTGAAGGAAGTAGCTGAATCTGCAGGTGTATGGAAGCGTACGGTCATACGGGTCTACCAGCAGTGGCTAAAATCCCAGTCTACAGGAAATTCTCCTCAGAATTGTTCCAGGGAAGGCATCCACCAAATCTGGCCCAACTGCGCAATTCTTTGATGCAGGAGTGTCTGAACATTGATGTGGCCTACATCCAGAAACTTGTTCAGTCCATGCCAAATCCAGTCACAGCTGTTATTCACTATATTGCATGCTATTAGGTACGTTTCACCTTCTGCTCTCTTCTACTCCTTACACTGTATTATTTTAGAATAAAGTCAATATAAATCATAACACGTTTTTTTTTATATACCGTGATGTACTGTACTTCTGAGTGAAACATGTACTGGGGGTCTCTGAGCTAGCTGGGTGTATTCTCTTAGTGATAGGCAGCTGTGATGAGAGGGAGAGTTGAAACATATCATCATATCGATTCCCACGATTGCCTGCCTGATAATGTAATCAAAACATGGAAGATGTTTTTCGAGGCAAGAAAAAATTACTACACTTCAATCAGAGGCTATTTACTTGAATAAAGGACCACAGGACCACCACAGAGCAGGTATTATGTCGGGGGCGGATCATTCTCAGCAGTGCAGTGACACTGACGTGGTGGTGGTGTGTTAGTGTGTGTTGTGCTGATGTGAGTGAATCAGACACAGCAGTGCTGCTAGACACCTCAGCGTCACTCCTGGACCAAACCCACCAACCAAACTATCCAGCTTCCTGTGGGCAGCGTTCTGTGGGCAGCGTCCTGTGGGCAGCGTCCTATGGGCAGCGTCCTGTAGGCAGTGTCCTGTGGGCAGCGTCCTGTGACCACTGATGAAAGACTAGAGGGTGACCAACACTGTGCAGCAGCAGATGAGTCACCAACTCTGACTGTACATCCACAAGGTGGACCAGCAAGGTAGGAGTGTCTAATAGAGTGGACAGTGAGTGGACACAGTGTTTAAAAACACTAGTCACATTAGCCACCCCTTATAAACTGCACATGCTGTTGAATAACTTACTAAATACACTGCAAAAATAAATCACAAATCTAGTATATATATTTTATATTATACACAGTCGAGTCACATTATTATGACCACTTCCTATTTCGACACGGGCCGCACGTACAGCAGCAGAACAACCACACCAGGTGCCACTACTGTCAGCTAAGAACAGGCAGCTGAGTCTACAATTTGCATGGGCTCACCAAAACTGGACAACAGCAGACTGGAAAAAACTTGATTTCTTCTGCGATGTTCGGATGGTAGGCTCAGAATTTGGCAACATGAAAGCATAGATCCTTCATGCATCAGCATCAACTGTATCAGCAGTTCAGGCTGGTGGGATGATGGTGTGCGGGATATTTTCTTTGCACACTTTGGGCCCATTAATATCAGCTGAGCATTGTTTAAACACCACAGCCTGAGTATTGTTGCTGACCATGTCCATACCTTTATGACCACAGTGTTCCCATCTTCTGATGTCTCCTTCCAGCAAGATAGCATGCTATGTTCACCATACTCAAATGACCTCCACAGTCACCAGATCTCAATCCAATACAGCACCTTTAGGATGTGATAGAATGGAAGATTTGCATTATGGATGTGCAGCTAATGGGTCTGCAGCAACTGTGAGATGCTGTCATGTCAATATAGACCAAAATCTCTGAGGAATGTTTCCAGCACCAGTTGAATCTATGCCACAAAGAATTAAGGCAGTTCTGAAAGTAAAACCTAATGAAGTGACCAGTGAGTGTATACTACATATGTTAGATTAATGATACACTATATATTCACTAGATTTATGATATTTTCAAGATGTATTCCTGGCAAGCCAGGTCCATGCTTCACTTTTAATAACCACGTACAAGCGTAGAGCACTTCCAACACTAAGACAGGAGTCATGAGAAAAGAGACTGAGTGGATACTGCATAGAGAAATGAGACGGACAAGAATCTGTGGAATGAAACCGGCATATTGAGAGGCAGCCTACAAGACTATCAGATCAGAAATTAAGTCGGCAGCAATTACCAGAGCGATAAAAGACAATAAGAGTGATAAGATAGGTTTAAAGTTGCATAGATTGGTTGGCAGTTAGGGATAATCTGAAAATGAATTCATGCCCTGGGCCACATAGTCTTTTGATGTGTTCAACATGACATTCTATTACACTGGTAGGCTCATGTTGTCCCCTGTAAATAAAACAACTTGATTGAAGACAAGCACGGCCACGTTAGGACCCGAGGCCAGCGGTTCACACGGCCGAACATTTTGCTCTGTGAACTGTTATGAATTCTGCTTCATGATGTTCTCTCGGAGGAGAAGCATGACGGCCAGCTTGAAAGCTAAGGCCTTCAGATAGGCCTTCCCTCATTGTGACAAGTGCAATATGATATGGCAGCATGCTTCAACACGATATGTGCCCTGTGTCTGTTTCATTATGCTTAAAACCCCCTAGGAAGGACACTGTATATTAAGTCAGCTGCTGCACACTTATGAGGTGCACTGCTATGACAGCTATTCGCAGCCTATGACCTACAGGACTGGTGATGGTGATGGATAAGTGTGAACCCGTAGGCGACTTAACCACAAGTACTGAGCTAATGACTCTGCGTTGTTGATATCACCTATCCAAATGTAACAGATGAAGTCAGAAGGATGGGATTGACTCATAGACATGCTGTTTATAAGCAAGATGGTAGTCAGCAAGATAATATCCTGGTGAGGGAAAATATCTTAAAGGGGACCTATACACTGACGTACTACGGCAAGTCATGGGATAGCAGTTACCTCTGGCGATGCTCACACATTTCGGCTCCATTTCTAAGTGACACACGATCTGGACCATGCCACATTGTCTTTGGCTCATGCTGCGCTCGACTTGGCTTGGATGTGGGAAGTCAAATCTCTGAATTGCATCGTTTTTGACCTTTCGCATGTTCAACCTACAAAGTGAGAAACAAGAAATGAGCGAATACTGTTAGCAACAAGCTAGCCTGTTAACGTCACCGATATGATGGATTACTTTATAGTTCATCATGTTTTTACCTTCTCAATAACTTTATGTGCAGCATTGCTTTAGCCTGTTTAACTACAGGAGTCTGCATGTCGACTGATCTAAAGCAAATGACAAAATGCCAGAGGGGCAAGCTGGGCGAAGCAGCAGGTAATCAGTAACGGTCTGCACCTAGGCATTGTTAACAGCAGCCTATTGATGTGCCTTTATTTCTTTCAGCAGGCTGTTGGACACCAGAGACCAAAGAGGGAGAACGAAACAAAAGACAGAAACATCTCAGCCTGATGTAATTTATTGGCTTAGAGCAGAGAGGCCTGCATCTAGGTTTATTAAACAGCTCTGCACTGAACCACACTTTGCCTGTCCACCACAAAAATGCTGCGGTCCATTTGTCATGGCATGTTCACACAATGCACTAATAATATTTTCCAAAATAGGAACAAACAAACAAACCAAAGCTTATAAGAACTAATTTATTAAGTGATTGATGACGAGCCATTCACTCTAGTGTAAAGGCTCGAGCTAAATCGATGAATTACAGTCGTGTACATGGCGTCCATATTAGATCATCAATCAGGGAACAGCCAACACACGCAGGTGGGCCTTCTCCTTCCCCTGTCACCTGAGGTGTTGGTAGAATGATGGAGCCGCCCACAACCATGGTCATTCAATTACGTATAGTGCCGTTGCTTCACCTGAAATAACTTAAGAGTGTGGCTCAGTGATTCAACCTGCCCCCAACCTCTGTCACTCCTGCTGTTGTAATAGCAGACAGAGAACAGGGCTATTTTGGCTGGAGATGCTTCAGGATGAATTACATCAGCTTCATTCACTGTGTCAGGGCTTTATAGTGCCCTAAAAGTAAGGAAAGGTGCAAACTTCATTTACAATAGTAAATGACGTTGGGACGGTGCATGAAATGCTTATAAAAGCAGAATGAAGTGATTAAGGAATTCTGGTTGGCCTGTATTCAACTGGACAAAGTAGAAAAATGAAAAAAACATTCCAAATTTGATGCCTGAACCAAACCAAGAGCCAAGAGCATGTTTACCACTGTGTTACATCACCTTTCCTTTTACCAACACTACCAGTAATAATCATTAGGCTACAGAACACACCAGTGGATCCAGTATTGGAAGCTATGTTTTTGCCATTCTTCCATTATACAAGTCTTACACAACTGCATGTGACCTCTGTTGGTGTGTTTTGTGTTTCATAATATGCCACAAAGGGGATGGGGGTGTTTCAAAGGGGAGACAGGACCTGTCCACAGGCAAGCCAGTCTAGCACCTGTACTGTCTGATTACCAGTGGTGGACAGTAACTAAGTAAATGTAATTAGTTACTGTACCCAAGTAGTTTATTTTTGTGTATCTGAACTTTACTGAAGTATTTCCATTTTGGATGACTTTTTACTTTAACTCCACTACATTTCAAACTCAAATATCTTACTTTTTATTCCACTACATTATGCAAAATTTGTCATCCCTTTCGGCTTATGTGCGCATAAAACTGTAACGTGTTGTGGTGATTGACAGATTGTGACGTGCGCTGAACTAAAAGCAAAGTGATGTTTATTAAACAGGTTGGTAGTTAAACACAACAAGATCAGGGCAGATATAACTAGATGGCTAGACAGAGGCATAATCAGGAAACAGGCAGAAGTCAAAACCAAGTAAACAAACCAACCAGCAAAAGTAACAAAGGGGATAAACAAGAAAAGTAAACCAGAGAATCAGAACAGAATAGAGTCAGAGTTAACAAGGAGCCGCACTCGGTACACACAGAGTGGCAATACTTGGCAAAGAGTGAGCGTTAGAGAGGGGTATATAAACAATGAGGCTGATTGGTGACAGGTGTGTGCTGTTAGAATTCCGGGCACGAGGATCTGCAAAAAGGGACGTGGTTGGAGGATGGCAGACATATGATAGTGATGTCATCAGGTGATGGGTTATGTGAAATGGAGTCCGGGAGATCGGAGTGAGAGGAGAGCCCACAGGCGTGACACATGTCAAAAGGAAACAAGCTTGTTCATGGATTCTTAGCATCCTTTAATAATAAATTTGTTTTGGCTAGTTTATGAACAGAGACCTACAGATGCAACACAGTAAAGGAAAACTCATTTGTGAACCTGTTTTTAAAGCAAGTTTTTTAATGAAACTTTTAACTAAGTTGCAAATAAATCCTAAACCGAAACTTTGCTTGTTTGCAAAACAATATTTTATATCCACCTGTTTCTTGCTAATGGAAACTGTTCTCCTTCAGTGTTCTGTGCTTATGATCATTTGAATAGACATCAGTGTCAGACTAATTAATGACCTTCTATTAAAGACTGGTGGACCGAGAGTGACGCTAGAGTCTCTTCACCTAAACTGAGCTGATTAAGAGTCTTGTTCCAGAAATGATAATAGGACATTAGAGCCATAATAAATCATGCTACTGTTACTCTCCATACTTAAGTACCTTTGAAGGTAAATAATTTCCAAAACATGTATATATTCAATTCAATTACATTCACCTTTATTGTCTTTATATCAATACAAGGTTGTACAGTTGGACAAGACACTATCAGGCTACCTCTCCAGTGCAGTGATTAACAGATAGATAACGGTGGGTCGTTCTCACCACTGATGTGGTGGTGGTGTTGTGTTAGCGTGTTTGGGCTGGTTTAAGTGGATCAGACACAGCAGTGCCACTGGAGCTTTTAAACCCCTCGGTGTCATTGGTGGACTGAGAATTGCCTTCCAAGCAAAACTATCCAGCCTAGGACTAGAGGATGACCAACTAACTCTAACTGTACATCTACAAGGTGGACCAGCAAGGTAGGAGTGTCTAATAGAGTGGGGAGTGACGGATCCACTCACACCAGTACAACACACTCTAACGCACCACCACCACGTCAGTGTGTCATTACAGTGCCGAAAATGACCCAAGAAGGTTCCACTTGGCACTACTTTTTTAGCAGCGCAGGGTTGTTTCACAGGATAAAAAGGGACAGCAAACATCAAACCAGCAGAGGGAGCCAGGTGAAGGAATTTTTTGATGGACAACCCGGAAGTGGAAGAGTTGTAGGAAAGTCCATATATGATTGTCTCTTTACTTAGTGACCATCTTTAAAATGCTGCTGGACAGTTATTTACAGCTGTACAAGACCAGATACATATCTCTTTGAATGGGACAAAAATACTCCAAACTGAAGGTCAGATTACCGTTTAAAAACATATTTGCAGTCAGTGCTAAAATGTAATAAATGTCTTATGCATGGTTTGTTGGATTTAGCTCAATAAAGCACAAAAAAAGATTTTTTTTGTTTGATCTGCAGATCTCCACAATCAAGGGGGTCCTTTCTCCACTCGCAGTGTAACCAGTAAGCTGACAGGCTCTTTTTTACCTGTAAACTAACACCATGTTCAGCGTTACTTACAAACTGTAGTCCATCTGTTTCTCTGTGTACTTTATTAGCCAGCCTACATCCTGTTCTTCAATGGTCAGGACCCCACAGAGCATGTATTATGTGGGTGGTGGATCATTCTTACCACTGCAGTGACACTGATGTGGTGGTGTGTTAGTGTGTGTTGCTGGTCTGGTGTGAGTGGATCAGACACAGCAGTGCTGCTGGAGCTTTTAAACCCCTCAGTGTCACTGCTGGACTGAGAATGGTCTTTCAATCAAAACTATCCAGCCAACAGTGTCCTAGGACTAGAGGATGACCAACCCAAACTCTGACTGTACATCTACAAGGTGGACCAGCAAGATAGGAGTGTCTAACAGAGTGGGCAGCGAGTGAACATTGTTTAAACACTCCAGCAGCACTGCTGTGTCTGATCCACTCACACCAGCACAACACACACTAACACACCACCACCACCACCACCACGTCAATCTGTGTCACTGCAGTGTTGAGAATAATCCAACATCACCTTGCACAAAAAACTCCAAAACAGCAGAGACTTAACATTTCATGAATGTGTGGAATATACACTGACAAGTAACACATATGTGCACTGTCAAAGAAAATGGAGGTTTGGTTACTTGATCCTCTTTACCATGGATTGTACCATGGAAAGCAGTGACAATGTTTATTGATGTTGGTTTGCCGGAGTATTCCTGAACCCATGTGGTGATCCATCACAGAGGCAGAAACAGTGTTGCTAAACAGTTGGATTATTCACTGATGCATTGTTTGGAGAAGTGATGAGCTTCGACCCATCCTTGCTCATTAAGGCCTAGGCCTTCCCTGAATACCCAAGCATGACTGCTTCCCCTGTTTAAGGTGTTTTTTTAACATGTTCCTGGTCTTAAATTATGGCTGTGATTTCAAAAGCAGTGTACATTTACAAAACACTCACTTGACTGAAATCTGTCTTTGTACTGTTATTATTGTAGTACAGGTGAAACTGGAAACATGGTTTGTAGAATTATTAATAAGAACTCGAAAACTGCATTTCCTGAAGAAAATGCAGAGTGACTGTGCAGCTTAAGCTTCTTGCTAGCCGGTTGCTAACGTGCACTAAAAATGAATGGGAATATATAGGAGGAACGAGGGATGAAAAAACAATGTATAGAGGAGTGCGGGTCAGTATGGCTGTGGGTTAGAGTTGGGGGATCTGTCCTGAGTGGGTACACTCAGTTTGCTGGATGTAGGTAAAAGGAAACAATAGGGTTTGAATGGGGATAAAAATGAATGGGGCTCTATGGGATAAACGAGTGACGGAGAAAAAAAAAGATGAAAAGACGAGTGCGGGTTAGACCAACATAGAATTCCTGCTTGGGGGTCTGCCCTGAGATAGTGTATGTGAAACGGTGTCTGTTGACGGGCAGTAGTACAGTAGGTGGGTGTGTACTTTTCCACTCCATTCATTCTCAATGGGAAAATAACCAGTATTTAACACTGTTTTTCTGAAATCTGTATGTCGGATCAAAAAGCTGTATACAAGCACGGCATTCCCAATCAGACTGAACATTTCAGAGTTGGAATAATGTCAATATCTAGAAAACTGTGAGACTAATTAGTGAACAAAAATCTGTCGACCAAGAAGAAGAAGAAGAAGAACATAAATCGGACAATAATAGTTTTGTGCATTGCGCAATTGCTAAACATACACTGACATACAGTAGCAGAGAGCTGCCATATTCCATTCTCAGGTAATTCCCTTTGTGCTCTGTTATAATATGTTTTTAATGTATGGCTTCAGTGATAATGTAGTGCCTTTTATGGTCATGTTGAAAAGCCTTGCATCTACAGATTTATTCTGGAGTGTGTACTTGGGTTCTGTAATGAATTGTGTGATTGTTTTGTTTTTCCATGGATGAGAAATATCCTTTCCCCCGGTTGAGAAATATGAGTTCTAATTTCAGCGTGGATAGTTTTGCCCTTGCTTCTGAAAGCCTCATCATGAACATCATTTATCCCAGTAATTCAGATTCTCTTCAGGGAAATGTTTCTGTTGCAATTGCAACATGACTGCGTTTAGCTGCATTTCCATGCAGGCAGTCTAAACATGGTCTGAACTCAACAGTAGAACATGCTTCATTTGAACATGACTGCCAGATGTAGCTTAATTGCTGTTATACAAATCCCAGAACTTATGCTAAAGAAGTTGGGCTGAGAGAGAGATGGCGAAAGAGAGAGAGAGAGAGAGAGAGAGAGGGATCGTGTCACATATTCTGAATTAACAGGATTACACATTTTACGGAGCTTTGCAGATAAACCTGCATGTCTCTGCTTACTTGTACTGTCACTGAGTTACTTTGAAGCCTCTCTGGTCTGACATTTACATTCCAGTATATACCAAACAACTCCAATGCACACGAACACGCTGATACAAGTACAGGCACAACAGTGGGGCATAATATCAAAGGAGCAATCTCACTGTTTCTCGCTGTTCATACGCTCTTAGAAAGGACGGTTCTTCAAAGGATCTTTACTAAAAGGTTTGGTTCTATATAGAACCATGAGTTCTATGTAGAACCACTTGCATGCTTAAATGGCTCTTTACATGGTGAAATTGTTCTTCAGCTTAATGGAGAATGTGTTTTATACAGTTCTATATAGCATCAAAAATGGCAACAATGCAACAACATCAGAATCCTCTTTTGGTGCTATATAGAATCGCATACAACATATTCCCCATTAGTCCGAAGCATCATTTCCCCATTTAAACTTGCAAATAGCTCTTTGATTGTTCATGGTTGCGTAGAGAAACACTTTTACTAAGGAACCCTTGAAAAAACATCTTTTTAAAGAAAAATATATGATACATGGGTGGATATTTTTACTGTTGGGGGACATAAATAAACTAAAACATTCCTCAAGAGTGTTTCTTGAAGAGGGTGCCAAAGGGGTCAAAGGGGTGGCATAGATATACAGTAAATAAGCTCACCGGACCAAAAATTAGTCAACTATGACTGACGGAAATGCACATAATAGCATGTAATACCTCCACAAGCACGAACAACAGCTGTGACTGGATTTGCACTGGACGAGTTTCTGGATGTAGGCCACATCAATGTTCAGACAATCTTACATCAAAGAATTGCACATTTGGGCCAGATTTGGTGGATGCCTTCCCTGGCCCAATTCTGAGGAGAGTTTCCTGTAGACTAGGACTTTTGCCACAGCCACTGAAAAGTATTTAGGTGTTAAAACCTGAGTTTAGCGCAAGTTCTGGTAGAAACACAATCACACACATCAGCAAGTCCATTAATGTGTAAATCACTTTTAATCTTCATGCACATAAACCACACAGTAAACCTCTCCAAAACACAGTAATAAGGCTGTAAACTAATGTGGTTATCTAAAGAGGATATATGTGATTATCTATAGAGGATATATGTGCATAACTACTGTGTAAGGAATGCCATAATGCTTGCTCATCATTAACAATGACTGCATTTTAATGCACTCAATAATTGGATCATAATCAGATTTCTGCAGTTATCTGACTTTTCAAGTGGCCATGTAAACAGCATACTCCCATTTCCTAGATTGGATTATGGCCCAGAAATCTGATTTAGATATCCAATAAAGAGAGCTGGACTTTAACTCAGAAATTAGGTTTAGGGTTCTGCTGTATACAGGTTACTGTGGTTTCTTTTGGATTGTTTTAGTCTGTGCATGTGTGAAAACAAACTGTGATACTGGAAATACGCATGCAGTGTTTAACACCGCAACCATGAGATGGCAACAAAACACCTTTAGGAGCAGTGCTGAAACTAACAACATCCTTAATGAAATGAAGAATGTGAATATTCTTCATCATCTTGATAATATATGTTCATATTTTCAGGTAAACTCAGCTGTAGTTTTTTAAACACAGTTTTACGGTAAGTTTATGTCACACTTTGTGTTCATTTATTGGCTGGTTGCAAAGCAGAAATCCGATTACTGCCTGACTCATGTTGACCTGGAGTTTCCCCATGATCTGATTACACAAGTGCATGTAAACGCAGTGAACGGATTACTGACAAACTCTGATTTTCTGCAGTTATCGGATGACTGAGTGCATGTAAACACACTTATGCATTGTACATAAATGAACATACTACTCACATTAAGATTCCCTGTAACATTTAGGTTATTAAATGAAATAAGCTTAATATAAAACCAGAGTAAAAAGATAAAACACACCAACTACACAGTGAAATATACACTACATCGCACAAATACACGCGCTGATGTTCTCTCCATTAAATAATCCTATCCCACTTTCTGAGAGCAATATTCTTGTAATACTATAAATGGACAGCACCTTTTTCTCAATCTCTTGCTCTGTAATCGTATTGAGTGCAGTCCGGCAGCAACATTGACCGTCATAAAAGCCAGCGCCATTGACATGCCTGGCTGAACCCAAACGCAATGCTTCTATGTATGTATGTCTCTGGTTCGGGAAGGGTAGGTAGTGGACCAAACCACTGTGAGGCACATGAAGCTCTCGGTTTCCTCTGTGCCCTCCCCCTGCAATTTCTGCTAATGGAGTGAGACCACACATGGTGCTTTAAATTCCCATTATTCAAATGAACCAGTCGTTTACACATTAACAAAATGTGTTACATTAGCGCAGTTGCTGTCTTTCGATAGACCTCAGTGCCACTGCTGGACTGAGAATCGTTCACCCACCAAATCTTTCCAGCCAGCAGTATCCTGTGGGCAGCAATAACTGTGTTGCTGCAGCACAGCAATGGCAAAAATCAAAGCACCATTTTTTAGTACAAAGGAAAAGCATATATCAGTGATTATGTAGCATAATGTCTCAGTTATTCCTGCACCATATTTTACCATCACACCCTAATGACCAGTGATTTTCTAGGTTTTTGCTGCTGTGTAATCAAGTCTTGATCCTCCTACAACTTTTTCAGAGTATGTTACATAATACGCATTAAAAAAGGAATAAGTAAGACATCCAGCTTCTATTCCCTGTGCTAAGGGACTTGAAATTTTAAACTCATCCAAAACATGCATTCATCCATTGATTCCCAGCCAATAATCCACAGCTGCTGCCAGGATTCATATCCTACAGTAAACATGACACACATGTAATGCATCCAGCATCATCTTGTTCTTTGTTTTGTCTCTGATGTGTTAATGAAGGCACTCATGGCAGCTTCTGCTCATACTGAATTTAACGCCTCTCATTAGACATCTATATTCTAATCTAATTCATTCCCATAGCAGTATGAGTTACACCGATCAGTCGTAACATTAAAAACACCTCCTGGTCCTTTTTATTAGGACCGTCTACCATATAGATGCACTTTGTAGTTCTAAAAGTACACACTGTAGTTCATCTGTTTCTCTGTATACTTTGTTATCCCCCTTTCACCTTGTTCTTCAGAGGTCAGGACCCCCACAGGACCACCAGAGAAGGGGTATTATGTGGGTGGTGGTCAGTATTGCAGTGACACTGACGTGGAGGTGGTTGGTTGGTGTGTGTTGAGCTGAGGTGATTGGACCAGACACAGCAGTGCTACTAGACACCTCGATGTCACTACTGGACTGAGAATAGTCCACCAGCCAAAACTATCCAGCCAACGGCGTCCTGTGGGCAGCATCCTGTGACCACTGATGAAAGACTAGAGGATGACCAACACAAACTGTGCGGCAGCAGATGAGCTATCGTCTCTGACTGTACATCTACAAGGTGGACCAGCGAGGTAGGAGTATCTAATAGAGTGGACAGACAGTGGACACAGTGTTTGAGCACTCCAGCAGCACTGCTGTGTCAGTATAGTTTATTTGGTCATCCTCTAGTCCTTCATCAGTGATCATAAGATGCTGCCCACAGGACGCTGCACACAGGATACTGTCCACAGAACGCTCCCTACAGGATGCTGTCCACAGGACGCTCCCCACAGGACATTGTTGGCTGGATAGTTTTGGCTGGTGGACTATTCTCAGTCCAGCAGTGATACTGAGGTGTTTAACACTCCATCAGCACTGCTGTGGCTGATCCACTCACACCAGCACAACACACACTAACACACCACCACTACATCACTGTCACTGCAGTGCTGAGAATGACCCAACACCCACATAGTACTTGCTTTGTGGTGGTCCTGTAGGGGTCCTGACCACTGAAGAACAGGGTGAAAGGTTGATAAACTATGCAGAGAAAAAGATGGGCTACAAAGTGCTCCTTAATGATGAGTGAAACCGATAAAACAGACAATGAGTGTAAATGTAAGGTGGTATTAATGTTATGGATGATCGGTGTATGTGTGTCAGATGAGCTGTCTTTACATGTTGATAGTTATTAATAAAAGCAATTAATAAAAGAAAATGTCACTGGGCTCCGGAATTAGCCGCTACGAATTTCCACACGTTCCTGCTGCATGAACCAATCAGGAAACAGGGACCTAAATTGAGTTGGTGTTAACATCTGGCAGCAATGGAACAACAGCAGTTTGGTCCTACCAAAGGTTCCAGTTCCACCACTGCTGACAACGACCTGCTATACAGAACAGCCTGAGAGAATGAAGAGCGCAGCAGAACCGAAAGCAACCAGGAATCTGTACAAGAGGGTGCACAAGGTGACCACTGGTGTGGCTTTTCAGTGGTCTTCTCAGCTCTGGGAGATTTGTGGGGTTTTAAAACTGATGCCAAGCTAGCTTCACTTCTGTTGACAGATAATCATTTCGCTTGGTGGATGCAATTTAGTGGCCTCTACAAAGTGATCATCCACCAGGTCTGTGAATGGGGGTTATGCCTGTACTCTGGGGTCTGTAGGCATGGAGAATGTTTAAATGGGCCCAAAATGTCTGCAGCCGGAAAAAAAGCTATTTGGTCAAATCGGCACACAGTAGATCTGTCGTTCTTTGTAGTCTGTATAAAGCACAGAGCTAGTATGGCTTAAACACTGTATCTGTCCACTATCGACAGGCACATGTCCAGTAAAAGTACTGAAGTCAAGCAGCACTATCTCCTCTCTCTTAGATAAGCTGCAGCTCCCAAATATATTATTCAAGTGCACAGATTATACCTCAGTTCACTCTTACTAGTGAAGTGAAAACGAATCTGATTCTGCTTCTGCTCTATGGGCATGCTTAATAAGCTAGATGACAGAATTTCATTATCTTAGTGATAAATATTATTTTCTCAGATAATTTTTTTCTCAGTAAAGTTCAATTAAATACTGTATTAATTTTAATGGAAAGTTTAAACAAAACTATCTTGCTTTCTTCAGATCTGTTCCTTTAGCCCTGTCAATCTCCTTCAGCTTCTTTCTCTCCCTCTCTTCTCCTGTATTTAATAATACATAATTTTTTATCAATCTCTGATTTACAAGGACTGAAAGAAATAATGAGAGATTTAACGATTCATTCTTTAAATTATTTTAACTGGGAAAAAATGTTGTATTTGAGTGGTCTTCAACTTAGCTACCCACCTCCCACTTAATTTCGATCTACAGGTTAAAAAATTGAGGAATATGAAATTGTGTTATGATCAACACTATATGACCTTAGCTGACCTTAATATGGCCATTAACATCCTGTAAACTGCAATAACGTTATTCCTATCTCCGTCACTGAAATGAAATTTCCTCAAACTCCTAAACTAGTTGGCATGACAGCTAGCTAACCAACATTAGCGTTAGCCTGCCTCAGGTTATTTGCATGAAGTAAAGCCAGTAAATAATATTTAGGGGATATTAAGCCCCTTAGAACAGGCCTAGTGATGCCCCTTATTATATAAGCTGTAACATTATGACACGTGATATAGTTAGCTATGTATGATATAGCTAGCCTATTATTAAGAGGCAGCTCTGTCGAAGACCAGTCAGATATAGTCAGATAGAGTTAAATATAAAGATTTCTACTGGTTAAAAAAAAAAAAAAAGCAATTGATCTCTCATTATTTCCTTGGGTCCTTGAAAGTCTGAATTTATGTATGCAATTATGTAACTAATTTAAAAATCAACTGTGGCTACAGAGATTATGGTGCCTATGAACACTATTTGTAATCTATATAGAGGAAATATAAGCTCACCGGACAGAAAATTAGTCACCTGTGACTGACCGTACGTAATAGCTTGTAACACCTCCAAGAGCACGAATAAAAGCTGTGATTTCATTGGTCATGGACTGGACAAGTTTCTGGATGTAGGCCACATCAATGTTCATACACTGAATGTTCAGCATGCCAATCATTCACATTTGCCGCCCTGTGAACACGGGAATTGTCAATTTGGAATACAGGGATGGGAATGTTATGTTGAGATGATGAGCCAAAGGCAGAACCTGGTTGTTCCAGCAGCTCAATGTAGGCACAGTGGCTTAACTGTCAACTCAACCAAAGGAACCATTTCCATGTAATTTAAATACCCCCAGAACATCACAGAGGGGACTCATCAAGGGAGCTTACGCTGTAATCAGTGTTGCTCTGATAAAGACTCATGAATTACACAATTAATGATTTCGTTAGGAAACTATAATGTGAACAACAAGACTGTACACGGTACTGCATTAGATTTATTCGCTAGATGAAAAGAATGCACTGGTACTGTAATGTGCCGCTTTACCCCAACACTGTTCATAGGCATTGCTAAGTGTCTTGGCCTGCAATCAGGTGTGTAACTGCTTGAATGGAACACAATCCTGCACTCCTACCTGCACATTCTCATGATGCTCAGCCCCATTGTAGCTTCCTGTGACTGTCTGCATGTATGTTTTTAGAGGGAGGACAAAAAACTTTGGATGGAAGGCATGGAATTGAAGGTAGGGGATGGACTGTTTTGGCGGATAAGTCTAGCAAAACTACTAACATTGCTTTAGTATACAGCAGCTTGAAAGACTATATGCTATTACTAATGCCCATGTCCTGGAGACGCCCATCATTAAAATGCAGATAGAGACGTGTTTACACGAACACCTCTGTTATTAATGATAAGCATCAGGTGGCTGGAAAAAAGAAGTTGTCCAAAGCGCACAGGAACAAAAGATCCTTACAAGAGTGAGTGGCCTTGCTCATTGTTCCCCTGCTGAAGGCCCGTCCTTCCTCAGCCAAGCCAGTGTTATGGGACAGCATCCCAGGGCGCTGCTGAAAGGCCACAGCTCCATTATGCTGCAAGCAGAGGTGGTGGGGGTGTGCAATATGGCAAGATAGCAAAGGGGAAGGGTGAGCGGGGGGTCTCTGTTAGCATTTTCACTCCTACTAATAGCAGCAGTGACAAGATAAACATCCCCAATTATTTCCTCACCCTGCTGGCCTGTGTCTGACCACAACAAATAGACAGAGAACAACGATACAATATCTCTGTAGTTCCATATACAACCTGGTATATTCTACACACACACACATAGTTGTTTTATGAACTATTTAAACCCAAGGTATTAATTGACATTAAGCTCAGCAAGCACAAAGATTTGTCTCCTGTGACTGAAACGTACCTAATAAAGTGTAATACCTTCATGAGCGTGAATAACAGCTTTGGCATAGACTGGACAAGTTTCTGGATGTAGCCACATTAATGTTCACACACTCTTGCATCAAAGAACTGCACAGTTGGGCCGAATTTGGTGGATGGCTTCTCTGGCACAATTCTGATGAGAGTTTCCTGTAGACTGGGATTTAACCACTGCTGGTAGACCCGTATGACCGTACACTTCCATACACCTGCAGATACATACTTCCTTCACACTATGGCCTTTGGAACACCCAAATGCAGTCACTCCTTTTAGCCAATCATTAACATCTGCTTTGGACTGTCCACACATGGAAGGAGACATTCACTGCACTGTACCACCTCTTCTCAATCTATGAATCCTGTCACGCACACCCCACAGGTATTTAAAGCCCCACCATCATCCTCGGGAGCCTGAAGTTACTACCACTTTAAACACGCAAGGTGACTTTATGTCTAGGGAGCTTTTAAACAAATCATAACTCAGACAGTATTTCCTCAAAGCCGGTCCACCTCAAAGCATTTTGTTAAAAGAGTTCCATGTTTCATGTCGCTACTGAAATACCAAGTTTTAGTCTGTAGGCGGAGCCTTACTTTAGCCATGCTCCCACATTTTGGAGCAGGAAGTGAGTATGCATTTCTGTTTCTCATGACCCATTGTTTTGAAGTGAATGTGTCCCAAAGTCTGAAAATCACAGTAGTCAGAAGGAATTGTCACTAACAAAACACACTTTCTGCAAAAAGTAAACGTTTTTATGTTTTAATGAAAATATATTACAATTACTGATCAGTGTTTTGAGTTATGCTCAAAATTTGCCAACACTTTACCAAAAGTGTGATTGTTTTGGTAGTGACAAAATATATTATATACAGCATAAGGCAAAATTTGAGGACCTTCCTCACAAAAGGAGGCTTCTCGTTTTGTAAGACTCTTGGGCTGTCTTGCATGCACTGCTCTTTTGAGGTCTATCCACAGATTTTCAGTTATGCTCAAGTCAGGTGAGTGTGAGAGTCATGGCAACACTATCAGCTTACGATGCTGAATTTTGTGGTGAGGATGCAGGTAACGTTGTCGTCTGATGACTCTTCCATTGAGGGTAGAACAGTGCACCACCACTTCAGAGTCTGCTAAACCTTCTTGAAGGTGTTTCTGCCTTTCTAGTAATCCTAGGAGCAGTTTCTAGGAAAGTTTTCCTGGTTTTCCAGACCCCAACTTGACCTCCACCAATCCTGTTAACTGTCATTTCTTAATTACATAACAAACTGAGGAGATGGTTATCCAGAAAAGGCTTTACTCTCTTCTTATAGCTTTTCCTGCTTTCTGTAAATCAGTAAATCATGTTCAGTGTGCTAAGCAGCTGCTAAAAGGAACCCATAGCTGCTGATTGTTGGGATCAAAATTTGTGTAGTCTGAGTATTTTTTAAAGCTTTAAAATTCCTAATAGTGATTGTGAACAAGTCATAGCCATAACAAGTTGATTAAGGTCTCACATGTTGGTAAAAGTTATCTAAGAGCTCAAACTATTTGAGTTCCTAAACTTTTGTATGGTGCTCATTTTTCCTTTAACAAACTTAAAATATTAATCATACTTACACTGCTGAAAATATATATTTTTTAACTTTTTGCACAGTGTGTTTATATATAAAGTATGTTATACACCGATCATCAAAAAGAATAGCTGTACCCAGAGGGAATCAACCAACAGGAAGGAAGCTTGGTGGGTAGGTCTGACATCGTGAGACATGCAAATGATTCTGTTCCTCATGTGACGTAAGCCAGAACCTCCTTATTGCTGTACCTGACTGACCCAACAGCCATGAACAGCAGTGAGGCCCTCCATGAGTCCTGCTGTTAGTGCCAGCACCACTGGCAGACGGTTGCACAACTACATGCACGCAGACCATTACGATGACTGCCCTTAACATCACGTGAACATTATCAAAGACTGCAATGGTGTCTTGCCAGACTGTCATCTTCAGTGACGAGTCCCACTTTTGTCTTGATGGAGACGACCAATGAATCCATGTGTGGAGGCACCGCGGTCAGCAGCAAGATGAACGGTTTGTTGTCACAGAAGGCCTGGAGTCACTCCACCTTCACCCCACCGCAAAGCTTCTATTACTATCTTTGTTATGATACAGCACAGAAATAACACTCTTTCTGTTCCATCTTATCACGAGATTGTACATGACTCACATCCTGAGTTATGAACCTATGAAGAGTGGTGGAAATACACATCATCTGCCTCTCACCATACAGCAAAAATGAGATCTTGGTAAGAACAATTATCTTATATCTAGTTGACATATCTTGCTTACATATTTTAATAACAGAAAGATTTTTTTCTCACTGTATTGGCTGAAAAGCTTACTAAAAACACAGAACTGGTAAATAAAATTGGAAATAAATTACATAATCTTAATATGATCTTAGAATTAGAATTATAGATATAAGATCATTTCACTTGCCAAGTCATTTCACATCATTTCACTTGACAAGTCATCATTTACTGCAGTGCATGCGTTATCCTGCCTGTTCATTGCTACAGAATAGAAAGTCAGCAAGCCACTGGTCCAACCAGGAACTGAGAGCAAGGAGAGAAAGGAGGGTGATGGCTGATTAGATATAAGATTATTTTAAGACCATTTTAATTGCCATCATTTTCTGCATGTGTAGGTGGTGGATTCATGTGTCTGTTTACATTTGGTAAAAAAAACAAAAAACAAAAAACTGACCACTCAGAAAATCACTAAGCACTTGCACTTTATATCAGGAAGCCTTCATCCTTCATTCAGTCGACAATGGACTATTAAATCTAATAACTATTTCTTTACGCAGTATCTGAGGTCAAATGTGACCTCATTAAAGAGAGAGTTGAGACTGTGCTGAACATTCTGATATGAAACATCATGTTAAGTGGGCACCATGTTAAGTGTAAGTGCTTTTAAAGGCAAATTCATACAGATATGCAAAAAAGCTAAAGACCCCAGAGGGTTAATACAGTACATAAACATAATCAGGCAAGATCTTAAGAATAGGACTCACAGTCAGTAACGCAACAGGTATTATAGTATAAGGCAAAAGGAGGCGCCAAGATGGAAATATTATCAGGAGAAGCTTTTAACTGAAGCTCATTACTATTCCACACGAATCCCTTTAGGCTACTCATTACTCAGTGCGCATTTACACTATTAAACAGGTATTAGAACAAGGTTTTCTGCTCATTTGCCAAATCCTCTCAAATATCAAACATTTCACTGATTGACGGAAGACAATACCACCCAATGAATTATCCTCCAGTAATTTTCCATAATCATATTTTAACAGGTTGATGCCACTCGACTTGTATGTGTCTACAATGATCAGCCATAACATTTAGACCACCACAATGTATCTACACTCTTTATCCATTTTAGCAGCTCCACGTAACACATAGGTGCACCTATTACAGACTGTAGTCCATCTGTTTCTCTGTATACTTTATTACCCTGTTCTTCAATGGTCAGGACCCCCCAAAGGACCACCACAGAGCAGGTATTATGTGGGTGGTGGATCATTATCAGCACTGCAGTTGTGCTGTGCTGGTATGAGTGGATCAGACATAGCAGTGCTGCTAGAGTGTTAAACACCTCAGTGTGACTGCTGGACTGAGAATTGTCCACCAACCAAAACTATCTAACCAACAGTGTCCTGTAGGCAGCGTCCTGTAGGCAGTGTCCTGTGTGCAGCGTCCTGTGTGCAGCATCTTATGATCACTGATGAAGGACTAAAGGATGACCAACATAAACTATACTGACACAGCAGTGCTGCTGGAGTGTTGAAAGACTGTGTCCACTGTCTGTCCACTCTATTAGACACTCCTACCTTGCTGGTCCATCTTGTAGATGTAAAGTAGACGATAGCTCATCTGCTGCTGAACAGTTTATGTTGGTCACCCTCTAGTCCTTCATCAGTGGCCACAGGACGCTGCCCACAGGATGCCATTGGCTGGATAAGTCTGTGTCACTGCTGGACTGAGAATCGTCCACCAACCAAAAGTATACAGCCAACAGCCTCCTGTGGGCAGCGTCCTGTGACCACTGAAGATGGGCTAGAGGATGACCAACACAAACTGTGTAGCACCCTGTGCAGTGACCACCACAACAGTGTCACTGCAGTGTTGAGAATGATCCACCACCCACATAATACCTGCTCTGTGGTGGTTCTGTGGGGGTCCTGACCATTGAAGAACAGGGTAAAAGGGGGATAACAAAGTATACAGAGAATCAGAGAGACTACAGTCTGTAACTGTAGAACTACAAAGTGCTCCTATATAGTAAGTGGAGCTGATACAATGGACAGTGTAGATACAAGGGGGTTATGGCTGATGGGTGTATATTGTCTTCCTGACTGATTGAAAAGCAGCCTCTGTTTCTGCTTAGGTGTTCACAATCAGCATCCCTGTATCAGCTGTACTCAAGGAAGTCCAGACGCTCGCATGGAGAGAGGAAAAATAGGAAATGAGAACATCCCGCCATTTGAGCGACAACATTATTAGTCTCCAGTCACGCAAAGAGACTGAAGGAGTCGGAGAGTGCAGCAGTCACTGTTATTCCTCTCTCCCATATCAAGACTCTCATCTTTTCCCCCCTCTCTCTCTCGGCTCTTGGTGCTTGTTATCTGCCAGGGAGAGGTCTTTTCTCTTCCAGTGAACAGTTTCAGCAGCAGGCAGTAATAAAGGCTCAGGACCATGTTACTTTTACAAAGCCATCAACAGAATGAAATCAGGGTAAAAGGGAAAGCGTGAAAAAGAGAGAGAGAAAGAAAGAGAGAGAGAGAGAGAGAGAGAGAGAGAGGCAAGCACTGATAGCAATCTCGGATGCGTGGGGAAAAAAAGGCCAAGGGGAGAATTGAGATGGTTATACAGAATGACTGCATCACTCTTCATCAGGTATGACGCACCTGAGGAACGGCTTTGGATGGTATGTGTAATTATAGTTAACATAGAGTTTTCCAGCGGATTTGAGGTGTCGTCTACATGCGGCGATTTCATGCAAAGTCACATAAATGCAATCCTACAGAATCCTTCTTCAAACCCAACTGGGGATTTTGCATAAAAATTGGATGCAGCGTGTCTAATATTGCGAGGTGAGTCCCTTAAGCCTTTGTAAACCCATATAGTCTTAAAATACAGGCCGAATATTCCTGCTTTCCTTTGTGTTTGGTGACTGACACAGCAGCAGGATATCAAAGTAGACTTCTGAAGGCTATGGTGCTCAGAGAATCAGCACGTTCACACACACGCCAGCCAGCACAATTTAGCATGAAATGGGCAAACGGCAAGGAGGCGGCACAGTTCCACTTTTGGCACAGTTTGAAACCAGCCGTGTGATGTGTGGACCATCCACATTGCTGGCATCCATCAAACATCTCTCAGAGGCTACTGCAGTATTTGTGTTTACACAGTGGAAAAAGCTTCACCATGATTTGTCTCTTTTTTTCCAGGAAATTCATGCAGAAATTAATTCCAGGTTGTCCGTTAGTTTGCATTGTTGTGGTGTTTAAATGTCAGCTTCATTATGTGCTCTATATATGTTCTCTGAGCATGTTATACATCTACCGTCTATCTGCTTTTACTGCCTATTTCACAAGCTCCACTTTCCATAGGTGTTCTATAATTACAGATCCTGTTCATCAAGGATCAGGACCCCCACAGGACCCCCACAGAGTAGGTATTATGTGGGTGGTGGATCATTCTTCTTAACACTGCAGTGCCATTGACATGGTGGTGGTGTGTTAGTGTGTGTTGTGTTGGTGTGAGTGGATCAGACACAGCAGTGCTGCTGGAGTGTTTATACACTGTGTCCACTCACTGTCTATTCTATTAAACGCTCCTACCTTGCTGGTCCATCTTGTAGGTGTAAAGTCTGAGACGATAGCTGATCTGCTGCTGCCCAGTTTGTGTTGGTCATCCTCCGGTCCTTCATCAAAGATCACAGGACGCTGCCCACAAGATGTTGCCCACAGGACGCTGTTGGCTGGATAGTTTTGGTTGGTGGACTATTCTCAGTCCAGCAGTGACACTGAGGAGTCCAGCACTGATCCACCATGTCTGATCCACTTACACCAGCACAACACACACTAACACACCCCCATCACCGAAGTGTCACTGCAGTGCTGAGAATAATCTACCTCCCAAATAATACCTGCTCTGTGGGGGTCCTGACCATGAATGAGCAAGGTAAAGGTGGGATAAGAAGTCTGTAATTGTAGAACCACAATGTGCTCCTATATGGTTAATAGATGCTGATAACTGACACACAATGCTGATATTAATTTGAGGTTTATAATTCTGTTCTATAATTCTGAGGTTTATAGTGTGAACAGTTATTCCTATAAGGTTGTTTAATGCAAGTTTTGCACAGCATGTGGTCCAGCCTTCCACCAGTCAGATAACTCTGTGGGTGGGATATTATGACAGGCCGCAGATGTGTGAGACATGCGCATTAATAATGTAAAATCCTTTTACATCAGCAATGAAATTCCAATGGTGTGATTATGAGCCCCTGTTTTATATGACATCACTGACTTCATGTGGTCAAGCCATGGCCGTATACAGTAGTTACACAGTGCACGCATACTACTGCTCACTGCTACAGAAATAGAAAGACAGTAAGGCATTGATCCAACCAGGAACTGAGCGTAAGGAGAGAAAGCAGGGTGATGGTTGATTAGCCATGTTCCATTCTGTGTGTGAGAAGAGAGACAGCAGATGGTTTTACAAGAAACTCCGAAAATGACTCCAGTGGATGGGGAAAGGTCATTTGTGCTAACTAAGTTTGATGAACGCACGTTAACCTCCTTTTACCTGTCTGCTGGACTGCAGCACCACCATTTTAGCGATTTGAGAGATAAGGGTCAGCTGCTCCCTGCTTTACAAGACACTTTTTACTATAGTGCTTAAAGCCTGGAATTAGCATCTGCCAGTGATTAACTATGCACAATGATCTGTGCCCAACCGAGCCTTGCACCGGGAAAACTGCTAATAAAATGGAAATTTCTTGGCTATGCAAAATTTCCATTGGGCCCCTAGGTAGAATCCTGCTTAAATAACAGATGCATGGACCCAGCTGAGTGCAACTGGGCAAAATGTATTCAATAGATGTAGATCTAATTACAATGAGCACTTTGGATGGAACTGCAATAACTGCTGGGATCATTAATCTAGCCTACTTGGCCCGCATACAAATCCAAAGTAACAAGGAAAGATACTCTGTCCTGCTCGCTTATTTGGTACTTTAACTGTGTTCTGACATGAACAGTACCAGTCAAAAGTTCAGAGACACCCACCTAAATGGATGTTGTTTGTTTTCTTAAAGACCTTACAGGCTTACACTGAACAGTTCCCGCTGATGAGATGTCTGAAACAATACAACACATATACTCTTGATGTATCACAGTATTACATTTCTGCCATACCGCCACATCCAATATGTATTTTGTTGCACAAAAAAAAAAAAAGTTTAAAGCTCTAGTTTTTCTTTCAGTTTGGTGAATATTCATGATGGACAGACCAATAGAATTTTGCCAAAGTCCTTAGAAAGTCCTGTTATATTAACCTCCATTAACCAGGTTAAGAAAGCTGTTTTATCCTCCTGTAAAGCTCCATTCTGGAGGTTTTTAGAGTGGACTGCATAATTCCATGGGTGCTATTTTATAGTTTGATGTCTTCACTTTTATTCTACAGTGAAACATTAAGATAAACATAAGGACAACCTTCTTTGAGTAGCTGTGTCTAAACTTTTGACTGGTACTCGTACTGGCAACATCATAAACCTAATGAATATATATAATATTTCTCATTTCTCAAAAGTTCTATGCCAGTTTTAGCCAAGAAGCATTTATGAGCTTTTTAAATTTAAGAGTGTGCATGAATACTGAGATTCATTATCAGTTAGGCCTCTGCTGGGGAAGAAAGCACTCAATCAGACTCTTACATTGAGAGACACTTCTGATTCTACACTTAATCCAGTAAATAAAAGTGAATAAAGTGTCTTAGGCCACTGACAGACAGTATTAGTTTCAAGTATTATTTCTGGAAATGAGCAAAATTATGTACATTATTTCCTGAAACAAGTGCTGCCAATAGAATAAGACACTTGCATTAGATAGAATCATTTAAAAGAAGTCAAACTGTATAGACATATGCTGGATATTCTTCTAATACTTGTGCAACGATGTCATATAGAGAAATATAATACATATTGACTACAATTAAGATGTTTTCACTAAGACATTATTTCTTTGCTATTTTGAAGTACAAAGAACCAAATGTTCTATGCCAGTTTGAGACAAGAAGTATTTATGAGCCTTTTAAATTCAAGAGTGTGCATGAATACTGAGATTCATTATCAGTTAGGCCTCTGCTGGGGAAGAAAGCCCTCAGTCAGACTCTTACATTGAGAGACACTTTTGATTCTACACTTAATCTAGTGAATAAAAGGGAATAAAGTGTCTTATGCCACTGACAGACAGTATTAGTTTCATGTTACATTTACAGCATTTAGCTGACGCTCTTATCCAGAGTGACTACAAGGTTATCCATATTACAAATAGGCCAATGGAGTATTAGGAGTCTTGCCCAAAGACTCTTATTGGTGTAGCACAGCATAGTTACCCAGACCAGGACTCAAACCTCCATTTCCCACATGGGGTGGTAGCTCCCTGGTGGATAGTGCTGTTATTTGCTAAGCCACACCAAGTACAAGTATTATTCACATATTTTCTGGAAGGTCGTTTCTGGAAATAAGCAGAATTATTTGCATTATTTCCTGAAACAAGTGCTGCCAATAGAATACGTGTGTTGATGGACAAACAGATTGTGACGAGCGCTGAGCTAAAATCAAGGTGAGGTTTATTTAACAGATTTGTAATCATCCGCAGCAGCAACAAGAGCAAGGCGGACATAACAGAAGGTCAAGACAGAGTCAGAGTCAGAGTCAAGAAACAAGTGGACGTCGAAAACCAGGCAAAACAATCACAACAGCAAAAGTACCAAAAGGGCAAAGACAAAGGAGTAAATCAGTAAAACAGAACAATGTCAAAAAAAAAAGAATAGCAAACAAGAGTAATCACAGAGAGAACCGCTCGGTATGCACAGAGTGGCAATACTTTACAATGGGTCAGTGGGAGAGAGGAGTATATATACAAATAGACTAGATTAACAACAGGTGTTATCAATACTCGGGTGACTCAGATCTGGAAAACGGAATGGGATTGGGAGATGACGGACATGTGAAAGTGATGTCATCGGGTGGTGGGTTATGGGAAATGGAGTCCGGGAGATGGGGGGTGAGAAGAGAGCCAGCAGGCGTGACAATACGGCACTTTCATTAGATAAAAAAGTCAAACTGTATAGAATTAAGTTAAATATTGTTATAATATTCGTACAATGAATAAAGAGAAATATTAAACATATTGACTACAGTTAAGATGTTTTCACTGGCTAAGACATTATTTCTTTGCTATTTTGAAGTACAGAGGACCAAATGTTCGATGTCAGTTTGAGCCAAGAAGTATTTATGAGGCTTTTAAATTTAAGACTGTGCATGAATACTGAGATTCATTATCAGTTAGGCCTCTGCTGGGGAAGAAAGCCCTCAATCAGACTCTTACATTGAGAGACACTTCGGATTCTACACTTTTATTTGAGTCCTTAAGCAATGATGCTACCATGGGAGCTTTCTTCTGCAGGCGGGTGCTTTCTTATGTGCCACGTGAGTCCTTGTTTTGTGCCTGCATGCCAAGGATTTACTCACAGAGGAGCGCATTTACTCGGGTGTAAATTCCTATTGAATCTGGCCCCATGGTTTGATAACCAGGCGTCGGTCTAAGCACCCCAGACAGGCTTTATCCCTCAGGCTTAATGTCCTTGCAGTTGAGCGTAATGCTGAGAGATGGATGGACCCGACGCTCTGGCCACACCAGGCTAGGCTGTGAGATTGCATGCCTGATACCATCCTCCATCTCGTTGGCTGTGACACCGGTCCGATCAATACAGCTCCCCAATGCACCGTCCGTCAAACTGGTGAGGTAAGCAATATGGGATATGGGAGTCAGAATGGGATAGGCGTTGGAGAGTACTCACCAACGTCCTACACCCCTCAATATAACTACTTCACATGGATCGCTCAATCTATCCCACGATGGCCGCTCATGAGAGACGGACCTCTCTCACCGTCTCTGATCCTGTCGAGCTCCGCCTCTTCCCCTCAGCCTGACATCCTGTGATCGACCGGGAGCGTTCTGGAGTCCGAGCTGCGACCTGGACTCTGCGAGACCCCATCTCCATCACCTGCTCTCCGTTCCTCCTCCGCTGTTCCTTCCCTAATCCCCTCTCATCCACAGATTAACCACTCTCAGTGAGCCCCACTCAGGCTCCCTTTAGACAGCAGGCTAAGTGCTCCAAACCAGATTTAACTCTCAGTCTGGGCTCTTTTTGGGCATCTATAAACACAAAATACAACCCAAATGGATGTTTTCATCAGTAGGTCCAAGTAGGACGATTACTACAGCAATAATAAAGGAATGCATGCCCAGGAACAGAATTTGCATGGCGAGTTTTAGGAAAGAACTAGCTCTAGTTCCGAAAACAAATGTTCTGCTTAATGGATCACTCTTACTTCACATTAGAACTGTCTACCGTCGCAGTAGGGAGGACATCCATCATGTTCTTACTTAAGCAAAAGCTCCATCAGTGACAGAGGAAGACGTATGCTGCCCTTTTGTTTGCTGCAGCTGCTGCTGCTCCCACTCTTTCTGTTTTTTTACAGAGCAGCTTATTTGACTTATATTTCCTTCCATCTGTTTAGTTGCTAACTACCTGCCACCTCAGTTCGACTTACGTTAGAACTGTTGCTTGGTTAATAACCTCTTTTTTGGCTTGTCATGTCATGGGACTGACCAGAGACCATTATTGTGGTCCAATCAGAACTGATGTAGTCTGGCCTGTCACAATATCCCACCCACAGAGTTATCCCACTGGTATAAGGCTGGACCACATGCTGAGTAAAACCAAATATTCTTCTTCTCTGTCATTAATTCACCTTTTTTTAGGAGAAGGAATAAGTCTTCACGCTATAAACTGCATAATTATGGCAAATTAATATCAGCCTCATGTATCAGTTATCAGCCCCTACATACCACATAGGTGCACTTTGTAGTTCTACAATTGCAGACTGTGGTCCATATGTTTCTATGCATACTTTGTTAACCTGTTCTTCAGTGGCCAGGACCCCCACAGGACCACCACAGGACCACCACAGAGCATGTGTTATGTGGGTGGTGTGATCATTCTCAGCACTGCGGTGACACTGCCATGGTGGTGGACTGTTCATGTGTGTTGGGCTGGTGTGAGTGGATCAGACTTAGCAGTGCTGCCGGAGTTTTTAAACATCTCAGTGAGAATCGTCCACCAGTTGAAAATACCCAGCCAGTCCTTTGGGCAGCGTCCTGTGACCCCTGATGAAGGACTAGAGGATGACCAACACAAACTGTGCTAGAGAACTACAAAGTAGAGAACCACAAAGTGCTCCTATATGGTAGGTGGAGCTAATAAAATGGAGGTGTACCTAATAAAGTGATCAGTAAGTGTATATTGTGTGTGTGTAAATGGCCTGATATTAATTCTTTGGTGTGTGTGTGCGAAATGGTGTTATACATGGATCAGTCAATGTTCTTGGTCAGCTGATTCTGACGCCTTTATAGATTTGGATCTGAGTATGGATCTGACATTTTCAGAACATACAGAAGATTGTGCTGTACAGCATGCATATTCATACTGTACTACTCTCTTTAATTCTTAAACTCCTGTGAAAAATAGGGAAAGTCTTGTTGAATAAAAGAATACTGAATTAAATGAATGCAAGGCATTAAGATAATGAAGTGCATGTAATGACACTTAATGATAAGTTTCCATTGCTGAGATTGCCAAACTGTTTTACAATAAGAGCTAACGTTAATGAAGTCCATAAAGAATCCAGTATCAGCATCATGATTCTGCATTACAATAGCAAATAGCTCCGCTGAGAGAGAGTGGTTTATAGTGGAAGATGTCTATAATTCCAATAACTTGAATTGTGGTATTACTATAGTAGTATGTAGTGCCATATGGTTCTATTTCTTATGTAATGCAGTATGACATATACCAATATAATAATACAATAAACTAATACAGTTAATACAATACACTACCAGTCAAAAGTTTAGACATGGCTACTCATAGAACGGAGGTTAATATAACAAGGTTTGTACTAAGCAGTTTTGGACCAATTCTATTGGTCACCCCATCATGAACATTCACTACATTAAAAGAGTAACTAGAGCTTTTAAACTGTGATAAAAAAAGAGATAAAAGTTGTTTGCACATTATATATATATATATATATATATATATATATATATATATATATATATATATATATATATATATTAGCAAAAGATATGGCAAAAATGCACTCATTATCAACAAACAGCTCCAGAGGGAGTCAACCGACAGAAATGAAACTTGGACATGCGAATGATTCAAGTTTTACGCTCAGCCTCAGGTGTAGTATGCACCAGACAAGAGTTTGAAAGCAATTCGAGCAGTTGGAAAAGCTGAAAATTATCAACTATGAATATTACCATAGCACACTGTTGGCAGCAGTGAATAGAAGGCGGCATGCACCAGCGACATGAAGGATCTGGGAGACCTACACGAACCACAGAATTGTCCAACATGTGCATAGTAACCCAACAGCAACTACTGCGGACATTCAGTGAGTCATTCTGTTCTGGACGGCACAGGCTGACATGCACACAGACCTGTACGTCGACTGCCCTTAACACCACATCAACGTCGCCAAAGACTGCAATAATGTTAGACTGTCATGGAGTGACTCAGAATGGTCGTCACGCATCACATGACCAGAAGGCCTGGTGTCGCTCCACCTCCACCCCTACCGCAAAACCTGCAGGAACCATGTGAGAATATTCAAGCTGCATGGGATGGATTACCGCAGGACACCTTTAGGAACCTCTACAACTCCATGCTGAGACGTCTGGCATGTTGCCCTAGCCAACATGGCAGCCTGACGCTAAACTGAGACGCTACTTCTACATGTGTAGCTCAATATATATTGTCCATATCAGTCTAAATTTATCATCATTTATTGTTCCTGGTAACTTTTATCTTCCTTCCCAATAGTTTTGCAATTCCAAACTTCCTTTTTGGTGCAACTATATTTTTGATGATGAATATATTATATTGTGATACATCAAGAGTATATGTGGTAGATCAGGATATGTATTGTTTCAGACATCTCATTAGTTGGAACTGTTAAGTGTAAGCCTGTAGAGTCTTTACCATAACCAAAAACATCCATTTAGTTGTGTGTCTAAACCTTTAACTGGTACTGTATATCTAGTATGTCCAGGGGGTATGAGCAGTATGCCGCTCACTAACCATAGAAAGAATAGAACTACATTTGTCCAAAGCATTGTAGCATTGCACATAGCAATATAGCGCGAGAAGTTACAAGTATATGAATAAATGATGAAGAGAGACAAGCTTAGTCCCTGTACAGAGTCAACCCTGCGACAAAAGTATCACAAACTAAAATTAAATTACATAAATCTTCCCTCTTCTGCCTTGGCTTTAAAGAGCGCGAACAATGCCAATGTAGCCGAGCTTATCATGTTAACCTGATTTCCCTAGAAGACCTGAAAATACCACACCGGAGTTACTGATGAGTTAATCCATCTGCTTTGCCCTGAAGGCAATACATTATGCAAATGCACACTTTGTTTGGGGGTGATTTATATAACCACAAATGGCTCTCTAAAGCGCCATTCACCATGTGCTGATTGCGGGCTTGCGCCATGCCCCAATTCTCTTCTTTATATGGGTTTATCCTTAGACCTTTTCATTAAGCAGAATCTGTGGGATGATGATAACATGCTCATTAAACACAGGCATTTTTTTATATGTGGTGGCATCTTTGGAATCGATGCACGACGAGTTAAAATAGCAAGTTTCTCAAGTGAGGAAAAATGAACTTGAGATGTTTTATATCACAGAGCGGGATGTTCAGGACTGCATGAAACACTGCGCTGTATTGTTGTTATGGGCATTTGTACACACTGGGCCTTTTCTTAAATGCTAAATGAAATGCTGATTAGGGGAATGAAAATAAGGCACTGGAATGAAAAAACTGTCAGGGAAATTATATAGGATCTCTTGTTAGCGAAATGCTTGAGTCTACATCATCTTACAGTGTTCACTATCTCCAACATGCAGCAATATTAACAATAAGCTCTACGACTGTTTGCGTCAGGCTGAATCTTGCACTATAAAGAGTTGAGACTGTGTGGACTTTATGTCTACAGGAGGGTTTGTTCAGGGTGTGTCATTCTGTGCTGGGTTGTGGGGTGGTTGGGGCAGTGTTAATGTCTAGTATATCTTTCTCAATGTCTACTTCTTTTGCTATGGTCAGTGAAAGAGCATTCACCTAAAGCATTATGTTTCCTGCATCACATTGGTATCAGAAGTGGGATCTTACCACTGAGATACAAAACTTTGAGATCAAAGAACTCAGAGGGCAAAGGAGTGGCAAGACAAACAGCACAGTGGCGAGAAACCAGGTAAGCCCAGATGACGGCTGGCAACTGAGACCTGCCAGCGGAGCAGCACAGCAGCCTGGTGGTATTGACTGATGTCCTCTTGCAACACTACGATGACTACTACATCATCCTACAGTTTTCATTAACCCTGACAAGCGGCAACATTACCAATAAGCTCCAAGACCGTTTGCATCAAGCTGAATCTTGCACCTTATAAAATAGCTGTGACTGTGGACGTTATGTGTGCAGTAAGGTTTGTTGTGTCGTTCTGTGCTGGGCTGTGGAGTAGTAGGGGCAGTGTCAATGTCTAGGGTGTACGAGAGGTGTATGGCTGTTGGGGACCTGCCTGCTTCCCTGTCGTTTCAGTCAGTGCTAAGCGGTCTCCTGTTCCGCTATGGTCTATAAAAGAGCATTCACCTAAAGCGATATGTTTCCCGCATCTCCTTCTTTGCCAGGACGTCACATTGGTGTCAGAGGTGGCATCTTACCACTGAGATACAAAACTTTGAGCAGAAGATCAAAGAACTCAGCCGTCAAAGAAGAGGCAAGACAAACAGCACAGCAGCTGATGAGAAAAGCGGGAATGCCTGGATGACAGCCGGCAATGGAGACACAGCAGCCTGGTGGCGTTGACTGACTTCCTCCTGCCACACTACGATGACTACTACATCATCCTACAGTTTTCACTAACCCTGACATACAGCAACATTAACAATGAGAGATTTACAGCATTAACAATAAGCTCCAAGACTGTTTGCATCAAGCTGAATCTTGCACCTTGTAAAATAGTTGTGGCCGTGTGGACGTTATGTGTGCAGTAGGGTTTGTTGTGTCTTTCTGTGGTGGGCTGTGGGGTAGTTGGGGCAGTGTCAATGTCCACCATGTACAGGAGATGTATGGCTGTTGGGGACCTGCCTGCTTCCCTGTTGCTTCAGCCAGCACTGAGCGGCGAGCCTCCAATAAAAGAGCATCGACCCTAAGCGGCATGGTTTCCCACATCTCCTTCTTTGCCAGGCCATCACATTGGTGTCAGAGGTGGGATCTTACAACTGAGATACAAAACGTTGAGCGGAAGATCAAAGAACTCAGAAAGAGCGGGTGGCAGCCGGCAATGGAGACGTGCCAGCGGAGCATAACTACTACATAACTACTACATCATCCTACAGTTTTCACTACCCCCGACATGCAGCAACATTAACAATAAGCTCTACGATGTTTGCATCAAGCTGAATCTTGCATGAATACTTTTTTAAAATGTTGCTGCTTGTCTGCTCCTGCATTCACTAGCGTGTTGCATTTGCAGGGATGCCTATTTAAATGTCTTGTCCCATATGGCTTCAGAAACGACGTCTCATTATTGTCCTCTGGGTAGGCCAGACAGTGCAAGGGAGGGGGTGGATAACAGGAGAGATGGTGGAAATGTCGAGCGCCGCGTGTGTCGTAAAAGAGATATTTACTGTAAATCTCCAGCAGATGGGGGGCCGATAAAAATCACAAACACAATCACAAGCAGCTTTATTACAGCCTACACATCTGTTCCTGGAGTTAGCTTGGCATCGGGCCACCATGCCTCACATGACAATTGTATAATATTTCACTTATTGCCTTTTAATGCCAGCGGATGGGTATTATAGCGGCCCCGTAGAGCTGTATTTGCAGCAGCGCATCCGAGCGAGCGGCAATATGATGAAACTGTAGGCTAAAATCCTGTGCAGCATATCCGTGGCAGCCTACTATAGACTGAAGACTGCAGAATCGGAGGAGATGAAAGGCCATAGCAGAATTTAGCATATCAATGCAGGACCAGAGGTGGAGGTGGAATTAGCAACATGTTTTTTTTTCTCTCTCCTTATTTTTGCTTGAATAGCGAGTGCAATCTCCTTGTGTAATTCATTATAAGCTGCATCAATACAGAAATGATTGAAGCAGAGTAGCAAAATGCCGTAAATCTAATTAGTCTCATTGATTGTGGCCGTGCCGGAGCAGGGGTGGCAGGCGGCAGGGCGATGCGTCAGAGGCAGAGGGAGGCTGAAGGACGTGGTAAGTGGAGGGGGCGTCAGGCCACGGTAGACAAATGGCAATGGGCTGCTGATGAAGGTGAGCCTGTGCCATCTGCAGCGCTCAGATGAGCTGACAGCAATTTCTCACCCCACTGATGCACAGCCCCTCTACCCCCCTCTCCCTCATTCACCCGCTGCATCCGTCGCTCTCGCTCCGTCTTTCTGTCCGGCTCTAATAGGGTCTGGATACCCCTTCTCCCTTACTTCCTTTATCCTCTTTGCTTTTCCCCTCTGTTGATGCACAAACACTTACATTTAAGTCAATGTGCGTATTCCTTACCACCCCCCATACAGAAAAGACATGCAGTGGGCTCATGCAGTTTTTTTTTTGTTTTGTTTTTGTTTTTTTTTTGGGAGCGGTGCCAGAGAAGAACCACTCTTTATTCCTTTGAGGAAATCTAATGGGAAGTTCTTTAACCAGACCAAAATTTCTTTAACCAAACATTCTAGAGAACCCTTGTGGATTACTGATGGCTTTAAATATTGAGTTAGAGATGATGAGTTAGAAATGGGGTGACATTGTGATTGGGTTGTGTTGGGTTAACATGGCTTTTATAGTCTGATATGACAACAATATGTTGAGAAAACCTCTAATATGTCAGCAAAAATGACAATTCTTAGAAATATAGAACAGGAATATGGAATAAACTGATTACAACAATGTCAAGATTTTTACTTACGGGTGGAAGTGATATCAGGCTATAAAAGCCATGTTAGCCCAACCCAATCACAATGTCACCCCATTTCTTTGATAGACTAATACAAGATAAGTGGCTCTCTACTGGCTGTGGACATGCAGCAGGTGTGGCCATGCGTCAAACACTTTGGGAAGCACTGGATTCACAATAAGAGAGACCTTAAACCTTGTTAAATAGTTGTGGCTGTGTGGATGTTACACCGATCAGCCATAACAAAACTACCTCCTTGATTCTACACTCATTCTCCATCTTATCAGCTCCACTTACCATAGAGGTGCACTTTGTAGTTCTACAATTACAGACACCTGTAGTCCTGTACTGTACTGTACTGTAGTCCACCTGATTCACTGTATTCTTTGTTAGCCCCCTTTCCCCCTGTTCTTCAGTGGTCAGGACCCCCACAGCACCACCACAGAGCAGGTATTATTTGCATGGTGAATCATTCTTAGCACTGCAGTGACACTGACGGTGTGGTGGTGTGTTAGTGTGTGTTGTGCTGGTGTGAGTGGATCAGACGCAGCAGTGCCGCTGGGGTTTATGCACACTGTGTCCACTCATTGTCCATTCTATTCAACCTTGTTGTCCCACATTGTGGATGTAAGGTCAGAGACAACAGCTCATCTGTTTCTACACAGATTGTTTTAGTCGCCCTCTAGTCCTTCATCAGTGGTGCTCCTCATAGGATGCTGTTAGCTGGATAGTTTTGGATGGTGGACGATTCTCAATCCAGCAGTAACAATGAGGTGTGTAAAAACTCCAGCAGCACTGCTGTGTCTGATCCAGTCATAGTAGTGCAACACACCACCAGTCAGTGTCGCTGCAGTGCTGAGCATGAGCTGTTTCGACCAGCGCTGAGTGACAAGTCTCCTCTGCTGCTATGTTCAGTAAAAGAGCATTCGCCTAAGCCGATATGTCTCCCACATTTCCTTCTTTGGCAAGACTTTGCATTGGTGTCAGAAGTGGGGTCTTACCACTGAGATACCACTTTAAATGGAAGATCAAAGAACTCAGGCAGCAAAGGCGCGGCAAGACAAACAAGCAGTGGCCAATGAGAAAAGCAGGGATGCCTGGATGGCGGCCGGCCATGGGCACCTACCAGTGGAGCAGCACAGCAGCCTGGCACCATTGACTGTTTTGCTTCTGAAACACTACAAGCAGGCATCAGTGTCACACATATCAGAGGTATAAATAGAAATGTAAACAGAAATTATTTTAGCAATATTCAATTTGGGCAGCAATATTCAGGAAGGACCTGAGTTTGATTCCCGACAGGGGGGCCCTGGTGTCCAACCGACAAGGAAAGCAGGGATGCCTGCATGGCGGCCGGCCATGGGCACCTGCCAGTGGACCAGCACAGCAGCCTGGTGGCCCTGACTGTTTTCCTCCAGTGGCAGTATGAGCGGGCACCAGTGTCGCACATACGCGAAGGATATGGCTCCACATGCAACACTGTTACTGGCATCTACTGTGTCTAACCTAAACTGAGTATTGAACCTGTACATTATATGGAGGTCAACCATAACAATGCGCATCTGATTTGCGAACAAGACGGTTCTTTAAATAATTGCCTTTGGTTCTCCTCCAAAGTGGTTCTCCTATTGCATCACGGAAGGAACTCCTTTGGCTCCTTTGGCACCATTATTATTTTCCTGAATAGAAAATAGCAGCGCGAGTCAAAAAAAATAACTGTATATTAGGCATGAGTTTACACCAGTGGGCGTGTGTTTGTGGTGTGTGTGTGTGTGTGTGTGTGGGGGGGTAGCAGGTGTGAGGAGGCCAGATACAGCAATGGGTCAAACCTATATGCTGACAGGTTAGCGTAATGACCTGCCTGAGGGAATGTATGTGCAATCTCCACTACATGGAGTGGTACTGAGCTGGTGACTTAAAGCGAATGACCCCCATTGAGAGTTGTTGCTCGGTGATGGCTGATAAACATCCATGGAGGCTGTGTCGCTGCTTCTCAGCCCTGAGAGGGAGATTTTATCTGGAGAATAAAACTGTCCAACAAGCAATGAGATGTTCCTGTACAGTGGTGCTTTCCTGTACACTCATTCACCACAGCAGTCAGTATAAGTAAACGTCTGGGGCCGGTGCTTGGACCCCTACATATTGCTTTCTCTTTAGTTGCCTTCCTGCACAATTTATGCGAGCACATGGCGGATGGCAACAGTTTCAGAAGCGAGTAAACTGAGTAAACTCATTTTTTGTGGTTGGGTGAAAACGTCAGGGCCAATATGAAGAGATTCAATTTGTAATTCATGCACCGACGACGCTCAGACATGTGTGAAGGTACACTACTTTGAATCTAAAGACAAAAAGCTTACTTTCATGTGTGTATTGAACCGTAAACAGACATCTCTTTGTTATTAATGTTAGTGTCAGTATGGCTTCATATCTTTCAGGCTTCGGAGGTGTAAATAGAAAGGTATACTCTGAAAACAGAAAGGTCTGGCAAAATAAATAAATAAATAAATAAATAAATAAATAAATATTTTTAACAATATTCAATTAGGGCACCAATATTCCGGAAGAACCTGGGTTTGATTCCCAACGGGGGGGCCTGGGGTCCATTCTGTGTGGTATTTGCATGTTCTCATTGTGTTTGCAAGGGTTTCCTCCAGGTGCTCCTGTGCTTCACAAGTCATGAAAGGGTTAACCTCACAAAAGCAATACATAAGTGTATCATATCTGTAAATTAATGCTTTTCTGACTTATGCAGCATAGGAGAGAGCCATGCTAACTGCCTATAAAGTACAGGCCTAGGGTTCTAAGGGTTAATGCTTAACGTTTCTCCATGTCGTCTTCTTCACCAATGCTACATTAGTTTTGACATTGAGCTGTGAGTGTGGTCAGGTATCTTAAGTAGTCTAATAAATCTGACTAATTTACTCCTTTACTGCAGATTTTCCTTTTCCCTTTAATGTAGGAAGTAGGGCTTAGAGACACTTGTGATTGGCTGAGAGGTGTGTCAGTTGTACTGTCATGAAATGTTCAATTCCAGTTTAGAGTCAAAATACTGTATGAGCACTCTGATATTCCAGAAGGTACTTAAGTGAGCTTGGTCTTTAATCCTTTACAGCCCACAGGCAACAAAATGAGAGTGTCATCATGCCCAGTACACAGATCAAGCACAATAAATTGATTTGCATTGATTTTATTGAGGTCTAATGGGGAAAAGTCTATAAAGCCTCTAAAGAATCATGCATTATAATGCATTTAGCAATCTGGCTATTTGCCCACCTGATGCAAGATACCTCTCAGTAGTCATGCTTTTGATAGCAGCATGATAAGCAACAGAATAACTAAAGAACAAGCATGAAATGTTTCTAAATTGTTTTAACTTAGGTTTAGATTTATTTTACATTTGTGTCTCACACAAAGCTTTCAGATTTCGTGCCCTTCACAAGAAGAAGTCTTCAAGGTTATTGGGAGAACTATTTTTTGCAGTGTTGCATAATTGATTTTAGATGAAGGATAAGTATGATTTATTGGGACTGTAGATACATAGTCCTCCTTGTCTTACCACTGATTTATGATATGAAAGTGAGTGATGGGTGTTTATCGGACTGTACGTCATGCAAAGCAGTTGATCGCGACCGGACCATCAGTCAGTTGTGATAGAGTCTAACAGGACAGAGGATCTGTACTCCTCAAACGCCTTGGCCTTCTCCAGAGCTATAAGCAGAGGTGTATATATTAGAATCAACTAAATCATTTCACTCAAAATAAACTGACTGGCTGGTGTTTTATTGCTATTACATATATTCTTGGGAAGGTTCTGGAGTTGCGGTTAGGGCCTTGATCTTGGACTGTTTGCAACCTGTTTCAATTACACTTATCCTTTAAGGAAAGTTGCACAAATAGTTGCACCCAGAAGGAATTAACCCCTAGGGATGAAACTTGGTGGGTAGATTTGAAATTGTGAGACATGCGAATGATTCAAGTTTCAGACTCGGCCTCGCATGTGACGTAAGCAAGGATGGGCTTTATTGCTGACTGACCCAACAGCCATGATTGTGGACATTCAGTGAGCAGTGATGCCCTCCATGAGTCATCCTGTCAGTACCAGCACCATTGTCAGACTGCACGACACAGGACTACATGCACACTGACCGTTATTATAACTGCCGTTAACACCATGTCAAAGACTGCAATGCTGTTGTGCCAGACTGTTATGGAGTGACTCAGAATGGCAGCGGGTCATCTTCAGTAACGAGTCCCGCTTTTGTCTTGGTGGAGACGACCAACAAATCAGTGTGTGGCGACACCGTGGTCAGCACCAAGATGAACAGTTTGTTGTCACACGCAACTCGTCCAGAAGGCCTGGTGTCACTCCACCTCCACCCCTACCGCAACATCTGCAGGAACTGTGTGAGAATATTCAAGCTGCATGGGATGGTTTATCACAGGACAACATTAAGAACCTCTACAACTCCATGCCGAGATGCCTGGCATGCTGCGTTAGCAAACATGGTGGCCCAACCCAATACTGAGAGACAATACTTTGTATGTGTAAATAAATATTGTCCATATCAGTCTAAATTTATCATCATTTATTGTTCCGAATAACCTTTATCTTCCTTCCCAGTAGCAGTGCAATCCAACACTTCCTCCTGGGTGCAACTATTTTTATGACGATGCATGTGTTCTCTGTAGTGCTGTTATTGGTTATTATGCATTTCTTGTTGAGAAAGTCAAGAACTGATCAATGTATTACAAAGTTTGGAATTCATTTCACAATGTATGTAAATTTAATCAAAATTCCTCTTTTTGGAGAGATTTCTTGTAGTTCCTGCCCCCAGGGCATCACTTTTTCAGTTACTGTATAGCTAATTCACCAGCAGCCTCCAGTTCTATTAAGTTGCCATATGATTTTAAGTTGAATAAGTTCATTTTTATCAGTGTGCGCAGTTAAGAGTGTAGCTAATTTAAATGTGCAGCAGATTTTATCTACCTTTATATGCCTTTAGTGTATTTTCTGAATGTATTGATCAATATGCTATGTGAGCTAGAGACTTCTGACTGGTTTACAATATGCGGGGTCTTTAAATAGTCTTGAACTGGGAACTGCTCATTCATGTGGAAGAGGGTTCTAGTTAATTAGGACCACCTGATCGGAATGCTGCATTAAACTACTCAGGGAGCATTAAACATATCTCTAGGCACCTATCTCATTTACCCTGCACCTGGAGATAACTTTGTGAATACACATTCCCTGCTATAAAGCTTACAGTTTAGTCATAAACAGAATAAATGCAAACATCTGTCACTCTGGTCTGTGGAATAGCTGACCTGGTGGAGTGATGTAGCGTTGTGCAATGTGCAAGCTCATGCAGTGAACACTGGGAATGAATGCAGGAGATGGATGAATAATGCTGAATTGAAGACAGAGAGCATACTGTACATGTACCAGTCTGCTTCGTGCTTTGTAATGCTAAACACATGCATATGCATCATATCTGAAGTTAAACCCCCTAGAAATAAAATACTGTGCCAAAGTCAGAGACCACCCATGCCAACTTTTGCATGGCTGTTTTGACTGGAAATTACACCACCACCACAACATCTGCAGGAACTGTGTGAGAATATTAAAGCTGCATGGGATGGATTATCACAGGACACCATTTAAAAACCTCTACCACTCCATGCCTCTGTGTAGCTCAATAAATATTGCCCATATCAGTCTAAATTCATCATTCATTGTTCCAGGAAACCTTTATCTTCCTTCCCAATAGCATTATTATTATAATATATAAATATATATTATTTATTGCAACTCACATCTCAATTTTTTAATGCTGCTAATTTATGTGCAATAATCTCACTGTTTATCATAATCAAGCACTGTACCACTTCCAGTGTTAAGTTTACAGCTACTGTGTTATGTTTACATTATATGTTACAGTGTGCAATAATATTATCACCTGGAAACATAGCAATATTTCTGTAAGTGCAAAGTATAATTTCCTATTTGCTGACTTTTTTTTCTCCTCTTCTTCTATATTTATACTTATGCCTCATCTGCACCGTTATGTTACTAGTATGTCTCGTGTGTTTGCCGTATGTTTATACTTGCACATCGGAGTTTGGAGAAACACAATCTCGTTCAGCTATGCACTCCTGTTGTGAAGTCTGAATGACAATAAAGTACACTTTGACTTTGACGTTCATTACAATCCCACACTTCGACATTCGACGCTCGCAGAGTTAAAAGCCAAGGCAGAATGTTTATTAAACAAGGGAGTGAACAAACTAAGCAGCAATGCAGAATCAGCAAAGGGGGTAGGGCTAGAAACGAAGTCAGAGAAAGGCAAAGGTCGAAACCGGAAAGAGGCAGTCAGCGGGGGCAACCAAGTTAGAAGGGTAAGGCTAAAGGGAGAGAGAAAGGCCAGAGCAGAGATCGAGAACCAGAGAAAGTACAATCAGCCGATAAGGGGACAAAGTCAAAAGGGTAGTCGAAAACGGAAAGAAGATCAAAACCAGAAAGAGATAGAAATCAGAATGAACGCTCAGGATTGCTAACAGAGTTGGCAAAGCTTCGCGAAGAACCTGTGAAAACGCGGGGATTAAATACACACAGTAAAGACAGGTGACTAAAACTCAGGTGACCGCGAACGAACGGGCGCGTCCGCTTGAGAGCACGTGGGTGTGATGTCATCGAGCGTCGCCCTCTGGGAAGTGGAGTTCGGAGGGGCGAGAGGAACGGGGAAACCCGGAAGCGTGACATATATAAATATATATATATGTATACACACACACCTCTTTAATTTACACTTGCAATCCATTTAAGCATAAAACACATTTTAATTGTGTCAGAAAATAATAATAATAATAATAATAATAATAATAATAAAAACTGCATGTCTTGTGTCTAATTTGCAGCAGTTTGCAAGTTTGGGGTTTTCAGACCATTTTGTGCATATATGAAATTCATGAAGACCCTTATGCCCTTGCAGAATCTACATTAGAAATGGATGCAATTCAGGGGAAGCAGATGAAAAAAAAACTGAACATTTTTAATCCTTCTCTTCACATTTGTTGTCCAAACCTGTCATTTCCCCTGAGATGTATCACCTCTACCGTTGGCATTCGATTTACTGTGCTGGTCTTGTGATTTTAATTTACACCGCGTTCAGCACAGATTCAATTTAATAACCCATGCATGGATATGTACGCTTTATTGTTTGTCACATTAACCTTTCCTTCTTTCAGGCCGATATCATATCTTTGTCCATGCATCATACTGGCAATCCAGCACTTGGTATAATGCAGTGCCTCAGTGAAAAAAAAAACAGTACTTATGTATTTATAATGCATTTCTAAGCTCATAACTGCCGACGCAGAGATCTTACAGCTCATTTGCATGCCACACGTCTCCACTCTCCACTGATGAAAATTATCATAATAAATCTTTTAGGTTCACAGTCAAAGGACCCAGCATCCTCTATGCCTACAGCCTGGAGCGGTGAAGAAAGCGGAGTCAAGGAGATTAGAGATGCATTTCAGAAGTAATATCATAGGCCAGCTCTGGAAACAAATAGGACAGAAAGTAAGTGGACCACAGTAATGCAGTAAATATGCGTGGATGTTAGCAATGGTTGGTATGCCTGAGGTGATAGCTGTGAGAAGTTGAGAGGAGTTGACTGTTGACAGACAGGGTTGGAGGTGGTTCAGGAGCAGCTTAATTTATGCAGGCTCTGCTGTTGCAAAAACTTTGCAATGAAAATTAATCTATGTCAGAGTCTTTTCCAGTCTTCTCAGCAAGTCTGATGTGATGATTTACTGAAGGTAGCTGAAGACTTACTGCCTAGGGCAAATCCTGTATGACCGGAGGACACTGTCTGCTTTGACCCTTTCATTAATCATGTTTTCCGTGCCAAAGGCAATTAATATCTTGCATATATGAATTGTATATGTCCACATGGTTATGCACACCACAGACCTATATAGTCCATACCAGGGTCTTCAACCCTAGACCTAAAGAGCTAGCTTTATGCAGAGCCTAGTTCCAAACACAATTTGCTACATCTGCTCCAGCTAATTAACCTCTTCTCAAGTCCCTGATTGGGTGGATAAGATGTGTTAGAGTTAAGTAAGGGATGGCCCAACTTGTGTGAGACAGGTTGGAACTAAACTCTCCAGGGATGTAGCTCTCCAGGACTAGAGGTGGAGACCACTAGCCTACACAAAGCACATTACTGAAGCCACCTTTCCAGCCTCTCCATTTGCTCCAGCTAATTAACCTCTTCTCAAGTCCTGATTGGCTGGATCAGATGTATTAGAGTTAAGTAAGGGATGGCCCAACTTGTATGAGACAAGTTGGAACTAAACTCTTCCAGATAGTAGCTCTCCACCAGAGTTGGAGACCACTGGCCTACACAAAGTTCACTTCTGAAGCCACCTCTTCAACCTCTCCAAAGGGAAGTTCTCCCTGTAGACTTTCACTAATTGTCAGATGTTAAAAGATCTTTTTTTTCCAAGATATGTGACAGGATTTAAGTTTTCTCCTTAGATTTGGTTGTTGCCAATTCCACCTGCAAGCCAGGCCTCCTCCTATTACATAATGCTACCAAACAGTAAGGGTGAGGGCTTAGCATGTTCTTCCTCCTGTCCCATGAGTTAACTGAGGGCTGCACTGGCTAACATTGCACTGGATGATGGTTGGAGAGCATATGGAGGACCATACAAGCCATGATGATGGCTAGAGACAGAAAACCTTACTACCCATGGTTTTCGATTTCAGACTAACGCAATGTTCAGGTTAAAGGTATGTCCTGGATCAAAGGTATACCTAATTTTTCTTAATTTGAATTTAAATATGTCTACATTATGTCAGTAGTCAACTGCTCATTTTACAGCACTTAGTATGAGTCATAAGAGCGCTATGAGCCAGGTACTAAGGTACTTTTTGGAACAGTTGGGACATTTTGTAAATGCAATAAAAACAAGAATCTTTAATTTGTTAATTCTCCTAACCCTCTATTTAACTGACAAAAGGACAGCATAATGGCTTTTAACTTTTGGCTGACTGATTTTATCGTATTTTGTAAATAAGCAGGTGAACGGGTAAAGGGCTATGACTGGGTTAAAAAAAGGAGCTCCACCAAAGGCCCAGTATTTGCTTGTATATGTCTGTTGTGGTTCACCGCTTTGTGGAAAACATTGGGAGAGGAATATCAAACAGCTCAAAAAGAACTTTTTTCAACACAGTGTTGCAAAGAAAGCAGGTTTTTCACATCTATCATATAAGTTTAGATAGAGTTTAAAAGTTCTTAAAGACTCTACAGACTTACGCTTAACAGTTCCAGCAGATGAGATGTCTGAAACAATACATATCCTGATGTACCACGTATACTCTTGAAGTATCACAGTATTATATTTTTAGCATATCGCCTCCTCTAATATATATTTTGTTGCATTTTGTTTTCGCACAGTGTGAAAGTTCTAGTTACTCTTTCAGTTTAGTGAATATTCTTGATGGACAGACCAATAGAACTGGTCCAAAATTGTTATATCAGCCTCCACTGCAGGCTCAGAAAGCTGTTTTATCCTCCTTTAAAAGTTCCATTTTGCAGGTGTTAAAGGCGGACTGCATAATTCCATGAGTGCTATTTTATAGTTTGATATCTTCACTTTTATCCTACAGTAAAGCATTAAGATAAACATAAGGAGAACCTTCTATGAGTAGCTGTCTCTAAACTTTTGACTGGTACTGTACAAATTACAGTTAAGTTGGTCAGTGAAAACATTGGATATCTTAAAATCTTAAAAGCTCAAGAGAATTATCAAACTGCAGATTCTTGTTTGTACTGGATTAAAATATGTCCCAACTTTTAGAAATGGGGCTCGTTTAAAGATGGACAACAAGGATTTGTCTTAACAGTGATGATATACAATATATACATGCATGTCCACATGTTGCAATGCAGCAGAGGGATTGTATAGCGGCATTGCTGTTAGCTTGAGTCTCCTGTCTGTGAACAAGCTTTCACCGACAGTAAGCTGTGATATATGGTGGTGGCTTAGTACAAAATGAAGCCAGAGCCACTTTCCCACCTGGGCAAGACCAGACAAACGCTGCAAGGAAAAGAGAAGCTGTGCAAACACACATCTGTCACCCGCTCAGAGGTGATTTAAAACCACGTCTGGAAAGAAAGAGATTGGTTGCTGTCTCTGGTTTCACTCCTTTTTCGCTCCCAAAATCTTGTTTTCTCTCACAACAGCGTCCAAAGTGTCACAGTAGTTTCCATTGTATCTAGTGCACCGTCACTCACAGCCAAAGCATATTCAGAATTATATGTTAATTATTTGGAATTTGGAAACCGCATCTGTTCATAATGTGTTGTTTCTCAGACGTGACTGAGCAGGATGTCACACTAGAAAGGAAACCAACTGCCAAAACATGACAAAAAACTGTGATGCAACAAATAGCAAACATCTAACAGTTGGTTCGTATCAAATACATGTTTTTACATGATCTGGGATCAAACACGGGGCTTGGAGAATATCAGCTTCAAAGGATTTTTGAGAGAAACGTAATTACTTAGCCTGGCGCACTGTATTCCCTTATGACCATTTTTGAACAGCGATTGCAGCAATATCACCATAATGCTGGATAGTTTGTTTACATATAACTCATACAGTCCATCTTTACTAAATTAACACAGCGTAGAATAGATTAAATAGGGAAGAAAACTGGATAAAATGGCCAAACTAAATAAAATTAACAATATAAGCTCAATGAACAAAAAAATAGTTACCTTGTGTGTTTAAGCTGGTAGTACTTTCAGGCTCCTGCAGATGGCGCTGCACAAAGATGATGAGGCTACAAATACTTGTGGGGTGTGAGTGACGGGATTCACAGATTGATAAGAGGTGGTACAGTGCAGTGAATGTCTCTTCATGTGTATAAAATGGCTCCAAAGCAGATGTTAATGATTGGCTAAAAGGAGTGGTTGCATTTGTGTGTACCAAAGACCATAGTGTGAAGGAAGTAGCTGAATCTGCAGGTGTATGGAAGTGTACGGTCATACGGGTCTACCAGCAGTGGCTAAAATCCCAGTCTACAGGAAACTCTCCTCAGAATTGTTCCAGTGAAGGCATCCACCAAATCTGGTCCAACTGCACAATTCTTTGATGGAAGAGTGTCTGAACATTGATGTGGCCTACATCCAGAAACTTGTTCAGTCCATCTCAAATCCAATCACAGCTGTTATTGGTGCTCATGGAGGTATTACACCCTATTGGGTATGTTTCAGTCACAGGTGTCTGGTGAGCTGATAGTGTTTAGTGTTTCCAGGTAATCTACATGTAAGTCTACGTGTAAGAAACCACTGATCCTCTTTAGTTCTATGTTTATGGTGTTAAAAGAAAGAAATCTGATATTCTACTATTTTCTAAAGTAATCATTTATACTATATGAATATTAACATGAAGCAAAAAGATGTTCAATAGGAAATAAGACAGCAATGGGTCACTGTAAAAGTATTTTCATGCATTTTTCATCACTTTGAACATTGTTATTGTAGGATTGTACTGAAGGATGTAAGCTGCTCTACACATCCGCCAAAGCATTATTAAAATGAAACATCTGAACACTCGTGTTGGGGGCGAGGTTGTTGTTGACCGGTGGAGAGAATCTGGATGCTGTATGGGCTTTGGACCCATCATGTTAATAACAAATTGCAATCCAACACCAGATGGCTTCTCAATCTTGTAGATTTATCTGGCGCGCCTGCAAGACTCTTCAGTTTTTATCATTCAGATAATGCCAGCATAAAGAGACAAGTTTTTCATTAATTGCGAATATGGGGACTTTTGGCAGCCGTGCAGAGCTCAGTATGCTCAAAAGCAATTATTCATACATGAAAAAGCTACACTGGAGATATTTACAGATGTAGGGGTAAAGCTTTAATTATAATTATGCATGTCATTCGGTGCAAGGAACAAGCTGATGCCTGGTTCACTCGTTTATAACCGTTTTCAAGCTTGGATGGGAAATGTTGCCGTTAACAGCATCAAGTTATTGCTTTTTAAACATGACCTTAAACTGTGGTCCCAAAAAGTATTTGGACATTTACTCCATTCTTAAGAATGCATTGCATTTATCGTGTTAGGAAACAAGATATCAAACCAAATGGGATGTATTTGAAACAGATCATTCCAAGACCCAAATTCCAAAGATTCCAAAGTTTCTGATGATCTCAGTGGTTTCTTTGCAGATGTATGTAGGTCTTCATGATTCTATCAGTGGGCACAAGCTCACTATAAGATAAACAGCCCCAGGCTTTGATGTTTCCCCGTCTGCGCTTTACAGTGGTCTTAGGCCTGCCAGCCCCAATCCAATTCTCGGCATATCCAGATTGCATCCAGAGGGATTGTTGATGGTCTAGACCAGGGTTTCTCAGCCTGTGGGCCGCAGACCACCAGTGGTCCGTGGGCCTGTACTCAGGGGGGGAGGCAGTGCTTTGTAGTGGGCCGGAAATGTCATATATAACCATATTACTGTTGTATTGAGTACATTGATATAAATATAGGTATATTAATGTACACATGAACAAATAAGAACGTCGCAGTTACAGGCTTATTGAACATCTTCGGCATGAGACAACATAACCGCTGGGTAGCCACTAATAGAGAGGTTTTCTTGGGGCACTTTCATAGCTGCCTTGCTTCAATTTGGACATACCATAATCTTCTTGGGGAAATTGTGTTTAGAAAAGTTGATTTTAGTAGGCCACTATGCTTTTCAGTTATTGTCAGGCGGGCCTTGGGGTGGAAAAAGGTTGAGAACCCAAAAAACATCAAAAAACTAAATAGAAGTCACATTTGGGAATAGTTTGAAATGCGATTCCAGTCAGATTTTACAGATTAAAATGGCTAGATTTCTGAAAGAGATTATTTCCTTCTCCAGAAATAAAGTGGCTAAGTTCATAAGAGCACATAATTCATATTCATATGAAATATTTTGGCAGTAAAACATATGCCTGGGCAGCTCCAGTTCTGGAGAGACACGGGTGGCTGCTATCAGCATAGACCATATGTCATATATGGATGACAAAAGCCTATTTTTAGGCAGCATTGTAGCTCCATTCAAGTAGACTGTATGCCTATACATCATATAGGTGGGTAAGTTCACCAGACAAAAAATGAGGTGGCAGTAACTTTAGGCTCCTGCAGATGGCACTGCACAAGGATGATGGGGCAACAGAATTGGTATAAAACTGCTTAGAAAAAAAAATTGTTATATCAACCTCCACTGCACGTTAAGAAAACTGTTTTATCCTCCTGTAAAGTTCCATTTTGGAGGTTGTTTAAGGTGGACTGTATAATTCCATGAGTGCTTTTTATAGTTTGACATCTTCAGCATTATTCTAAAGCAAAACATTATGATAAACATATCCTGCAAAGGCCCAATTTGGCTTTTGTCAAGGGGTGCTACATTAACAAGCTAGCAGGTTAAAGTTAGGGCTCATAGGTTCCAATCTTTGTTTTACTTCATTTGTTTAAGAATTGTAATTGTAAATTTATTCTTTTTTTTTTGGACATTCAAACAATGGTAGCCCCAGTCAATGCAGTTGTGGCGTGGTCCTAGATGTGATGATTGACACATCTTAACAAGCCGCCACTTAACAAGCAGACAATATACACTCATGGTTAAATATAGTTCCACCCAGAAGGAAACAACCGACAGGAATGAAACTTGGTGGGTAGGTTTGACATCATGAGACATGCAAATGGTTCAAATTTCACTCGAGGCCACGCATGTGACGTAAGCAAGGACGGGTCTTATCGCTGTATCTGACTGACCCAACAGCCACGATTGCGGACATTCAGCGAGCAGTGATGCCCTTCAGTCCTGTTGGCATAGGCAGATGGCTGCAAGACGCAGGACTACATGCACGCAAACCATAATTACAACTGCCCTTAACACCACGTCAGCATCGCCAAAGGCTGCAATGATCATGCCAGACTGTCATGGAGTGACTCAGAATAGCAGAGGGTCATCTTCAGTGACGAGTCCCGCTTTTGTCTTGGTGAAGACAACCAACGAATCCGTGTGTGGAGGCACCGTGGTCAGCGCCAAGATGAACGGTTTGTTGTCACGTGTCCCACGTCCAGAAGACCTGGTGTCACTCCACCTCCACCCCTACCGCACAATCTGCAGATCAGCAAACATGGCAGCCCGACGCCATAATGAGAGACAGTACTTCTGTATGTGTAGTTTAATTAATGTTGCCCATATCAGTCTAAATGTATCATCATTTATTGTTCCTGGTCACCTTTATCTTCCTTCCCAATAGCACTGCAATCCCACACCTCCTTCTGGGTGCAACTATTTTTATGACGATGCGTGTGTTTTCTGTAGCGCTGTTATTGGTCATTATGAATTTCTTGTTGAGAAAGTCCAGAACCGATCGATGTATTACAAAGTTTGGAATTCACTCCACAGTGTATGTACATTTAATCCAAATTCCTCTTTTTGGAGAGGTTTATTGTAGTTCCTGCCCCCAGGGCATCACCTTATCAATTACTGTAAAGCTAATTCAGCAGTAGCCTCCAGTTCAATGAATCATCATAATAAATGATCATTTATTATTCCTGGTAACGTTTATGTTCCTTCCCAACGGCATTGTAATCTGACACTTCTTTCTGGGGGCAACTGTCTTTTTGCTGATGTGTGTACAAGAATTGACCGCGTCTCTTTTTTAAAGACTGTAAACATGTAAAGCTGTACTATATTCTGAATGATGCCTTTTCAAAGTGTAAAATGGACTAAATACATATACTTTCTACTTTGTATTCTAAATACATATTCCCAAAACTAATATTCCATTACATCCCGACCCTGGATGTGTGGCTTTAAAGCACGTCTTTAAAGCACTGAAACAGGTGGACAGACTCTCTGAATTTTATCTACGGCATACGACCAGCGAGACAGAAGCAGGTGAGATAATGACCTCCTGTGCGTGCGGACAGGGCTAATCCGCTCCCCTTTGGTAATGCCAGCCGTGGACAGATGTATGTGCTGCTGGAGCTCATTAGACTGGCTGTGACTAATTGAGACTAACAAGTTCGCGAGGACACCTCGGAACTAACACGCTCACCCTTCCGACAGAGAGCCCACGCTTAAAACCTCAGCTACAGGTTCTGCCAAACAAGCCTCTAAACGAGTTTCTCCTACTCTACTTTTTCTTGTTTTCTTGTTTGCCAGAGTTTTTGTATTGTTCGTAAGCAATGGGGAATAGTCTAGTTTAATGTGGCTTGGCCCAGTTCTAGCAGTTGTGTACTCAGACTCAAATAGCAGGCCTCCAGCTGCATCCACTTTCTCTCCAAATCATTACCATCATTCAATCTGGTCAGCTGTGGGGCTCAGAGATGTTTTAGAGCTGCGTTTGAAGCCCATCCTAGACAACAATGACATGCCTTTTGGAGAGGAGCTGCTGGTTTGCCTTGCCTGCACTTCAATGGATTCATGTGGGCTTAAGAATATTGCTACAATGGCTTCAGTCAGAAACGTCCTAAAAGGCCCGTATCCTGCGTTTTTCTTGTCGTCCTTGCTTTTTTTGTCCCCTGAAGTCCATTTATGACATAATTGCAACAATTAACAGTGTCTGCCTTGAGGTGATAGAATGTAACTGCTGCACCATTTAAGGTGGAATGGAAAATACAAACAAGAAGCTGGACAAGTAGCCTTAGGCCCAGAAAGTAACTGCTGCACCATTTAAGGTGGAACGGAAAAATACAGACAAAAAGCTGAATAGGGAGCCTGAGGTGCTAGAATGTAACTGTTACACCATTTAAGGTGGACTGGAGAATACGAACAATAAGATGGACAGCCTGAGGTGGTACAATGTAACTGCTGCTCTATTTAAGGTGGAATGGAAAAACATGAACGAGAAGCTGGACAAGTAGCCTGAGGAGGTAGAATCTAACTGCTGAACCATTTAAGGTGGAATGGAAAAATACAGACAAAAAGCTGAGTATGTATCCTCAGGTGCTAGAATGTAACTGCTGCACCATTTAAGGTGATCTGGAAAATATGAACAAGAAGCTGGACAGGTAGCATGAGTTGCCAGAATGTAACTGCTGTTCAGTACACTTACTGTGTACTTAGTACGCTAAACATATTTCATTAGTGCTATTAAAAAATACTTAAATAGAACTAATTGTACTTAACTGTAGTATTTTAAGACACCACTAAGATTCACTTAGTTATACTTAAGTACATAGTAAAGTACATACAGTACAAAGGAACATATTTAGTATATTACAATATGGAAGTGCAAATTTGTATACTTGTGTTACATATACTGACATACTACTATGGTTAAATGTACTTGTTATTATTACATTAGTAATATGTATATATTGCTCTTGTATTTAGCACACAAAACAATAATTTGCTTGACTTGTAGTTGCTGATATTAAAGTTGATTTTAAAGCACTTTTCTAGTACATTAAAATATACTTAATTTTTACCTGGAATATTACTACCGACAGTAAACACATTCACAGCCTTTCAAACTGATTCTCATATGGGATAGTTACATCATTACAATAATTTGCAAAAACAGCAGATTAGACATATTTGATTGTCTTTACTGCAATATATTGCAATAATATTGCAATTAATCTGATGATCATACTAATTACTTGATACATGGAGGCAGTTGTGGGCTGGAAGTAAGGGAACCAGCCTAGTGACCAGAAGGTCACCGGTTCTATCCCCTGAGCCAACAGGACGCGACCAAAGTGCACTTGAGCAAGACACCGAACCACTAGCTGCTCACTGGGCACCGTGGATAGGGCTGGTCGCAGCTCCAGGCAAGTGTGCTCACTGCCCCCTTGTGTGTGTGTGTTTTACTGCACGGATGGGTTAAATGTGGAGACAAGTTTCTCTGTGTGCAAACACAAATGGTTCCATCTTCTAAATTGAAATGTACTAAAATTTATAGACAGGCAGAAATGAACCTTTACTTTATCTGGCTGTTAAACAGCTAACAAAGTTAAATACACAAACAAAGCAAAGAGAGCAAGAGAGAGACAGAGAGAGACAGGCAGGCTGTGTTCTGTGACAAACTGACTGAATAAGCTCTCTGATGATGTAGTGTTTTATGTACAGTGATGATGAGGAGTAAGTGTATTTTAAGTGCATTTTAAGTGAAAGTGTGTTTTAAGTAAATGACAATCCAGGCGCAGTGCAGTCAGATGGCGCGATAATCTGAATATCACAGCACAACACTGACGCTCTGATGACTCGTTATTATACAGCATGCACACCACAAATGAACATACTCTNNNNCGCTCTGATGACTCGTTATTATACAGCATGCACACCACAAATGAACATATTATATCGGAATATCGGAATCCCAAAATTAACTACCTAACTACCTACCCAACAAACAATTATTTAAACACCCAAATACTCGGGTTCAGGCCTAGTAAACACATAATCAAAATAATGTTAGAATGTTGAGTTAGTTAGCCAGACAGCTCCTGATACCAGTGTATAAAAGTCAAAACAGCCATATTACAGCATGTTATCAAACTACTGATTATACGTTCACAGCTGAAATGTGAATGCTAGGAGTGTATTTTAGAGATCACATTTATTGAAGAAAAAAGGGACAAACTCGAATATCCAAATCCCAATTTTCCAATAATCCCAAAATTTAAAAAATGAATACCTACCCAAAAAACAAATATCCAAATCCCTGAATACTTATGATCAAGCCTAGTTAATACATAATCAAAATAATGTTAGAAGGTTAAGTCAGTTACCCAGCCAGCTCATAGTGCAATAAACTGGAAGATAGTTCCATCCCAGTTTCAGGTTCCATTTCCCAAATGCTTTAGTTGACTGTGCTAACGTTATTATTCCTAATGAACAGGCACACATTCAGCTCTGTCTCCTCATTATGCAACATCATCAGTGTAATACTTCATTTGACAAGGGGATGGTGGAGATCTGCAATGGATTTTAAAACGCTGTTAGAAAAAAAAAATGCCCAAATGAAAGCAACATTTACTTACAATGTAGATAAATGATACATAATTACGCTAGTTAAAGTAGTTATAGTGAATTATCCTGCCTGTCACTGCACAAAACAATAGAACAGATGGTTAAAACAGAAGTTGGGACACTGCTGGAGTTGATGGAATTTTGGCAAGTTTTCTCTGGAAATGAGATAACTGGATCTTAAGAACCATGTTCCGTAATGGCTTCTGTCCTAAGTTCAGTCCTAACTGAATTTCCCATGAGATGGAACAGATAGGATAAGATTTCAGACTTAAGAAGTTTCTTTAATACAGTTAATGTGGAGCTGTGACTGTTTCTGTGCAATCTCATCACAGAGATGCATGCTCAACCAGTGGGGGCGGGGGTTGGAGGGGGTGCAGAAAGCAATAGTGACCAGCACTCTTCACGGCATATAGAGCAACAATGAAAAGGAATTGTTTCTCAGTAAACTGCACCAAACACAGAGAAAACGGTTGCAGAATGTCCCGATGGGATCAAAATAAAATACAGGTTTATTTTGCTGATTCTCTGCTTTGTTCTCGCTAACACAGCTCTCTCCCTTCCTTCGCTCTCTAGCTCACTCTACCATCGCTGTTCTCCCAACACGAATATGCAAACAGTGTGAAATCTACTTTGACGACAAGTTGACTAGTGTTAAACTCTTGTTGTGACCCTCTAAGTTACCAAATCAGTTTTGCCCCTTGGCTGTTTGTGCACCCAGCGATGTTTGTAAACCGGAAACCTAGTTGAACTAGAGTACCACAGAATACTATTGTACTACAGTCGTGGGCTGGAGGTTAGGGAACCAGCCTTGTGACCAGAAGGTAGCCAATTCGATTCCATGAACCGATAGGACACGACTGAAGCACCCTTGGGCAAGGCACCTATCCTCCAACTGCTCCCCGGGTGCCGTGGACAGGGCTGGCCACCACTCCGTGTGTGCTCACTGCCCCCTAGTGTGTGAGTGTTTCACAGCGTGCTCATTCATTACATTTGGAGGTCAAATTCCTTTGTGTTCAAACACAAGTGGTCAGTGGATCTAAATTCTAATTCTAATTAAATTCTAACATTTTGTACATTGCAAGAATCTCAGGTCGGCTTGTGAGAGTGTCAACTATCTTCATAACGGCAGGCTAATTTCCAATGTGAATAACCTGCAAGTAGACTGAATTGGCTGAATAATATGCAAATGCCCTGGTTTTCATAATATCACTAACGCAATGAATTCAGAATGAGCTGTTAGCGGCTTAAATTTCCATGTATGGACAACACAAAGGTACATTTAGAAACGTCCACAATAAAGATACATAAAATATCATTCATTCATCCTCTAAACCGCTTATCCTTCTGGGTCCTGGGGGCCTATCCCAGTTCTCATTGGGTGGAAGGCTGGAAACTCCCTGGACAGGCCACCTGTCCATTGAAAGGCAGATACACATTCATACTCACGGCTGGGGGCAATTTAACACCTCCAATTTACCTGGCCCCAATAGAACCCAAACCCTTGCTGTTACTACCAATACTACCCACTGTGCCACCTTATACGTCTCACGGTGGACAAAGTCTGATTGACGCACACTGGGCTAAAATCAAGGCTGGGTTTATTTAACAGGTTGACAGTCAGGCTCAAAAACAGAATCCAAGCAAACATAGTACAAGGGACAGGCAAAGGGTAGAAGAAGAAGGGGCGAAGCAGAGATCAAACAGAGTCAGAAACCAGAAAGTCAGAATCAGTATCATTAGGACACTCAGTAATGCAATGGGAGCTGGCAATACTTTGCGATGGGTGTGTGTGAACCAGGAGCTTATAAGCGAACAGACTAAATGAGATGCAGGTGTGAATAATTAATACTCTGGTGATGACGAACAAGGAAACAGGGCGTGATTGGGTGATGACGGACATGTGACTATGACATCATCGGGTAGTGGGTTCTGGCAGTTGGAGTTCGGGAGATCAGAGGCAAAGGGGAAACCCAGAAGCGTGACAATACGAAATATCTCTTTTCTAAACTGCTTTATCCTTCTGGGTTGCAGGGGTTGCTGAAGCCTATCCCAGTGCTCAATGGGCAGAAGGCAGGAAACACCCTGGACAGGCTACCAATCCATAGCAGGGCAGACACACACACACACATTATGCCCATGCATAATTTAGCATCTCCAGTCCACCTGACTGTATGTCTTTGGACTGTGGGAGGAAACCAGAGCACCTGGATGAAACCCACACAGACACAGGGAGAGCATTCAAACTCCACACAGAAAGGAACCCAGACGCCCCAGCCAGAAATCAAACCCAGGTCCTTCTTGGTGTGAGGCACCAGCGTTAACCACTGCACCACCGTGCCACAGTGCCACAGTGCCACCCCATAGAAAATGTCACAATTTTAAAATCTGAAGAAATTATGAATTAATGTTGGACCTTTAATGTTAATTGGTAACCACTAATGGTTCACTGCTATCTCAAAAACCTCACTCCGTCCAGCGTTCCCTCATTGCATGCTGCGGCAGTAGACTGAGGCAGAAGTTGGCCTGTTTCCATGAAACCTTTTCTCAACTTTACCGCCACTGTGTTTGATACAGAGCCATCAGTTCCATTAAAGCTTTTAAATATTAGCCTGGAAAAAAAGAAGAAGGCTTAAAGCGCCGCTTTAAAAGGTTTTTGAACCTGATACGTAACTACGTGAAGCCTAAATTTATGAGGCGTCGGAGTGAGAGTTTCCTCTCTGATCCCTCTCCCCATAACTCCTGACGGTGGGGCGTAAAAGAGGGATTCGTTTATTTACTCTCTCTTTTTTCCATACCTGGTTGCTGCTATATTTAGCACAGTGGTATGAAGCTTCGTTTGTTTCTGATCTCCAAAAACGCTGCTGTGAAAGTGCTTTCAGAACCAAATTATAACAGCCCGATTCGAGTCTTCCATAAATAAAGCCGGCGGATCTCAGAAGTAAGCTGTTTCTACAAGGGATGCAGCCGTCATTCGGACGATTCTATTTATGACCTCTTAGGGTGCTGCAGATGCAGATGGATGCACGATGTTGCGATATATGCACCGAGTGCAGATCTTGAACTCTTCAGCAATCTTTAATGGCGAAGGAGACTTGAACCCAACGGTCTCATTATTTTTAATGGAGGCTCACTGTTACCGGGATCACATAGCAGCAGATCTTAAAAGTATCACCTTCATCTCCCGCTCCTCCTGTGGTATAACGATGCCTGTCTGATAGTCACTATGAGGTACTGACATGCACGATTTTCCACTGATCTTTCCCCAACAATGTGTGAGAACAACGTTAAAAATGCAGTCAAACCGTTAGATTGCACCATGACTATAGCGTGAACATGCAAAGGAAAAGGGCTGTTAATATCTTTCTTGGATAATAGAACTCCAGCCGTGTGGGCCACAGGGAAACTAGGGAAACTACAGGGACCAGTCCAACTATCACTGTATGATTTACAGCAGGGTAGTTCATTTGAATTTGACACCTTGAATATGCATTTTATATCTGAAAATAATAACAGGCTATTCATTTCCATGTGGAACACACATTTGAGAGTCCACTGGTGAAGAACCATCAGCACTGGTCAACAGAGATGTGGAAAATTGCATATATGGGAATGTATACATCTGTATATATTAGGGCTGTACCTGACTCAGAAATTTGTCAGTCGAATCGGATACGCCCGTCCTGGCTGACGATTCGACTATTCGTTCATGTTTTTCTCCATATACATTATCTAGCCGTCCGTAAATCAACTTGCATACGTTTCAGATCTGATGTCCTCCTCATTTAGAAAGTCAGCAGAGTCACAGGAACATATTTTTGAACTAAAAGAGACGTGGCATATGATGAACGATCTGAATTGGAGCCTGATTTAATTACNAACTCCTAAATAAAACCAAATTAGTCAATATTTAAATTATTTTAGATGAAAAGGAGAACGGTAGACCTGAACCGTTTAATTATTATATTACCCGCGCTGAAATAATTATTTCTCATTTATCGCCGGCATATTAAGTGACTGTAATTATCTTTAAATAAAATTAATCTTAGCTGTAAACGAATAAATAAAAATATCTGTAATTTAGGTTCTAAAATAATGGAATTATAATAAAACAAACGTCTTCGGTCCGTTTTTCCTTCACCGCAAACAGCCATTATGTCTAAAAGTCAACTCACTGGTTTGAAGCAGTGTTCGATGTCTGACTAAATGACGAGCAGAATTAGGTTTAATTTGTTCGGATTCTCTTCTTCAAAAGCTCCTCCAGACTTTTTCTGAGACATCGTTCCACCCGTGTTTCTCAGCTTCACAGCTTTAGCTTCCTTCAACGGTGAACCGCCAGCGCACGTTGTCACATGGATTAAATTTTTTAGCAAGCATGCGTCATAGCCCAGCTAGAACTTAAAAATATATTTATTATTCCCCTTTTAATAATTATTAAAATGTCTTTAAGTTCTTGTGCATTTTTGTAAGCTTTTGTCTGTTTTCGAGAAAAAAAAAAAAAAAACTCGTCACTGTTGTCAGTCGACTTGAAGGTTCTCAGTCGACTTAAAGGGTCTCCGACTGACGATTCGACTCGTCGACTTCTAGAGGGCAGCCCTAGTATACATCATGGCTTCTATTCATAACCTATATTACTGTTATATAAAACTCTATGTTTGAATAAATTAAGCTATTCTGGTGTTTAATATTATATACATTTATTGTATAATGTGTGTATTTCTTGTATTGATATACTGCAAGCAACCAAGTACCTACGATTTTCACTCACCTTCACACCTGTAAACATGACGTGACGGTAAACGTGATTTGATTTGATATGGCCAGATGAGTCATTCTTCACCATGTGCCCTCCAAGTATGAGAGTGCATTTAGGGCATACATTATTTGGGGCCTGAATTTTTGACCCGTACAATGATATGGTCTGGTAGCTCTGTTATGCTGTGAAGGGCATCTTACTGGCATGGTTTGGTCTGCTCTTTGGTCGAAACCAATTTTGTGTTTATGTGTAAACAGCTAGCACATGTTTTGCTGGGGCGGAGCTTAACTGGTGCCAGAAGGGGCAGTCGTGGTCTGGAGGTTAGGGAAGCAGCCTTGTGACTGGAGGGTCGCAGGTTCGATTTCCTGAACTGACAGTAACGACTGAAGTCCCCTTGAACTGCTCCTCGGGCGAAATGGATAGGGCAGCCCACAGCTCTGAGCAAGCGTGCTCACTGCCCCCTAGTGAGTGTGTTCACTAGTGGTGTATGTGGGTGTTTCACTTCACAGATGGGTTCAATGCGGAAGACAAATCCATCAAATGGCAAAAAATGGCCCTAAACTCTCTACTCAGAGAATGACTGGCCTTGTCTAAAGAGGGTAGCAGCTAGCATAGCAGTGTCAGGTGTGGCATGATGGGAACATGGATAATGGTTTGTCAGACAAAAACAGGTTGTCATACACTAATAAGCTAATCCATACTTACTGTTGAGTCAGCGGGTCAGCGATCAGACTTAATGGCCAATGTTAAAGTGGCTGGACATCTTTGTGTACCTTGTGTACAAACCCAGCGTCTATAGAATAGAGTAACGCGAAGCAAAACATCTCGACATATCCAGTTTTATACTTTGCAGTCATGTCCACATCTATGCGGCTATGCAATAAAACACAGCTATGCAAGACGTGGGCTATTATAGACGAGTTAAACAGATATACTATATAACGGTGAACTACACTTGCACGGCTGGGTTAGTATTAACTTTGGCTTAATGTGTTATGTTATAACAATGTAAGTCACTGTGACTACTGCTGCTACAGCTATGTAAAACAGTTATATCTAGTTATGCCTTGCTGTAAGCCTAATGTAGGGCTAATACACTTAGCTGTAGTGCTAATACAGTAACTTGCATATGTGAATATTATCTAGTTTCATGCTCCAGTGCATCATTGCAGGTTAGGACTGCGCAGCAGCCATGTTGCTGCACTGCGTTTAATAGCGACTATAAGTGTCTGCAGTCTGACACAAAGGGGATCTTCACAGATGGTACTCTATAACCGTGAAGGTCATTTGTTTTTCCGTTCCTGTTCTGGCATACAAGACATTTTTCATTGTTGTTCCATGGAACTTGAGCATTTCAGCCCACTTGTTTCTGCGCACAACTGCCAGAGATGTAACATCACTACAAATCAGCCTATCAGCAAGGTTCACTGCAAATCAGTACAAAGGGTGGTAAGGCTATAATAAGCTATGAACACATTCATAACACATTATAATACACACATAAATTGTTGTAAATGTGGGTATAAATATTTCTAGAAAAGCAATACACATTATAACCGTGTTCATTATGCATTATAAGTTGTTAACACAATGCCTTATTAGTTGTGTTAATAAGCTGCAAAACTGTCAGTGCCAAGTAAACTCATGTAGTATATCATGACTGGCAAACCTACATAGTCATAAACACATGCTGGGCAAAATCATGATCTCCTATTGCAAAAGATATGACCAACTGGAATGAAATAGTCATTTTAATGTTCTGTAATTTGTCTTTATAAGCTTTTATAAAAAGGACAGAATTTACAAATTCTTGGCATCATGGGCATAGATTAGTACTGAGAGACATATTTCATCATGACCCAATTATGAGAACCATATGGACCATCGTACTGAATTATTTCAACCCGCGGCCCCCAGTAAAATAATACAGCGCATTACGTTTGAATAGAAGCTATTATTCCTTTCCAATTAATTATAATTCATAGGTTATTAAAGGAAATCATGACATGGCCTATCGTGTTTTGTAAGTATCTTCATCAGTCATAATATATAATGGTAGTTTCTTATAATATATAGCTGGTAGTTTCTTTGGTACCGGCAATATAAGGTGAATGCTATTTATATAATGCATTATGTTACCATAATGTAATTTTGTATTATGTTACCATAATGTAATTGTAATTGTTTCTAAAGGTTTATAGCTTTATGGATGCATGTGATGAATTTGTTCATAAATACGCATAGACATGGCATTCATAGAAAGCATTGGCCAAAGATTTTCTCACCGATCTTTTTCTTATTATGAAACGTCGACTGGAAGACGGTCTCTTCCAGGATGACAATGTCCTCTTCCAAGAGGGGTCACTGAATGGCTTGATGAGTGCGAAATCGAGGTAAATGATGAGCTATGGCCTTCACCGTCTCATAATTGAAGACCTATGGGAGAATTTGGATTGGTTTGTTATTGCCATCATCAAAACACCAACTGAGGGAACATCGTTTGGAAGAATGGTAATTCATTCTAGTACTGCTACAGAGACTTGAGGAATCTATGCCTAAAGTGCACTGAAGGTGGGGTATTCATCTGTATATGGATCAAAGCCAAATAAGGTTGTAAAAATACCTGTTTTAAATTCCTTGTTAAAAAGGCCGTGATATATCTGTATTTTATCTAGATATCTATATTATATCTGTATATTATCTATATATCTATATTATATTTGTATATTGTCTATATTTCTATGTTATATCTGTATTTTATCTAGATATCTATATTACACCTGTATATTGTCTATATATCTATATTATATCTATCTATCTATCTATCTATCTATCTATATATCTATCTATATATGTTATATCTGTGTATTATCTAAATACACTACCAGTCAAAAGTTTAGACCCAGCTACTCATAGAAGGTTCTGCTTGTTTGTAGCTTAAAGCTTTACTATAGAATAAAAGTGAAGACATCAAACTCTAAAACAGCACTTCTGGAATTATGCAGTCCATCTTAAACAACCTCCAGTGCCAAAAAAAGAAAAATGTTTTGGAGGTGGAGATATGGCAAAAATGTAATATTGTGACACATCAAGAGTATATGTGGTATATCAGGAGAAGTATTTAGAGTCTTTAAGATAACCAAACACATCCATTTAGTTGGGTGTGTCTAAATGTTTGACTGGTAGTGTATGTATATAATATCCGCATAAATATTTGCATTTATAACATTTGTACATATATGTACATTTCTTACATGTCTTACTTATAGTTAGTGTTACCAAAGCTTTTAACGGCCGCCTGACTTATCAGACTCATTTCAAATGAACGAGGCATCTACTTAGACACCTGTAGAAATCTTTGTCCTTGAACATGAATTAACATTATTATGATAATTTTTATATAATAATTACAATAAACATTACAATTACAATAAACATTTTTATGGTTATCCTGAGGAGGTTGTACCAAATGACATTATAAACATAACCATACTAACCAAAATAACTACAAGTTGGCAAAATGTTTTTTCGAGGTTCAAAACAAAAAATCATGCCAAAGTATTTTTTTACAATTTATATATATATAAAATGTATTGTAATAGTTAACTTGTTTACGGTTTATGGTTGCACCACCTCATATTCGTATACGTTTATTAATTTTTTTGGGGAAAATAATGAACTAAAATGCACATCATTCAACGACCCATATACCATACTCTCTTTACAAATGGCAAGTAAATGGTGTCTGGGCTTCACGTAATATTCCTTCCTAATGTGACTGCAAGCTTTTGAATACACCATTTATTCTAATAATGTCCTTTGTAGCAATTATCGAGGAGCATATCCTACATCTGAAACTAAGCACAGACAATAAACAGGACACAAGACTTTGAACTACTTCCACCAAATCCAGTTTTTTTAGGTCAGCCTTGCTTTTGAGTTGTTCTGCAGATGGTAATTAAATCTTTAATTGTCAGGGGTGGGGGACGGGGGACGTTGGCAAAAACTGGCAAACTGATTTAATTATCGCCCTTAAAATTAAGCATACGCATTTCAACCCCATCTCTACCTGATTTATCTCTCTCCCATAATACACACAGCTTTAATTGTACACATCCTTCAAGGCTAGGCTCTGGGAGCCACAGTTCTGAGGGTTAAAACAAGAGGACACAGGAGTGAGGTCTGAAACAAGAGGAGTGCAGGTCTCTTTAGACATGAGGCTATTTTTACAAGTGTCACATGGTCTCGTGTTTGTAGACTGTAAAAAATGTTAAAGGTGTGCGGTTTACTCTAATAACGGAGGGAAACGGTTTGACTGGAGATTGCTTTTGTATTGGTTTATAGTGCTTTTTTAGTTAAATCACTGAACACTGAATTTTGAATATTAGAATGAACATTATTGTTGAATATTAATTATTACTGAGAACCATTTTTTTCTGCCATTTGTGTTTGCACACAGAGCAATTTGTCTACCACATTTAACCCATCTGTAAAGTGAAACGCCCACATACACACACACTAGGGGGCAGTGAGCACACTTGCCTGGAATAGTGGGTAGCCCTATCCTTGGCACCCAGGGAGCAGGTGGGGCTTAGGTCCCTTGCTCAAGCTACTTCAGCGTTATTTATTTGATTTGTGTCTGAGAGTCTACTAAGCAAAAGATAGAAGAAAGGCAGTTCCATTAAAAAGGTTTCAGAGACTTGTTTCTAACTGGGTGGCAGTGCGAACATTTGAACGTCAAATTCGCCTCAACTCGGTTGAGAATCTCAGCCTGTGTGTGTGTGTGCGAGTTTGGCCACAATGCACACTGAAATCTGATCATTCATAGCAATCTGTTCTGAGGCCCCTGACTCAGAGATGGCAAGCTGACCACCAGCTGCCTGTAGTTCCAGCACCTCTTTACTCTCACCATTGATCTACCTACACCTGCTCTCTACAGCCCTTTATCTACAGGTAAGAGTCTTGAAATAAAAGCTGTGAAAAGTAGCGGCCACCATTTGACATATCGAGGTACAGTATGATGGAATTAGCATATTATATATATATAATATTTCTGTATTGGTTTCAACATTAGCACATAATATATGGAAACTGGCCATTCAAGGTCAAACACAGATGTACTAGAAAATAATCATGTGTGGGAGCACTTTCAATTATTGGATGATAAGAAAATACAAAACACAAAATGCTACATTTAAGGAGGTAGAACAAGTACAGTGATCCTTTCCCAAGTACTGCCATGTTTCCAGTCCACACTGCCTCTGAATGGTGCCTACAATTTTACTTATACTTTTAAATATGGAGCTTTTCTCGGTAAAGATCAGAAAGGTAGTGAGATGAAGTGAGATAAAACTCTGCCCATTTGAAAACTAGTCATAAGTGTGGTCATTAAGTGGGCACTAATGGACCTGAGCGGGAATTTTGCTCTGGTGGCAAACCCACACAAAGGCCCATTATCCTGCCCATGAAGAAGAAGCATGGCTGTACACTCGCTCTGATGAGGTATGAGGAGATTCATCAAAGAGAGATATTTATGGGTTACATTTGAACTTCAGAGCTGGGCCATACATCAGCAATCAAGATCTAGTGAAGATGAGTATGAGTGACTGAGGCGGGCAGGTAGAGCAGTGAGTGTAACAATTTCAATACATTAAAGAAAAAAAAAAAACTATAAAATTTGTATAAACATTTACACCTGCATCGTTGATAAGCCCCTCAGTCTCCTCCAAGAGTCTCTCATTTGTCATCTCAAAACTAGACATTTGGGTGCATCCTATCCAAGTAAAGAGGGAAAACTCAAAATGAATGAGCTTTTCTTCTGGATCTTGAACCAAGAATGGATCATTTATTATTAAAAATTGTTACACACCTGATAAGGTGTGAAGCCAGAAGGACTAAGCGGACCCTCTCAGATCTAAAACCTATATCAAATTTATTGGGCCGGGTCAGCGAAGGAATGAAGCACAATAATGTGAATTGATAGACAGTTACAAGGGCGAACAGAACCAACAGGGGAGAAACAAAGCTAAAAACCAAAAAGAGCAATCCAAAGTCAAAAACCAAAAGAGACAAACTAAACCAGCAAAGATCGTGAACAGAAGAAAATAAGAAACAGGAATAAATGCTCAGTATGCAAACAAGTTGCAACACCTTGCAAAGGATTACAACAAATGAAGGAGTATATGTACAGGCACTGAACAAGAAACAGGTGAACAGAATCAGTACTCTGGGGAAGAGGATCGGGAAGGCAGTTCATGATTAGTGGATTGTGAGCATGTGGTAATGACATCATGACTGGGTGCATGGTGGGAAATGTAGTCCATGGAGTTGACAGAGGCAGGAGGAGTGCCCGGAAACGTGACATAAGGACTGTTCTTATTAAGAGGGAAGCTGTATATTCTTATTGGGAGTAAGGCACATCTCTTGAGCCTTCATATCCTCCCTCAGGGCCACCTACGCCGGAGCAGAGAGACCTGACAGGAGGTGATCCCACATCTGACACTAAATGTGATGTCTTGGTAAAGAAGAAGACGTGAGACACAAACAAATAAACAAAAAACCAAACCAATAAAATACGCAAATGCACTTTAATGGAATGTAGCACCAGAGAAGACCCCTGCTAAGTGCTAACTTAATGGCAGAGAAAGCAGGCAGGCCAACAGTAGCTACACACTTCGACTCGACGCTAGGCATAAGCACGGCACTACCACCCCACAGCCCAGCACAGAACACATCTACACATCTCCAAGCTCACTGTCACAACTATTTATGCATTTAAAGTCTTTCTACTGTCCAGCGCTTCCCATGAGCCTAAGCCCATCATACACAGTCATGAGAGTTGTAATAGCACAATGTTAACTATAGAAAGCATGTAAAAAGTCAGAGACCATGCTTGTTGTCTTCTCCTTAGTTAAAAATCCCCATTAAACTACTGTTTAAAATACTCATTAAACTATTGTTTCATCAGCTTTAGGAAAAAGTATAAAACAAATGTTTAACAGGAGATTATACGTAACTTTTAACAACTAAATATAATATCACTTTTTTCTGTATTCAGTGTGTCCACTCTCTGCCATTATTATAGCTTCCATTAATTCTGGAAGACTTGCTTTAAGTTTTTCCCAGAAATCAGCAGGGATATTTTTCCAGACCTCAAGTTCAGTCTTAGAAGTTGGTTTCTACCAACATTCTACCAAGCATTTTCTACCTTTTTATGATGTTGAGGTCTGGAGTCTCGAGTGGCCAGTCCATTGTTCTGAGCACACCAGCAGCTGCTAAAATAAAGCACTGTGACAAGGAGATACAGGAGGCACAGTGCTTTAAGCTAATTCTCCTCAGAGAGAACTGCCACCCAGTGCTCCTGCACGGCCAGGATACCAGGCAGGTCACATATAACCTCTACATGATGGTATCCACTGACCCTGGATCCAACTACCCAAAACGCAGCCCAGAACAGCACCACCAATACATGAGGCCCATTTTTACACTGACCACAACAGCTTACATTATTAAAGTGTCTCTTATTGAGTGTCTGGCTCTTCAGTGAAACTCTGCGTCTGGCTACACTTCTTGCATTTACACTGCTATTAGCACTGCAGTACTAAGATGTTCAATCAGGGGTGTCCAGTCTTACCCTCAAAGGGCGGGTGTGGCTGCAGGAGATCACATGATCAGTTGTTTGAGTCAGGTGAGCTCCTGCCCATTTGTAATAAAAGCCTGCAGCCATGCCAGCCCTTTGCAGATAAGACTGGACACCCCTGTCTTAATGTCATGTTGCATATCCTTTGCAGCTGATGACTGCCCAAAGTCTGAGACTCCTGGACAGAGCTGCCATTTTAAGTTCCACTGCGAGTGCTGAAGGCATTACACTTATTATATAACATTTTATTGTTTTATATATATATATCATCACAAGAATAGTATGCACCCAGAAGGAGGTGTTGGACTGCAATGCTATTGGGAATGAAGATAAAGATTACTAGGAACAATAAATGATGATACATTTAGACTGATATGGGCAATATTTATTGAGCTACACATACAGAAGTAGCGTCTCGGCCACCATGTTTGCTAATGCAACATGCCAGATGTCTCGGCATGGAGTTGTAGAGGTTGGTAAAGGTGTCCTGTGATCCATCCATCCCATGCAGTTTGAATATTCTCACACAGTTCCTGCAGATTGTGTGGTGGGGGTGGAGGTGGAGTGACACCAGGCCTTCTGGACGTGTGACGCGTGACTACAAACCGTTTATCTTGGCACTGACCACGGTGCCTCCACACACGGATTCATTGGTCTCCTCCACTATGAAGTTCTTGTTTATTTCACATGCGTGGCCAAGCCTGAAACTTGAATCATTTGCACGTCTCACAATGTCAGACCTCCCCACCAAGTTTCATTCCTGTTGGTTGATTCCTTGTGTGTGCAACTGTTTGTGCAACTGTTCTTTTGATGATGAATGTGTTAATATGTAGATATATTCTGTATATATCTACATATATTTAGACCAATTCACAGTCTAAATTAGCACTAATCACACTAAATGTCACATTAGGCTCCTCAGTCTTCAATTATCTTGTTTACTTCTCTCTCTGCCTGAAGGTTCGCCATCTAGGTGAGAATCCTAAAGATGAAATTAGCACTGTTGGGTTGGCTGAACCAGTGTGGTAAGAGAAGAGGTAAGAAATGTCTTGAAAAACATACACTCCGAGGGTTTTATGATTGACATTTGACCACATAATGTGCTGTAAATGCAGGTCCCAGCCATGGACAGAAGTTCAGTGCAAACAGCTGTCTGCTGCTAGTTGATATGTTTCTTTTGGTCTAAGACTGTGTACAAATGGTATGCAGTCAAAACCTTCAAATCTAAGCTTTACTGGCAGCTTCGCATGCCCCTGGTGGAGACTATTGTGCCAAGTCCTAAGCTGCGCTCTTTATTACCAGATGAGTTTGGTTTTAAGGGTCCTGATAGGTGGTGCTGAGTGCCACATGAGTGGCTTGCTATGCGCATTACAACGCCAAATCATCTCACACAGTGCTCGCTCCTGATGCTACCAGCTGGAACCCAAGCTGGAATTGTACTGAGCAGTGAGTTGTAATGGTTCCTGTAAAACTATTCAGTTAAACTTATTGTGCAATATAAGCTTAAATATTTGTAATATTTGGAATTGGGTTTTTACACATTTACACCCTTTCCAAATGCCAGCATACTCTTAACATCATGTGAACATTTAAATCAGCAGAGTGTAAGCTCAAGCAGTGCGGTTGTGTTTCTCAACACTGGTCCAGAAGGCACCCTGCTCTGCACATGCTTTCACTGCTCCCAACATTCCTAATTCGACTCATCAGCTCATTAACAAGCCCTTTCAGAGTTGCAGGGGGTGTGTTAAAAGAGGGGATTCACGAAAATGTGCAGGGCAGAATGTCTCCATGAGGAGGGCTGAGAAACACTGCCCTAGCACATACGGTGGCCATCAGGTCTTCTGCCATTGCCTCAGTGCCTGTCCCTATTTCTTTTTGCATCTTCATGTTTTCTCTTCTTTGATGGTGAGGATTCACCCTCCTTTACTTTTATTCTAGACTACTTGTGTTTTTTGGGGGCCTAGATAATAAGTACGACCCTCTATTTGGCAAAATTCACACAAAAAGCGTTTATCAAGCACCGGTGGTCTACCGATTTATTCTTTCCATCACATGGTCCCACATAACATGCTCATATCATTAGTACAGCCTAGTAACATTTCAAACATTTTACTGTGTTTTTAATGCTAATTCAATTCAAACTCAGTTTAATATCATTACTTCACCTCAGTGATTTAGGCTAAAACTTCATAATTGTCCTTTTAATACTGGTAACATTTCCTGATAGGGACATTCCCTAGCTTCTGGTTCACACTTCTCCGTTCTACCTTAAATGGTGCTGTGGTGACATTGTGGCACCTGAGGCTTCATAATAACTGCTGCACCACTTAAGGAGGAGAATTTGAACAAGCAGGTTGTGAGTAAGAAGCTGAGCTTCAGCTTTGTGGTTTTAATGCTGGACATGTGATGTGTGACAACAAACCGTTCATCTTGGTGCTGACCACAACCAAACACAGTTTCGCTGGTTGTCTCCACCAAGACATTCTGAGTGCCATTCCATCTGCTGCCATTCTGAGTCACTCCATGACATTCTGGAACAAGACCATTGCAGTCTTTGGCAATGCTGATGTGGTGTTGAGGGCAGTCGTTGTAACGTCTGTGTGCATATAGTCCTGTGTAGCCATGTATGCAATCATGGCTTTTGGGTCAGTCAGGTACAAAATTAAGGCCCATCCTTGCTAATGTCACATGTGCGCCTGAACGTTAAACTTGAATCATTTGTATGTCTCACGATGTCGAACCTACCCACCAAGTTTCATTCCTGTCGGTCGATTCCTTCTGGGTGCAACTGTTTGTGCAACTATTCTCTTGATGACGAGTGTCATAAAATTAAAAAAAATGACAGTATATCGTGTATATTACCTGTTAATTAGTTGCTGTGCCACATCGTCTAATCCTATGAAAAAGTTTCTGCAACATGCATCACAAGCCATTAGGAAGCCCAAAAACATCTGGAAGCAATTTACTTTTCCACTTTCATGACTAATGTAGGAATATGAAACAACATTACAAATTTCAGTTTAGGCAAATAACTACAGAGCAGACATCTGTTTCCAGTGAAGCTCTACTTTAACTAACCTTTATAATGAATCTCCGAGAAATCCTCAGGAGAAAACTCATTAACTTTGTTCTTATTGCTGTCGGCTAATGGTTGATCAATGTCTTGGCCCTAATCCCCTTTTTAAAATGTCACATCCACTCAAGATCACATTATTCAGTATACGGGGTTGCAGCTTTTATTTTCACCAAGCACAAAGTGAAGTAAACCCTGCATGCAAAAACAGTGAGGGTTCATTTTGCCTGTAGATGTTCAGGTATACTACTTTAGGTAGACAGTCTATAGCCTGTATACTAACTGTAAAGTCAAAAATAATAGCATACATTTGCTGCCCAAAAACAGCTCCATTGTTTTGCAGATTCTGGTTTTCTGCATAATTTGAGTTCTGTCCTTTATATCGAGCAAAACTTTCATGATGACTGGATCAATAGAAATGCCCCAAAATTGCTCGGATTCATTTACACTGAAAATAAAATGTGTATTTGCACCCTGCTGTACATTTTGGGGATATGTCTTGTTTGTCTTTGGGCAGTGATGATATGTAAGCTTCAAACAAACTGCCTACAGATGACTTTAACAAATATTCCTTAATAAAGAATATTCTATATGCACAACACTAAAGCACTCAGCTAATATATGCGATAAGATCCATCACGCTGTTTCTTTAACAAACAGTACAGCATTGATTTAGTCAGTCAGTGATCTCCCAAGTCTTTCCCATCCTCCACTCAAATTCAGAAACACTAGATGGCTCACAAGCATCACAAAATGAGATTTGAACACAGATTTGGATTAAACCAATCAGAGTCAACTGCAAATGGCAGGTCAGTCTTAAGTGCTGTTAGGACAGGACAACACAATGTCACTGCCGGAATAAAACCTTACATCTCCCAAAAGGACAAGTTTAAAGGAGAAGGAAAAATGTTCTTAGACTACACTGGAAGTTCATGTAGAAAAATGTATTTCTAAGTCATTTTAAATAGTTTTTATTGGTGTACACATTAAATATTCACACAAATTAAATAGATGTTGGTGTTTTCAATTTTTCAAATATAATTAAATAGATAAATAAATAAGAAGACAAAAAAAGAGACTTTTACATTTTGTGATGACAGGAACGACATACTGAACTACGCAGTATTCCAGGAAAAATAAGCTCCCCTTTATTATGAGAACAAATAGCAGTCAAGCCAAGTAGCAAAACCAGAGCAAAAGGGGATATGACAAAGCCGTAAACCAAAGGACCAGCCAACAAACAACAATCATAGACAGGCAACCAAGTTAAGGGAGAATCCAAAAGTCAAAAACCAAGATACAAATGGGAGGGAATTGTAACCAGAAGGCAGACAGAAATAACAGAAGGCTGCTCAGCAGGTCAACAGGAACTGGCAATGCCTAGCATAGAGCAAACCGAGACAAACAGACAAGGAGAGTAATGACAAACAGGTGAGATATATGAGTATTCAGGCGCTGAGGACCGGGAAGGTGGTCCATGATTGGCAGGTTGTGGACGTGTGGCGATTGCGTCATGCAGACATAAATCGTGGGAAGTGTAGTTTGGGAGACCTGGAAGTGTGACCCCAGGGTAAAAAGATGTCATCTGAACATGGCAGCTGTCCGTTACATGGTGTGAAAATCTCATGATGATTCTAGTCAAATTCTCCAAATTCACTTTAAATATCACCACTTAGAATGTCTCCAAAATCACCTGGAACATTAATGCACATTTTGCTGCTTGCCATTTTGGTAGGCAAGCAGCAGCTCTGACTGTGCTGTAAAACTTCTCATCATCGTTACTGCAGCTACAACCCTGCAGGTGACCAAGACCAAGCAATATGGAATAAATGACCATGAAAAACATGGAAAGCTACAAGGAGAAGATTAACTAGATGAGTGGACAAAAGCTGCATTTCTTCAGAGTTTAGAAAATGTGTGAGATTTTAAAAAATTCCAACAAAAGTGGCTACCAACACTGCCAAAGCTCTTAACTAATAAACTCATACTTATACATAAAGCTGAAGGTAACTTCATATTCACCAGCTTCTTATTTAAATTTTACATTCCACCTTAAATGATCCTGCAGTTACATTGAGGTGCCTCAAATGTAGAATGAATTCCATACATGAAGCTGACACATATGAAGCCAAAATCAGCTTACCTCGATAAATTCATTAACTTACCTAAAACAAATTTACCTTGAACTTTGTCTTGCACATGTTCAATGATCAGTTAACGAGCAGCACAGTGAAACTGCAATCAGGCTTCACCTCCTACACTAATGAGTGCACTTCTAATGGTAAGCTCAACAGCCGTACAATGAGTAGCGTGTAATACCTCCACAAGCACCAATAACAGCTGTGGTTGGATTTGGCATGGACTGAACAAGTTTCTGGATGTAGGCCACATCAATGTTCAGACACTCTTGCATCAAAGAATTGGTCAGTTGGGCCAGATTTGCTGGATGCCTTCCCTGGCACAATTCTGAGGAGAGTTTCCTGTAGACTGGGATTTTAGCCACTGCTGGTAGACCCGTATGACCGTACACTTCCATACACCTGCAGATTCAGCTACTTCCTTCACACTATGGTCTTTGGCACGCCCAAATGCAGTCACTCCTTTTAGCCAATCATTTTTCACACACGGAATGAGACATTCACTGCACTGTCCCACCTCTTCTCAATCTATGAGGTCCCATCACTCACACCCCACAGGTCCCGTTTATAGCCCTCTCATCCTTGTGCACCGCCATCTGCAGGAACCTGAAGTTACTACCTCTTCAAACATAGAGGGTTTTTTGTCTGATGGACTTGAATGTACTATTGTGATTACTATTTTGTGTGCTAGTATATATATATATA
>CM067475.1:5020729-5108797 GCA_034552555.1 Semaprochilodus insignis | reverse complement strand
ATGTAGAGTTTGTACAGTTTTCAATTAAATATAGGGTCTTAATGATGTGCCAATCACTGCAATCTGTTCTAATTTACATTTTGCAGAGCGTCCCAACTTTTTTGCAAATGGGGTTCTACAGCAAGACTTCATATTTGGGCCTGACATGAACAGAACATTTGCCCTACTTTGACAGGCACATTTGCCATGCAGACAAACTCTTATATGAAGGAGGCTTTTATAGGAGAGAGGAGAGAGAGCCTTTTTTTCATGGCCTGGCCAGTAGATATAAATTCCATCTAGAATGTTTTCATGCCTAATGAAGGATCTTTCTGCAGGGGGAGAATTATTCATTACTTTATGCTTGGCTGTGAGCTCTCCCATAAACTTAATGACCTTCCTGCTCCTTCATTGATTTTTAAACCCAGACCATTCGCCAACTTCATAGCAAAAATGGTAAAGACTACATAGAAGCTGACTATAACGTTTGTCTCGGTTGATGTCATTCCTGATAAAGCTACTGAATTAACATACAACATCTTTGTGGCAGCAACTATGTATACACCAAAGAGAACAACACACAATTGCTGACCGCACATTTAACAGCACATGCCTTTTTTATAAGAACTGACAGCATGCTAAGCACGTTTTACCGCACTAGGCCTAGACGTCTGGACGGATGGTTGGATTTCTTATTGTTTGGTGGGTTTTGAGGAGAGGAATGCTGATGCTGAACTTGGTACAGGTATTAAAAAGTGTGAGACTACATTTCGCAACATTTTCATTGGCGTCAGAGGCAATCTTTTAGCAGTCCATAATCTGGAGTGGGGATTGGCTTCTTCGTGAGAGTGTCTAGTAGGGGTGCAACAAAGGACAATTGATTCTTGCAATGACTAATTGATTCGGATTCGCATTATGAATCGCTCAGTTGCCAAAGTTTGCACCCGGAAGGAAGTGTGGGATTGCAGTGCTATTGGGAAGGAAGATAAAGGTTACCAGGAACAATAAATGATGATCAGTCTGAAATTTAGACTGATATGGGCAATATTTACTGAGCTACACATACAGAAGTAGTGTCTCTCAGTATGGTGTCGGGCTATTGCAACATGCCAGACGTCTCAGCATGGAGTTGTAGAGGTTCCTAATGGTGTCATGTGATAATCCATCCCATGCAGCTTGAATATTCTCACACAGTTCCTGTGGTAGGGGTGGAGGTGGAGTGTCACCAGGCCTTCTGGATGTGTGACACATGACAACAAACCGTTCATCTTGGTTCTGACCACGGTGCATCCACACACGGATTTGTTGGTCGTCTCCACCAAGACAAAAGTAAGAGAAGTCACTACAGATGACCCGCTGCCATTCTGAGTCACTCCATGACATAACTGTCTGTTCCTGTAAATGATAATGAGCCACTGCCATCCCCCCACCCCCTTCTTCCACAGGGCATGTCCAAACACCAGCTTACTCTCGCCTTATTTACCTGTTGATCAGATTCTTATCAGCTTCTTTGAAGTTACAGTTTTCTCGTTCCACCTTAAACAGTAACAGCAGTTGCCTTGAGGAGCCACAATTTAGCTGTTGCATCATTAAGGTGGAGAGGGAAATTCAAACAAGAAGTTGGACAGGTAGACTGAGGCACCAGAATGTAACTGCTCCACCATTTAAGGTGGAGAGGGAAATTCAAACAATAATTTGGACAAATAGACTGAAGACCCAGAGCTACTAGAGTCACCAGAGCATCATCTCCAACATGGGTCTCCTGCCCTGGTTCTCCAGCTCGCCACCCGACATGACTACAATGACTACAATGACCACAATAGAGCTGCCAGGATCTGGCTCTGATCCTCTAATGAACTCTATCTCTCACTTAAACAGAGAACCTATGGGTCGGCTCCACCTTTGCAGTTACTGCCTTGTGGATTAATCAGAATGTATCTAATAGATGTTCCGAGCTCCTTTTCCTGTTAGCTCTGTCTTTCTCTCGTCATCCGGGATCGACCTGAGGAGGATGGGTCCCCCCCCCCCCTTGTTCCTCTCGAGGTTTCTTCCTCTTACTCTAAGGGGGTTTTTCCTTGCCCCTGTTTCCTCTGGCTTGCTCACAGGGGGCTTGGACCCGGATTTCCTTTCCTACATCTATACATGGACTTTTCTTTTTCTTTATATAAACTGCCTTTCTGTGAAGCTGCTTTGAGACAACATTAGTTGTAAAAAGCGCTATACAATTAAATATTGATTGATTGATTGAGGCACCAAAATGTAACTGCTGCACCATTTAAGGTGGAGTGGAAAATTCAAACAGGCAGTTGGACAAATAGACTGAGGCACCAGAATGCACCTGATGCACTATTTAAGGTGTCACTAGAATGTTAAAACAAGAGGCTTGAAAGGTAGACGGAGGCACCAGATTGTACCTGCTGCAACATTTAAGGTAGAACTGGAAAATTCCAACAAAACTCCAACGACAGTGCAGTTTCCGTGATTAGCTTATAGTTTCTACATAATGCTAACAGCTCTGGTGCTTGTGGGAAAAAAATTGTCCCATTGGGAAGGTATTTATGAAGTTGTGAGAGGAGCTAGTTAGATGGAGAATGATGTTATTCTAATGAGCCCTCACTTGAAGTAGATAAAGTCAAGTCAAATCTAAACAGCTTGTTGAATCCCATGTTTCTCTACGCAGGCCACAAAATTCTGACTGGATTGTCTTATTTCACTGTTTGTAGGATGGTAGATACTCCAGATACCCACATATATGAGCGCACAAACTGAAAAAGTTTTTTTCCATACAACGTCCCCTTTAAAAACCTTCTAGGTTCTACATCAATTAAAGGTTTTTGCTGTAACTGTACATCCAAGTCAATAACAATTAGGAACCATTATTTTTAAGAGTGTAATTCATTGGACAGTTAATGTAACTGATTGGCCAATTTGTCATCACACCCGACCTGATGAGGGAGGAAAGAAAATCTGTAGCAAACAGACCTTGAGGGTATTACACACGATCGAGATTACAAGATTTGTAAAGACAGTCAGTAGTAAAAGAAGTTCAGGAATTTGGCAATACCGCCACAGCTTCAGTTATTAAATATAAACTCCTGCTGTACCTGATGTCATGAATTACTCAGTGGTCTACCATAAAAGCCAAGAGCCATTATATTCATGAGCAGGCAAATTTGGAATTTTAAATTTTTCTCTGAACTCTTCCCCCCCCCCATTTTACTAGCAAATACTTTGGCATTCATTGGCTATGAAACCAAAGCCATTAAACTGAATGCATGTCATAGGGCATGTTAGGTACAGAGGCGCTGGCTTGCTTTTTCAGGGCATCTCGTCTGTGCCCGGGGTTACAGCAAACACAAACTGTACACATACACTCATCATCAAAAGAATAGCTGCACCCAGAAGGAAGTGTGCGATTGCAGCGCTATGGGCAATATTTACTGAGCTACACATACAGAAGTAGTGTCTCTCACTATGGCATCAGACCTCCATGTTTGCTAACCCAACATGCCAGGTGTCTCGGCATGGAGTTGTAGAGGTTCCTAATGGTGTCCTGTGATAATCCATCCCATGCAGATTGAATATTCTCACACAGCAGATTGTGTGGTAGGGGTGGAAGTGGAGTGACACCAGGCCTTCTGGACATGTGATTTATGACATCGAACCATTCATCTTGACGCTGACCACGGTGCCTCCACACACGGTTCGTTGGTCGTCTCTACCAAGACATAAACGGCACTCGTCACTGAAGATGACCTGCTGCCATTGTAAATCACTCCATGACAGTCTGGCACGACACCATTGCAGTCTTTGGTGATGTTGACGTAGTGTTAAGGGCAGTCGTTGTGTGCATGTAGTCCTGCATCGTGCAGCCGTCTGCCAATGGTGCTGGCACTAACAGGATGACTCATGGAGGACATCACTGTTCGCTGAATATATGCAATTGTGGCTGTTGGGTCAGTCAGGTACAGCGATAAGGCCCGCCCTTGCTTATGCCACATGCGCAGCTGAAACGTGAATCATTTGCATGTCTCACAATGTCAAACCTACCCATCAATTTTCATTCCTGTCAGTTGATTCCTTCTGGGTGCAACTACTATTAGTGCAACTACTTGTACTGTGTAGTGTAATTTCTGCAAAGACCTTCATCCGAGAAGATGGAATTGCAGGGAAATACAGCAGAACTAGAGACAGATGCATCTTTTGAAGATCTTTGGTAATTTGTATGGGAGGACATAACTTATTTACGTCTCTGTTTACTGCATTTTCCAAAATGACTTCTGCACCACACTGAGATTTGACTGGTTCCGAATGTAAGAGAAAAGAGCAAGAAATAGAAAATGAGTTCAGGGAGGATGCATAATTCAGGCTGGGGCCTGGAAATTACATTTTCCAGTGATTAAGCTATTATGACTTGGCCTCAAACTGCCACCGCAGGCAGATCAGATCATAATTGTGTTAATGATACACAGAAACCTTGATATAGATGGCGGGGGTGGAGAGGCTGATTAATGCCCAAATGAACTAGAGAACATATACAAATGTATACATCAAAAGGATATGGGCGGATTTGCTCACTCCATTTAGCCTGTCAAACTACTGTCGTCAAACAACTTTGAGCTCTACTAATTATTCAGGAGAGCTGCAGAAAACTCCACATAGGCTTTTGTATTAATGTATTAGAGTCCCATCTGATCAACCCCCCATGCCTCCTTTTGCCAGACTGTACTTCTTGTATTCGTTTTGCCTCATTCCTCCACCATTGCCTCAATCAGCATTAGTCAGAATGGGAATGTCCAAAGCATGCCATTAACTCTAACTAGTGCAGAGACTCTACTGTCTCATGCCTGCTATTAGCATCTACCATGAGCTTCCCCTGTGTCATTCTAAAGCCCACTAGCTCTAACTCATGAGATCAAACAGTTCTGGGGGCTTGTTGAAATCCATAAGATAAGATGAAGGATGCGTTTGCTCCCGCTGCTATGGCTCAGACTGTGGGAACGGCCACATAGGAAGAGTACCAGCAGGGGCAGACAGTCTGAAAGCTGAGTGTCCCTTAATCACCAGCTTTCAGAGTCATTCCACTGCACCTTATGTGCATATCCAAGTGCACATTAAAAAGACATCAGGACCAAGAGAGTCTGGGCTACCCCTCAAATCAGCGCCGTATCAATAATTAATTGAGGAGGAGGGCAAGTAGCCCAGGGCCAGCTGAGAGTTCATACCTCACGTGTTAGATAGATAGATTCCTCTCCAGTTTCATGTCCAGCATGAGTAGTCTTAATTCTTAATTCGTTCATAACTCTCCAGAGCCGTTACTTTTATTACACCATTTAAAAATAAAAAATGACTTTTTTTTGCATATTATTATTTATGTATCTATGTATGCATGTATGTATGTAATGTTATTTATTGGGATTTTTTGCCACCATTCAAATGGGAGGTGTTGGAGTGTGTCCAGCATTTCTAATTTGTAGGGGTTCTTTTGCCTTTAGACAGACAAAGAGCACAAAGTGTTACACAGTCTAATTTTGCTCATGTTAATATCAATAAACAACACATTTCAAATTTGCATTGATCAATCTGAATGTAAAAATGAACGTGAGCCACTGTTTAATCTCACTTGAGATTAAACACAGTCAGAGCTCGCCAAAACGGCTGAGGTCACCAACAGCTACACATCTTCCATACCTGGTAAACAGTAGCACAGCCCCAACTCCCCCACAGCCCAGCACAGCATGACACAACCAACCCTGCAGCACACATGCTGTCCACACATTTACTCTTACTGTCAGTCCAGTGCTTCTCATGAGCCTCCACGCATGTATGGTTGTGCATGCCAGTAGTCAGTGCCACCAGGCTGCAGCAGTGAGCCTCCAGCAGGTCCATGCGACTGGCCGCCATCCAGGCAAACCTCATTAGCCGTCATTCAGGTATCACTGCTGCTGCCTCTTTTGCCACCATCTAGCCCTCTACTGATGTGCTATGTTGCACAGTTCTTGCTGCCCATCTTCACCAGGGTGCTACTCTCTCTCAGTCCTCGGACACGATTGGTACTCTCCACCTCAGATTCTTGGCATTGCCATTTCCCTCTAAACTACTAGGATATGTCCCAAGTAGCCCCCAGCACAGCATGACACAACCAACCCTGCTGTGCACATAACATCCACACTATTTGCAGAATTTGAGCCGAGTGCTTCCCATGAGCCCTCACATGTCTACAATTACTCAAGCCAATAGCGGGACACTACAGTATTACTGTTGGAGCTCTAAAGATGGTCGTGGTGATGGGCCTCACACAACCATGAGTCATTCATGCCCTCTGGCCTTCTCCATCGCATGATGCTACCAAGGTCAACAAATTTGGAGGAGAACATTAATTTCCATTTATGTTAAGCCAGCTTATAGACACTCATGTTGGCTAACATCACCCTAGGGGGGAGTGAACCTATGACACAAGAACTTAACCTCCAAAAGACAATAAATAGAAGACAATAATGCCACTCAGGAGCCCTATCTCAGGTTTCTTTTGATAGACTGCATGAACCAGTCCAGACCTGGCTTCTCATCTCTCTGTGTGATTAACTGTGAGTCAATCACACCTGATCTGATGATTTATCGACATGTTATATGCAGGTGGCACCGAGTAAAAATAAATCATGTTTGGCCAAATGCGTGTAAGCCTGAATTAGTCTCAAATGCTGCAGATTGGCCACCCAGCAGAGTGAGCAAAGCTCACTCTCTACAAGCTGATCACACAAATGCACACATCCAGCCAAGTCAGGAAAAAGTGGTGAGTGATATGCGGTGGCATATAGGCTGACAGGTAGAAAATGAAGCCTAGGTAAACGCAATATATGCACACAGACAACTATCGCTTCTGCGGATCTGTCTAACAGACTTAAATGTAAGGCTGAAATGCTGAACTGAACAGATCTGGAGAACCTGCTGATTTGTAAACCGTAGTCCTGTACAGTCTAATCTCTCCTAGACTTCACTAGAAGTTAATAAAAGAAAATGACAATGCAATATAAGTCATATCTTGAAACAGCAAAATGAATAAGACTATAAAAAAATGAATGTAAATATAATACATAAAGTTTCCCTGCATAGGAACTGCGTCGATTGGAACTTTTAAAGGGCTCATGCCATGAAAAAAACAATTCATATTATGCAAATGTTATGAATATTTTAAAGTATTTTAAATATTTTTAATATTTAAAAAAAAACAGCCAGTTCATTAGGTGCACCTCCTTGTATCTACACTCATTGTCCATTTTATCAGCTTCACTGACCCTATAGGAGCACTTTGCAAGTCTACAAATACAGACTGTGGTCAATCAGATTCACTGCATACTTTGTTAGCCCCTTTCACCCTGTACTTCAGTGGTCATTGCCACCACAAGACCACCACAGAGCAGGTATTATCTGGCCATCAGAAAACTTAAATGAAAAGTTTAACTGTATTTCTGTGTAAGTTACCTGACATAACAGCGTGTAATCCAGTGTTTGACAGGGTTTGTCACAAACGCTAATGTTTAATGTGAAAAAAAAAATTAATTGTAATTTAATTAGCCACAGTCACCACACAATATGGGGGCATTATTGAGCTTTTATAAGGAATACCTACTTTATCTACACTCATTCTCCATTATATGAGCTCAACTCACCAGTGCAGTTTGTAGTTCTACAATTGCAGACTGTAGTCCATCTGTTTCACTGTATACTTTGTTACCCTGTTCTTCAAAAGCCAGGACCACCACAGAGCAGGTATTACTAGAGAGGTGGATCATTCTCAGCACTTCAGTGGCACTGACGTGGTGGTGGCGTGTTAGTGTGTGTGGTGCTGGTGTGAGTGGATCAGACACAGCAGTGCTGCTAGAGTCTTTAAACACTGTGTCCACTCACTGTCCGCTCTATTAGACACCCCTACCTTGCTAGTCCACCTTGTAGATGTACAGTCAGAGACGGTAGCTCATCTGCTGTTGCACAGTTTGTGTTGGCCATCCTCTAGTCCTCCATTAGTGAACACAGGACACTACCCATAAGACGCTGTTGGCTGGATAGGTTTGGGTTGGTGGGCTATTCTAAGACCAGCAGTGACACTGAGGGGTTTAAACACTGAATGCTGAAGGAGGAACGACAGCATTTGAGGTTCACGGTATGTCAGTTCTGAACTCTCCTTATTCAATTATGACAATATAAAAACAGTTTTCCATACTCTTGGCACTGTTAAATTGTGATCTCGAGATAACAGCCCATAAACTTATGACTACTTCACTGCCTCCCTGAACAAAAAGAAGCATTTCAAGTTGAACACCAATCAGAACAGCGATGCTGTTATTGTCAATTTTGGTATAAACATAAAATAATATCATAAGTGAAAACCATAAAATTGAAGAAACATGTAGGATATGACCCCCTAAAGATACAAAGACTAAATACTGTAATACACAAAACACCTATAACAGTCAGGCTAATACAGACGAGTACAGAGTGCAAACACATCACCACAAATATAAGTGAACTAATTTTTACTTACTGTAATCTAGGTGGAGAATGACTGGCCAGTAAGGCTACAAGCACACTCCCTCACCAGATTTAACATAGCACAGCATGGCAATCGTCCTCTGCACTTGATAAATGGACAGTCAGCTCAGTTTATTATGATGAATGGGAATTCGGCAATGAGGGCAGTAACTGGGAAAAGTGCTACCGGTGGCAAATTGAAAGCTGATGCCTACACGACCTCCTGAAATTCTAAACATTTTAGTTCATGTATGCTTTCGAACTGAGGATTGATGGAGCCTCTGCTGTTTGTTATGAAAGATTTTCCCCATACAGTTACTGCATTTTTGATATGCACCAGCAGACTATTGACAGATCTCTCTCTCTCCCTCTCAGTCTCTCTCTCTCTTGGTCTTGCAAAAAAAATCGATTTGTAGCTTCAGGAGTTCAGGCACCCATCTATTTAAAGGTCCACTGAGAAGCTGACAAAATATTAAGAAAATTGTTCATGCTTAATAGGTATTATTACAGTGACAGAGACTGTAAAGAGCTCGTAGTAATAGAGTGGTCTGTGAGCTGAGACAATGTGTTAAACTATCCCTTTAAAAACACTATGCAAACCCCTCACGCTGAACAACCCCAGACTACTCTACATGCCTTCTGGCCATATGAGCCACGTCTAAAAACATCTTATCCCACAGTGTTTCAAAACGGGACTATTTAAAGGTGACCTAATATGGTCATTTTCAGAGTTCATAGTTTTATTTTCAGGGTCTAGAATAAATGTACGTGCTTCAGTTTTTCCCATAACACAATATTTTTCTCATACTGTACATCTGTATTCGCACTCTGTCTGAAATGCTCTGTTGGAGCTCCTGTGTCTTTAAGACCCGCCTCCTGATAAGCCTAGTGGGCTCTGATTGATCAAGTTGCCCATCCTGTTCTGATTGGTCAACTGACAGAGAGGCATCCTGCTAGAAGTTCTGCCCCGACACCGCTGGGGCCATTCTTACCACGAAGTCTGAGTCCGATCCTGAAAGCCAGATAAAAGCAAACTGGAGCAGGATGTTTCAGAGTGGTCAGTTTTTACTGTTTTAGCTCTCTGTGTGTTGTGTGAGGGCATGCCAAGCTTACCAGTAGGCGGACTGTGTTATAAGATGACATCACCTTGTAACTCAGAAAATAGCTGGAATTCCAAAAAGGTGTTTCAGGCAGCTGAGAAAAGTGGTTTCTGTGGGACAGAGTTTCTCCTTCTGGTGTATTTTGGGATTTAACTTTGCAGATTTTTTACATGCACAAAAAGCTACATAACATGCTAAAGGAAAGAGAATAAACAAAAAAGCATTATACCTTTCATTCCCCAGTCCATACAGTCCATATCTAGAAGCTAAGCTTCAAAAGCAGCCCAGTGTGAGGTCATTCTTTTTGTGATGTCACAAAAACCGGCATACAATTGAATGTAAAAAGTATTGTGTCGATTTTATCAGTGATAATAAGTATACATCCTGTACAGGGAACAAACTTGAGTAGGGTGGCTGCATGTATGAACTCAAACCTAACTGGTGATGACAAACCTTCATCAGATCATGAATTTGACAGATCTAGATAATGGTCACATATGCATTTCATACTGTATTAGCCCTACAGCTAACTGCTACAGCTGACATCCAATTGTAGTACATCCAATTAGCCTTACAGCATGAAATAACTGGAAAAAGCATACTTACATACAGCTATATAGCAATAGCAGCAGTAGTTCTAGGGATTTGCATTGTCCTAACACACATTAAACAACGAAACCCGTTTAATGCTAACCCAGACATGCTCAGTATAGAGTTGCTTGACTTGTTTATAATATTTGTTTGTATTTTTTGTATGCTGTTTTGTATACTCAATGGCTATTAAGTATGTCTGTCCATTACACACAAAAAACATCAAATTTTGGCATTCAAGGTGCTGGACATGACCTTGAAGTACGAAACTGTATATGACAAGAAGAGTTTTTCCACAAGCTATACGAAGATGTCTGGCCACTGTAACATTGGCCATTTAGTTGGACACATGACATACTGACCTGACAGTGAGTACAGGTCAGGAAACTTCACCCCAGTTAGCTTATTAGTGTACGACAACCAGTCTTCTGCTGGCAAACCATGAAAATAACAGGAGAAGGCGTCCGGATGATCCATTTTCCTATATTCCATCATTTGACATTCTTATGGTGACTGTCACTTTCTGCCACCTGTTAAGCTTTGCACACAAAAACGGTCTACACAGGGCCAATCAGAACAGAGCTCATTTACATATGCCAGTCTTAATGGCAGAGTTAGGAAAGCATTCTAAGTGGGTATAAGGGGTAAAAACAGGTTGTTTATTTGCTGCATATCCCCAAACAAACATAAGCCCAGAAAAATGACACAAGAAGAAGAAGAATGTAGGATATGAGTGCACTGGCATGTTGAATGATTGACTTCACATAACAAACAGAGCTGAACAGAATTTGAACTTTGGTTCTTCTAAGTTGACCATGTGCAATTGTAATGACGCAGAGCAGAAAGTAGATGAGTGAGGAAGCTCATGGGAGACAGACAGCCTTAATCACCACCATTTTAGTCAGTTAATAGGAGCCAGCAATGATGAGACAGCAAGCACACAAATGTTTCAGGATCTAATGCTGGCTAATTTTAGTAAGCATTTAACCCATTTCACCGAGAGGTGGCATTAATAAATGATCAGCTTTCAACGAGAGCCGCATTCCAGTTTCCTATCATGCTAATTTGGTTCGGTTCTCCTCGAAAGTCTTCTAGTGACTTCAACAGGCAAAGAGACTTTAAAGCAGTTCTGAGCAGTAGCTGCGAAACAATCCCCCCAACATCTTGAAACATAAGCAAGGAAGGGTGTCAACACAGGTTGCCGGAAAGCCGCTTTCCGCTGGCTATGTTTGCTCAGGACAGTGTAATATCGAAGAAATCCGTTCATTTTAGTCTCAGAGGTAACATGTTTGACAAACGAATGCCCCTATAAAATGGCAATGACTTTAGGGCGCTTGCTGTTGAAGTGGATTAATGTACTACAGAGTATCCCCTGATTTGATCTTTGGCTCATGGCAAGAGCTAATCCACTGCTTAAGACACAACAGGAATCTCTCCTAAAGGGCAAGAAGTGCTTTTATCTGGACCAGTCAACATCACAAACTGCCAGCGATCTTCCAAAGTGTTACATAAGAACAGATATTTGTTTGTCACGTTATAGCTCAAAGAGCATGACTAGCCAAAAGACAGGATAATGGAACTGGTGTGATACGGTCTAACGTCATTGTTGTCCTAAGAATAATATCTCCATTATTTGTTGATTTTTACTTTTATGCATCATTTGATCTGCTGTTTACACTGTGTGTAAATGTCCTGATGAATGGACCAACAGAAATGTCCCAAAACTGCTTGGATGTCTGGTTCCATGGACAATTCATTACAGTTAAATTGGGTTTTTGCCTTCTCCTGCAAAAGTTGCCATTTTGGAGAGCCTCGTTTTCCTTTGGATTGCGATGACATCTGACTCACACTGTATAAATTTCAGTTTTCTGGTAAATGTCATGGCTGAAAGTACACTTTGCATCAGTGTACTTAAAAGACTGGGTAAATGCAAGGAACAACTTTCCTCAGCTTGAGTAGTAAGACGATGCTGCACTGGACTAAACTGATCCCGTTAAAGACAAATAAGTCTGTAGGTTGAATTTCTGAACTCAGTAATGAACCACTGACACGTCATAGTGACAGTTTTAAAAAATGCATTTAGTATTCAGACCTTTTTGGTATCATCTTCAAACTGCAACTTTAGTCAAAGAATGAAAATGTCTCACACTTTAAGATGTTGGACTAACTGTGTCACACACCCATTTAAAACATACACATATTCAGCTAATGTATTATGTATGTAGTGCTGTGCACATGGACTGGACACTGTCGAAAATTATATTTTAAAAGCTGCCTACAAACCCAATTGCAAAACAGTTGGAACAGCATGTTAAAAGGAATAATAAAGGATTAACACAAAGCAGTCTGACATGTACTAAACTGAAAACAGTGCACACAATATGCTACAACTTTTTTTTGCTGCTTGATATGAAAGAAAAACTTGCATGGTGTATCAGAGAAGCCTTAAATAAGAAGCCTTAAAAAAAAGCAGGTGAGCACCATGACTACTCTTCTCTGTGTATCAGAGAAGCCTTAAATAAGAGTCCACCTGCTTTTGTGTTTGGTGCACTGAAAGTTCCAGAAAAGATGATTCACACTCACTAGAGTGTTAAAAAGTCATTTCTCAGCTTTTTTATTATCTTTATTTTTACACCCACCCCCAATCACCCCCAAACATTTTTTTCTAAATATTTCTAAATTATGATGTTTTGATTTTTTTTCTAAATATTGATGTTCAAGCCATCTGCTGAAAACTCCTGAATAATTATTCATATTGCAATATACACCGTCGAGTCATATTATTATGACCACCAGATAATATCCAGAGAAATCGGCATGTGCTGCACAGACAGCAGCTAGATGTGCTTACTGAGTGACTCAGTAAGGTCCTGGTAGGTTGTCACAGGTACCTGGAGCCATGCTAACTGCAATGCATCCCACAGCTGCTGGAGGGGGCGTGGGGGAGGATCCACTGAGCAGACATGATAATCGAGGTGGTCCCACAGATGCTCAAATGGGTTCAAGTCTGGGCAGTTAGGAAGCCAGGGTAGTACTTGGAAGTCTTGGTCATACTTATTCAACCAATGTCGTACATTTCTAGCCATGTGACATGTTGCATTGAAGATCCCATCAGCCCCAGGGAAGACAATCAGCACGTATCGCCTCTTTTACCCATGACAGCAATGAGAGATATGTGTGCCCACAGCCTATTCCACACCTTATATACCCAACAAGCCACCTCATGACACGTGACTCTCTCTCGTGAGCTATGTGCTGTTGCTGTTGAAAGTAGGAAGTGGTCATAATGTGACTCGATTGTGTATATCATGCAGGCCTAATATTCATCAGATAGAACTCACTTTTCGCCATTTTTATGAATGTGTTTCAACTGCATAAATGCTTTTTAAAAGTAGCCGTATTCTAAAGCGGTACTGTTCCTAATTTGGAATGTGCTGTAGGCAAAATGCTTTTAGTTTGATAAACAAGCATTAAATAACTTATCCTAGTACTGTTTTCATTTCAAAACGTTTTCGCATTGTACCTACTGTCCCAACTTTTACAGAATAACATTTAAAGGATTATTTGCTTAAATATTATAAATGCAATTATAATATTAATTTAGTTAATATGGTAAGTAGTGATTCTACATGGGTCAAGGTGTTTCCAGTTTTCATACATTTTTATCCTGTTATACAAGGCTTCACCTTTCTTTGTGCCAGCCCAGTATTGAGTGTAGTTATCAATGAATGCCTGATTTCGCCAAATACCGAACCAAATTCTTCATCAAGTTAAATCACGTATGCTGATTGTAACGTGGAGACAAGGAGGCAGGATGCAAGTGCAAGTAAATTTAACATGAACCAAATGACAAGAAACAGAAAACTGGAAAACAAAGAGACTCTAGAAATGAATGAAATGAAAGACTACTGGGACCTAGAGACACTTTAAACATACAGAGAACGAGCATAACCGACAAAGAGGCTAAACACGAAGGCAACAACACGGAGTCTAAATGCATAAGGAACACATGGGAAGGGGCGGAGCCACAAACTAGGCACAGGTGAGGGGCATGACAAAAAGACAGGAGGAGCTATAAACAAAAATAATCAGAAGCACATGGCACAGGTCAGCAAAACGCACATGGAAGTAACAGAAGAGAAACAGAGACAGAAACAGGAAACCAGGGGTAAGACAAGACCGGGTGTGACACAGATGATGGAATTCATGTGACGACTAAGAGTGTGGAAGAGACTTTCAGATCCAACTCTTTGGTCCTCTATATAGATTATCAAATACATGTTTTAAAAACAGGAATATTGCTGCTGTCTTTCCAAGCAGAAGCATGCTTATTGATGATAACTAAATAGTTTGTTTAGTACAGAATTGCATTTGCATCATCCTCACCCTACTAATCATCATCATGGACAGAACCTGTGAATTCAGCCTGCGGCATTGCTAAACGAGATAAATGGCTAATTAGCATGCTGGCAAGTTAAGCTAGCAAGGTTATATTACATATATTATATATTATCGCACACAGTGCAACAAATGTCTCATGTCCTTTTGTGATCTGTTCACACTACCTCGTGTAAGAGTACCTTCAGCGAAACCTCAAGCTGCCCCCCTCATTTGCAGTCCTGTTCTCTCTTCCACCAATCAATACATTCTCCTGACCATCCTGTGATACAGATGCGTCCACTTTAAACTCTGCTCTTTCAGCAACTCTCAACTCTGTGTCCTCTTGACTCAAAGCAGCTCGATCACTGACCTCCACTTCTCACCTGTCCTAGCTCTCAAATCAGAGTGAGCAAGAAGAGGAAACAGCAGAGGCCTACAAGGATCTGAGAGGAACTGGCAAAAGTCCAAGTATCAATCAGTATTTCCCCTTTTCTTCTTTTCTAGCACTACAGCACATTTTTTGCTCTTCAATACAGAAGATGTACAGAAGATTGGGTGTATGCAAAAGTTTAAACACCCCCAACTGAGAATAAGTTTACACGTCCTCATGAGGACATATGCAAAGGGGAATGCCACCCATTCGTTTTAGAATTTTTGAATAATTCAGTCCCTAAGATGCAAGTCGGTCTGGTGTGAAATGGTTTATTGTAGAGAAACTTACAGTCTTTCAGATTTCTTTACAGTAACCGTGATGGGAGCCAGGGGTTGCCATGTCTATAAAACCAATATAGCCATTTTATTAACTATCCAAACCCACCAGTGAACCTGCGCATGTCTTCTGAGTGTTTATATGTGATGGTAATGATGGCAAAATAAGCATAATTAATAAGCATAATCTAATATAATTTATAATCTAAATAAGCATAATCTAAAATAAAAAATGTTTTTTACGGAACTATTTTGCCTCACAACAACCTATATGTACCCCTCCACCATGAAAGTATTTAAGAAAAGATAATCTGTCTCATAGAACAATGTGCCTGATATCAGGCAATAACCATTCCATGTGTAACATGGAGGTTGAGGGAGGTTGCAAGCGCAGAGTGGTTTTATTAGGGGTTATCCAAGAATCATAATCATAACAAGCAGGGGTCAAAACACAGGCAGGCATCATCAGAGACAAATCCATATACACACAAACCAAGAAACCAAGGCAAGAGTCGAAAGCAAGGAAAACTTAAATAGCAAGACTCAGATATAGAACAGAGAGAAACACAGCTTAGAACTCTGGTGGATTTAAGAAACAGGCAGAGCAAACAATGGGGTATAAATGGGAGACCTAACGAGTCCTAGATCACCTGCAGGTGTGAGAGTGGGTGGAGCCAGGGTGCAGTACTGCACGGGCACCAGAGGGGGAGGTATGTATCATATCATAGCTTTGTGTCAGGGAGGTGGTAGATGTGGATGTCTGGTTCCTATCACCACCGCTAAACAGTTCTGACATGGCAAGTTTCTCTAGAACAGAGCATTTCACACCAAACCACTCTGAATGATGCTGTTTATACCGCAACCACTGAATTATGGTGAAATTGTGAGGGTGCCTTGCTCAAGTTCTCCTCTGAACATGGCATTTACATGCCGAGTTTAACATACATTTATACATCTTCTGAGCCGCTTATCCTTCTGGGCCATGGGGGGAGCTGTACCCTATCCCAGCGCTCATTAGGCGGAAGGCAGGAAACACCCTGGAAAGGCCACCAGTTCATTGCCGGGCAGACGCACAGACATGCACAATCACAAACACATAAATACCTAGGGGGCAATTTTGCATCTCTAATTTATCTGACTGCATGTCTTTGACGTCTTCCCCCTCCAGCTGGGAATCAGACCCAGGCCCTTCTGGCAACAGCGCTTGTTACTGTGCCACCATGCTGACCAGTTTAGCATGCACCAACTGCATGGGTCATATTTTATGTTTTAGTTTGATCCACTATGATAAATTCAGAGACAGTAAAGGTGCATTAAGATGTGCTGAAGTGTGCTGACAGTAGAGGATGTGCTCACTTATATACACTCAGCAAACCAATAAAGTATGTAATTTGGTCAGTGTGCCCAAACTTTTGCATTACACTGTATAACCAGTGTGAGATGAGGGTGTTAGGGTATACCACACCACAGGTAAAAAAAATGGACTTTATGGATTAATGCTGTTATCACTTAAGATGTCTGTTATCAATAACTTGCTTCTATCCACTTGAGGATTACACACCACGTTGTGTTGAATCTACTGTTAGTAAATCACCCTGGATCAGAGCGAATCCTGAAAGACTAAACGTAAATGTATGTGTCTTTGAGATATAAGAGTTTAATGTTGTGTATCGAATTCAACAACCAAAAATCCGACTTTCCCAGCTGAGCATAGACAGAGACGGAGACGGGTATAGCCACGGGGGGTGGCCTGATTTAGTACAACAAAGACTATTAGATTCAGTCACTGCCATACCAAAAGCTGTGGAGGCACGTCTGATATGCAGCTTTTCTCTTATTTCTCATCATAACATTTGTCATATTTTGCATCCCCAAACTATAACTTCTATTAATAACAAAATACCATGTACCAAAACTCTTGACTTGATTATGAAAGGACTGCCTTTGTATTGACACTTTCAATGAATCAAAACGTTTTAGTAGATAGTTCAAAGGTTGATCTTCAGTAGGGTTTAGATTTGTTGCATGTATTTGCTTAAATGTATTCATACGCAGAGACATCAAAACAAAGTGAGACATCATTAAGATTAGAAAGAGGAGAGAACACAAGATATAAAGCTTAAAAGTGACTATTAGGCTATTTTCAGCCTTCATAATTTTAGATTCGGGTTCTCCTAGAATAGGCTTACATGCGTCAATCTTTCATGAGCATAATATTTTTCCCCTACTGTGCATCTGTATTTACTCACTGTCTAAAACAGCTCTGTTAGATCTCTTGTGTCTTTATGTCCTGCCTCCTGATGAGCCCAGTGTGCTTTGATTGGTCGCTTTGCCCACTCTGTTCTGACTTAGCCAAAGCGCCATCCTGTTACTGCTTCGGCACCCCCACATCACTGTGGCCATTCTTACAGTGGCGTCAGTTCTGCCATATCAGTTTGATCCAGAGCCCAACCCTGAAAGTCCAGTAGAACAAGTTTGTAGATCCATCTTCACGGACTAGACTGGAGCAGGATGTTTCAGATAGGTCAGTTTTTACTCTTTTAGCTCTCTGTGTGTTGTATGAGTGCGTGACAAGCTTGCTGGTAGGCGGGCCTTAAGGACTGTATTACGAGATTACATCACCTTGTAACAGATTAAAGAGCTACAATTCCCATTAGGCATTTCAGGCAGCTGAGAAAAGGGAGTTTCTTACTCTTGGTAGATTGTAAAGCCACATAACACACTAAAGGAAAGGAAATAAACAGAAAAGCATGATAGCTCCCCTTGAAGAAGCACCCAACAAAGCAAAATCCACAGGAGCAGGAAATGAGGTTCTATAGTTAATGGAACAAGAGCTTCTCTAATTCATCATGGAATTTTGACACAATGTAAAGGCCAACTGGCATGTGATAGAGAGAGAAACTATGGCTTGTTCCGACAGCACCAACATATTTATACCTTTACTCTGACTGCAGTTACGTTGAGATTGCATTGTATAATTCAACAAGGATGTTTTATTGCTAATCATCATGTATGGAATGCCACTCCTCTGCTCGGCTCTAAGTCCGGGATTTTGTGGTAGAAATGGAAGCGAAAGAGAAGGGTTTGGGCAATAAATGCTGAGCTGCTTAAGTTTAATTGCTTGTGGTGGCAGTCAAAGTCAATATGCTGGTCAATGGCCCATGGATCCTGCAGGTTCATTTCCCTTAATTGCACTACATGTGCCTGGCCAAATGCATAAGTCTGTCATCATTAAAATAATAAGCAAGAGGGGGAGGAAAGTAAATAGAATATTGCAACAATGCAAGACAGATGACCGAACTTTAGGCTGTCCACTGCACTGAGGAAACAATCAAAGCAGAATATTAAACTAGACTATTACTGGACTGTCTGAGCTCTTATGATAATTTGTCATTTCTACTCCAAACTAAAATACCAGTGGCCTCCAGCCAAATATATACTGGCACGAGTTAAATTGAAGCCATGGATGTAGGCCATTTTAGTTAACTGCTTTGCTGACCATTACACTGCTGTGTCTTTTGGCTCCTGTGTGCATAATAAAAGGTGGATGGTGGTAGAAATGTAGCCCCCTTACTTTCATTTTTGTTTAATCAGAGGTGCTGTCCTAATGGATGAGAAGTGTTAATAGTTTCTGCCAGCATGATGAAGTGAAGATGTACTGTATGTCCAGGTTGATGTATAGAAGTAAAATGGGATTAATAAATGAAATCATATTTACCATGAAGTGTAGATAATCGCTGTATTTGAAATGGCAATACTACATACTACTTGCATACTAAATCTGCCTAAAAGTAGTATGTATTATGCAGTAGGCGACCAAATTGAAGATCTGTAGAATCTGTAGAAAAAGTCTGAAATTTAATAAAAGATCAAATCGCTTTAGAGATTTGACTTTAGAAGCAAAATAGTCAAGGGTAGCTAACAGCTAGGCTAAACGTATCTCCAGTGAACTGAACAACATTAGAAGCAGCTAGCTCTAAACAGTAATAACAGCTCTGAGGTAATTGTGAGTATAGTGATTGTAGTGGGGTATGTTTTCATCAGAATGAGCCTCAGAAAGTTAAAATATACAGGTCTGAAGTTTAATAAAAGATGAACTCGCTTTAGAGTTAGCTAGGCTAAACGTATTTCAAGTGAACCGAGCAGCGTTAGCAGCAGCTAGCTCTAAACAGTAATAATAGCTCCGAGTTAAATGTGAGGTAACTGGGCATGTGACTGTATTAATACGCTACACTGTGTGTCAAAACCTGTTACTGTATTGCATACTACACACAGGGGGCAGTATGCAATACATTCTACAGGATGCAGTATGGAGTATAGTAGTGTGCCATTTCAAACACAGCCTGAGCCTGCTTTAGTCAAAGAAAATGGCGACGGGTAACTTTGGGGAGCAAAAGGGAGTATAAAAATGAGTACAGTGATTGTAGTGGGGTATAATTTCATCAGAATGAGCCTCGGAAAGTTCAAATGTACAGGTTTGAAGTTTAATAAAAGAAAAACTCTCTTTAGAGGTTCAGTGAAATGGCCGAGCTAGAGCAGCTAGCTCTAAAGAGTAATAACAGCTCTGAGGTAAATGTATGATGTATTAGTATAATATATTATATGTCAAAACTTGTTACTTTACTGTATACTACACACGGGGGGCAGTATGCAGTATGCTGTACATATTATGTAGTATGCAGTGTAATAGTGTACCATTTCGAGTACAGCCAATGTCTTGAATAGCACACCAGCAGGACGCATGGTAGTTTGTTTCTTCCAAGAGCACCAGCTCATTTTTAAAAGTCATTTCTCTCCGAAAATGGGAAGACCAGAGGTTCCCTAGTTCAGTGTCTTGGCTTACACCTTGTTCTTTATCTTGACTTTGTCATTTGAACCGCCACAGCACAGTAACTGAACTGTTAATAACAACTGGGATTTGACAATCCTGTGGTCAGACACCAAGGGACCAAATTGCTAAGTGCAGACATTGGAAGACTGGGTAACAGAACAAACATCCTCTTGGCAATGCAGCAACAGGCTTAGTGTCAATCTACTGCGACTTCAGCTTTCCTTTTAGATCTAAAGCATTTTCATCTCACTTTTCAGAAAAGTTAAGAGGCGTAGGTTTCATTTTTAACTTGTTTGAGATGACGCGCTGCTCATACGGCCCACTCATCATGTGATTTGGTGTTTATTTATGATAAATATTAATGTTGAGGATATTATACATTTTAATTGCTCTGCAATTTACAGTTGTATGGATTGTACCAACAGACTTTTCTCCCTTTCCATTGTAGTTCATGAATAAAAAAGAGATAATGGATTTATATCATCTAGATATGAAGAATTTAAAAAATAGGTTTTGTAGCATTAAATAGACATGCATGGGTGTCGTGCAGACACACAAGTACATTAGATGTAGAAGCTTTGCTGTAGGTTTAACAGTTAGCTAAATAACATGTTTGACAAGAAATCTGCAATACCTACCAAACTAACTAGCTACAACATTAGTTTGTATTAGTCCAGAGGAGGGCTAAAGCAGTAACTAAGATGCTGGCATCATCACAGGCAGTCTGCAGAGTTTACCTTGTTTGCCTCTCTTGAAAAGTAGAGTTAGCTTAGTGTGCTACAGTAAAGGAGATTAACGATGTAGTTGACCGTATGGGCTACATTCCCCATTTCATATTTTGGACGTAATTACGACAGTAGATACAGCAACCTATGTATATTAACCATATGATACAGGGCCTGTAAAAGGAGACGCGTGAAACAATGCACTTTAAATGAGAACTCTTCATTGAACATGGCAGCAGGGGGAAACCCACTGACCAGCACTGTTGAATGGCCAGGATACCAGGCAGGTCACCAATAGCCACACACCGCTGAATGACGGTAGGCAGCAGCTACTCCACTAACCAATCCCACAGCCCAGCACACAATACCCCATACAACTCATTAACACATTGTTAAGTCCCAACTGTTACTGCCAGACCAATGCTTCCCAAGATGCTCCATGCATGGCCATGGCCCCCATGTATCCTTGGCCAGTAGTCGCTACAGTAAAATAAATAAATATAATAACAATGAATGATCGTAAATTTAGACTGATATGGGCAATATTTATTGAGCTACACATACAGAAGTAGTGTCTCCCAGTATGGCATTGGGCCGCCATGTTTGCTAACACAACATGCAGACGTCTCGGCATGGAGTTGTAGAAGTTCCTAACGATGTGCTGTGATAATCCATCCCATGCAGCTTGCATATTCTCACACAGTTCCTGCCGATTTAAATGGATGACTCATGGAGCGCATACCCGCTCACTGAATGTCCACAGTCATGGCTGTTGGGTCAGTTAGGTACAGCAAAGACCAGTTCTTGCTCACGTCACATGCGCAGCTGAGCATGAAACTTGACTCATTCGCATATCTCACGATGTCAAACCTACCCACCCACCTACCCAAGTTTTATTCAGGTGTAATATTAGTTTTGCCCGAACATACAACCATAAATCACAATATCTTTACTCCCGCATTGAAACTATTAATATTGCAGATTATCAGTTCAAGGTACATGTCATAATACATGTTGTATTTAGGTGTTATCTGAGAGCAACGTTGATGCCATTATCAATATGGAGTCTGGAATGTCTAGAAATCAGCCATGCAAGCAGAGAAGGAACAACTCTGATTGTGCTTACTGAAAGAAATGGGTAATATAATTTTTTCATCTAATTGCTTCACTTATAGCAGAGTCTTGGGAAACAGATTGATATTGTTGGGAAATGGACACGTTCAATTGAACTCCAGTGAAAGCCATGTTTAAATGTTAATGCTGAGATCAATTTCACCCTTGTAAAGTGAAAGACCATTATGTGTTATATGTGCATGCAAATGTATTTTATACAAGGATTTTCATGAGCCCCAGGCAACCAATCCCACACATTTAGTGCTGACCCATTCTCAGTGGAGAGGCAAGACCATAAAGCTCAACAGATGAATATTTAATGCCATACTAACACAAATACTACTTTTATTCTGCCCATGGCAAAACCATTAGATTGTATTTTACTCAAAGGGAATGTTAGCGGAGACCTGAGAGTAAAGCAGTTTACCAGGCTGCCTTCTGTAGTAGAGCTATAGCAAAAATCCCATTATCAGCCACTCTGAATATCTAAATAATGAACTTTGCATATATTCACATTATTAGCACTTTGCATCGCGCCTCAGAAATAACACTATCCTGCGCTGCTTTTAGTTCAAACCTAGTACACAAAGTTTACACGAGCAATATTGTACATTGCTTAATTCGTTAGACTAATGGAGTTCAACTAATGGATGGACTTGTTGGGTCTTGAAACTTAGGCTTGATTCACCACATTTTGGAGGGGGGCGGGGGAAGAAGGAAAACCAGACCTAGAGGAAAAGGACTCTACGGAGTACATGACTTCACACTTTCAACTCATGTTTTATCTGTCTCATTCTACAGAACATAATCCAGCCTTTCTTTCTCTGCCGCCGTAACCGCAGGAGCACAGGGCACAATAACTGTCAATCAGTCTGAAAAACGTGTGACAACCTTAGAACGACGTTTTTGTCTAGGTCCTGAAATCATCCCCCTAAGCCCCTCTCTCCTGAGACATGCTCGCTTGAATGGCTGCCCTTAAACCTGTCCAGGAGGAAGAGCAGAGTTCCAGGAGACTATCTGATCGGAAGAGGAGAAGGGGATATGTGTGTTTCAATAAGGAGCCATACAAATTCTCTTCTAGCTAATCTGAGACTCACCCACTTACATGATTTCATGGCATAGTTTTAGTCAAAAGCACTAAACCGCTGGTCAGGTAGGGTAGGTTCGAGACAAACAACCTTAATGCACACCTGTGCGCAATGTTGGAAACCGGTTTAGATTTTTCTTGATGTGCATTTTATACGGTCGTTTAGCGCAAGACTTGCTTCAACCTGCTCAGCACATGCTGTTTTCAACACTCATTTACATGTTTACCATTACCTCTACCCAAATTACACCAGACACTGAATCTGAAAGCAGTGAGTGATTCAGCACAAGGCGTTTGGACAGTATGGTGCTTTCTTAGTAACTTTGCAACCACAGCTGCAAAAGCTCACCACTGGTACCTTCACTTCTAAAGAGAAGTACTTTCTCCTAATCCAGTCATAAAACCTGCTTTACTTATTATGTTCCAAAAATACACTCATTGTAAAAAGAACAGCTGCAAATAGAAGGAAGTGTGGGATTGCGATGCTATTGGGAAGGAAGATAAAGGTTACCAGGAACAATAAATGATGATAAATTTAGACTGATATGGACAATATTTACGGAGCTACACATACAGAAGTCGCGTCTCTCAGTATGCTAACGCAACATGCCAAACGTCTCAGCATGGAGTTGTAGAGGTTCCTAATGGTGTTCTGTGATAATCCATCCCATGCTGCTTCAATATTCTCACACAGTTCCTGCAGACTGTGCGGTAGGGGTGGAGGTGGAGTGACTCCAGGCCTTCTGGACATGTGACACGTTAGAACAAACTATTCACCTTGGTGCTGACCATGATGCCTCCACACACCGATTTGTTGGTCGTCTCCACCAAGACATAAGCTGGACTCACTGAAGATGATCTGCAGCCATTCCGAGTCACTCCATGACAGTCTGGCATGACACCATTGCAGTCTTTGGTGATACTAACATGGTGTTAAGGGCAGTCGTCGTAACGGTCTGCGTGCATGTGGTCCTGTGTTGTGCAGCTGTCTGCCAACACAACACAACACAACACAATACAACATAACTTGCTATTTAAAGCAAAACAAGCTCGTCATTACTTGGGATTATAGTTCCATAAAGTGAAATAAAGCTTCATTCCAAACTGTGAACTAGTTCCACTTATACACACCTGCAGACTCTCAGTCTCTCTGTTATAAAACCTGGGTTATGTATATTAGCAGGTAATACAGATACAGCCAGAGCCTACTTGAGAACAAGCGGGGTTCGTGGAGAGACTCTGTCAGCGGTGCTGCGGCCATATGGCCAACAGGCCGTGCGCACAGAATGCTGCACTTTCTCTGATGTCTTAATCCACGAGTCTGCTGCATCTGTTTGGCTCTCAGTGAGCTGAGGCTTTGGGCAGAATGTGGATGCGTACGGTCGGAACGGTCGTGAACAAACCTGTCAGGTCATAATAGGTTAAAGTCTCTCAAGCCAGAGTCTTATTGGGCAAGGTGTTCTGATGATCTGCCATGGCTGACAGCCATTTTAAGCAAACTAATGTAGCCAGCCATCAGATAGCAGGGCACTGGAGGGACACTCCGCAGCTGTTGTTTGGGCCACTTCTATGAGGCGTGGTACACGGCACCACACATCATTAACTGCAGAGCCAATACAGGGGAGTCTGGGACTTAGCTTAGGTAAACACACTAATCAAAGTTTCAGAGGAGGTAATCGTTTTGATGCCGTCTTGGCTAAAGTGCTGTTAATGCCGAAGAAAAAGCATGACAAGCATTTCAAGTTTATTTTTGGGACAGACTCAGATTGCATATTCATAAAATGCATCTTCGAAATTCTTAGAGTAGCTCCAAGATGTTTGTCTCTATCTTTCTCTCTCTAAAGCGTCTATGTGAAGTTGGCAGGGTCGCAGAAGACGCATTATTTGTTGAGCAACAGTGCAGTGCAGCTTGAGGTCGGAGAGCCAGCTAACTGTTCACAAGCAACTCCCTGCAAGATTAATATGCACGTCTCCCTCTCTCCGCTAGCACCCAAAGCAAAGAGCTCTGTACAAACCATTCTGCTTTTTAATATGAAATTCATATATTACGATAATAAACTAAACAAATTATTATAGGCCGCAAAAATTGAAATTGCTTTAGAGAAGTCTGTTCATTTGACGGAGAGGCTCTGTTCTTGGATTTGTTCAACATCATTTGCCTTTGATAATTACAATTACTGAAGAATAAAATTTGGCATGCTGATTTTGGAAGTCACTACCTGCAGATGAAAGCAGACGGGTGCTATAATTATTGGTCCCTTGAGAATTCTCCTGGAATTTATTGCATAATGCTGGAAATTGGAAACGGTTATTCACAAAAGACATGTAAACTACAATACATTGCCTCAACTTAGGCTGCAACGCTTTATTTCAGAACTCGGCTGGTGCTGTCTGCCTGCATGTACGTACAATATCTGTCCATTTTATCAGCTCCACTTACCATTATGGAGCACTGACAGACTGTAGTCCATCTTTTTCTCTGCATACTGTGTTACCCTGTTCTTCACTGGTTAGGACCCCTATAGGACCACCACAAAACAAGTGTTTAGTGGGTGTTGCATCATTCTCAGCATTGCAGTGACACTGATGCTAGACTGACACCTCACTATCACTGCGGGACTGAGAATAGTCCACCAACCAAAACTATCCAGCCAACAGCGTCCCGTGGGCAGCATGATGTGACCACTGATTAAGGATGACCAACACTGCACTGTGCAGCAGCAGATGAGTTATCATCTCTGACTGTACATCTACAAGGTGGACCAGCAAGGTAGGGGTGCCTAATAGAGTGGACAGATAGTGGACACAGTGTTTAAACACTCCAGATCAGGGTAACAATGTATACAGAGAAAACAGATGGACTATGAATCTGTAACTGTAGAACTACAAAGTGCTCCTATATGGTAAGTGGAGCTGGTAAACTGGACAATGAGCGTAGATGTAAAGAGGTGTATCTAATGTTTTTGCCATTATATTATCTCGATTTTTGCACAATTCTTTTGCAGGTTTTCAGTCGGTTCACTTTGAGTGCATTTTTTTTGCCGTCTTAAATAAGCATGCTCAGCATGAACGCGCAGTACTTAGGTCAAGCAAAGGCATAACTGTTAACGGGACTGAGAAAAGCTTTTTAACACCCGGCCTCAGTAGACACAGTTTTATAGCTCTATTGGTTCTCTATATTTCACGATTTTAAGTTGCATGCTCACTCCTCACTGATGACAAGGTTGCTGAGGGCTGAAATTTTATGTCAAGCAGGCTAATAGCATGCCAACCTAACATTCTGTTGTAAATTCCTGTGTCACTGTCAGTGCGAGTCAAGTTAAACGATGAACTAAGTGTATGGGCTGTTTTGTGTGCTTTCGTCTGTTGTTGAAGTTTGATTTTAAAACATGGAATTCAGTCACATACGGAACAGCAGGGAATTATCTGTATAGATATGTGATGATATCAGCAGGGAACTATCATCACTTATCATCAAAATAGTAGTTATCATCAAAACAGCTGCACCCAGAAGGAATCAACTGACAAGAATGAAACTTGGTGGGTAGGTTTGATATTGTGAGACATGCAAATGATTCAAGTTTCATACTCAACATGTGACATAAGCAAGGATGGGCCTTATCGCTGTACTTGACTGACCCAACAACCACGATTGCAGACATTCAGCGAGCAGTGATGCTCTCCATGAGTCTTCCTGTTAGTGCCAGCACCATGGGCAGACGGCTGGATGATGCAGGGCTACATGCACGAAGACTGTTACAATGATTGCCCTTAACACCACGTCAACGTCGCCAAAGACTGCAATGGTGTCATGCCTGACTGACTCACAATGGCAGCAGGTCATCTTCAGTGATGAGTCCCGCTTTTGTCTTGGTTGAGAAGATCAATGAAGCCGTGTGTGGAGGCACCGTGGTCAGCTCCAAGATGAGTGGTTTGTTGTCACGTGTCACATGTCCAGAAGGCCTGGTGTCACTCCAGCTCCACCACAACATCTACAGGAACTGTGTGAGAATATTGACGCTGCATGGGATGGATTATTAGACACCATTAGGAACCTCTACAACTCCATGCTGAGATGTCTGCCTTTTGCTTTGGCAAACATGGCAGCGTGACACCATACTGAGAGACACTACTTCTGTATGTGTAGCTCAACAAATGTTACCCATATCAGTCTAAATGTATCACCATTTATTGTTCCTGGTAAACTTTATCTTCCTTCCCAATAGCACTGCAATCCCACACTCCCTTCTGGGTGCAGCTATTCTTTTGTGTGTTTTTTGAAGCACTCTAAGCAATTAGTTTAATGAGTTAATTATTCATGAGCATCATTTGTCTTTGTAAAGCCTTCAAAATGCTGCTGAAATGAAATACAACTTTTCCTCCGAAGGACTGTCATAGATTTTAGAACAAGAGACTTAGTAGCTGCTTTTTGTCTTTGTTCTACTACTAATGCGTACACTCAGTGCCCTAAGGTTCCCCTTGGCTGCCTCATCTGTTCTCTCCGCACTACGCATCCTCTCCTGTGCATTTCACTCATTCTGTCAGCCTGTTCTCCCTCAGCGTGAGAGAAGAGCTAAGACAGTCCGAGTTATTAGCTGCTGTTGCTGTGTGACCTGAGGCTGGAGACGAGGCTCAGAAGCTGGACAGGTCATTGAGATAGGCTGTCTAGCTGGCAGAGCAGAGTGCGTGTCTGCCTGTGCTGCACAGAGCTGACCCTTAGCCATTTTTGATGCAGCGTTGAGAGTTAATCATGTGTGGGATTACAAATACTATAAGAGGACCCCACTCGGGCAGTCCATACACATAAACTAAGCTGCAAAAACAGCCTCTTCTGTATTTATTGTTTTTATGATGTCCAAAACATTTACATATATCGGATATTCCACTATGTGTGGCAGTGCGATGCAGCTGCCTCACAGCAAGAGGGGGTTTGATTCCCTGGCTGGGCAACTGGGGTCCTTTCTGTGTGGGGTTTGCATGTTCTCCTCGTGTCTGTGTGGGGTTTCTCCCACAGTCCAAAGACACGCAGTCAGGTCGAAGACACTTAATTGCCCCCAGGTATGAGTGTGTGTGTGTGTGTGTGTGTGTGTGTGTGTGTGTGTGTGTGTGAGTGTGTGTGAGTGTGTGTGAGTGTGTGTGAATGTGTATGTCTGCGTCTTTGCCCTGTGATGGACTGGTGGCCTGTCCAGGGTATGTCCTACCTTCCACCTAATGAGTGCGGGGATAGGCTTCAGCACCCCCTGCGACCCAGAACCATATGGGACTTAGATGATGAATAAATGAATGAATAATATTTCACTAAAATTGTCTTGAATTATGACTTTTTTTTGGTGCATGAGAACCATCCAAACTTTACAACAACTGGATCTCAGGGACCAAAGTACACTTCAAATACAAGTAGGAAGGTGCATTTCTGTAAATGCAGAGTGATTGCACAGCTTAGGCAGTTGCTTTGGTATCACAGGTGGTTGCTAAGGTGTTGTTATGGTATCCCTATAGCTTGCTTGGCTGTTGCTATGTGGTTACTGTAGTTCCCCCCATTGGGTGTTTCTTATGGACTTGTATTGTAACATGACATACGCTGGGTGTCCAAAACGTTTGCACTCTATTCATTAATGTGGGGAAGAAAACGAGTCATTTAACAATGATCGACTGTACGTAAACCATATGTCCAGTGAAAAAGCTGTACACATGCCCACCATTCCCGATCAGACTATACATTCCAGAGTTGGAATGGTGTTAATATCCTGAAAACTGCAGGAAGAGTTGGCAGACAAAAATCTGCTATGGTATTTCAGGCGGTTGATATGGTGTTGCTGCTATTGGAGGCTGCTATTGCATCCAAGGTGGCTGCTAGCTAGTCGGTAGTGTGTTGCCAAATGATTTCTATGGCAGTTTAGGGGGTTGCAAAGGTTTGTTGCTGTGGTATCCCAGGTGGTTTCTGGGTGCTGCTAGGTAGTTGTTATGGCATTCCAGGTGGTTGTTAGGATTTTGCTAGGTAGTAATGGACTTGTACCAGCATGACATAACTAGGATGCGCAAACTTTTGCACCGTGTTCATTGCTATGAGGAAAAAATGCCATTTAATGATTATAATATAAAAATCGTACATCCGAACAAAAAAACTGTATACCTGGTCAGACTGAACATTACAGATTTAAAACAATATCTAGAAAACTCTGTCAGGAAAAAGGAGAATAATATACTGTCAGATAACATTAGTGTTGCGTATTGCAGCTAAAACTAATACACACTAACATTAGTACAGGATATGGGCCCTTTAATGTGTGTGTTCCACATAAAATATATGAATTATTGGCCTGTAAAATAATCCTAAAGCAGATATGCTGCTCTTTTTCGTAACATGCTGTAATTTCTCCCATTCAACAAACAAAGACTTGGCAAGGAGATCAACTGCTAGTTTTACGGGGGTGGTTATCATCCCAACTGCTATTGTAGCCAAGCACGGAACCTACATGCCAAAAAGGAACAACATGACCTCAGATCACCCTGCCAATCAACTGATATATCCAGGGACATATTTACTCAAACCAATTACTTTAAACATCTGTGCTACTTTATTCAGCATATTTATTCAGTTTCCATGCTTATTTCTGCTTGCAAACTCTCAAAACATCAAAGGAAAGTGGGGAATGATGAAAGCATTTTAAATCTAGACAATATTTATAGCCCATTTCTTGTCATGATTCAGATTATTAAACTGGCAAAGATTTCAGTGTTTATAAAAAGACTGAACAATTTGTACAGCAATCTGTACAACTCTCAGAACATCATTCTTACAATGAGAAATATTAGACATAAAGGGGCAGATTTATGAGGAGTGGCTGTTGCTATTTACTAAACACTGGTGCTTCAGTGCCTATAAAAAGACTTTGTTTCTCTTTTGTGCTTTTGCGTCATTGCATATGCACGTATAGGAGTTTCTAGTGGATAACCCACTAAACAGGTCACGTCCACTGTTTCAAAGTTTCAATAGTTTTGAAAGACACTATATACACTCATCATCAAAAGCATAGCTGCACAAATAGTTGCACCCAGAAGGAACCAACCAACAGGAACAAAACTTGGTGGGTAGGTTTTACACTGTAGGACGGGCCTTATCGATGTACCCAAAAGCCACGATTGTGGACATTCAGTGAACAGTGATGCCCTCTATGAGTCATCCTGTTAGTGGACAGACGACTGCACAACACAAGACTACATGCATGCAGACCTTTACGACAGCTGCCCTTAACACCATGTCAACATCGCCAAAGACTGCACTGGTGTCGTGCCAGACTGTCATGGAGTGACTCAGAATGGCAGTGGGTCATCTTCAGTGATGAGTCCCGTTTTTGTCTGGGTGTAGACGACCAAGGAATCCGTGTGTGGAGGCACCGAGGTCAGCACCAACATGAACGATTTGTCGTCGCATGTCCAGAAGGCCTGATGCCACTCCACCTCCACCCCTACCACAAAATTTGCAGGAACTGTGTGAGAATATTCAAGCTGCATAGGATGAATTATCACAGGACTCCATTAGGAACCTCTACGACTCCATGCCGAGACGTCTGGCATGTTGCATTAGCGAACATGGCGGCCTGGCGCCATACTGAGAGACACTACTTCTGTATGTGTAGCTCAATAAATGTTGCCCATATCAGTGTAAATGTATCATCATTTATTGATCCTGGTAACCTTTATCTTCCTTCCCAATAGCACTGCAGTCCCACACTTCCCTCTGGGTGCAGCTATTCTTTTGACGATGAGTGCACGCCTGTGTCTTTGTACGCTAAACAAAACAATACAGATTAATCACATGTTCCGTGGATGTTGTGAGAACAGCATTGCTTTCCCAGGCACTGCGGGGGCTGCTGAGCCCTGAGAAGACAATGTCCCTATGAACTTGATCTCCTTCGAGTTGTTTCATTGTGTCTGTTTTGACTCCAGCACCAAAAAAAATAAGGAGTTCTTAATTATTAGCTGATGGTGTTTTGATTTGATTGGATACAGCTTGCATGACATGCAGTCCTTGTCTCTTTAGTCGAGCCAGGTGCTAGTTTTCATGTTTTGTGCCAAAGACAGTCCACAAATAGCTCCTTTCAGTGCCGGTCAGGGCAGGCTGACCTTCTAGTGCTTTGCTAAAAGAAAAGTTTGTATGACATTTTCCAGTCTAATGCTCTGTCCAGAATGAAATTATCATAATGTCGATTCAGGTATATAATCTCTAATGTCTGTTATCAGTCAATGACTTCCAAGCATTCCTACAAGTCTTCTTTCAGTGCTCCTTTTGGAAAAGTCTAGTACATCCAAACAATACACGTTCCTCTCTGGTTAAGCTCAGATGAGTAATGCAAAAATATTGACATTCTTGTTTTTATTGCGCTATTAGTCATGTACAGTACAGTTAAACAAACAAACAAACAAATAAACAAACAAACCAATAAATAACAAAGAGCATTATCAAGAGCATGTCTCCGGAAGTAAACTCTCAATGTGTTTGTGTTTAATTGCTTTCCATCGGTAGAACATCACTTTTTCTTGAATACTATTTTTTAACAGTCTGTCTGTCTGTAATAACATTACAATGCTGGGTAACATCAGGCTAATCACTAATCAAATGTCTGCAGAACAGCCATGTACAGACTTAATCCTAGGAAAGCTCCATTAAATCCTCAACAACTCAACTTGCCCTTTTAATCCCAAATTCTGTTTCCAATGTCTGACAAGGGATAGGATTTGGCAAATGGCAGTACATAGCGTAGGAAATCTTTTGCACCCACTGCAAGAAGAATTTTTAATAGGCCAAAAGTAGTAATTCTCAGGTCATCATAGATCAGCATTGTATATTTTAATACAGTAAAGAGAAATTTAGACATTTTCAACCTCTAGTCTAGCAGTTTTGCTGAAGTTCTTTGAATGTATAAGTGCTACAATGCCAAAAAAAAAAAAAAAAAAAAATGAGATCTTGGCAAGTAAAATTATTTTTTTGATACATATTGTATTTCTCAATTTAACATTGTCGTAGCCTTATTATAAGATTATATAACATCCAGACATGTTTTCCTTGTTGTTTAAGTGAGTTTAGTAAATTTAGCCACATTTTCTGACTATATTGGCAGATCCTTCAATTTATTCTAAGAAATGTGCTTGAAACAAGCTAAATTATCAGACATTGTAAAGGGCTTAAGTGAGAACATTCACTTAAACCCCTTAAAACAAGTCAAACAAGTATAGGTTGCCTGAAAATGAGGCAACTAATCTTTTAAGATATACCAATTAGATATAAGATAACTGTACTTGCCAAGACATTATTTTTGGTGCTGTGTGGGTGTAACAATTTCAATACAGTTATGAAAAAATGAGGTGGAAAAAAAAAGAGATGAATGATCAAAACAGTGTATTAAAATACAAGCACTTTCAGCAAATGCTCTTTATTGAAGATAGCAGCAGTGGGGAATGATCACTAACCTGACCATGCCTCTCCAACTGCCTCACAACCCAGCCAAATACAGCACATGCAACACATGTACACATCTATTAGAAAACCACAGCAACTTATTTACAGCATTAGTCTTTCTTCGCACTTCCCATGCGTGTCTATGGTCACAAGTCAATAGCTCAATGCTGCACAGCCCCCTATACAACAGTCAACCGTGACTTACAAGTCCAGAAAAAGTCTGAGCAGAGTCCCTGGGGCACTGCCCCCCGCATCCTTCTTGCAGCAGTGGTTTTGGCAGTGTGCTCTTGGCCATACACCGCCAGTCCTCCCTTGGGGCTACATTATCTCCCTTGGGGCACTGGGAAAAGAAAGATTGAGCACTGCATCTCCCTCCCCAGTTTGTAACGGAACTCCTCACAGCTCATGATGTCACTTGGAGGAAGTAGTAACACCAGCAATGCTCCCTTTGCGTCTTTTTGCTTCTTCTACTGCCCACTGTGCTATAGACCCAAGCAAGGGTGCTGCACCCTGAAGCCCCAACTCTCGTTCAATCACACCACCAGTGCCTGCTTGAGACATTGCTAGAGGGCCTCGGTCAACATAACCTGACCACCATGTGGCTCTGCAGCTGGCAGCTCTTGCCAGCCATCTCTTTCTCCACTCATCAGCTGATCTTTGTTGACGAGCCTCATCGCGCTACTTCCTCCGCAGTCCTTGGCTGGCTCATGTTGACTGTTCCCACCACAGTGGTCTACACAGTCGATATGAAGGGTCTCTCATTTGCTGACTTTCGTGGAAGCTACTATTTTTCTTTTTGTGTACTGTTTATTCCTTTGTTTTGCTAGTTTAAGAGATAACTATGTTGCACAAGGACATGCTACTGTTCCTGCTTTTGATTTGGGATAAAATATGTTTTTGCATCAAACCAATCTATATTTAAGCAATAATACGCCAGAGGCGGGACCATTTCACAGCAGTGATGTTATCTGTGATACACACGCACACACATACATACATACATACATACATACATACATACATACATACATACATACACACACACACACACACACACACACACACACACACACACACACACACACACACACACTTACACCCCTAATAAATACTACCACTAGATTAGTTAGTTGCCTTGTCGTCCTTACTTTATGCCAGCTCTGTCATGAAACACCAAAGCTGACCTTGGTTTTCCCACTACAGGGATCGGTATGAAAGACTGAAAGATTTATTAGTCTGACATTTGTGATTCAACACAATCACCATAAAGCTTAACATAACGTGTGGGATGTTGTATCAGTGAGTCTTACTCCTCCCATAACGTTTTTATGGTGTGAGGCTGCACATCATGGCCAAATTGTATTCAGGTTTCACCAACAATCCAAGACTGAATGCTGTTCCCTGCTTATGTCATGTTTCCAGCTCACTCCTGTACCAAGAGACAGCAGACACCTCTGAGTATTAGGCTGTCTGATAAATGGGGCTTTGGCAGTCTGGAGCCAGTGGATGATAACTGCAGGGGGAAAAAAACACTTAATACCCTGTTAGCTGTCTACCATACTGCGGAAACACCTGTGGTATGGCCAATGGCTAATAGGGCTAGACATCTAAACAGTCGGAGACAGGGAGAAAAATCTGTTCAGGCAGCCAGAGGAAGAGGTATTAAATAAACTAAACCTGAGAAGTCAGTGCTTAAAAACTGTTTCCCGTTTATCTGGCCACAGAAGTCTTGCATTCCTAAAGAGTACTTTAAATAAAGGAAATAATGCCTAGCTTTAAACGGCTGTTACACCGTGGGTTTCTCTTGAAAGGTGACATAGATATAGATTATTACACAAGTAAATGCCTGAAAATTAAATAGACTTGTGTGTGGCAAGAGATTGGAGATTGGAATTGCACTTGGAGTGATCTCTTTGGAATTCATTTTTTAGTTTTCATTTGTGGATCTTTACTTTGGGAAAGTGTTTCAGTTTGTAGGAAGGGTGATAAATACTTGCATAAAATATTATTGGCATCTAGTAGAAAGGCCATAACAGGGAAATGGATGCCGCAGAATTCCTGCTGGAATGAAATTTAAAAGAACTACTTTTATTCTACAGTTGGGAATGAATTATTTTACAAAACACTGGAAAAATGAATCTTAACCTTCCCTGTTGGGGCAAATACCGTAAATATAAGGTATATGTTACGTATACTATGTAATCCCTAAAGCCTGTGAAATGACCATGTAAGCTATTGGATACTACACTATTTGACAGCATTATTTATTTATTTATGTATTTATTTATCTATTTTTTATTCTTTCCCTCCTCCCTTTCTCTTTCCCTCTGTTGTGTTCATAATTGCTTTTAATTGCACTCTGTCCTTTGTAAGTTGTCTTTTGGAATTTGTAAAATGAGAAAACTAAATTTAAAAAAGAGAAAGAAAATGAAGTAGAGAAACATGGTTTGTTAGTTTAACCTAAAAAATATTTGAAAAAAAAAAAGAAAGTCATCTGGTAAAATGCAGTTTAATAGGTTTTATTCAACTCTCCCACCTGCTTCAATCACATACTGTGCCCACTTGCACCCACCTACTTTGGGCTATGGCTTAGTTGGAAAAACACTCATCATCAAAAAAGAATAGCTGCTCCGGAAGGAAGTGTGGAATTGCAGTGCTATTGGGAAGGAAGATAAAGGTTACCAGGAACAATAAATGATGATAAATTTAGACTGATATGGACAATATTTACTGAGCTACACATACAGAAGTAGTGTCTCTCAGTATGGCGTCGGGCCGCCATGTTTCCTAATGGTGTCCTGTGGTAATCCGCCCCATGCAGCTTCAGTATTCATCATTTCACATCCATTACACTTATAGTGGGTGATATAAGCTGGTCTGACTGAATAGGAAGCAATGTGTCTTCACAAGGGAGCCTGGAAAGTCACTGCTTAACTGATACCACCTTTACTAACGTACAGCTTTAGTCATATTATGCATGCAATTAACTTTTAAGTAGACAAAGTAAGCAAACCCACTTGAAGACCAGCTGAGAAAGATGGTGTGGCTTCAGTGTTGCACTCAGCACAGCAGCATTTGGATTTCTTTCCTTTTGCCGTTATTAATGTATTGAAAGGCTGAATCAAAATATCCAGGTTGTTACATCAGTGGTTGCATCTTACACTTTTGGATGCTGTATATCATAAAGACAGTCTGTCTGGTACATACTGCTTCTGTTGTCTGTCCCAAAAGTGGTAAGTAGTATGCAATATAAGGCCAACGTGAATTTCCCCAATATGCCGAAGACACAAAGGCAGTATTTGGTCAGAGCAGTACATCATCCAGGCATCTTTGGCCTACTAGGGAACAACATGTACTATTTTGAACACAGCCTGGTCTTCTTCCATTTCTAACTGTGTTTGCCGTGATCTGCTCTACTGGTGTAGGACGCATCCACTCCGCCCCCTGCAACACAGTGGAACAGCCCGCAGGCCTATCATACCTCCACGCACCCAGCCACAAAAATAACATTTCAGTGTTGCAAAATAGAAGTAAATATTTTGTGTAATTTTTGGCTAAACAAAACCGTGAACTTGCACATGGCATAACCTAACTGGCAACAGAGAAGCGCACAGCACCGCAGCCAAGCCTGAATAACTGTTCAAGCCCACCTCTGCCAGCCAGTCATAATACACCCCCTCGTGAGCCTGCAACCTGTTGGCTGTTTATCTGCAACAACTGCCGTGCCTCAAAACGAATCCAGACTGCAAATTATTTAGCAGGGGAACCTGGCGTCGGCAGACCTCTGCTTCACATGATGTGGAGATTCTTTAAAGAAAGACCAAATGGTTATTAATGGAGCCAAATATTCTCCATTGAAAGGTTTTTTTTTATGGAAGATTATATGGAGTTTTTAAGGTGGTCTAAATTGAAAGGTGTTATATGGAACCAAAAAGTTCCTAAATGGTTCTTAATCTATCAATGGATGCTTGGATGTACAGTTTTAAGAAAACCTTGGTATAGAACTTTTAGATTTTTTTGGAGATTAGAACAAACTGGTTCTCCACTGACAATTTCTTAATAGAACCGGTGCCTCTCCAGTGAAAGACTTTTATAGAACCAAAAACATTCTTAAATGGATCCTGGCCTGAATGTATGGTTCTAGCAAAAACCTTTCATATTCAAAGCTCTTCATCAAAAGGTTCTTTATGGAAGCAAACAGGTTCCTAAATTGATTTACAGGTGTAAGGATGGATCCCTGGAGGTATGGTTCTAAGAAAACCTTTAATTGGTAAAAAACCTTTACAACCTTTTGTGGAGCTCTTTTTTTTTTTTTTTTTTTTTTTTTTGGAACAAATAGGTAATTAGCTAAAAAGTTCATAGAACATGTGGCTCTCCACTGAAAGATTTTTATGGAACCAAAGAGGTTCTTAATTGGTACTTGGCTTGCACACAAAAATGTCAAATGGGAAAACCTTTATGTGTGGGTTCCTTAAAGAAAGGTTCATTATGGAACCAAAAGCCTTTCGTTGAAAACCAGCCTTCTCTAAAAACCAGAGATTATCTAATGAACGATGATATATGGCACTAAAGAAGAAAAACATTTTTATAAAACCTTCACTTTATGTGTCGGTTCTTTATAGAACCAAGAAAGTTATTAAATATTTCTTGGCTCGAGGATATGGTTCTATAGCAAACATTTTTATGTCCTATAGAAGCTTTACATGAACATTTTGCACAACATTATAAAGCCTTTTACTTATATACAACATGATCCTTCACACTTCACACCGCTTCACAAAGACGGTTCTTTAAAGAACCACACATTTAAAGTTTTTTTAGGAAATGTCTGGTTAGGCAAATGTAATTTGACCCACGTGAGCTAAAAGTCAAAGGGGTTTTATTTAACAAAGTAACAGTAACAGGTTTAGCAGGAAGAACAAGACAAACATTACCAAAGGGTGAGGCTAGAGGTAAAAACAGAGAGACAGGCAGGGGTCGAGAACCAGGTAATCAGAATAAAGCAGCAAACAGAACAAGAGGAGAGTCCAAAAGAGTAAACCAATAAACAAAAGGTAGGTCAAAACCAGAGATAATAAACGAACAAGTAAACTAAGCCAGAGGGGAGAATCCAAAAGAGAGAAAGTCAGATAACAAAGAGGAGTCAAAACCAGAGAGGGGAAAAAGCTGAGACAAACAGGAGTGAGCCGCTCGGTATGCAAACAGAGTTTGGCAATACTTCGCAATGTGGGAGTATGACTGAGGGGGAAATGAGCTGCAGGTGAGAGCAACCAGAATTCGGGGGAGCTAGTTCTGGAAAATGGAGTGTGATTGGTTATTTCGGGGCATGTGGTTGTGACGTCATCAGGGAGAGAACTCTGGGAGATGGGTCCGGGAAACCAAATCAGGTTCCTCTATGATATCGCTCAAAACAATACCTCTTTTTGGCACCTCAGAGAATGTGAGCTGGTTGCAAGCTAATGTCTTTATGACCATCTTCACATTACCATTGCTGAAGTGACTCAAACTGATTTTTTTTTTGTCTTATTGTGACACAGATCTGATTCTTTTTCAGGGATGTGTGAACATGTAAAATCTGGTATTTTCAAATCAGATTCAGCCACTTTCATGTGTGGTCCTAGATCGGATACGTATCCGATTTGTGGGCATGCGGCATGAAAGTGAAGGTCCATATCAGATTTCAAGTGCTTTGTTTTTACTGTGCATGCGTTTTTACTGTGCAAGTTAATGCCAATAAAATATTCGAAAAGCAACAGATCCCACCCCTTTTTTTTTTTTACCTTCGTCTCACTCTAATAATGAGTATATAACCTCAAAGAGTATATTACAGTATCTTAGCAGTGAAGATCTGTTCTGTTAGTCTGCTGTTTATGACTCACATAGTTTATTCATGTGACATTACTGATTAGGAAGTCTGGGTCATTTCAGGACACCGGGTTCAATCACATTAATGACAGATTTGAGTCACTTACTTACACAAGCGTGAACCATCGTGTTAGAGAGATCGGATGTGAGCCAAATATCAGATTTGGCCAATGAGGCTTGTAATGTGAATGTAGCCTATGCTCCGTCTTGTCCATTTGCTCAACAAAACGACATCATTAATCTTTCCTTGATGCCTAGAAATGTTTATTCTAGCATCTGGATGTTGAGAACGTGAAGTTATGATGATAAATATTGTTCACTTTAAATAGAAGCCAAGCAAATTCTGTCTATAGTGCCCTATTCAAGTTACATGCATCATAGCAAACAGTGCAGAGGACAGTAGCAGAGTCCTTCTGGACAATGACTGTACAGTACACAGCCAGGGAGAGGAAAGGTCAGCCGCATCAGCCTGGAGTGTCGTCATGGAGATGACGGAGCGATGACAAACGAACGTCTTTGCTGTAGTTCACTTCCCTGCCAGACGTGACATGGAGTCAACAAGCTAGCTTAACCAATCAGAAGCCAGGAACAAGCCTTCTCTCCACAGTTAACAGGTGTAATTATGCACAAGGCTCAGATTGAACATAATCACCATGTCAGCTAGAGAGGGGGGAGAGCAGGATGTGCCGCTTCAGGGGATGAAGGTCAGCATCAGTTATCCAGGCATGACTGGAGACATTATTCTCATTATAAGGAAGATTCTGTCAGCTCCGGAGTACCGTACGTCACACATAGACCACTGGTAATTTCTCATGAGTAAATGGCCTAATAGGACTCTCAGCTACAATAACAGATTTTTAGAAAGCAGAACTTGCTCTGTGAATGTGCCAGCTTCGTTATACACTCATCATCAAAGGAATAATTGGTGGGTAGGTTTGACATTGTAAGACATGCCAATGATTCAAGTTTCACGCTTGGCTGCGCACGTGATGTAAGCAAGGACGTACCTGACTGACCCAACAGCCATGATTGCGGACATTCAGCAAGCAGTGCACAGTGCCCTCCATAAGTCATCCTGTTAGTGGCAGAACCATTGGCAGACGGCTGCATGACGCAGGACTACCTGCACGTAGACCGTTACAAGCGCTGCACTTAACCCCACGTCAACGTTGCCAAAGACTGCAATGGTGTTGTGCCAGACTGTCACGGAGTGACTCAGAATGGGAGCGGGTCATCTTCAGTGACGAGTCCCATTTTTGTCTTGTTGGAGACGACTAACGAACCTCTACAACTCCATGCTGAGACGTCTGGCGGCCCGATGCCATACTGAGAGACACTACTTCTGTATGTGTAGCTCAATAAATATTGCCCATTTATCATCGTTTATTGTTCCTGGTAACCTTTATCTTCCTTCCCAACAGCACTGCAATCCCACACTTCCTTCTGGGTGCAGCTATTCTTTTGACAATGAGTCTATGTTACTTTTTAATGATCTAGTGCACAGATGAGAGATAAGGTGTAGGTACAGGTGACAAAAAGCAGGCTAAGCTACAGCGTGTGTATTTATAGAGTCATGAGTCATATCTTGAGTCATCCTCCAAACCTGTCACAGTCGTTCAAATTAACACGACACACAAGATGCTCCAGTCTTTCGCAGGCACTTGTCTGTTTAGACCGCCCCATCTGACCTCTCTAGGCCACTTCGCTGATTAGTAGCTTGCACTAAGCACTTGCTTATAAACTGCATGGCCCCTTAATTGCTAGAGTGCTCTCCTGAATAGCTCACTGTACTATCCTATCGTGTGCCCACCGCAGCCTGTCGACTCACAGAAATTGTTCCGTGTTGCAAAGCAATCTCCCTCCGTAGACAGGCTGCTGATGTCCAACTCACACACACACACCCTTGGCCGAGATCCTCATGAGCAGCCCTACCGAGATCGGCTGTCACAATGAAGATCCTTCTCCGTGCTGCACCCATTAACCATGCTGAGCGTACAGCACTCTAATTACACTGATAAATGCTGCAGTCTCCCTTCACACTGCTGCCAATTTATGATCGAGTTGACCCAAGTTAACACTACGAAGAGCAACAGCAACACAATGCCTCATCTACCTTCTCTTGTATTGGATTGTGCACAAGGGTACTTTACTGATCAAGTAGGTTTACTTCTATGGTAACACAAGTACTGTATATCAGCATATGTCCAATATTCATATGAACATATTCTTCTTGACATGACATGTTCACCTGCATTGATGCATGTGTTATTTCAATGTAGGTTCCTTAGAAGTCTTGTGAATCCTGTACATATTTTTAATGTGTTCATTTCCACTAATATATTGCAATCATACTCTATATCTATAAAAAATGGATCTTTACAGGAGAAGGAAAAACCTTACCAACTTTTAATGGAAGTTACTGGAAACAATTATTTATTCCATTATATTATTTATTTATTTGGACCATTAATACTGCTCCATTCATCATGACATTTGGACACAACGTAAAGAGAAGCTGGTGATTTTGAATTAGGTAAAATCATGAAAAGCAGCCAATATGGAGACACAAGGTTTTGATATGTCTTGTGTTATCCTTGAGTCATTCTATCTACAGTGCAGTACAAGTCAAAAGTTTAGACAAAGCTACTCATAGAAGGTTCTCTTTATGTTTATCTTAATGCTTCACTGTAGAATAAAAGTGCAGACATCAAACTATAAAATAGAACTCATAGAATTATACAGTCCACCTTAAAATTCCTCGTATATGGAACTTTACAAGAGGATAAAACAGCTTTTTTAACCTGCAGTGGAGGCTGATTTTGGACCAATTCTATTGGTCTGTCCATCATGAAAATTCACTAAACTGAAAGGGGAACTAGAGCTTTTAAACTGTGCAAAAACAAAATATATATTAAAAGTGGCGAAAATATAATACTGTGATACATCAAAAATATGTGGTATATCAGGATATGCATTGTTTCATACATACATACATACATACATACATACATACATACATACATACATACATACATACATACATACATGTTGGGTTGAGAGTTCATTAGGTAGGTCTATTGTCTGCCATGAATGTTTAGAAGAGACCTGCCTGCTCAGCCATTTCTCAATGTACGATTTTACAGTGTGCCCACCACATGCTGTCAACCCACAGAAATTCTACAGTGCTGGAAAGCAATCTCCTTCCACAAACGGGCTGCTGATGTTCTTCCTTGCTGCCGGTTTAATAAAAGAGCATTCACTTTTAAAGTGCGGTGCTTCGCCTGTCTTCTTCTTCACTAACGCCACACTGGTGTCAGAAGTGGGCTATCACATCCCCTATGGCAAAGTGGAACAGGACTTCAGTGAGCTTCCTGGTCAGTGGCTAGCAAAGACAAATGCCCCATGCAGCACCTCCTATCAACATTTTTTTTTTCCATGCCCATCTGCATGGGCACTCCACCAGCGCTCCACATGGCAGCCAGCAAATTATTATTTTTGGTTCTCACAGTCAGTATATAGAAATTCAGATATAGATTTGAATGCATTGTTTCTGTGATGTCATAGGAACCAACTCATTTACATGTAACCACCAATTCAGCCTCCAGCAGTTTAGCTCTGCACACTCACACTGAAGTTCCAGGGAATGTTTCAGCTCCGAGTGCTTTTCTGAATGAGGCTCAATCAGAACAGAGCTCATTTATCTTAGATCAGTCTTCAAGGCACTTCAACACAAACAGCTTGTTTTCTTCTAAGGGATAAAGAGAGGTTGGAAAATGCTCATGTAAAGTGATTCATGGTCATGTTTGCTGCACAAAACCTCAAAGTAAAACAATAACAAATGTATATGGATACGGGCCATTTAAAGGGCTCTATATAGCACAAAAACGATGGTATCTTTACAGGAGAACTCAAAAACACATTTCTTTCAATGCAAGTTAAATAAGGTTTTTGTCCAATCAATATTGGAGTTTTGCCTTTGGCCCATGATGAACTCTTCACCCAGTGTAAAGGACATCTGTGGTCAAATGACGTAGAAAAATGAAACGGTGAAAAAAAACGGAGGTGTGTTGGTTTTTTTTTGGACATTGACAATTTAGAAAATTGTCTCGGGCCTTTGTGTTTAACTGTCATGTGGTTCTGCTCGGACTTTGTCAGCATTTATGACAGGTAATGGACATTGCTGAACGCAGGCACAAGATGTACCTGCCTAAAGTCATTTTTACTGACTGACGCACAGTATTAGAGCAGATACAATGCTGCAAGTGTCCAGGTGAGATATCTTGCTGTGGTCAGCCAGTTTGCCCCTCATTTCCGTACATACTGTACAGCCAGTTACAGAACGGCACGAGGCAGTGCAGCACCGTGACACTGCCTCCTCCTGTCTACACCCAGCCCAACAAAGTTTCTCTAACTGAAACAACGGATCATAGGCCGATGATGGGTCCACATGCACTCACGCAAGCTCTGGGTTATGAGAGGAAAATGAACATAACGAGTGCTCTCATTTCCCAGTTCTTGGACGCTCCTCCTCCACCCGTAATCTTGGAGCAGTGGGAGGCATTTGGGTAGCAGGTGTTCTAACACTCTGCGGACGAATGCTCGTGATGAGTGGAGCTTCTCTAATCACCATGCCCTTTCAATAAACAAAATAATTCTCGACGACTGCTGCTTGTGAGAGAATGTGAAGAGACACAGAAGAGAAAGAATATGTGGATGAAGATAAAGTTTCCTGTCATATTACTACCTTTTATTTTGCTCTGGTCGTAGCTGCATGGTTCGATGGTTAGAGCCAGTTTCATTTGATTTATTTGGTGACCCTTTGTGTTGAGTGGTCCTTTTTAGATGCACTGAACACAATAAACACGACTAGTAACACATCAACAGCATAATGATGCAGCCGGACTAAAGGATCTGAATACATTTAACAGATTTTGAAGAAACTTTTAATAAACTGCATAAATGAAATTATTTATTAAATCTGCTGAACTTCAAACTTGTTTTTCTCTTTACACGTAGATGTTAACCTGAGAGGTCACTCAGGTGGCAGGTATAATACAGATCATCCCAACATCCTCGTCAAGCTCTTATAGAAATGCTGCTGACACCATCCTGTAACTGGAGTTTAAATTGATTAGGTTTTGGCTAAAATTAGGGCCCTATTAGGGCCAGGTTGAGGATTAGGATTAGGGTTTTGGGTTGACATTAAGGTGAGGGTTATGACTTTGGCCAGAGTGAGGAGTAGGATTAGGTTTTGGGTTAAGGTTAGAGTTAGGATTAAGGTCTGGGTGATGATTAGGATTAGGTTTTCTATTGGAACTTAGGTTAGGATTGGGGCCAGGGAAAGGGTTGGGATTAGGTTTGGGGTTGAGGTTAAGGTAAGGGTTAGGATTAAGGGCCATGGTTAATCTTAAATTTTGTTTAAAGTTAGGGGTTGGACCAGGGTGAGGATTAGGATTAGGTTTTCTGTTGAAATTTAGGTTAGGATTGGGGCCATGGGGATCATTAGGATTAGGTTTTTAGTAGAGGGTTAGGATTAGGGTTAAGATTAGGCTTTGAGTTGAGGTTAAGGATGAGGTTGGGATTGGGGTCAGGGTGGAGGTTGGGATTAGGTTTTATGGTGAGACTAAGGTTAGGATTAGAGACAGGATGAGGATTAAGATTAGGATTGGGTTGAGTTTAAGGATAGGGTTAGGATTAGGGCCAGGGTTAAGATTAGGCTTTGGGTTGAATTTTAGGATAGGTTAGGTTTTGTTTTGGTTAAGGTTAGGATTAGGGCCAGTATTAGGATTAGGTTTTCTGTTGAGGTTAAGGATGAGGTGAGAATTAGGATCAGGGTGAAGGTTAAGATTAGGTTTTGGGTTGAGGTTGAGGTTAGGGTTAGGGCTAGAGTGAGGGTTAGAATTAGGTTTACTTCAATGTATTCAGATTATCTCACTCCTGCTACTTCACTGATATATTGTTGATGTGTTACTGATACTCTGTTATGAGTTTACTAATCATCTAAAATATTAAGACACTTATGTTATTTCTAAACACAAGAGAAACTGGGGGCAGGGCCAAGATACCAGAGCCACACTAGTCATGCTTTTCCTCAATAACATCACCAAAAAAGGAATTATTTGTTTGTTTATTGGAAACTATATATATATATATATATTAATTTACAGTGCTGTGCAAAGTAAGGGGGGATATTTTGGAATTCAACAGTCGTTCTGTTCTCCCTGTGTCAGCAGCATCCCCTACCTCTCCCACTCTATCTAGTGAACAGGTCAGACATTAGCAGACAAGACAAAGCACTCCTGATACAATTGATGTCTCAAGCTGTCCCCCGAACACCGCCCCCCCTCCACTGGAGGGTAGCCTACAGCAGCCATTTCTAGAAGGAGCGTGCCGGGAAAAAGGCTCAGGGTGCAGATGTCAACACTAAAATGAATCAGACAGCAAACTCATTAAGTAAGAGATAAAAAGCATGGCCATTTCATTTCACACGTCTTCAGGAGAAAACTCCCTCTCTCCGCCAGCCAAAGCTCGCGCCTCCATGCCGGCTCGCTCCAGTCAGGCCTGTTGCTAGGCAACAATCGCTGTGTCAATGATTAAAAAGTTTGATTTCTGAGCCGTCACAGGAGAGCGGTGTTCGCCTTCATAGACGCTTCACGACTGCCAGCGAAGCAGCAAGTTCAAAGATCCTCTGGCATGTAGAAAAAACTCAAGAGTGCTAAAGTAGGCTCAGATGGATGACATGAACCCCACAGAAAGACTTACAGCTTCCATTTCGCTGTATGGCCAACATTCTTCCTTTTTTCTGCTCTATAGATTAGCGGATTGAGGGTGCAGTTCACGCACAGCCAGTCTGGAGGGAACTAGTGAGTAAGAAATCACGTCTACCTACCATGGGGGTGGAGGGGGGGGTGGTGTTGTTAAATAGGTCCGTTCCAGCTAGAAATCATTTGTTCTAAAAACGTTCTGAGAATGTGCAATGTAATGTTCTGTTATTGTTTTCAGTTTTCTTTCGGTTCCCAGAATGTTCTATCTAAAGGCAGGAGAATGTTCTCTAGACATTCTGTCTCATCTCAGGACTCGGTAACATCCATAAAACATTTCCCGAATGTTGCGCCGAGAATGTTTTTCTTTTGTTGTCATGTAAAATAATCTGTGGCCCTGACAGCATCCTGAAAAAACATCCTCTGAATGTTGCAGTTAAAAAGGAATGTCTTTGTGAACATGGAACTTTATAGGAACATTATATATAGTTATAAACATCTTTAAAACGTTCTTTGAACATTAGACTAAACATTTTCTTTAACTTTCTTTTTCTTTAACTTTCTTTAAAGCTTTATTAGAACTTGTAGGGAACATTAGCCAAAGGGAACGTTCCCTGTTAACTGAGATATCCTGCATTTCTTTTCACATTTAAGGTTTTTTTCTCTTTAAGTCTACTTCTAAAGTTTGTCTGATTTCATGCAACACAAACAGTCAACAGTCAATATTAATTATTCATAAGCATTTCCAGTCTGTCTTCATCCTCTAGAATTAAACATAGTGTTTTTGTTACTGTGCCTTTAAGACCGATACAGGCACTTGACCACTGTTCTAGTATTGTGCCTTATTCAAATAGCATGTCTTTTGGATGTTTGGATCTTTAGGAAAGGCTGCTATGATCCATTTGCTCCTAGCAGCACAACATTTAATTACTGAATTTTCCACCGTAGCTTATGCATTGATATTACAGCTATAGACGGTCTTCAGTAACAACACTCCTTATCACTTTAGGACAAACAGGTGACATCTATAGGGGGAAATTAGATGGGGATTGGGGGTCCTGGCCCCCCCCCCCCCCCAACCCTTCCTTTCGAAGAACAGATTGTTGTCCCCCACAATATATTGTTCAAACTTAAAGATATTGTTTTAAACAATATAATAATATGCACTAAAAAACATGGGGCTGCGATGTACTGGCAACCTGTCCAGAGTGTTTCCTGTCCCATGAGCACTGGGATAAGCTCACTCCCATCTCCCATAGGGATAGCCAGCTTACAAGATGAACGAACCAATGACTGAACGAATGCATAAACGAGTGCATGAATGAATGACTGTGGGATAGGATTATATAATAAAGAGAACCCAGCGATCCAACCTCATGCTTGGACAAATGCTTATGTATAAATATAGCTATATGGTAGAAGAGATTTGTTCTTCTGTGTTTTTAGATTAAACTTATTTGCACATCAGTCTTTATAAGGGACCTTCGCTTGATGTGAATTAGTTATATTCATTTATTTACACTGATTATTAATGCTGAGCAAGCATTAAAGATACAGCATTTCTTATTCCGTATGAAATATTCACATTAGATTAGCATCTGTTTGCTGTGTCTTGTGTGTTATTTGCATGAAGATTTGAAGTGATTCACACATTTATGGATCTGCTGATGTGCATGCTTTGGATAAGTTTGTGCTTAGCTCCGTCTTTAATGCCAGGTGACCAGCACTTTTCCAATTATGAATGAGTTATGAATTAAAAGCTGCTAAGAACAATCAGTGCTGCCCAGTTTCCTGTGTATTATCTGTATTTATTTTTAGCTCTACATACGCTCACAGGTATAAGCACATGGTCAAAACAGACAAATGTACTTTGTGATTATTTTCTAGAACACTTTGACTGAGCTTTCCCACGTGTACATACACTTGCATTTATATTTCATATATATTTTTGTGACAGTTTAACATTTATGTTCAGATCTTTGAAATCTATGTTGATTGTATTGTGTTTGATCTGCCAAACAAATATAAATCTAGGTATTCATTCACTCGGACATGACTTATCAGCTTCCTTATTTAAAGGCTGGACCTATTACACTTGTTTCCAAAGTTTATAGTTGTATTTTTGGGTTCAACTAGAATTGATGTACATGTTTAAATTTCCCCAAAACACAATTATCTACTCATACCGTACATCCGTATTTACTCACTGTCTGAAACGCTCTATTTAAGCTCATGTGTCTTTAAGACCTGCCTCCTGATGATCCCAGTGTGCTCTGATTAGTCAGCTCACCCACTGATTGGTTTGATTGGTCAACTGCCAGAGCAGCATTCAAGTTCTGCCCCCACACTGGTGTGGTATCAGTTTGATCCAGAGTCATTAAGCTCTCTGTGTGCTGTGTGAAGGTGTGCCAAGCTTGCCAGTAGGGGGGCAATAAGGACTGTGTTACCAGATGACATCACCTTGTAACAGAGAAAAGGGCTGGAATTCCAACCAGGCGTTCCAGGCAGCTGAGAAAAGTGGTCTCTGGCGTGCATTTTGGATATGTGTATATGCACAAAAAGTTACATAACAAAGCCAAAAAATGAAAGAATAATATACCCAACAGACAACCCAGCATCTATGTGTTTACATTAAAGCCCCAAAGCCCCCATTTGGTGACCCCTTCAGGACCCGCTTTTGAGAAATGCTTCTGTATATTGTCCATCCCAACAGCGACATGAAACATGCACCCATAGTGACATCACAACCACCTTGACCACTCTGTCATGGTGGAAGCACAGACATATTGCCTCTAATAGAGAACAACAGACAACCCAGCATCTATGTGTTTACATTAAAGCCCCAAAGCCTCTTTTGGTGCCCACTCTGGGAACTGCTCTTGAGAAGTGTTTCTGTTTATTGCCCCCCCATCCCCGAACAGTGCAATGAAATATCCACCCATGGTGACATCACAACCACCTTGTGGATCTTGACCACTCCAACATAGAGAGAACAACAGAAAACACGACATCTATTCGGAATAGTTTTGCAGCTCAGCTTCCACATAAGGGAGTGAAAAGGGAGTGAGAAAGGAGTGAAAAGGGAGTCTGTTTGAAACATTAACAATGCTTGCATAATACATTACGTTTTCTTCCCATGCTAACCCTCCCTCTCATTCTCCTCTCCTCTCAAGTGCATGTGGTGAGAGTCTCCGACAGTCAGCTCGCAGTCACGATGAAGACAGAGCAGCTGGAGGTCAGAGCACAAATCACCTGAGTCACTCTATCAGATTTGAACAGAGAAATATTCATATATATGTGTCCGTACCAGATGAATGAGGCTGTGCGTGGCCTTCCTGGTGACTCTCTGCTGACTCTCTTCAGCCTCTCCTGTCCACTTCAGGAAAAAAATAGCCCCGTTGTAGCTCTCGCCAGTCTATCACTTCTGTAATATGGCCATTATTGGAAAGTTCCACAGCAGCTCGCGGTTTAAATTGTGTCTGTCTGCTCTACGAGACGACAGAGTGTGGGAGCTTATGAGGACAGCACAGTGAGATGTGTCAGGATTTTACTCGCAGAGACTGGGAGAGATCTCTGCCTCAGTGTGTGTGTGTGCACGTGTTATGCTGTGTGTGTGTGTGTGTGTGTTAGAGAGAGAGAGAGAGAGAGAGAGTGGATGTTGACGCAATTGTCACCAACTCTCAGCAACAATGGCAAACAGTAATGATGATGCGCTCAGAGCTCAGGTTATGAAAGGCTAATAAAGGGAGGGCGTCTTGCAGCTTGAGGGTAAGTGGACTTTGGGGTTGACTGAAACATACTCGATTGATAGATTGATTTAGCCTCCTAAAATGAAACAAAGTGGTGCGTTCCTTCAGCAGGGAGTCTCATGGGAGAGTCTTTGGGAGGGTTTTGTTTTAGTGAAAACCCACAGAAAACTGACAGCTTTTTCTTTTTCCAGAGTCGCATGCTCTCCTGTCTACTGTTCGGCACAAATGTCAGCGTAATTCATATAATTAATCTGTGACTTCAGCTTCTATTATGCCTCTGCATTGATAATTAGTAGTATAAAGCCTACCAGTACATTTTAATAACTCACATACTCCCAGACGGGCTATTATTATTAACGCTAATGATAATAATAATAATAATGGCATTTTTTCCACACAAAGTAAATGATGTTGTCAGAAAACGAATATGTATAAAAAAAAAAAAATCAGTAACACTTTATTTGAACCATGCTACATAACTGTAGCAGCATACCATAAACATGTCATGGAAGATGCCAGTAATGTAAGATGTGTCAGCTCATCACATGCGTATTTCTGATGTGATCTATCGTACGCCATCAGACATTATGACACCTGTCATAACCATGACCTAATAGCGGATTACTGTATTAGTAGAGTCTTCCCAAGCAAACCTATATGTCTAATGTTCATGGTTATGTAATATGACATGTCAAACACCACAACTCTCTCTACCAAGGTTCTGGTAGCTAATGCGTTAATGGGCATACCTGCCTTTAGACAGTCCAGAGGGTGATCAGTGCAGTACCATTTATCAGTCACATCATGAACTGAACATCACATTATCATAGATACTTGCACTTCTGCCAGTAACCAGCTATCTAACATTATGGGATGAATCAGTGAACTGGTGAGCCACCATGGTTAGAACAACACCGCATTTTAAATATGTTATATGTTTTTAATTTGGGCAGAGTATCATTTGAGCAGAAATGACAAGTTGAAACAATAATAGAACTCCTGACAAATGAACTGTAGATGAAAATATAAACCAAATATCCTCAACGGATGCTGAGAAGCTGAACCTACTACAATATCCTGAGATATGCCACTCAAAACATGAACATGCTCACTTTCCCAGTGAGCTCTGCAACAAAGTCATTATTAGCTAATTATTGTAAAATCCAACATTTTCACTCATTTGACCCATGTGTCTCCCCGGATGCACCATTTACCATGGCAGTATTTAAGACAATACAATACAGTAGATTACTGGCATATTCCCATATTTCATAAACTCACCCAGTCAAAAAAAATCATGTTTAAGGTGGTAGTAACTACAGGCTCCTGTAGATGGCGCTGCACAAGGATGATGGGGCTATAAATACCTGGGGTGTGTGTGTGACAGGATTCATAGATTGAGAAGAGGTGGTACAGTGCAGTGAATGACTCGTTCCATGTGTGGAAAATGGCTCCAAAGCAGATGTTAACGATTGGCTGAAAGGAGTGACTGCATTTGGGCGTGTCAAAGACCATAGTGTGAAGGAAGTAGCTGAATCTGCAGGTGTATGGAAGCGTACGGTCATACGGGTCTACCAGCAGGGGCTATAATCCCAGTCTACAGGAAATTTCCTTAGAATTGTGCCAGGGAAGGTATCCACCAGATCTGGCCCAACTATGCAATTCTTTGATACAGGAGTGTCTGAACATTGATGTGGCCTACATCCAGAAACTTGTCCAGTCCATGCCAAATCCAATCACAGCTGTTATTCGTTCTTGTGGAGGCTTTATATGCTGTTAGGTACGTTTCAGTCACAGGTGCCTAATGTTTTGTCCACTTAGTTTATTTCTAATAAATAAGGACACTGAAACTCCAATGAGAGTCACTGCTTCCATGACTTGATCATCACAGTGAAACACATCATCAACAAAGTGCTTTAATTGTATGTGCACAGTAATGTACAGTAGGGAAATGTTTGTACTATAGGCCAGTCGATATAAATGTCAAACACTGTGTTATCTGTGTCAATAATAAAAGTAGTTTCACCAAGTACGAGGTCTAAAAAGTGAACACACACATGCGGGCACACCTGCACACAGACCTGTTTGATGTATCTGACATAAACCCTTAGAGTCACTTTTCTGTGTTTGAGTAGAACTCTGTCATCTGCACTCTCAGTCTGCAGGGATCTTCCTCAGTCATCCTGCCACAACCTCAGCCTGCGAACCCCGGTCTCTATATGTGGCAGCGATAGCAGGCACACCTGTGTCCATGACCTTACAGGGAGCAGAAAACAACAGGAGCTGTGCCCTAAGAGGCCCAGAAAAACTGATATTCTATTCTGGACCCCAAACCCACAAAGACACAGACATGTAACATGGGAAATGTAGAATTACAGAATAAAAAGGTAAAAACAAAGTGAAACAACAAAAAAACTCCTGTTTCCTAAACAAGGACTAAGCCTAGCCCTGGACTACTTTGCAAAAAAATAAATTCTTATTTTTCTAATTTGAGATCGTTTTAAGCTAATATTAAGATTATTCAACTTATTTCTAGACAATTTCACGTTTAAAAATGATTTTACCCTTATTAGACTTTTTCTTTGTTGTATAAAGTTACATAATTCTGTTCATCAAAACCTCTGAAACTATAATATGTCGATACAATAAGCTTACCTGGACTTGCATGCCAAACCAGTCACAGTTGTTATTCGTGCTTGTGGCGGTATTACATGCTGTTAGGTACGTTTTAGTCACAGGTGACTAACGTTTAGTCCAGTGAGCTTATTTCTACCAAAATATGTGAATAAATAAGCACAACTCCAGTGATTTGATTGTATGTGCACACCAGGGTACAGTAGGGAAATGTTTGTTCTACAGGCCAGTCGATATAAATTCTTATTCAAAGCACATCTCAAATAACACTGTGTTACCTGTGTCAATAAGAGTAGTAACCTCAACTTTTGATTCAAAGTTATGAAGTACAAGGTCGAAAAAGTAGAAACACATGCGGGTGTATAATATGCTGGTACAATAAGCTTACCTACAAAAATTCCACCAAAAACAATCCACATGCGCGAGAGATGTACTTGTGGCTTGCTTCCTCTATGGACAACAACAATAAAGACATATCTTTTGAAAGACTCAGTGACCTCTAGTGGGTTTTTTAGCCTAATGTACCTCTGCCGATTGGTAGAGATGACACAATCAGGTTGAGTCAGGTTCAAAACTGTCTCCATAAGATATAATGACTCAAAATGTGCTCTACCAAAAAGTTGAGCACAATGTTAAAAGGTTAAAGCAAAAAAGCAGAAGAACCTTTGGAAATAAGTTATAAATTAGCTTAAAAGTATCTCAAAATTAAACTTTTAAGATACATCAACTAGATATAAGATTATTTCACTTGGCAAGATATCATTACTTGGAGTGTATGTAGCATTCTGTATGAAGACTCTCCAATACAAAGGGAAATGCAGTTCAGAACTAGGCTTAATCCCGGTCCGGGAAAAAAACATTGAAGATATAAAGACATCCAAACAATGCTCCAACCAGGCATCTCATTCCTCCTTCTACTGTAACACAGAGAAGGCTTAGAAGTGCCAAGCCACAGGGATTTCAGCCTGTGAACTCCTGGATCAAGCTCATTTATTTAAACTGTATTTCATATAATATATTTGCCCTGATAAATAAGTGCATTCACATTTTTGCTTTGATCATAATTTATCTCCTTCCTCTCAAGGTCAATACATGCAATCAACTCCAGTAATGATGGTTTCTTCTGCTCCAGATTCTGACCTGAGAAGACTTGCACCTCTAACAGTTATTCTCTTTCAGCTTGCGCTGTTTTATAGATATTTCCCTTCTTCTACTTCACTGCTAATTTGCATAGACTCACTGGCAGCATTCTGGTCACACTGACACCAGAAAAAATAAAGCACCCTAAAAAGTAATGAGGGGAAAATAAGGCTGTAATGTCCAAATAGGCAGCGTCCAGTCTTGGTGGCAGGTGGTGTTGTGCCAGTTGCCATGGAAATGTGGAAATATTCAATTTGACAAGCAAGTGAAGCAGATCAGTGGCCCTGCCAGTCTATCAGTTTCCTCTCTGAATGGATGTAGCTTTATGATTAGAAGGGTGAAGTGTGGGGCTAACCAGACCTGACTAGCTCAGCTGAGAACTATTCAAATCTCAGCCTTCATGAGAAACGTTCAAAAGTGCTGGAAATCGGCAATGCAGGAAATAATTATAATATAATTATATATTTTTTATATAATAACTATATACTAATCGAAAAAAGAATAGTTCCCAGAAGGAAGTGTGGGATTGCAGTGCTATTGGGAAGGAAGATAAAGCTTACCAGGAACAATAAATGATGATAAATTTAGACTGATATGGGCAATATTTATTGAGCTACAGTAGTAGTATGGTGTCTGGCTGCCATGTTTGCTAACGCAACATGCCAGACGTCTCGGCATGAAGTTGTAGGTCTTCCTAATGGTAGGGGTGGAGGTGGAGTGACACCAGGCCTTCTGGACATGAGACAACAAACTGTTCATCTTGGCGCTGACCACGGTGCCTCCACACACAGATTTGTTGGTCATCTCCAAGACAAAAGCGGGACTCGTCACTGAAGATGACCCACTGTCATTCTGAGTCAATCCATGACAGTCTGGCACGACACCATTGCAGTTTTTGGCAACGTTGATGTGGTGTTAAGGGCAGTCATCGTAATGGTCTGTGTGCATGTAGCCCTGCATTGTGCAGCCATCTGACAATCGTGCTGGCACTAACAGGATGACTCATGGAGTACATCACTGCTCACTGAATGTCCGCAATTGTTGCTGTTGGGTCAGTCAGGTACAGCAATAAGGCTCGTCCTTTTGGTCCATTCAGCATCAAGCTTTCAGATGCAGTGACAAATAAATAAATAGAACATGACACAAATAGAGACCAGCATTTGTCCTGACAGCAGCAATATAATATTTCTATCTTGTGTCACCGTCTGTGAAAGAGAGAGTGATTACAAAGAGTGGCTTAACTACTGTTCATTCATAGTCAGGCCTGTCTTAATTTAGAATTGGTGGGGGGTAGGGGGGCTGAATCAAAAGGTTTTAGCATCAGAGCTCACGAAATTAATCCCCTGAATGGATATCTCGCTGCTTCGTAGCACATTGAAAGCTCCCCATTACTTACAGTCTCTCTATGAAGCAACTGCAGACTTGTAATTAAAGATTCGCTGGTGATTCTGTACAAAGGAAAGCCATTCTTTCTACCTCCTAACAAGAGATTGTTTATCTGACGTGGCACTAATTGCCATATCGCTGCCTTTCAGAGATATTTTCCGAGTTTGAGTTGGTCCTCCTAATGCATATGTAATCCCAGAATGGATTAGGCTTAATGCACTTGTTTTAGACCAGCTGTGGATCAAAAACAGCCAAAACTGGCTTTGTGCTTTTCAGAAGTGTGGGCATCGGGACACTGGTGTTGCTCCATTCTAGAGAAATTAGCAGAAATTCAAATCATCAGAACTGTTCAAATACGTCCATGGTGTAGGCGTACACGTCGGTAATGAAGGGTTACATTCTTAAACCATTAAACTGGCCAGTCAGGAAGTGTTTCTCTCTGTGGTATCTGGGCAGATAAACTCTAATGTGTTAGATTAGTCAGCATAATTGCAGAGGAATCAACCAATCAGATTACACTTATCATCAAAACAATAGTTGCACCCAAAAGGAACTGACCGACAGGAATGAAACTTGGTGGGTGGGTTTGACATTGTGAGACATGCAAATAATTCAAGTTTTAAGCTTGGCCGTGCATGTGATATAAGCAACGACAGGCCTTATCGCTGTACCATTACGATGACTGCCCTTAACACCACGTCAACATTGCCCATGACTGAAATGCTGCCGTGTCAAACTGTCGTGAAGTGGCTCAGAATGGCAGCTGCATTCAAGCTGCATGGGATGGATTATCACAGGACAACATTAGGAACCTCTATGACTCCATGCTGATGTGTGGCTTGTTGGGTTAGTAAACATGGCGGTCCGATGGCATACTGAGAGACACTACTTCTGTATGTGTAGCTCAATAAATATTGCCCACATCAGTCTAAATTTATCATCATTGATTATTCCTGGTAACCTTTATCTTCCTTCCCAATAGCATTGCAGTCCCACACTTCCTTCTGGGTTCAGCTATTTTTTGACAATGAGTGTATGATTTCTAACAGGTGGGACCAATTTCATGAGACATTGTTCTAGGCCTCCTGGAAGTCTGAAAAATGTCACTGACTGTAAATGTGATTAGCAGACTGATTAACGAATTGAAAACAATGGCAGCAGCTCTGTAGAGCAGTCACTGTGAAACCTACGTTTAAAATATGGCGTCACATGAGTCACAAGCTAGCAAGTAAAACATGACATGTCTTTTAGAAGGCTAAAATAAAGTCTGTGTTTAATCTACAATGACTAAACAGTTGTAGTTGTTAGCTTGCCATTAGCTTAGCGCTAACAAACTACTAGCATTCCATAGGGCCACTGACAGAAATTAGCATATCATAGAGGTGGCCTTTTTTAACCTAAGAGTTTTAACCTATATAGCTTTAAAAGTCCATGTTCAGTTTGCTATTATTACATCCTTATCAATAGTACATATAACAGCTCAGAAGAATGGTGTAGCGTCACTGGTCAATTCTCTGGGGTCTGTTACAAGCTCTGGACAAAATATCACATGGATGAAGCAGCACAGCTCCCTTCTCAGCCTTTTCAGAACAGCCAGTTTCTGAGTGTCTGTTCCTTTAGAAGATAATGAGTCACTTCACACGCGGTACTCTGTCTTCTATGGGGTGTCCCAACACCAATACACATTCTCATTTTACTATCACCTTCTTTGTGTGTTGATCAGATGAAGCTTATCTTATAGATATTCAGCTAGTAAACTAAGTATTCTGGTATTCTGGATTCTGCAGCACCGATAACGCCAAGAACTATCTAGAGCACTACATCTTTGTTAGTGTATTACTTTCACTGTTTAACCATTAGTTTACTTCACTTTAACCATTAGTTAGTGCTAAACAGCCAAAGAAACTAAGAGCAGAATTATTTTTAAATACTTACATTTCCATCGTCTGCAGTTTTACCACTGACAGTTGCCATGGATGTTCAGCTGCTCTTGCTTCAAAGAGAACAGATTTGGTGGATGCCTTCCTTGGCACAATTCTGAGAATTTCCTGTAGACTGGGATTTTAGCCACTGCTGGTAGACCCGCATGACTGTACCCTTCCATACACCTGCAAACTCAGCTACTTCCTTCACACTATGGTGTTTGGTACGCCCAAATGCAATCAGTCCTTTTAACCAATCATTAACATCCGCTTTGGAGCCATTTTCCACACATGGAACGAGACATTTACTGCACTGTACCACCTCTTCTCAATCTATGAATCCCATCACTCACACCCCTCAGGTATTTATAGCCCAATCATCCTTGTGTAAGATGGGGCTATACACCATCTGCAGTAGCCTAAAGTTACTACCACCTTAAAACACAAGGTGGCTTATTTTTGTCTGGTAAGTTTATATAACATGAAAGTTTAGAATCTGCACCTTCAATGCAGTTTCAATGAGTTAAGAGTGATAAATGAATATGGACTTATGCCATGCTTGTGGCGATATCTGTGACTTAAATTGGTCCATATATATCAACTGCAAATAAATAAATGATTAGCTCTCTGTACTGCTGCATTAAACTCAAAGATTCTGTTCACAGGCTTCAAAATCATTCTGTGTTTGACTCCTGCTGGGCTCAGGAGCTTAAGCTCTGGATGCAGACTGGTAGAGGTCATCCTGTGAGATCTACTGGTAATGATGGATAATACAGCACTGGGTTGTTTCCTCTGCTACAGTTGGACAGAGGCTCATGGAAGAGTAAGCAGAAGCCCCGTTGACCTCAGGGACAGGGAGAGAAAATAGACTTTCAGCCGTCAATCCTTCCCCAAGTCCCCTTGAGTCCAGGCGGCCAAAGACTGAGATTTCACATGATGCAAAATGAAGCCCAGGCTGGTAAGAGCTAGGCAGGGAGGATAAGTTGCCTCTGTGTCACCCAGAAAAAAAAAATGAAATGAAAAGCCTTCATCTCATGGGCGAATGAAAGCACAATCACTCACAGATACATATTCATTTGATACAGAGAGCAATAAAACGACAAACGTTAAAATGGAAAGACGAACTGCCAACAAGCTAAGCTGGTTTGACAAGGCAGATCGAATAAAGATACTGATGGGACGCAAGCACAGTGTTATACAAGTCAGCTTAGCTGCTCTATATACAGTAACCCTTCAGAATTATTGGCACTCTTGATAAGGCGAAAGCTAGCATTTGTCACAATTATTGGTCCCCTGCATTTGCATTCTTCCATTGCAAAAATAACAGCACTAGACTGTCCCTTTTAATGCTTAGTTCTTCATGTTGTGGGAGAACACTTATAAATGGATCCAGGACTCCTCTCCAAGCATTCTGAGACTCCTCCCTAAACAACCTCTCCTCTCAACTCTTCAGACCTCAGATCAGATCTTTTGCTCAGACCAAAAGCCATAAATAATTGCCTAAACATTGTGATCCATCGCTGGGTGCATTTGGAGGCATGTTTAGGATCATTATCCTTCTGGAAGATTTAGCCATAGCATAGTGTTAGCATTCTGGTAGAGCCAGGCTTTAGATATGAATCTGATATAATGATCTGATGTTGGTCTAGAGTCCATGACACTGAAGTTTAGAGTCTTATTCCATATTTACTGGTATTTTACTCTGTATTGGTAATCGATAATGTAATCAAGAGCATTCCTTTCTGTGTATCTGGGTGTCTTGAGAGTTTCTGTGGAAGGTTGGAGGTAATAGCAGTAAAAGAGAATTATGTAAGTGGTGTAGCACGGTAAGAACAACTGGTGCCTGTAGATAACTCTCTGTGGATAAAGTATGGCCTTGTGACACTTCTGACCAAGCGTCTTTTGGGACATCAACAAGGTCATGAGGGTGATTAGAATGGTTAAGCATGACATCAACCAACTCCGACTGGTCGAGTACTGGGAGTGCTGGGTTTATCTGGAAGCCCCGGAACAGAGAGAGGTTTGAGGTTACAGAGAGAGGTTTGAGGTTACAGAGAGAGTTTTATGGCAAAGTAGGGCGGGAGAGTTTTGAGACGTTGTTTTTAGGAAGACCTATAGCCTGGGCCTCATTGGAAGGATGAAAACTTGGAGCCTCCATACCTTGCAAAGAATGACTGATTGTTACTTTAATAGTTACTTTAATACAGAAGTCGCTCAGTTATTTTGATTTTACTTTGATGACTTTTCTCATGTACTTAGATTTTTTTTCCATCAGTAAACAGTAATCTTTATCCTTTTTTATCTTCTTTGTTCACCTTTTCATATGATTGTTTATCCTTTTTGAGCACTTACAGAAAACCTGTTTTTAGCCTGGTAAATTCTTTGAATAAACTCAGTGCTTAAACAACATTTTTGGACTCACAATTCACTCACAATCACTGCAATACCATGTATTCCAACAAGATTTTCAGATGTATTGCAACTGAAACTTCCACACAAAGCTGTAGATCCACCACCTTTCTTCACTATGGGCACTGGGCTCTATTCTATATCACTCTTACACTACACCATTGTAGTTTGCACTCTTTTCTTCTCATCAGACCATATGAACAGGATACGAGTTCGAGTGACATTTGGTGAATTTCAGGTGCTATGTTTATGGGTTGCAGAGAGTAGAGGCTTACCGTATGTTGAGACAGGTTGCAAGTACTGAGTGGCCACATTTGGGGCATTCCAATGCTCACACTCCAGAAAACAGACAGGGGTCATGGCAACAACAGAGACACGTCCAAAACCCAGAAACCAAGAACCACAAACTAGGAGACAAGACAGGGATCAGCAACACAGCACTGCCAGTATAAATGACACATAAATGAGACCTCACAAACTAACAGAACAAACAGAGGGGTTTAAGTAGCAGTCTTAATGAGGCAATGATCATCAGCAGGTGTGAGCAATGGGTGGAGCAGGTGGAGAAAGGGAGTAGCCATGTCAAAAGGCATGTGCAGTACCAGGCAGGTCCAGGAGGAGGTAGTATATGACACCTCATCAGCTGTTCCAAATAGTTTTCATTCTCACGTGACTCCCATGGAACTCGCAGCTCACACCACATATCTTGCAGCCGGTGACAAAATCTCATTGTCAAGAGCGGGAGTGGGCAGTTAACCAATCCCATGCATGTGGGAGCGAGATAACATATACATTTCGATAATCCTGTAAATTAACAATCTACACTCATCATCAAAGGAATAGGTGCACAAATAGCTGCACCCAGAAGGAATCAACCGACAGGAATGACCCTTGGTGGGTAGGTTTGACATTCAAGTTTGACTCTTGGCTGTCAGCAAGGACAGGCCTTATCGCTGTACCTGACTGACCTAACAGCTACGATAGCAGACATTCAGCAAGCAGTGATGCCCTCCATTAGTCATCCTGTTAGTGCCAGCACCATTGTCAGACGGCTACACGACTACATGCATGCAGACCGTTACAATGACTACCCTTAACACCACGTCAACGTCACCAAAGACTGCAACTGTGTCATGCCAGACTGTCATGGAGTGACTCAGAATAGCAGCGGGTCATCTTTAGTGACGAATACCACTTTTGTCTTGGTGGAGACGACCAACAAATCTGTGTGTGGAGGCACCGTGGTCAGTGATGAGTAGTTTGTTGTCTCATGTCACACGTCCAGAAGGCCTGGTGTCACTCCACCTCCACCCCTACCGCACAATCTACAGGAACTGTGTGAGATATATTCAAGCTGCATGGGATGGATTATCACAGGACACCATCAGAAACCTCTATAACTCCATGCTGAGATGTTTGGCGTGTTGCGTTAGCGGAGAGACACTACTTCTGTATGTGTGGCTCAATAAATGTTGCCCATATCAGTCTAAATTTATCATTATTATTGTTCCTGGTAACCTTTATCTTCCTTCCCAATAGCATTGGAATCTGACCCTTCCCTCTCGGTGCAACTATACTGAACGGCATTACTGTGCTACAGAAATGGTGGAGCCTTTAGGTGGTCCGTCAGTATCAGCTGTGAAAAGTGCTCTTAAGAAAGATGAATACACCACAATTAAGCCCACTAAAGGCAGGTCTGACATATGGCAGTCATTTATAGTCATGATTACTACTGGAGAAAATCATTTAATCGTGAATAGCGTGTATCAAACATTGGAAGCATTTGCCCTTGCAAGGTACTGTGGGCTGGAATCACTCCAGCGCAGGCCTCAAGTTAGAAGTGTTTTGTAATTGTAGTTTTGGAAACTTGGTGACCACATGATATTCCAAAACTGTGATCCTCGGAGCATGTTTGTGCCTCTTAAATCATCCTCTCCGGTGTGTGGGAGCAGAAGACACTTTCAGGCAGGTTCATCACAGCTCCAAAATTACTGAATTATTGACTCAGTAGTGGAGATGACTACTCAGCTTCAGGCATGAGGCTATTATTAGAGTTAATGCCTGATTTATGAAGGTAGGCAACATTTTGTCTCATTTTATCTGTGCATTCTGTGCTCTTCCCTGTGATGATGGATGACTAACGGTGTTTGGCCTGAGTGTCACTTTATATTTGTACCCCAGCGAAACATGAAGCCATGAGTGACCACAAGGTTCTAAAAATGTACTTAAGCAAAGGTAAAACAAGAATAGATGCAAGAAGTTATGCATATAAGCTGAACACAAATTCAGCTACTTCCTTCACACTATGGCCTTTGGCACGCCCAAATGCAATCACTCTCTTCAGCCAATCATTAACATCTGCTTTGGAGCCATTTTCCACATATGGAACGAGACATTTACTGCACTGTACCACCTCTTCTCGATCTATGAATCCCGTCACTCACACCCCGCAGGTATTTATATGCCCATCATCCTTGTGGAGCGCCATCTGCAGGAACCTGAAGTTACTACCAACTTAAACACGCAAGGTGACTCATTTTTTGTCTGGTGAGCTTTTTAATCAGTTTATTATTAATTGGTTATTTAATCAAATGTTATATTTTAGGCTTAAGATTAAACTAATACATATTGTTTTTTATATGTTTTTCAAAGGCACCATTCACTCTGGAGTACGCTGTTGCGGCACTGTTTGAGGTACGAATATAGGCCATAATTAAAGATAACGGTTGCTGTACATGAATTTATAAGATTATGGGAGTGCTAATGTTGAGTTTGGCTCATGATCATTTGCATGAATAAGCTACACTGTACAGGCAAAAAGTATGTGGAGACATGACCGTTGCCCCTACATGAAAAGGACATCCCATTTCAGTCAGTAGTGTACTCCTGGCATCCACTAAACCCAGATTCGTCCATCAGACTGCTAGATAGAGAAGTGTGATTCATAACTCCAGGGAACATGTTTACACTCCTCCAGAGTCCAGTGGTGACGTACTTTACATCACTACATCTGACACATGGCATTGAGCAAAGTGACCTTAGGCTCGTGAGCTGCTGCTCAGGCATGGAAACCATTTTATGAAGCTTCCGACTCTCCTCGACTTCTTGTGCTGATGTTGCCTCGAGAGGCGGTTTGGAACTCTGTAGTGAGGGAGGCAACAGAGGATAGGCAATTACACACTTGGTGGGCCCACTCTGTAAGTTTGCATGGTCTACCGCTTTGTGGCTGAGATGTTGTTTCTAGATCTACTAGCAATCAAGATCAAGCAGGGAAGGAATTTCATGAACTGACTTGTTCCAAAGGTGGCATCCTATGACAGTTCCTTGTTTGAAGTAATTGAACTCTTCAGCGTGACCCATTCCACTGCAGGTGTTTGTCTGGGGAGACTGCCAGGCTGTGTGCTTGATTTTATACACACCTGTTAGTGATGAGTGTGGTTGGAACACCTGAACTCAGTAATTAGTATCCAGATGTTCAGAGTCTGTTCATAAATATTAGACTGCTCAGATTCATCAGCACTCTGTGGCAGGTTTTCTGCAACATCATAACCTGCAGGCTTCATTTGAATCTGAATAATCCCCTCTCAGACTTGGAGGACTGGGCATCGTGTGGTAGTGATTATGTTGTCTGTCATCCTGGTCAGTTCAGACAAGACAGACCATGAGTGTGAAGCTTCCATGAAGAATTAACATGGTTTGGAACCACATGAGCATGTTTTAAATGCATGTTTATTCCATTATAACATTTATATATTTATTTCATAATATTTTATACTTTCTATGTTGTTTTAAATGTAGATTTTAGTTCTCAGACTGTAGCAGCTTCATGGACCAGCTTGTTTTATGGTCTTCATGTTGTTGTTTTTTTATTTGGAGCACTTTTAGCTATGCCCCACCAACAGTGACCATTTACCGTATTACCAACTGTAGGAACTGGCTACACACTGCCAAGAACAAGCTAAACACCTCCCAAACTTGGACCATGACCATCACCCACTAGCCCAGACATCTTCAAACGGACCCTGATTCCAATCTCCGGTCCTGGATTTTGTAATAACTGGTCATTACCTGAACTGTTTAAGTAACGGGTTGACCACCCAGCTAACTGGTGTCATAGCTACCAGCAACTAAAAAATCCAGGACAGGAAACTGAATTCAAGGTCCAGATTTGAAAAACCCTACACTAGCCACTCGACAGTGGACTGGAAATACCCTTCACGAGTCCTATAAGCAAGGTCCATTACCAACAGATTGGAGCTTTCTTCATTCCCTTTATTTTACTCAAGGTGACATGACCCCTTAATGCTAATGTCACCTGCCTTTTTCTTAATCACAGCTCATGCACGGTTCAGTGTCTTTAGGGTTAATTCTGTAATGGAGGAGTTCAACCTTTTAGACCTGGAGGGATAAAATGCAGCCCATTAGCACGGCTGCTGGCCCCTACACCAAACCCAGTGAGGGATTCTGTGGAAATAATGGAGCCACTTGAGGTCAAGTTGTCTATGGCACCCTGGCCTAGCAAGTTCACCTACTCAAGAACAATGTGGCTGTAATTCACCTTAGATTAGCTCCTGTTCAAGATTTTTCTCACCACCTTTTTGGATTGGAACCATCGTTCTATCACATAGTTGACCTTCAGGGATGACAGAAGACTCTGGGCCAGATGTGTGAGTGCAGGGGCAGTGCAAAATGCCCTGACGTGACCACAATATGCAGCTGAAATGTACCTGAGATAAGTGTTCAATTTGCTAGGATGGCAGTTTATCATGCAAACTGCATGTAGCACTGTCCATTAACTGCTTGTGAGGCACAGGGTTTAAAGGAGGCCGTGAAATAACAACAAGCCCGAGACAAAAAAAACGTCACTCAGAGACTAAATACTGTATTTCAAACAGACATCTAAACCTGTACAGTTGAGACAGAGCTCCATTAGCAACTTTCCTCTCTTTGAGGCAGAGGCTGACTTCCTATTTGCCAGGTTCTTGTTCAAATTTTCCCATTCCACCTTAAATGGTGCACTAGAATGTAACTGCTTCACCATTTAAGATATAACAGGACAATATTGAACAAGAAGCCGGTGAATAAGTAGCTGACTGGAATTCTACACTACTAACTGCTTTGTAATGTATACACATATTGAAGTACTGACAATAAAACGACTTGACTTGACAACTGCTGTGTATGGTATACGCAACTGTTGCGTAATGTATGCGAAACCACTGCGTAATGTATGCGCAACTGCTGTGTGATATATGTGCAACTGCTGAGTAGGGTATGCGCAACTGCCGTATAGGGTATGCGAAACCACTGCGTAATGTATGCGCAACTGCTGCATAATGTATGCGCAACTGCTATGAGAGATATGCACAACTCCTGTGTAGTGTACGTACAACTGCTGTGTGATGTATGTGCAACTGCTGTTATGAGGTATGCACAACTGCAGTGTAGTGTATGCCCTACTGCTGTGTGATGTATGGGCAACTGCCATGTAGTGGATGCACAGTTGCTGTGTAGTGTATGTGCAACTGCATCATCGTGTGGTAAATCATGTAAAGCATGATTTGTCACACTGACATTTTTCCTCTGAACATCTGAAGTTTTTAAGGAGATGAAATACGACTGTTGCAACACGTATGCTAAAGCTGCTGCACACTGAATTGACATCATAACTCTGGTAACCCCACAAAAATACCCCACACAAACCAGCAAGCTTTGTCAAATGTGGTAGTTTAGAGGCTTCAGCAGTAGTAGGCAAGTAGTTTGAGTAGCTGGTGTTGGTATATGCTAGTCTTATCAGATAGTGTTGGTCTGTGATAGTGCTATCAGATGGTGTTAAGTAGACTTACTTAAACTTCAGTAAATCAAGTGGAATACAAGATCAGCTGCATATTCTATATTTCCACCCCTTTTTGGTGTAATCCTCAAGCATGTGCATCCCTCCATCAAAAAGCACATGCATGAGGACGTGCAATTTTCCACGCACAATGCATCTAGACCCATGCACCAGTTTCATACATAACACACGTCCAGTGCAAAAGGTTTCTTACACTGGGCCCTGAAGCCTTTTCAAGAAACCCTTTTGTGGTGACATGAAAAGCTGTTACACTGGCCGCTGATTTAGTAATGGGATGTTAAACTATGCTAGACTCATTTGCATTCGAGACTATGATCATTACATTAGTCAATTCACAGACTCAAGAAACAATGGCTCCTTGGCAGCGTGCTAAAATCCTAAAATAAGTCGCACACAAAGACACAGTGTGCAGACACTCTCTAACAGTCTTTTGTGCCTACGTCAATGACTCTGCGTGGGATGTGAATGGAACTCTGGGCGATGCAGGCCTGTAATTATGCATCCAGGCTATCCAGGCATATGTTGCGCAAACCTTTAAACCTGCTAGCTGGCGCTGTTTTCAAAGTCCTGATAAAAGTATGGTCCTTCATGTACGGGCACAGCAGTACAGTAATGACAACAGCTATGAAATGCCATCCCCTCTCTCTCTCTCTCTCTCTCTCTCTCTGCGTGAAAAGCCTGCAGCTCCTTGTGTTTTCTAATGAAGGTGAAGGTGAAATACCTGTTTCACCAAGACCCTAAAAAGATTCCACCTAGCTTCCTCCACCTCCATCTTCAACACTTAAACATGAGCTTGGGGTATCACCACTACTTCAGCTTACATATTTATATGTCCAGAAGAGTTCAGACTCAACCTCCCATTGGCTAGGCTAAGCTGCACCTGTCTTTGGCATCTTTTTGCTGACAATTAATACTTTGAATTTAGAACCATTGGACATTTGTCTTCCACATTTAACCCACTCGTGCAACGGAACACCCATGCACATGCTAGGGGGCAATAAGTACCCATGTCCAAAGCAGTGGGCAGCCCTATCCACAGTGCCCTATCCATAGTGTCTGCACAGAAAGCATTGCCAATGGACTAGCAGGCTCTGGAGCAGCTGAACATGGGCTTAAGGTCAACATGCCCAATGCCAAGAACAACACTGGGCTGTGCAGCAGTTTGAATCATGTTCACAACAATAATGGAGCATCATTCAATCTTCTTCTGGATGATTGCATCCAGAAATTACCATCCAACATCAGCACTTGACCACACTAACGCTCGTATGGATGAATGCAACATGTTCTTGGGTAAAGTCTTTCTTCGCTTTCTTGATTTCAGATAAGAAGCTTAATATCTACTGTACAACATATCAATGTCCAACGTCCAAAGTATCTCCAAAATGGCAACTTTACAGGAGAGGGCAAAAACCCAACTTAATTTGAATGTACATCAATGGAACCAGACTTTTTGCCAAGCAGTCTGAAGCCATTTCTGTTGGTCCATTCATCACGAAATGTTCACACAGAGTAAACATCAGCTGCTGTGTTCAAATGATGCATAAAAGTAAAAATAGACAAAAATGAAGATACATGTTTTTCTTTGGACAGCAACGATATTTGTGTGGGATTGAACCGAGCAGGTGCTGATGGTGGTTTTGTGCACAACATGACAAGGATCAGAGACGTAAATCCAGTCACGTCTACACATTTTCTCACTAGTGGTGTGTCTGAATCCGGTTCCACTCACAGTGATGCCATCTCTCCAGATGATAAAGCTGACTAGAATCCGAGGCTAATGGATCAGAGAACTGGATTTGAAAGTTTATTATTTGCACCGGAGTTAAACTATTCTGACCCTTAATGAGGTTTGCCTTTTCCAAAGCATCATAATTAATGAGAACCTCAGTAATGACTACTACGGTACCATCCAAATGTCAGAGATCTCCTTTCATTTACTTCATTTCCAGTCCAAATTGGTCATTAGGTACATGTTCTTCTCCAGGAGAGTAGATACAAGATATTCCACTTGGAATTCAAAAAAGTATTAAAAGATACAGAGTAAAATGGAACTCATAACAACTAGGGATCCACCAATACCACCTTTTCCATGCCAATATCAATATATAATCCATAAATATAGGCTGATACCAAGTACCGATACCGATACTAACTCTATCTAACCTAATTAACCTGTAAGTCCTGATATCTAGTGATTGCACAATGTGCATCAATATTGTTATTGGATGATATATTATTATTCTTCTTTTTGGTATACGTTTAATAACTCGTCCTATAGTTTTCAAGATATTCACACTGTTCCAACTCCAGAAATTTCAGTCTGATGAGGAATGGTGGGCTTGTATACAGCTTTTAGATGCGACTTATGGCTTTCGGAAAAACATCATTAAATTCTGACCATCTAGTGTACTTCTGTTCAACTGACGGACACCATTTTGCATACACTCATCTGTTTCTGTCTGTCTCTCCCCCCCCAGCCCCATCTCTCTTTCCTCCCATAGTGTCCCAATCGTTTTCACCGTCAATCAAAGCCTATTGTTTCCTTTAACCTACAGCCACCAAACTGCATGTACTCACTCAGGCCAGATCCTTATACTCTAATCCACAGACATACTGACCTGTACTCCTCTATGTGTTGCTTATTTATCACTCATTCCTCTCATAGCAACCACAGCCTAGCAGAAAGTGGGAACCATTTAAACTGTGCAACATTCCATGTTTCTTTCAGGAAATGCACTTTTCTGGTTCTTCTTGGTACATGTTCTTTTTCTGCTAACTCATTCAGCATTATTCAAGATATTGACACGGTTCAAACTCCAGGATGTTTGGTCTGGTGTGCTTGTATACAGCTTTTTGTTCAGAATTTTCGGAAAAACAGACGCACACGCCCATCTACTGTATTTTTGCTCAACCGACAGATACCATTTTGCATTGGGGGTCTATCTCAGGGAAGACCCCCAAGCTCAAATTCACGGACATATTGACCCGCACTGTGTGTTGTTAATTCATCCCTCGTTCCTCCCATACACTCCCAATTATTTTTAGCAACACCATCAATGATTGGCATTTACTTGTTGGATTATATATTATTTTGTTGATTTACCATTATAGAATATTTAATATGTATTAATGTAGTATTAATAATAAGGACAGTTTTTAACAACTTAAGTAAATGTAAAACATTAGTATTCTACAAAACAGCTAAAAACAGAACTGAACAGTATATAGATAAACCTGTGGTGTATACATGTGAGCACACAGCAGCTTCTCTGGCTCAGCAATAACATCTGAAATCTCAAGTCATGTGTGTCATACGTGTGCGTCTTGTTCACTCGCTCTACATCTCTGAGCATTAGTTTGCCAGAGTTTAGTAAATGTCACCGTCATTCACATTATCAGTAGCAGCGACCTTCAGCACTCGTTTAACGGCTTGGTTGAAGCCGTTGCTGACTGCTGACCAGAGGAGGCGCACCGCAGGCGGGGCTAGTGGACACATGAGCCTGGCTAGCATGCTGCTACATAAAGACCAAGAGTCTGGCAGTTCCTCCCACTCTCTCAGTACCAATCTGAACTAACATTAGCTCAGACTGTAAGAGCTACACAGCAGCGGATGAGTGATTAATGAAAGAAGCAGCTCAGACTTTCCGGTGAGCGGCTCCCGTTAGCTTTTGTTATGTTATGTTCTGTCTATAAGCATGGAAAAGTTAAGCATGGAACAAACCATACAGTTTAAGCTCAATGTACAGGGCATCTCAAAGTAAGGAAACAGCCATATAAAGTGAAAACAGTTTGGCTGAAGGTGATCCAGTTTTAGACATGCGATGGGGGGTGACTTCTTGAATGGTGGATAGCATCTTGAATGCTGCAATCTTGGATTCAACTTCAAGGGTTTTTTTTCCTAATGGGAAGGTAGGTGTGGGACATCATCAGACTAGTAGAGAATTTCACCAGAAAACAAGTGGTGTGCTTCATGTAACTACAATGTAACCTTCAAGATGGCTGCCATGTTGGTGACCGACCTAACAGGTTTCCTCCTTCCCCCATAGCTTGTGTCTACAATTGGATCACCGTCTGCCAAGCCGTTTTCAGGTTATATGGGTGTTTCCTTTTGTTTGAGACACCCTGCACTAAAGATACTGAACACATCATTCCTTGTCATTTTAATTTAAAAACATTTTGAGTTATTCCAACCAAAAAACTCAATTTAACGTTATCTTTTAAATCGAATTACACTACTTTTTCTTATGAAATAATATTGATCAATAAAGGGTTAACCCTTAGTGTGAATTATGGTCTCTTGCCAGTACAGACCCACATGAGCAGCAAATGGCAACAGATTAAACTGTAATAAGTAGATGCAACTCAACAAATGGCATTTAAGTGTATGAAATCATCAAAAACGTTATCTTACCTTAAAGCAGTTGAGTAACATGTGGAATATGTTTAATTTTATGTACAACAGGCTTAATTCGTTTAAGCTACAACTGAAAACTGAGCACATCCACGGGTGTTTCTGTCCATCCTTCCACTGTTAGAACACCTCTCGATGCTATGGGTCAGAAAGGATGTGTAGCTGTCAAGAAGCTCTTCACTGAAAAAAGTAAAACACTAAAACACAAAGAGGCTACTGGCATTCCCAGTATAACGGACACGTCACTGATTACTTGGATTGCAAGTAGCCGAAAATGCAGCCTGAACTTCTGCAAGCCTTAACTTTAGAAGTGTGGAAAAATATCCCTGCAGATTTCTTGGAAAAACTGAAAGTAAGTTTCCCAAAAAGATGGGAAGCTGTAACAAAAGCAAAAAGTGGACAGTAGATATTGAGAAACTGACTTCAGGGTAATTTTCAGCTTATTTCCTGACACTAAAAATTGTGCTTAATGGGCATTTTGAAACTGGAAATGAAAATCTCTGACTTTTGCATTGTGCTCTAATTCTGGCTTCAAATGGCAAAAACAAGCACGGTTCTGCATTCAGAATCTTCAACAGAATTCCCAGATCAGAGCTGTGGTAGAATATAGAAACAAAGAAAAAACAACCAACCAAACAAACAAACATATGTTTTTATTTTTTTATTCAAAAAACTTCAAAATAGGTTTCAAGTTCAAGAAAGTAGAATAAGCTTAAACACAATGCAAAGCATCATATACAGACGGATAAAATACATTTTATATACTGCAGACGAGCCAGGTCGGGTATTACATATGTACAATATGTAAACTTGTATTTACAATCTTTTTTACATTTACAAAAAAAGCTTTGTTTCTATTTTCTCTTTGTATATATATAGATATTTTTTTTCTTATATTCCCCACTAGCATTTGTACTACAATAATGAAAAACATTTACAGATCTGTCAATCCATTTTCTCTTTTTTATATTACAAATGTATTTCCAAAAAATATATATCTCTGTACAAAAAGCTTTTTTATTTTTTTGTTCTTTTCATTTGTTTGTGTCTCCTTTCTCCTTGCGTAATTCACACCAGGCCAGTCCATTTTCAGGTCCTCTCACATTTTGTACACTCGCTTTTCAACAACAACAATAACAAAAAAGGAAAAAAAAAAGAAAAGAAAGAAAAAAAGAAACAAACCCTTTTGGTCAAAGAGCGTCTGACTGCGTCCCTTGAGGCTTTGGCTAGACAGAGTCCTGGAAAAGTCACTCAAGGTTGGGCACTTCTCTCTTGCTGAGCGGAGAGGAATGCATGGGTCGTTTTTGGGTTCTCTCGTTTTGCTCAAAGGGAACCGTTAAAACAGGAGGATTCTGGGAAAAAAGTGCATACTGAAAGATTCCCATTACTGAGTCCAAGGATTCTTTATGGAATTATTAGAATACATACTCTGGGGATTAAAAACTATATCCATATAGGTATATGTACAATTCAAAATATATCTCATAATATGGATAAAGATCTTTTCTCTGGGACATTCTGAGATCTGAGAAGGTGATTATTCGATTCGCTGCCTTCTACGAGCCTGTGAGGAGGACTAGATACAGGAACTATGAAGGTGATGATATTGAGCCACTATACAGGCAATTCAAAGAGCTGATATACATTCAGTGTAATGTGGGCAATTTGCATGTGAATGCTGCTTGTACGTCATCCATATAAGGCTTGTGGCTCTGACCTTCATGAATGAGATGTGTACAAACAACAGATACCTGAAATGTAGCCATAGGAAGCCTCAGGAAAAAGGCCGGGGTGTGGTGATGGGTGTGGGGGTGTGGGGGTCAAATTCAACCTTTTTTTTGCGTTCTAATGAATACAAAAGAGGGAATACCACAGATACTTCACCAGCAGAACACAAGCAGCTTGGAAAACCAGAAGCTGTTGGGAACGTCTGACACTTTAACTCAATGACCCGATTGTAGAAGAGTAATCAGGCCCTTAATAGCCCCCCAGGAGAGGCAAGGAGGCCTGGTTGGAGGTGATAAAGGCAGGCCCGAAGAGTCAGCCTTTTTCATTGCTGCTGGGAAATATGAGGGTCTCTTGCATCACCTCTCTCTGCACAGTGAGACATCAGTGGTTTGCTAGTAGTAGTAATGCTTTCAAAGCACTTATATATATATATATATATCGCCAAAACATATATCATTCTTAAGTGTTATACAGTATATAATAGCTCAAAGCTATAGAATAAAGGCAGCACATGATCTTCCACTTTGGCAAAGAAGTACCGTGGATGTTATCCAAAAAATGCTAGATATTGTGGCACGTCAGAAGGATAAGACTAATGATTACAGCTATCATATATGTTCGGAAGAGAGATGTTTATTTTTTGGGTGGGGGGGGGATGGATTTCTAATGAGCAACAGATTGCCTGGAGCCTCTCCAACACATGGATCTATATGGATCTACTGTAAACCAATTCAGAGTTTTTTTTCAAAAGATCTAAGCTCTGTTTGCTTGCTCTCTTTCTCTCTCTTGCCCTCTCTTTCTCTCTCCCTCCCTAGTCATGTGTTTTTTCTTTTTTCCTCCTGGGCTAAGAATAACTCAAAGGCTTAACTCTCAGCCAAACACAGCAGAGCAGGAACCAGTGGCTTTGAAATTCTCCCCTGGCAGTTGACAGTTGTTTTTCGGAAATGCACCGATGTACAGTATCACAATGGTAAATAGGGAGCTGGGGAAAGACCAAGCCGTCTGTTAGCCAGATAACGTCTGAGAGGGTACCCAGAACAGTTGGTGCAACCGATGGGCAAGACCTCAAGGAGCACCACAGGTTGCCTGAATTCTTCTAAGCCTTTTTTTTCTTTTAGCACGAAACAGGAGATAACAAGAAGGTGAAAGGATTTCAGCACTCCGTCCCATCTAAAACACTAAGCCCTTCCGTCTGGAGTCCTCCTAAGGAAACCCTAACCGATAGACTGAACATTTTATTTCAAACCCCAACACTACAAACTGTTAAAGCAAGGCCATCCACCATTATGGACCCCTTTGCTTCTGGAAAACAGTCACCCTGGATGTATATCAGAACACGCCTGCATTTTAGTACTGGAAATAAAATGCCGGGGATACGGGATCATAACTGACGTATGATGTGTGGGAAATAGCGTATAAGTGAGTGCAGATGCCATCCGCTGTGATAAAGCAATTTGAAATGAAATTATGTGAGAGGAAAGAAAGGAAAGGCGGGCGGGGGAAGCGGCGTCATGTTCCGCGATGTGAAGTGAATGCCAATAGGTTTAAGATAATGTGCCTGCCAACCGTTTTGCCTGTGAAATCACAGGGGAAATACAATCTTTGCTTTTTCCATCAACTTACAATTGAAACAAGCACTGGGCGATATTATGTTCACATAAGCGAGATAAGCTGCAGATTTTAAAAAAGTCATAAAATTGTAAAAGCAATTACCAGACGAGAGGTGACAGACTGGGGGAACAATACAGCGATTCCGTAGCAAATGATGTCAGGGACTGACTTCAAAACGCTCATTGGAAATGCACGCCAATGATAGTAGGCACTAGATAATTGAGGGCTTGGAAGTAAGGAGGCTACATCAAGCCAAAAAAAAAGTGAGGCAAATCCATGTGGCAGAAGGGGAACCACCACATAAGTACGCTAAATAAGCATAGCATACTGGATTGATCTTCCAAGCTGGACCACTTAACGGTAAGAAAAGGAAGAGAGCGTACAAAACGCCGTCTGCCCGACGTTTAGGCTCATCTTTTTGTAGGGCTCCTGACATGAGGACACTGGATGAGCTTAATGAAAGTATGAAAATGAAATGGAGGCACGCTGTCTACGGGACATATGTTGCTCAGATGGGCCTCAAGTACAATCTGGCCACAAGTATACATGGCACAAGCACAGAGATGAACCCACTAACAATCTATCTTAGTGTTTCTCAACCCTGGTCCTGACGGCACCAGGCCCAGGATATTTTAGTGGATTCCCTGCTTTAACACGCCCCCTACAACTCTCAACAGCCTTGTTAATGAGCTGATGAGTTGAATCAGGTGTGTTGGGAGTAGGGAAAGCTCTAGTATGTGCAGGGCAGGGTGCCTCCAGGACCAGGGCTGAGAAACACCGATCTATCTAATTAATAAAATATCTTCTGAGAGCCCAGCGCAACTTTACTGACTGGTATCCCCAATTTGTTTGGGATTCTTCAGCATCTGTTCTTTATGAATAGCTAGCAGTGTGACTGATCTTCAGCCCATTTATCGCTTAGTCACTGCCTTTAATATCATATAAAAATGAGAGTGTGGATGTGGCTTGTACCATCTGCAAAGACCCCTAGGATTGGGGTTAAACCGACTAAATGAAAAAAGTTGTACAGAGAATCGAACACAAATTGCCTGGCTTGTTTGTTCAGGGTTGCCATGTCTGTTGTAGGCCTTATCTTGAATGCCATTGAAACGAGGGGGGTGGGGAAGTATACCAGGACCAATTCCATTTCATACCACTCTCACGTTGCTTGCTTTCTTGATTTGATCTTAACTAGAAGTAGACAAAGAGATCACAAAGGCAGATCCAATTGGTACCATGTCGATTCAGCTTTGGCTTGATCTCGCCCGCTTGCTAGAATGCAAGGCTTGGAGATACGACCAGGAGTTACGTGCTTTCTATGCTGTTTCGTTTGTCACAGTCGTCGTCGTTTCATTTCTGCATGACATAGAAAGTCCTGTTGACGACCTTTCCATAAAGAAAGGCAAAGTGAGTAAAACAGAAAACATCAGCAGAAACAGAAAACATCCCCCCATAACCCCATTGGAGAATTCACCATGCTTCTGAGCACCATCTCTGTAGCTCCCCAGGCCAGAACACCCAGAACACTCCATTACTGCTGGCTGCCTTTTAAAATATCAGTGAACGGCGCTCAGGCCATCCACCGCAGACTAATGAGTGAGTGGGGTGGGGGAGGGCGACGGCGCCACTCAGATGGCCCACACGGAGGAATGCAGATGCCATCCGAGTCCTGAATGTGCATTACGTTCCTTTCCTGTAAACACAACCAAAAAGAAAACTAACAGAATTCAAAGAAGATAAATCGCCCGGAGTCAGCCTTGCCAGCTCTCCCCCACGCACACAAATAACCTTCCCCGTTTCCTTTCATATTCTTCTCCAGCGCTCTCCTCAGGGGCATGTACTGGCTTTCCAATCTCAGCCAGCCAGGGTGGCGAAATGCTGCAGAGAGAACACTCCACGCTCCAGGCTGGAGCGAGCAGAGAGAGGTGCTAATGATAGAACCCTTGTCTTCTAATAAGGCTCAAAATCTCATTCTACTTCAATTCACGCTCTGTGGCTTCAGGTGAAAATTTCAGAGGAATTGATAGTGAAACTGTCAACCAGAGAGGCCCAGTAATGTGAACAAAGCCTGCGCTTATCGGTAATCTCGCAGCTTCGATGCGCAAGGACAGAAAAAAAGAGAAAAAGAGGGAGAAGAAAACGACAAAATGCACTCCATGGAGAGAACAAAAGAAAGTGAAACAGAGCTCCAACCGTCCAGGGTGTTCCTCGCGCTACTTCCACTCTCCACGAATCCCTGTTCATTCATCCAGAGGAAAAAAAAGGAAACAACAGCACCAGCAGGCCCCCTTCGCTACCAAAAGCCCAGTATGAAAATCCCCACTTCTTTTCTTTCTCTCCACACTTTGTTGTTGTTTTTTTTTTTGTTGTTGTTTTTTGGCAAGCGACAGACTCAAGTGTCACAATCGTCCCCTCTGCCATGCCAAAGTTCCACAGGAAGCTCTCCCCGGGAAAAAAAACACCCCCCAAAAAACCAGAAACAGAGAAACGGCAGACGCATGAACAGGTAGAGTTTCAGACAGCGAGCGCTGCCGTGGTCGTCTCCGAGGAACATGTTTGTGTGTTTCCTGTCGGGATTTTTTTCCTTTTTTTTTTTACTTCATTTGTTTGTTTGTTTGTTTGTTTCCTGCCTCGTCATCAGGGAGTGATCTCTTTTTCGCTATAATTAGAAATCGGTTAAAAAAAGGAAAAATAAGCTTCCATTCTTCTCTTCCAGCCCACCCACGCAGCCCGTTCCTGCCTGTGGGGCCACTCGTGTGGGCAGGGGAACAAACTCGTCCTCAACCTGTGAAGACGGGGATGAACGTATGCGTAAAGAAAAGAGGGGAGGCAGAGGAGGAAGAAAGGATGAGAGACGAAAGATGGAGGTGCCAGACAGATCAGAGAGGGAGAAGGGAAAAAACAGACGCGGTAGTTATAATCAGGAGAAACATAAAGCATGTCAAGCAACAACAAGACAGGGCTTTAAAATTCCTTCTCTTAGGAATGACTGATGGACGGATTAACCTTTTGTCTTTATGAGGATGTAACAAGCAGGAACGCTATAGGGAAAACAATAGTGCTGTGAACACACTTGCTTCAGGTATGTACAGGATGTTGGAACATTGCTGTGAGGATTTGATTGAGCATGAGTGAGGTCAGGTCCTGATGATTAGCTCTGGATCACTCCAACTCCCATCACTCCAGAGGTCCAGGATGGTGCTCCATCAGTCCAGAAAGCACAGTTCCACTGCTTTGGAACCCAGTGCCGGAGTGCGTGATACCCCTATGGTGACCTTAGACTCATGCGTGGCCACATCCCTTTCTATTGGTCAATGCTTTTCCATGGGGGTCAAACAATCTCTATGCATACACCAACAATGGGTGACCCTTAAAGTAACTGACTAATTAGAAAGGGGTACTGGGGTACTGTCCACATACTTTTGGACATATCAGTACCTGTCAGCTCATGTGGAGCCAACATGCACGCTTGAATCAGGTCCATTCACAGCACTACGTTTTACAGTGTAGTCGCTTACAAACCCTGTCATGTCCGCAGGTTCCCAGTGTGCACGGACGTGTTTTATTCCACAACTTCCCGCTACTAATATTAAATCCGAATTTTTGACCGCCCTCATCTCCTTGTCTCAGCAGTCTGTTCCCCATTTTGGCCGAGGGCAAAGCCAGGGTGACAAAGTCAGCCTTATGTTTTACACTTTCCCCAATTTTTTTATTTCCCTCTCCCTCAGACTGCGCAGTCCAACAAACTGCATGCTGAAAAGGCAGTTTGGGAAACGATGGCTGGAATCTCCAGTAAACGATACCACTGAATCATGCCAAATGAGAAAAGAAATGGCCATGCGTCTTGCCCCGAGGCCTCAATCCTCATCCAGCACTTTGCAGTGAAGGGTTTCATCTGTTTGCCTATGACCTTTTTGTCTTTGGTGCCAAGCAACTTTCTGTCTCCCCCAAATGAAGCATGTTAGATATTAAAATGTGCCTGACAGCATGTGCTGGGGCTCTGGTACACAGGGTAGTCCACAGTGTTGAATTAACTCCTACGGTTGTCGGGTATGTACAGCTGCAGGTGGTAAATCAACACTGTATATTGTACATGATTCGACAGATGGAAATGCTCCAAAAATTGCTTGGAATAAAATTTCTTTACATGAACTTATATCAATAATAAAGAATAATAAAGAGACCTTCTCTTTAGACATTGAGGGAATAATTTGGTAATCATTTAAGGATTATATAATTGTTAATACCTTAGACATGAGGGCACAGTTATACCCTTTGTAGTGAGGTTAGGATACAGGATGGGAAAGTTCAGCATAAACAGACCCCAAAGATCGGGGGAAGTGTTTATTGTATAAGGCCAGGAGCAGTATTTAATTTACAACCCAGGACTAAAAGCAGGAAATGACAACTTAATTTACAATCCTAAGACTTCAGGATGGGGGACCGTCCTGAGACGTCAGGAGTCATATTTCTTTATGAAATACAGGCATTCTGGTAGAAGACGTGGTTTCTAAAAATAAGTTCAATGTATGCGTTTGTGGAGTGAGCCTTGAGAGATAAGGGTAACAACACCTAGTTTGGAAATGTATAGCAGGAGGGGCATTACATCACTTCCTGAACACTGTATAAGTATGGAAGCTCTGTACAATATGGTAGCCATGGAATTCAATCCGCCCAGGAGTGCGCTTTTCAGCATACACCTGACAATAAGCTTGGAGCCTTTTCTCTTCAATCCAGAACCCAGCGCCTGATGGGTTTGGTTAAGAGTCAGTTTATTTTCTAGAAACAGAGGTGTTTTATTTTGATGTCTGGCTTGGTCAATTGGAGTCACTAAGTCTTGACAACATCAACAATATAACGTGTATATTATTTATCCGTTTGTTTGTTTGTTCGTGTAATCAATTTAACATGTCCATTTTCAAAACACTTTTTCACCCCTACTAATTAAGCTGATTTTGCTGATATCTGTCCTGATATATGCTGTCAAGTGTTTCACCTCTTTTAAAACACAGCCCAGACTGAAATGAGGAGCGAACAGCTAGTGTTTGGACTAAAATCCTCAGGGACATTAGGGGAAACCTCAGCTACTCCTTTAGTATGTGAATATGGTCATGGTTGTGACATCACAACCACAGCAAGTTCAAAAGTGGCTATTCCTGCAGCAAATGCTGTGCTCAACCAAAGGTCAGAACCCGAACTGACAAGAGTCAAAGAAAATGCCCCCTCAGCTGGGACGGAGTTCCAAACTCCAGTGTATGACATCTGATTAACACGGCTGCTTACACTGACAACAGTAATAAAGACTCACTTTTTGTGCATTTATGAGATTTTCTTTAGATCGGTCAACATGCAGACACGGTAGGGGGTAAATCTGACCAATAACACTGACCAAAAGGCGAATGGACCATTAACAGTAAAGTGGTAATGAGTCATATCTCATCACATTTTTCCAATTCGTGAGCCATTTCGAATGTAGCATTAGTTTGCTTACATGCACTTGGGGTTCTACGGGGGAATCTGGAACTTTTAACCCTTTGAGACCAAAGTTATCTTAAACACTAAAAACAACTGATGATGAATCTGAGCATACAGACCACTTGGGATGATAATCAGTCAAAAATCCACTTCTAGGATTAGGTTCTAAAAGGTTCCGAGCGTTCAAGTGCTTACCTGTGGAGAAAGCGGTGGCTATACGGCTGTGCAGACTGTGCTGACCGTGAACTCGGATTCATTGGCCATGATGTCTGTGGGCTGGATGTTACGGTCATACATGGGGTTTTCAAAGGTGGCTCTTCCATTAGTGTTCTCGTGGCCCGCGTAGCCGTTGAAGGGTACTTTGGGTCTTTTCCTGATGGCGAGACAAGACGTGTATCCCGATTACTCGAACTGATTTCCATCTGAGCTGCTATTGATGGTGGAGTGAAACATACACTGTGCACAGCTAGATCGCAGTATTGAACACGTTATCTCACTAGTGCAAACAAAGCAAGGATTGATCGGAACGGGCAGCGCTTACCTGTGTTTGTAGAGATACAGAGCGAATCCTGCTATAATCATGGCTATAAAAGGCACTAAAATGGCTGCTGCCACTGAACTGCTGTTAGAGGCGAAGTTGTAGACCGGATTCTCCCCGTTCGGGTCCAGGCCCTCTGTGGATGAGACACATGGAAAGAGGGATTTGTTATAACCCAAGGAAAAGAAGAAAAGACTCAAAACAAAAGTCTTTTGGCAAGACTTCATCCACACTGGGGCATGTCCAATTTCACTCAACAGCTCATTTGAGAATTCATTATTCCTAGAAGATAATATTTCACACTTCGCAGACTTAACTTACAAGTGGAGAAGTCTGTGAGCGAGCTTAAATGCACATTCATTTTAATCAAATCACAAATGGAAAAACAAACAAACGGAACAAGAAGGTGAGATCTAGATGCTATCTTTTCCCATAATAATTGTGGTGGATGGACACCGTTTTTTTGGGGAGGCGTCAAACTCCATTATCCAAACAGGGCTATTTAATTATTGCTGCGAAGACGCTGCGAAGATGAAGTCATTTGCCAGTCGTTTTTCAATTTAGACCACAGTGCCTCCCTAAACAACGCGAGAGTGACAATGCACCTGTTCGTCAGACAATGCCAAGAAACTCCCCAGTAAAGGCAAAGCAAGAACGAGGGGGGAGATTCAATTAACACACACAATAAAGCCAGCCTATCAAACCACGACGGCCGAGGCAGAATCACACAAACCCCCGCCACCCAACGCAGCGCTCAACACTCCTCAGCCCCCCTTTATTAATAAACCTACTGTTTGCTCAGGCTCTCCGGCTATTGGGACGGGACGGCATACAGCTGTCGATTAGAGATGAAACACGGCTGTTTCATTATGCTAGGATTTCACAGAACACCCTTTGATTTGGACCCCACAAGCCATGTTCTGCGCTCTCTCGCTTTCTCCCTGACAAATAGGTCATACAGCAGCCGCAGTCATGTTAATATAATTCTCTCTCTCTGTTTCTGTTCCTGCATTCCCCCCACACTGCTCCCCTCTTAGAGTGAATCACTTTCAATAGTTTATAACAACAAAGACTGGTGTATAAGCAGTGCTAGGAGTACTTAATTAACTCCTACCACCAGGAGCCTGCGCTGGAGAGAGAGGAGAACAGGATCAGCACGTTGCTTTTGATTTACGGAGGATTATTCCTATCATTCCCCACACAAGTTCCCAAAAACTGGAAGGTGACTCATTTAGAGCTGAGTGTCATTTACATCATTCAGTTCATGACTAAAACTGCCTAAAATGTCAGTGTTAGTTGGAAGGTTTGATAGAATAGAATAGAATAGAATAGAATAGAATAGAATAGAATACAATAAACTTTATTTAAAGTATAATAATAATAATAATAATAATAATAATGTAGCCATAGTAGTAGTAGTAGAGGTAGTAGTAGAGGTAGTAGTAGTGGTATTAGTAGTAGTAATAATAGTAGTAGTAGAGGTAGTAGTAGTAGTATTAGTAGTAGTAATATAGTAGTAGCAGTAGTAATAGTAGTAGTAGAGGTAGTGGAGGTGGTGGTGGTAGTAGTAGTAGTAGTAGTAGTAGTAGTAATATTAGTATTAGTAATAGTAGTAGTAGAGGTAGTAGTAGTAGTAGTAGTAATAGTAGTAGTAGTAGAGGTAGTGGAGGTGGTGGTAGTAGTAGTAGTAGTTGTAGTAATAGTAGTAATATTAGTCGTAGTAGAGCTAGTAGTAGTAGTAGTAGTAGAGGTAGTGGGGTAGTAGAGGTAGTAGTAGTAGTATTAGTAGTAGTAGTAGTAGCAGTAATATTAGTAGTAGTAGAGGTAGTAGTAGTAGTAGTAGTAGTAGTAGTAGTAGAGGTAGTGGGGTAGTAGAGGTAGTAGTAGCAGTAATATTAGTAGTAGTAGAGGTAGTAGAAGCAGTAGTAGTAATAGTAGTAGTAGTAGTAGTAACAGTAGGAGTAGCAGTAATAGTAGTAGTAGAGGTAGTAGTAGTAAAAGAAGGAGTAGAGGTAGTAGTAGTAGGAAGAGGAGAATGAGTAGTAGTAGGAGTAAGAGTAGTAGGAGTAGGAGTAGTAGGAGTAGTAGTACATTATTATTAGTAGGAAGAAAAATAACTGTCCTGATTTGTAAGTCAAGCACATACCCAGCCTCTGCAGCCCAAACTGGCCAAATCCTTTTCCTCGCACAAATCCTTGATACACAAAGGAGTTGGATGAAGGCATATACGACACCTGTACAGAAAAGAGAACAAACAATTAAAGACCTCATATTATAAAGTCAATACATTTTCAAAATGTCAAGAATGAGCTGCTGAAAGGTAAAATGTGTCAGCGACGCTGCGTACCTCTTACCGCTGACATTTAATTTCAAACCTAACCCTTTCCTCATCTTTGCGAAAAACTGCTCATATGCAAAAACACACACGCCAAACCGTACACACGCCGGTACACACACACTCCCACACTAAAGCCCTCATGACCCACACTTTTAATTACATTTTCCCAGCTGCTTGTCTCCGGTGCATTGGTGGTGGTGGTGGTGGTGGTGGCGGGTGGGTGGGGGGAGGGGGTGTCTGGCCCCGATTACTCGGCAATGATTTAACTGACGTTTTAATTAAAAGAAAAACTTTCTCAGCTCTTCTATTCCCAGGAGTGATAGCGTGTCTGTGTGCATATGTGTGTGTGGAGTCCAGGGTCTGGCCTCAGACAAGAGCTCCTGCTGCAGTGTGTGTATGTGGGGGCGGGGGGCGAGTCCTTGGGGATAGAGACCTCTACCTCCCCAAGACATAGTACTGGGTCCATGTAATAGCAATAAGCAGCATTTCCAGTCATACTGCCCACATCCTTCATTCTTCTCCGATTTGATTTTTCCCTAAGGTCAGCTTGTGAGACTATGAGGGTGGGAATCACCGAAAGCCCCATGATACTGCCAAGTGTGACTACTACTGAGATTTTGTGATATGCTGAGCACTGCGGTAACATACAGTACCAGTCAAAGGTTTAAGCATACCCAACTAATGTGCAGGTGGATCAGCCACAGCAGTGCTGCTGGAGTGTTTAAACTCTGTGTCCACTCACTGTCCACTCGATTAGGTCACCCGCACCAGTGGTCACAGGATGCTGTGCACAGGACGCTGGATAGTTTTGGTTGGTGGACTATTCTCAGCCCAGCAGTGAAACTGAGGTGTCCAGCAGCACTGTTACGTCTGATCCACTCACGCCAGCACAACACACACTAACACACCACCACCATGTCAGAGCCACTGCAGTGCTGAGAATGACCCACCACCCACATAATACCTGCGCTGTGGTGGTCCTGACCACTGAAGAACAGGGTAACAAAGTGTACAGAGAAACAGATGGACTACAGTCTGTAACTGTAGAACTACAAACGGCTCCTATATGGTCAGTGGAGCTGATAAAATAGACAATGAGTGCAGATATAAGGAGGTGTACCTAATGAAGTGCTCAGATATGGTTATGTAGTTACATGTCTTTTAAACAGGTATTGAATTGTACATGATGATGAGATGCAATAGCTCAAGCCAATATACAGAGAGCAAAAGGTCACATTCTGTTTTAGCCTTATAACACACATTATGATAACCGAGTTTCAGAGCTGAAATGACCCACTTGCTTTTTGGTATGAGAACCCTTTAACCACCCAATCATTTTAGTCTTTCCTTTAGATATATATGGAGATCTTATGCTTTCCCCGAGTGCTGATTGGACTGAATAGAGCCAATAGAGTAGTGCCAATACCATCTGCAGTGAAGATGAACGAGCATGATCAAGGCTGAGACTTTAAAAGCAGCACTGCTTATCATTCAGCTGCCTTTCACAAGGCTATCTGGACACGCTGGACACTATGAATTAATGGCTGACCATGTGGCTTTGTGACTTCGGCTTAAAAAAGTGAAAAGATATGAAGCACTGTAAAATCTTTGAATTACAGCTGAAATGAGAGGATGTAAGACTCAGACAATGGTGATCTTTCAATCCCACCTAGCTAGAACATCTAGAACACGAGTCATTTATCTGTGAACTGTGATCAGGAATTCCGATCATATACAGATAGAGAATGTCAATTAACTCTACATTATGTATGCTGTCAGCTGAAGTATGATGGAAGGTTAGGACCCAGTCAAACTGAAGCGTCATTTTAAGACTCTTACTCTTGATCTAATCAGAGAGCAATTAGGAACATCAACATAACGTCAAGATTGAGAGGATTTAGAAGGTCAGAATGCTTTACATCGCACATTACTCATCTAATAAGCAGAGTTATGTGTACATATACAGTGCTTTCTCTAAACATTTGTGCAGTGGCATATCATATAAAGAAAAACAGGTACTTGTCTTCAGTCCCAAAAACTGACAGTATGCAGTGTATAATCTCACCAGACTGAAACATACTAATACACCTAATAGCGTGTAAGACCACCACAAGCATGAATACCAGCTACAATTGGATTTGGCAAGAACTGGACAAGTTTCTGGATGTAGGCCACATCAATGTTCAGACACTCTTGCCACGAATAATAGTGCAGTTGGGCCAGATTTAGTGGATGCCTTCCCTGGCACAATTCTCAGGATAATTCCCTGTAGACTGGGATTTTAGCCACTGTTGGTAGACCTGTATGATCATACGCTTCCATACACCTGCTAATTCAGCTACTTCCTTCACACTATGGTCTTTGGCACACCCAAAAGCGATCACTCCTTTTAACCAATCATTAACATCTGCTTTGGAGCCATTTTCCACACATGGAATGAGACATTCACTGCCCTGTACCACCTCTTCTCAATCTATGAATCCTGTTGCACGCCCTGCAGGTATTTATAGCTCCATCATCCTCATCCAGCACCATCTGCAGGAGCCTGTTACTAGCACCTTAAACATGCAAGGTGGCTACTTTTTTGTCTAGTGAGCCTATGTAATAGTAATAATAGTTCTAATTCATGAAACAAGTGGACAGTAACATTAAGTACATCTTATTTCAAAAAGACTAACCAGCTGTAGCGGGTTCTGTCAGCTGTATGGTTTTTCATCCTGTGGCTCGAAGGCTTCTTGGGCTGGCTTGTCTGAGTAATGCTATATCGCAGTTATGATGCAGCCTGGTCCAGCTACTTGTGTGAACAATGTATCGCATCTATGAAGCTGCCTGGACCAGGTGTCTATTCAACGCTACATCACAGCTAGTAACTGCATGGGCCGGCTGCCTGGATGGCGCTGCACTGCAGCTGTGGGGCTGCCTGGACTGGTGGTATTTGGCTGCATCTATGAGCAGCGCTACTCTGGCCTGCTGCCTAAGTGATGCAACACAGGGGTGCGGAAAAAGTTTTAGGTAGGCCAGGAGCTGCCAAATGAATGTAAAATGAGTGGTGTCACAGCTTGAATGCTGGGTTGAACCTTATCTGTAGTAGCTACTTGAGTGTGTTCAGGAGCTGAAGTGTTGTTGCCCCAGCTAGACCCCATGCACCACTCCTTTTCCTGCACTAATGATGCTACATTTCAGCTGTGTAGCTACCTGGGCTGGCTGTTGGGGCAATGCAGGCTTGCTAAATGAATTTATACTGTATTCTGGGGAATCACCCCGCTAGCTGCGGAGTAGTGCAAGGGAAAGGTGCTATATAATTCAAAGAACTGAACAATGAACAGGTAAAGTACAGCCCTGGGAATCAGATGTATAGGACCAATTTGTGGAAAACTTTATTTACTTTGCTAATTTAATTTGCTAATAAAAAATTGTAAAAGTTCAAAATTTGCATATAGACAGTTATGTAAGAGCACAACCACAACTACAAAATTATTCTTGAGCTTTCAGGCTCTTTTTGGGTAATGTCAACAGTAAATGAACCTACAATTAACTACAAACCATCATCAAACTTGCCGATAAATATACATTCTTATAATGTGGCTAATTCAGCCTAGTGGCATTAATGCAGGCCTATAAAGAGTGCTACCTACATGTCCATCCAGAGCCCAGTTGTCAATTTTAAACTTGTTGACAAAGATCTCCACCGGTCCTCGTATCTGATGGACCTGCAGCAACAGATGGGCCTCCTCTCTCTTGTAGGTACCTGCATGAGGACAGATAATCTTAGTGAGTGCACTAGTACAGCTTCAGAACCATTTCAAAAGATGTTAAGAGAACCGGGAGCAGGGTGTTAAGAGCGGTACAAGCTTGAGTAGTGAGTGAAGCAAGTAGGCATTAGTGTCTTGCTGTGGCTTCACATGTGAGGGCCAGGTAATAGTGTACGTGTTGTAAGGTTAATATCTGAGAGGACGAAAACACTCACCAGCCAGATTGAGCTGCACTCCACTGTGGTCCATGAGGGTGCCGTTGACCCGGTTGCTGAATGGTTCAAAAGCAGTTATACTCAGCATGGCTGGCTGCTTCTTCCCTAGGTACTCATATGATCCCCTCCACAGAGAGTTCTTGGCAAACACTCCGCTAGGCACTGGCAGAGGGAACAAGAGAAAAGGAGCGAGTTTATAATAATGTTATATTTCATATATTTCAAATGCTTCGCTCTGTTCTGGTAGAGCTTTGCGAGTCTAAGGCCTACCCTGGAGTTTCGTGTTGGGAGGCTCTTGCACTGTTCCGACTGTCTTTCCGCTTGGTCTGTTATCAGCTGTGAAAGGTGTGAGAAAGAGAGAGAGAGAGAGAGAGTGAGTAGGAGTGAGAGAGCATTACTAGTAGCAAGGCAGTGCTTAATTATTACATTTTAATGAGGGGTTAATTCATTACTGAAAAGCATAAGCAGTACACAAAGCAAAGGTCGGCGAGAACGAGCCCACTCATAGTCAACAGCACAAGCAGTTTCTCTGGAATTAGTCTGTAATGTTGTATCGAGCATGTTCAAGGAGACTGCTATCTGCATTCTTACTCAAGAGGAATTAGCAATGAATGAAATCTGAGGGTCCTATCCTTTCGGTCGCAGTGGGTGCTAGAGCCTAACCCAGTGCTCACTGGGCAGAGAGCAGGAAACACCCTGGACAGGCTGCCAGGCCATCACAGGGCACACACAGACAGACACATTCACTCACACACTCACACCTAGGGGGCAAATTGGCACCTCCAGTTCACCTGACTGCATGTCTTTGGACTGTGGGAGGAAACAGGGAGAAGATGCAAACACCACAGAGAAAGGACCCCAGAAACCCCAGCCGGGAATCAAACCCTGGCTGTGAGGCAACTATGCTGCAGTTCTACAGTGACTCCTCCTGTAAAGAGCTCAGACACAGAGCTGCTGCTGCTGCTGTTTTCCAGTTCTTCAACTATATGAGCCAACTCTCTTAGACAATGACCTATCTTAGACTTGTAGAAGGCCAAAGCAACACCAGCCCCAGTCACTGTAAACCAAAACAAGATTGGTTGGTTTCTCTGTTGACTACTTATTAGCAGTTAATCTGCCACGTTAGTACTTCAGTACAGCTCCTGAAAACCTAATCAATGAAAGAGTCCACTTGGCTAGTATTCCTAGATACTACCCAGATGCCATTGGACTGTTTCAAGAACCTAAACCTTTTGTGTCCAACCAAAACCTAACAGTGTACAGTACCTGCAGAGTTTAAATACAACAAACATGATGATTCTATTAAATATAAATTAAAAAAAATTATGTGCATGTATTTTTTATTCAATGGAAATCATTAGGCCTTCCCTGAAGGCCTAGAAAGCCCCGAGGTTCCCCTCTGCAGCTTCAGTACCCTCTTCTTATGTATCATAATTCAACTATATTATATCGCAATCATCAATAATCTTGAGATGTGCTAACTTGACTTACAAATATTGCACCTTGTCCTGGATAGGTGAATGCAGTGCACCATAAAAACTGACTGCAGAATTGCTGTATTGTATTGTTGAGGGTACATTTACATTGCTTGAACTAAGGGGGGGAAGTGACGCTGCCGAAAAAAATTAACCTATTTGATTTTCAATTAATTATTGGACAGAGTGTACCCCAGTGCTTACTGGGCGGAGGACAGGAAACACCCTGGATAGGCTGCCAGTCCATCACAGGGCAGACACACCCTCACAGGGCAGCGCGCCTATGGGATTCTAGTAGTATGTCAGCTGACAGCAATTCACATGAATATTCAAGGCCATTATAGATCAAACACAAACATTTAAAGCCTGAAGATCTTCATCTTCATCTTCATTCATCTTCTGAGCTGCTTATCCTTCGGGTAGCATGGGGTGCTGGAGCCTAACCCAGTGCTCCTGGGGCGAAGAGCAGGAAACACCCTGGACAGGCTGCCAGGCCATCACAGGGCACAGACACAGACATACACATTCACTCACACACTTCACACCTAGGGAGCAAATTAGCACCTCCGGTTCACCAGCAGCATGACTTTGGACTGTGGGAGGAAACCCACGCAGACACAAGGAGAAGATTCAAACACCACACAGAAAGGACCCCGGGCGCCCCAGTCAGGAATCGAACCCAGGCTGTGAGGCAACAGGGCTACCCACTGCGCCATCACCTTCTATGTTGCAGTTGTACAGTGACTCCTCCATAACATGACTTGACTTAATTGATCTTCTTATTAGACGGAGCGTACGGCACAGATCCTGCTCAGTTTATGCAGCTACAAACCTTAAGGCAGCCAGGTAACTACTTTATGTAAATGTAAAAACACCAGCTTCTTGCACATGCATAAACAATTTCAACTAAATCAACTGTCTTCCATTCCCCGCATACTAATTATTCACTAATTATCTCACCGTTGAGTCATCATAACTTCTTGCCCTTAAAACGCGCTTCTCATGACAGCTGATTAGTATAAGCTTTAATGTAACAGACTCTGCGGACATGTCGAAGTAGATCTGCACACAGCATTAGTCCGAAAGTAGCTCGGCAGCTGCAAAGACTTTTTTCCCCCTAATTGCAGTGTAGGACGTATTGTACACACGGAGTGAAGACAGAGCTTTTATTAGCTGTCAGAAGCCTGAACTCACTCTCCGACAGCTTCCCCACAGGTGCTGTTAATATCCCTCCGCTGTGAGAAAGGCCAGCAGCGCAGTCCTCTCCTCCATCTTTATAGCTTAGCTTTAAAAACTATCAGCTCCATATTTCAGCCACTTCCAGCTCAAGATCCATCACCACGCCGTAATTTGCAAGTACCACGCTCCTCCTCGAGGTACAAAAAAACGACAACTGTTTGCGTGATGTTTGGAGCTCTTTTGTTTGCTCTAACTGCCATGTCTGCTGAACGAGATCCATTCATATGTCGGAGGACGTTCGACGCAGCCTGTGCCTACCAAAAAAAAAAAAAAAGCCTGTTTGCTCCGAACCGAATCTCCAGCTTGGGTTGGGCTAATCAGGGCTGTACTGGTATGAAATTCCAATGATGGCATGATGAATTGAGCCCCCTGATCGCGCCAGCCTTTTGAGATGAAACAGGTGCATGCAGCAATTCATCAACATTAGCCAGAGAGAGATGCACAAAATGTGGCAAATCTGAGCAATTAGTGATTTGATATTAAGGCAGATGCACAACGGCTGTGACAGACGCATGTAGAAGTAAAGAAAATGAAACTAAAACATAAAACTCAAAATCTAACTGTTATTAAGGGAAAGAGGGGTCATAAGAGAGTGTGTCAGCGTGCAGATGTTTTGCATGTCTAAAGCCTCTGGTTATGTATACCGGCACATAGCGGCGGCTTGCCGGTCCAGCTGCCATCCGCTCTGCAGGTGCGGTGTTCAGAGCCTCCTGCCAGGTAGAAGCCAGGCTGACAGGTGTAGATGAGTGTGTAGCCCAGAGATGGCAACTCTATGGCTCTGGCATCTGCTTGTGCTGGGAGCTCGGGCTGACTACAATGATGAGCTGGGGAAGAGAAGAGAAGAGAAGAGAAGAGAAGAGAGGAGAAGAAAAGAGAAGAGAAGAGAAGAAAGGTGAAAAGAAGAGGGCAAGAGAAGAAAGGAGAAAAGAAGAATAGAAAGGAGAAGAGAAGAGACAAGAAGGGATGATAAGAAAGGAGAAGAGACAAGAAGAGAGGAGAAGAGAAGAGAAGAGAAGATAAGAGAAGAGAAGAGAAGAGAAGAGAAGAGAAGAGAAGAGAA
>CM067475.1:4992818-5020330 GCA_034552555.1 Semaprochilodus insignis | reverse complement strand
GTCTCAATAATTTGAATAACAAATTGTTCATTGAGCATTAATAACAGACTACCAATTATATACCAGTAGAGTTTCTAATGAATAAAGCTTAAATCATAGTGAAAACACCATTTCAAAGTGTCTAATTTAGGCTTCAGTTACCAAAGAAAAAGACCTTAATTTATGAAATAATTCCCGCTATGTGCTTAAAAACCCAATTTCATTTAAACCAGCATGAAGGTATGAACGGAATTTAATACCTGGTAGCCTTGAGTGTTGTTCTGATGTCCAAACAGGGGGGTGCCAGGATCCACACAGCTGGTGTGACTGGGATCTGGAACATATTCCCCCAAGCACTCAATCACACTCACTTGTATCATGCCATATTTAAACCTGCAGCTGCCCACAAGAGCTGCATTACTCATAATTAAAATGACTACATGCAATAAACATGCAACCGGACTTTTACATGACATATCCTGGACGGAAAGACTAATTTAATAGTCCCCACTGTATAACCGAATCTAAAGCTAGACTTAATCTAAGCTCACCAGACAAACAATGAGTCACCTTGCATGTTTAAGGCATGTTTATGTCTTCAGGCTCCGAGGATGAACAAGCTATAAATATCTGCGGGGTGTGAGTGACGGGATTCATGGATTAGGAAGAGGTGCTACACTGAATGTCTCATTCCATGTGTGGAAAATGGCTCCAAAGCAGATGTTAATGATTGGCTAAAAGGAGTGATTGCATTTGGGCATGTGAAGGTGTGAAGGAAGTAGCTGAATTTGCAGGTCTGAATTTGCAGGAAGCATACGGTCATATGGGTCTACCAGCAGTGGCTAAAATCCCAGTCTACAGGGAATTCTCTTCAGAATGGTGCCAGGGAAGGCATCCACCAAATCTGCCCAATTCTTTGAGGCAAGAGTGTCTGAACATTGATGTGGTCTACATCCAGAAACTTGTCCAGTCCATGCCAAATCCAATCACACCTGTTATTGGTGCTTGTGGCGGTATTACACACTATTAGGTACGTTTCAGCCACAGGTGACTCATTATTTGTCCGGTGAGTTTAAATTCAGTGAGACTGTTTACACCTTGTATTGGCATGTGTGGATTCAGATTTCAGATTTGGATTTCAAATGACTGCATGAAAAGTCAAGTGCAAACACCCCCCAGGATGCATTGTGATCGGGTTACAACTAGATTACTTAAACCACATTTGGAGGACATTTTCAACATCTGCATATAATAACATAAGCGCAAATGCGTCCGTCTCTTGCTGACTAGCAGGTGAGACCGTAAAAAAGAAATGCCAGATGGAGGATATGTGAAGCTGGAGTTATCCTAAAACCAAGAGCCAATAAAAGCGTCCAAGCCACACTTTCCGTTTCGATATGGACACACTGGGAGGCAGATTCTGGACATCCAAGGTATGTCCTGACAGGTGTAAGCAAGGTGTAAACAACCTCACACATAACTTAATTGGATATCATTAGAATTCTAATCGATTCATCATCTTCAGATCAGTGCATCATGATTCATTGACACATTCTTAGACCTCTTCCCCTCACCTATACAGGACGGCTGGGTCCCACTCCAGGTTCCATCATACTGGCAGTATCTCCGTGTGGACCCCACCAGAACCAGTGGTGGAAAGCAGGAGAACGAGACGGAGGAGAGGTAAGTGAAGCCTCGGTCCTCACGCCGGCCCTGGGCTGGAATCCCTGGATCCCCACAGAACACAGCTGCAACAGAGGAAGGACGGTGTTACATGGCATATAAACAGTGACTCCGTGCTATTAGCTGGATGTAGGCAAAGTCCCAGCTTTGTGCAACACAAACAGACAGTGTGAAGTAAATGCAGAGCCAATGCTGTGCTGAGACTTACGGAAGCACTGTGGCTTTTCTCCGCTCCAGTTGCCGGAGCCCTGGCAGGTGAGGATGGTGGGAAGAGAGAGCTGATAGCCCTGGTTACAGGTGTAGCTAATGCTGGAGCCCCACTGGAAGTCTGTCCCCACCACCTGACCATTAGGGATACTGGGTGGAGCTCCACACACAATAGCTGCAAGAGAACACAGACGATAAACAAACCAGAAAAACATATCTGCAGTGAATCTCTTTAAACCTGAGACTTATACTAGTTTGGACATTGCTGCTGTCCAAAGTAAAACAAACACCTCCAAAATGTACATTTACAGGAGAAGGTAAAAACATTCTTTACTTTCACTGTAAGTTAACGTGAAGAGATTCTAATCCAGGCAACTTCGGAGCATTTCTATTGGTCCAATAGTCATGAAATATTTATACAATGTGAATGGGAGCTGCCGAGCTCAAAGATTGTTGTAAGCTTATTTTAAATCTTATTTCTAGATCTTTTCACTTGTTTTGAAATTTTTAAGCCAATTTTCACTATATTAGCAGATAAAGTTGCATGTTTCTTAAAATAAGCTAAATTATCTGCAAATATAGTAAAAAAATGATGACTACCTTGGCTTACTAAAATAACTGTTTTAAACAAGTAAATAATACCTAAAAATAAGACCAGTAACCTTTATAAACTAGCTTACAAGAATCTCAAAATGAGAATATTAAGATATATCAACTAGGTATAAGATCGTTTTACTTGCCAACATATCACTTTTTTGTAGTGTGCATGTTTTTCGTGTACTCCGACTACATGGAGACTTTCCTGCATGCGATATTACAAAATGAAATAAAACAAAACAACCAATAAGAAAAAGTATTTAATGTGTTATATGTAATATAAGTCTGTCTGTGTGTTCAACATACTTTTATGTTGTTTATTTGAATACATTGCGACTTATATTAGTGCTCATGGATTACAGTTCAAATGTATCAGCTAGTGAGCAAATAGTATATAATATATACAGGTATAATAATAATGATTAAATAATTAAATATTAAACATTTTTGATATTAGATATTTAATATTAAAGACATTTTTGCCACATTCAAACTACCATCAAAACGAGAGAAAAAAGTACCTTGTTTTCTTTCCAGCATATCTATAATATGTTCAGAATAGCATATTGTTTATCATGATAACAATAAAATATTGTCATCTTGTTCACTTTGAGTGCCAACCTAAAAACGAGCGTCTAGGAAAATGTAATCAGTGTCTGTTTGTGTCCTCCCTATCGGGAGCATCTCTAATCCACCACTGTTTACCAAACCAAAAGTGGCTAATCCTGGATATGGTAGGGTCTTAAAGCAGTATGGCAAGTTCCAGCCTCATGGCTGAACTGTACCTTTGCAAACGGGCTTGGTACCGTTCCAAGTGCGGTCCTTTGTGCAGACGAGAGTAGATGCACGGTCGGCATCCATGGTGAAGCCTGGAGAACACTGGAAGCTTACAGTGCGGCCGTAGGTGAAGTCACTGCCCAGTCTGAGACCGTTTGCAGGCACTCCTGGGTCCCCACAGTTAATAACTAGACATGGAAAAAGGAAGATAAGACAGCATGACAATAAGCAGGCATCACAACAAGCAGCAGTACGATTGTACAGAAGATCAAACTGTGATAGAGGAAGAACATAGCTGCACAAAGAGCTGCACCCAGAAGAAATCAACCAGCAAGAATGAAACTCGGTGGGTAGCTTTGACGTTGTGAGACATGCGAATGATTCAAGTTTCACGCTCAGCGGTGCATGTGACGTAAGCAAGGACGGGCCTTATCACTGTACCTGACTGACCCAGCAGTCTCAAGCATGGACATTCAGCAAGCAGTGATGCCCTTCATGAGTCGTCCTCTTAGTGCCAGCCCCACCAGCGCCATGCATGCAGATGCAGATGACTGTCCTTAACACCACGTCAACCTTGCCAAAGACTGCAATGGTGTCGTGGCAGACTGTCATGGAGCAACTCAGAATGTCAGCAGGTCATCTTCAGTGGTGAATTCTGCTTTGTCTTGGTGGAGACGACCAATGAATCCGTGTGTGGAGGCACCGAGATGAACGGTTTGTTGTCATGCATAACATGTCCAGAAAGCCTGGTGTGACTCCACCTCCACCCCTACTGCAAACTCTGCAGGAACTGTGTGAGAATATTCAAGCTGCATGGGATGGATTATCACAGGACTCCATTAGGAACCTCTACAACTCCATGCCGAGACATCTGACGTGTTGCATTAGCAAACATGGCGGCGTGACGCCATACTGAGAGACACTACTTATGTATGTGTAGCTCAATAAACATTACCCATATCAGTCTAAATGTATCATCATTTATTGTTCCTGGTAACCTTTATCTTCCTTCCCAATAGCACTGCAATCCCACACTTCCTGGGTACAACTATTCTTTTGACAAAGAGTGTATTTCACACCGAGCTAGTATGAAAAAGGAGGGCAAGATATTTTATCACACTAGACTCATTACATCTCACCATCGATAGCTCTAAATTAATGAACTGTTTAGGAATCCTTTTTAGTGGCCTCTTTTCCACCCATAGCACATTTCATCCCAATTTAACTCAAACAAAGGCAAATTTCACCATTCATAAAGCAGTCAGCAGCTGAGACGCTAGTCGCTTGCTTCAGTCGGTGCCACCAGAACCTGCTCTGTACATGAGAAACCAACCAGAGTGCCTGCAGCCACAATATCTGGCTGTGACCTCCATTACCTCAAAGCCTGAGCTCTCTCCATTGTATTTCATGAGCGAGGCTATGCACGCTGGCAGATGCTAAGAGGAAGCACAGGGCTAATCTGTATCGCTTCAACGCAGCCGATGTAGGTGCCTCTGATCAGCTCAAGCCCAGGGCTAGCAAAAATGCAGAACAATGTCTCGGACCAGTCTCACAACCCCATCCAGGGTTTCATCTGGACAAAGCCTTATTCATCCTCGGCCTATATGTTCTTTGAAAGTGCAGCCACTGGGAGCTTTGCGAATGCATAATGTATGAAGACAGTGAGCTGTGAAACTGTGTCCTTATATAGCAGCTAAAGCCCGGCACAGAGCTTTAAGATCAGTAGTGGTGTTGGATGGATGGTACCTGTGCACTCAGGCATGTCTCCAGTCCAGGTTCCATTGACGGTGCAATGGCGAGTGAGCAGGCCAGTAGAATAGTAGCCCTCTCTACACGAGTACGTAATTGAGCGGGAGAAGACCAGGCCATCGTGGAATTGGATTTGAGCGTTCCGGGGTGTGCCAGGATTGCCGCAAGAGACCACTGAGAGAGAGAGAGAGAAAGAGAGAGAGAACATTACATTTGAATGGTATTTGTTACATTACAGTATTCTGCAGCTCAGCATGCGTTAGTTTGACGTGATTCAGTATCTTAAATGGTTTTCATGTTTTCATGCAAGCAGAATGCAACTACATCGTACAACTATTAGGAATCCTTGTGGTATCAACCAATCCTAATTGCTAGCCTAAGAACTGATCTACAGGCTAATACATAGGCAGTCAAGCCTGAAATAGCAAAACTCTTACTTTAGTCATAGAACTAAATTATAAAGAAAATAATGATTCTATAATGAAGTTTTTTTTTTTTTTACCAAAGAAAAGATGTCAGACCGATGCAGGATATACAGACATTTGTTCAATTACCTCCACTGTAATGATGATTTAAAGAAAGCTATACCGCCTCAAAAAGATATTGGGGTAACACTTTCTATGAAGACCATATTAATAAGCTATTATAAACGCGCTAAAAGAGTATTGCTCTTTGCAATGTGGTAACAAAGCTTTACAAGCATATTTATAACACTTTCATAACTAATTACAAACAAATGTGATATGGATTGAAAGTTTCTTTGCATTCAATGGCCACTCTTAATCAATGTAACCAATGCCCACTTGGAATGAATCCAACCAAGGCCCTCTTGGAATGAATCCAACCAATGCCCGTTTGGAATTAGTCCAACCAACGCCCACTTGGAATGAATCCAACCAAGGCCCTCTTGGAATGAATCCAACCAATGCCCACTCTGAATGAATCCAACCAGTGCCCACTCGGAATGAACCCAACCAATGCCCATTTGGAATTAGTCCAACCAATGCCCACTTGGAATGAATCCAACCAATGCCCACTCTGAATGAATCCACCAATGTCCACTCAGAATGAACCCAACCAATGCCCGTTTGGAATTAGTCCAACCAATGCCCACTAGGAATAAATCCAAACGATACCTATTCAGAAGAAAATCCAACCAATGCCCACATGGAATAAATCCAACCAAAGCCCACTCAGAATGAATCTAACCAATGCCCACTTTCAATTAATCTAACCAGTGCCTATCCTGAATTCTCTGAATTAATGCAACTACTCTTCTCGAACAATTCCTGTATCATTAAAAAGTAAGGTTATTTCTCACTGTGAACAGAACAGAAATAAAAAGCCTTGGTGCTAAAGACACTAAAGTTTCGGTTCGCCCTGGATTGCTTTGGATCGGTTCAGTTTACTTCAGTTCACTCTGGCCCGGGTTAACCCCCGAGTTGCTGAGTGTGAGTCGGCATGCACTGTAGACCATTAAAAGATTAAAATATATAGTTGTTTTTTTTTTTTTAACAGCAGCTGGATTCGGCCACAGCAGATGGGTGTGATTATATACTTCCGAGTTCAAGTGGACTCTAAGATCTCAAAACAACGGAATCAAGTACTACAGTCCTGCATCAAAGCACTTGTAGCTGTTCAGAGGTTCCTTCTACCTGCAAGATACCTGACCAGAAACAGGCTTTCCTCATCTTTACATGGAAAATCTCACTTTAGACTTTCTAGAGACTTCTGCAATACCACTGTAGGGGGCAGGCAAGCATGTTAAATACATGTAGACCTTTTCATTTCTGCTTTAGAGTCACATTAATGGTGACATTCATTCATAGTCAACAGCACAAGGATTTAATGTAGAAGTGTATGTTGTACTGACTGAGTTTAAAATGACCATTAAGCATCCTGAGTCAATACGAATGAGCTATTGATGTCACGGCCATTAGGCTGACGACCTTAATCAGAACACTGCATTCAAACAGGTTCTTTCTGCAAAAAGTCTGCCAATTAACTCAGCTATTTACGAGCGGCTTTTACGAAACCTCTTCAGTGGGCTTAGAAGTGAACCTCAACTAAAGAGAGAGACAGAGAGAGAGAAAGAAAGAAAAGAGATGTTTGAGTAAAGGGACAGAATGTTCTAGTGCAAATACCCTGAGGAATGAGCTCGGTGAGCACGCATGGATTCGTGCAGGTGTGTCTGTGCATTGGTCTGTAACGGAAATAATAGTTTTAAATAACCACACAGATCAACACACCGAGCCTCGGAGGTCTTAGGGAGATCAGATGCACAAACAGAGCGGGAATGTAAATGACTAATGGGATATGAACCCTGCTTTAACCTTTATTTAATCACGGTAGTGCCACTGTGCAAAACCTGCTCTTTCCCAAGGCTACCATGCTGGATGTAGAGGAAGGGCAGAAAGGACTGCCGTGTAGCTGTGGAGCATGCTCCTGGAGCAGCTGGGGGTTAAGAGCCCTGCTCAAGGGCAGGAAAGCAGCAGTCAAAGAAAGGGCAGGGACTTCACAAATCCTCTGCTATCGAGTCAATATCCCTAGCGCCCCAAGTGTGATTAAAGCCGGTCGCTCTGCTGCGAGGCCTTGCCCCGCTAAGCTGGCACCAGCATTTACCCTGGTTGTTCTTTAATTTGTCTTTCAATTGGTATGAAGTGTTATTATACTGTGTACTTTTGTATTAATCACACCCAGAAGGAATCAACCAACAGGAGATGATGCAAGTTTCACACTTGGCTGTAAGCATGGACGGGCCTTATAGCTGTACCTGACTGCCCCAACAGCTACAATGGCAGACATTCAGTGAGCAGTGATGCCCTCCATGAGTCATCCTGTTAGTGTCACCACCATAGGCAGACGGCTGCACGATGTAGGACTACATGCGCGCAGACCAAAAACTGCAATGGTGTTGTGCCAGACAGCTATGGAGTGACTTAGAATGGTAGGGTGTCATCTTCAGTGATGAGTCCCTCTTTTGTCTTGGTGGAGACGACCAACGAATCCGTGTGTGGAGGCACCGTGGTCAGTGCCAAGATGAATGTTTTGTTGTCAAGCGTCACACGTCCAGAAGTCCTGGCGTCACTCTACCTCCACTCCTACCGCACGATCTGCAGGAACTGTGTGAGAATATTCAAGCTGCATGGGATGGATTATCGCAGGACACCATTAGGAACCTCTACAACTCCATGCTGAGACATCTGGCATGTTGCGTTAACAAACACGGTGGCCCGACACCATACTGAGAGAGATTACTTCTGTATGTGTAGCTCAGTAAATATTGCCCATATCAATCTAAATTTATCATTATTTATTGTTCCTGGTAACCTTTATCTTCCTCCCTAATATCACTTTAATCCTACACTTCCTTCTGGGTGAGGCTACTTTTGATGATGAGAGTGTATCACCAAAAAATAGTTTACTGAGGGACCTCCTCCAAAATGAGTGGAACCTTTCATTCACAGCTGCGGTGCAAATAAATAAATAAATAAACAAACAGGTATAAAACGGCTCCCTCTAGCCCGTGTGTAGGCTGGCTCAGACTGACGTCAGGATCTACTTCAGTGGGCACACACTTGTGCTGCAACTAACCGGGCTACCCAACATGAAAGCTTCCCTTGTTAATAAGATATGAAATTTTCACATTTTCAAAGCGAATGTGCCATGTTTCTCATTTCTCCCTTTTATGAATAAAGGCAGAAAAGAGGTTTAGACCCGGACATTCTGTTCCTTCACGTATGCACATTTCTAAAGCACCGAACTCTGTCTCCTTGAGAGCTTTCCATGTTAATTACATAGGAAATGGATAAGCAGCCTCTGAGTTTTTGCCATTCCTCTCATTTCTCCCATGTGTATATAAAGCTATTGTATCAAAAAACTGCTTCTCTTCTACTCCTACATATGCACAGAAGCAAACAAAACGACCGACCGACCTCTCCTTGATCTCTGTGTGGTCCTTGAAGCAGCGTGCCGATATGTGGTACTCTGCTGTGTGGACGTATGGATGGAAGCGTAGGTTGTTTTTTTCGATTTGTTCTTTTTAGATGTACGCAAGTGTCCAATACTGAACCGACACTGCTGTGAGACTTTGATGCATCGCCGTAGATTACAACGGCCCGAGAGTTAAATTGATATCGAGGTATATGCATGTATAGTAATGTCCACACTTGAGTACATGCACATAGCCTATACCCTCTTTGTGGGCACATAAAGGTAAAGGAAGAGCAAGGCATGCGGTTGTTAGATATCCGATAAATAGGAATTTCCAAGAGAGGAGCTCTCGGCCATTCAAATAAAGGAAATAGTTAAAGCTGAGAGAAAAAGAAAGAGAGAGAGAGTGAGAGAGAAAGAAGAGAGGAATGGCAGGCATGTCCCCACGGGTAATTAACCTGGGTATTTCTGCTCTTCTGACAACCCCTTTCTCTGCAGGCGCTTTACCCAGAGGGACATGAGCGGAATAGCAATGTAGGGAGAGCGAGAGGGAGAGAGAGCAGGGCGAACTAGGGAGAGAGAGAGAGAGAAAGAGAGAGAGAGAGATCCAGGAGTGGAGCAAGGGGAGAGAAGGGAAGGAAGACAGAAGGGCGGGTGAGTGAGAGGAAGAGAGAGAGAGAGGAAGAGGGAGAGGAAGAAAGAGAGTGAGAGTGAGCGTGCGAGACAGAAAGAAGAGAGGACACAAGACAGAGTCAGAGAAACAGAGGGAGCGAGAGCGCAGTGAGGTGTGTAAGGGACCGGGGGGGAGGGTAGAGGGGGTCTATCGCACTTCTTTGGGATTCACAATGCGGTGAGTTGAGTTAGCGAAGAGGAAAAAAAGGGAAAACAAGCGGAGGAGAGTAAAACATGTGTACAACCCCAGGTGATCCTGCAACCACTAGAAAACCTACAGTAAGGCATCTGAGGCTAAGTGCATAATGCATGGGGGGAGGGGGGTGGGGGATGTTTTTCTGCTCTCTCTCTCTCTTTCCTCTGTCCATGTGTGTGTGAAGTTTGGATTGAGAGAATAAGTCCCCGGCTGGGACATTAGCATAGTGCGTAGTTTAGTTTATTGAGGTTTTCTGTTGCTTCTGGGATGAATCACACAGCCACAATGGCCTGTACCCCACAGCACTGCCACTGCTGCTCCAGTCTACACTCACCCTGGCACTCGGGTTGCGTGCCTAGCCAGGTGCCGTTGGGCAGGCAGGTGCGCTCTGAGGACCCCCGCAGCACGTAGCCCGGCTCACAGCTGAAGCGTACCACGCTGCCTGAGGAGAACTCCTCACCCAGACGGATGCCATGCACCGGTATGCCAGGGTCTCCACACCTACCCGCAGAATCACCTGAAATGACACACACACACATACACATCAGCATCCAAAGGAGCCTCACCACCTAGGAGCATCCCTATACCTTCACTGTCTTAAAGGCTGCAGACATATGAATAGGCATGGTTACGCAAACTGGAAACCCTCCCATGTCCTCCAAAGATTCCACCCCTAGCCCCTTCCTCCCACTACCCTGGTTACACTTAGTGATAAATGACTCTGGGTTTCGTGGAGTCGATTCCTCCTCCTCCCCCCTGGAGTCAATGGAGTCGGATCCTCCAGAGCCATCAATAAAGAGATGTAGTGGGAATGAAACCATCCTACATGCACTTCACCCTGTTTTTTTTGCGAGTTGCTACAAATCACAGCGATACGATGAAGATGACTGATTATACCAAGTGTTCTAATAGGGTAACACGTTGTATGAATACCATGTCTTTTAGAATCTATGAAGACATTTATAACATTGTTATAATGCATTTATAAGACATTATAAACAAAAAATTATAAAAATACACCAGGCTTGTTAACATCAGCATTATTATTAGCACTCATGAAATTATAAAGGTGTCAAATCAAACTTCCAGTTTGTAGAGTGAATAATGACAAAATGTATGTACTTGTTATTATGGGTATAGACTGTTATTAATTAGACAAATTAAATTATAACCCCACTATACGAGCTATAGGAGTAAAATGAGGCATATTTAATACTAAGGCTAAGGTTAAGGCTACTCCAATGATATGAGCGAGACTAACAATGAGTGAGGGCAAACAGAGGCTCCTCATGAAGACGAATGAACCAGCAGGATTGGTCCAGAATTACTTCACCATTCATTTCCATTAAAAGTAAAGAAAAATGTTTCCTTTCCTTCTGTAAAGTTACTGTTTCGAAGAAACCCAGCTTTCTAGGTTTCTAAAAAATGATTTTTTTTAGAATTATTTATTGTTCCCTGTAACCTTTATATTCCTTCCCAATAGCATTGCAATCCTACACTTCCGACATATATATACTTCGTCAAGCTCTTCCAACCGTCGCATTGTCTTTCTGGAAGATGGGATCTGCCCCAGGGAAGACTATCGGCATGTATGGGTGTACATGATCTGCAAGGATGGATTCATGCCCAAATCGGTTGAGAGTGCAGTCCACATGGATGAGTGGACCCTTCCCAATACCATTACAATCCTACACTTCCGGCACATATATATTTGCATTACAGACATTGCAGCCCCTGGTTCTTAAGCCAGTGCTGTAAAGAGTCAGTAAGTTCCTTTATAATGAACCACTTCACCAACCAAACCACTCTAAACGACCTTGTTCGCATCTCCACTATTGAATCCACATACAATACGTGGCTTCTGCAAACTGCAAGCACACATGGGTCTTTGCTATCTCAAAAAAGTTCTTCTGTTATTATTTGTAACAGATGCAGTTAAACAATCCTGAAATCCGGGAGTCTCCTTAATACCACTACTTATCGCGTCCCTGATCTTTGGCATAATACACTATTGAAAAATGGACACTTTGGGGAAGTGCAGTCTTATATACTTGATAAACATTACAGAGCAGGGAAAAACTACTTTATTTTTAACGTATTGCAACAGAACCAGATTTGTTTTCCAAGTAATTTTGGGCCATTTCTTTTGGTCCATCCATCATGAAATGTAAGCCTAATGTAACAGTCAATGGACATTTTCAAAAACTGGAGATTTGCAATTAGTGAGCAATGTATCTCCTGGTAAACTAGCACGCATGGGATTTCAGAATTGGGCCTAAATAGGCACAGTGTGCCCTAATTACTATACTGGTAACGTTAGCATAGGCTGAAAGTTTCCAGGTGTCGAGTGACTTTGCTCATCCATACATGCTGATAGTCTTCCCTGGGGCAGATGGGATCTTCCAGCAAGACAATTCCACAGTTGGAAGAACATGACCAAGATTTCCAATACTACCCTGCTCCCATAGTACCCCAGACTTGGACCCTCCAGCAGCTGTGAGCTGCACTCCAGTAAGCACAGCCGCAGATGCCTGTGACAACCTACCAGGACCTTATCGAGTCACTCCCAGCACGTCTAGCTGCTGTCTATACTGCACATGGCGATTACTCTGCATATTATGTGCATCATATTTTGGTGGTCTCCACTTAGAAGTACTTAGCAAATGTGCTATTTCCGAAAATGAAAAATGGGGGTCTTCAAGGTTAATAACTGGATAATAAGCCTAGAGTTGAGGGGTCAAAATCATTTGGAGGTGCGAGTGAAACCAAAGGGTGTCTATCGGGTGTCTAATGAAGACGCTCTATGAACAGAAGTTCAAAATGTACAAAAATTGAATTTCCACAGTGTTCTTCTAGAAATGAATGGATTTTGTACAGAATCACTTCAAATAAGATCAGAACTTTCCTCTAAATTAACTTTTCAAGTTTATGTTTCCAACACGACTAGTTGGATTACACTATCAACTCCTACAGAGTTCATAATCATTAGATAGAGTAGACAATAAAACCACTGTTGATAATTAGATTCCATGTTACACTGTGTTTCTCTGAGGAGGCCATCCTCATACGCTGATGAGGTGAGAATTAAGACGGATCTGGGAAACTCGAGTCGGGCGATAATAGACTCTGGATAAGAACGCGATGGGGAAAGTGAATTTCCTTCCTTTCATCTGTTCATGATATAAACTCATCTGCTGATGAATTTACAAATGATCTCCTCGGTCCTTCATCTGGCCGCCTGGCACCGCAGCACAAACAGCCGCAAATCCTGGCTGTCACTTTTAAAATTAAGCAAATATTTAGGGACGCTAGTAATTTCCACTTCCGTGGTCCAACGCGCGTCGTTTGGAATTGATATTTATCCCTGTGAGATCAGCGCGCTCTGTAGTAAAGCGGCCAAGGCGGTCCCTGGGAGCGGAGAGAAAGCGAGGGAGAGGGAGAGAGAGAGAAAGCTGCAATTTTTGAGAAATATGAATGTCATGAATTGTGACATTAACCTGTCAGTGTGGTTTTACTGCCAGGGATGAGGGCTATGTTCTGGCATATCTGGGGGCTGCGAGGGGCTGATGGCTTTATAGGGAAGCTGGGCAGCTCATAACCTGGCAGGCGTGTGGGAGTTCATGTAGCAGGGGCTGATATGGGGAGATTAAAGCAGTTTATGGAGGGACGGAGCGCTTGCCCTTCAGGCCCACGCTCACACAGCCGTACCACTGGCCACTGATCTCTGCTGAAGGCTCCAGAGCTGCTGATTCATCCCCAACCTCGAGGAGGCCTCCTTCCATGTTTACAGAGCTCTTGAGATCGATTAAACCTTAGACATCTCCAGTTATTGCTGTTGTTTCTGTTATGTAATTACAAAGTTAATTACATAGTAAGTTACATGTAATAACACAGTTAGTTACATAGTAAAATGCATTTAAATTCATTATACTGTCTAAATATACAGGGTCTAGTCCACACTCTCAACAGCTTGGTTTCGCTTGATGTTAGACCATGACAGAGCATGGTAAATATGTAAAAGGTGGCCGTTCTCCAAAACAAAAGACTGTGGAGACAATGTGGGGATCTCTAGGTACCGGTACAGTGTGGCGGGGAACCGCTCCATTGGCCGTCCAGCTGGCACATGCGGGTGGTGTTGCCTACGATGGAGCGCTGTCCCATACAGCTGTATCGGATCACTGAACCCACGGTGCGCCTATCCCCGGAGATCTGAGCATACGGAGGCATACTGGGATGATCACACAGCACCACTGCACAGAAACAGTGGGAGAGAGACAGAGAGGGAGGGAGGGAGAGAGAGAGAGAGAAAGAGAGAGAGAGAGATGGAAGCACACTTACTTCTTACTCTTCATAATGCACAATGTTTCAAAATCGCACGTCTTTATATCTTTTGGCTGAGGGCAACAAGTACACTGCCCATCAAAAGCTTGGGGACAAATCTTACTTTTCCCGGTTGGTTTGCAAAACGTGAACATATTAAATACTAAAAATATGTAAGGTCTGGTTGGTTGGGTCTGATTGGTCACTGGTTGCAACTGGATGGTCACTGGTTCAATCCCCTGAACCAAAAGGACACAACAGAAGTGGCCTTGAGCAAGGTGCCTAACCTCAAACTGCTCCCCGGGTGCCGTGGACAGGGCTGCCCACCACTAAGGGCAAATGTGATCACTGCTCTCTAGTGTATGTGTATGTGGGTTTCACTGCGCGGATGGGTTATATGCAGAGGTCAAATTCCTCTGTGTGTGAGTACAAATGGTCAATATTCAATATGCAAATTCCCTCGTCCGCACTCAAACCTGTCAGGTGCTTAAAATCTGGGTCAAAAGATTTTACATTTTAAAAGAGCTTTCAAAAGAAAACCGTCAAATCACTACTGAGGCAAAACCTACTCTTCACAGCAAGGAAGACTCTTTGATGAATACGAAGCTGAGTGTTGTAAAATATGACCTGCAACTGAGAGTAAATCCGAATTTCAGAAGAAGGCAGAGTGTCGGCAAACTTTTGACAGGCAGTATGATGTGATTTTGCAGACAGAGGTTCAGTGTTTCTAGGAGGAAATGTGTTTCTTACAGAGGCATTTGGGGAGGGAGCGGTCCCAGGTGCCATCTCCCTGGCAGGTCAGAATGCTGGTGCCCAGCAGGTAGTATCCAGGGTTACATGTGTAGGAGACTGTGGTCTGGAAGCTGTAGCGATGGGGTCCGCTGGGCAGGACCTGTCTGACACTGTTCTCCACATGGCCTGGCTCAGTGCAGTTCACAACTAAGGAGGAAAACAGCATACTTGCATTAATATACAGTACAAACGATAACCCACAATAGCACCAATAACCCATACCAATTTACAGGTACACATTATTTTTATTATTATTATTATTATTATTATTATTAATAATAATGCAATTCATACTTTTCTGCACTGTTTTGAAATTTTTTGTTTACAAACGCGAAGGGTTCTTCTACTTTTTGTCATGTCTGTAAATAAGGTGTAAAATTAATACCCTCTACACTTAACTATGGCAATGCCCTGTATTTCAGACACAGCTCTTTAACAGAATACACTCATAGTCTGAACAAAGCCTTGGTTTTACATGAGATGTGGGGTAGTTATTCCAGTCCAGCCTGAAAATACCATGTCAGTCATTTTGACCGCCTGCATGCTACCACGTCAGTAAGGATTCTGGTATCCTTTACCATCTACTATAAAACAAGTAGTAGAATCTCATGCAAATCAATCAATGTGTCCACAAAAACACTATCAGATTCAGTAGAAAAGTATAGAGAAGTGTTTGCATGTGTTCTCTGTGGCTAAGACTGAGCTGAACTTGGCATATGATTTTATATGATTTATAATATAAACTAAATGTATAAGTGGATCAGACACTGCAGAGCTTTTATAATTGTATAATCTTATAGTCTTTTACACTCTCCAGAAAATGGGCCAAAACATGCTTTTACTGGTCCAAAAATCATTAAACCAACAATATGTTTCCCTTTAATATCTTTAAGTAGTAAAGTTTTGTGGGTAAGTGTGCAGACTTAGAGTTCTACTCAGCACTGACAGCTTCAAACAGCTGAAAAACACTGCCAAGTTAGTTTGTGTGTTAAAATATTCTCTGAATTGTTTAAATCTGGAAAATGATCAGCCAAAACAATCAGTATGAAATCATTTACTTTGAGCTTTCGTTTCCGATTTGAGATATGTGGTACTGAAATCTGATATGCATCTGATATACAGCCACGCGACTCAGTCTAAACAGCCAGATCAGAATTTATGCAACTTTTACGCCTATCGTCAGAATTTCCTTCTACCCAAACCTTTGGGCTGATGTTAGAGGCTCACTCCATGTGGCCGTTGACAAATAACATGCCCTTTATACAGCAAGCTGGAATGCATTCTGGGTAATACGCCTAGCTATCAGCAACTGGAACTTCATGATCACTCGTGTGATGTTGGCCAAGATAACAGCTTTGGGAGTGGACCTACATCCCTTGGATGTCATGACTATGCGTACCAGGTGAGGCATAGTTCTTTTGCACATGGGCCACAGTTTAGGAGGCTGATCTGTTCAGACTAATGTATACCTCACATTTAACAGATGTGAACAGCCTAACCAGAAAATCAGATTTGTTCCTTAGGCTCATTTTTCCTGCTGCGTGAACAACATGGACGCTTCAGAGAAGACAACAGGTGAAGAGCCTGGTGATTTCAGGGTCTGTGCCTCCAGTTTTCTGAAGACTTAAAATGCAATCCAGGACTTATTGGAACGTGTTTCACTTCCCTGCCCTACTGACCTGTGGAGGTCAGCTTTGTTCTAACATTCCTCCACTGATCTACAGCACTTCAAAGATCAGACACTAGATGTTGTTTCCAAAGAGAGATAACAAGAGAGACAACTTCTGGTAGTCCTGAAGACTATCATTGAAAGTTGTGTGCTGCTGGAGAGGGGGCATAGCACCCGCAACCCTGTACTGTTTGAAGTCGGTTACACTCATATTCCTTATTTCATTGGCTTCATTTGCAAGATTCCGGGGTCCATGGATCTCTGGTTCCCTGAGGGTGGGCAATGCAATCCAAGGCCCACTATAGAAAGGGTCAGTGTACTGCCCTGTTGTGTTGGCTTCATGATGGATTCAGATTCAAATCAGATTGTTAAAGTCATTTGTTGCAAAGCATTTTCATCTCCAGTGGTTTTATGTATGATCCCATCTGGGATTGGTCAATGTTGACTCGACAAGTTCTGCAACCCCTATTACAAAGTCTTAAGGTCACAAGTTATCAGGTTTGCTCTGTCTGCGATGATACGCTTTACATGAGAGCTGAAAAAATCAAACCCCAACACTCAGCCAGACACATGCCGAAAATGATGGATGGAGAGCCTGGTGGGACGTAGAGGAGGCAAAGCGAGAGAGGCGAACGTCTGTCAGCTCACAACCAAGAGAGTGAAAGAGAGCACACTTGAGTGAGATGGAGAACTGGAGGCAGGAATTAGCAGCGTGCTTGTCCCTAATCAATCCATGTTCCATGCCCACACCTGTCTCAAAGACCCCCCTTTCCGATCCCGACTGTGCCACATCAGATGGCATCAGGCCCGCGCCCCGATCAATCTGGCATACGAGACGGACGATGGGGAGGATGAGAAAGAGCGGGGAGCGAAACAAGCCCCGGTGGTGCAGCCGCCATTAAAATTCATGACAGATGTTATCAATAAGCCATCCGTCCTGCACTTGCACATGGATGGAGGCGAGGGTGGGGGGGGTACACTCAGGCTATTTATACTGCATTGACATGATGATGGAGACGTGAGCGGCGGGAGACAGATGGGATGAGCTGGAGAGGGGGATGCCCTTCCGCTGAGCGGCTAACAGCCTGCTGGGGCGGTGCACTTCGGGCACCAGCGCCACTCTACCTCCTCACACAGCCTGGTGATTTATTCACCACTTTCAGCCACTTTTACTACTTCAGCTCATGTTGCCACCCACTAATCATGGAATGGATAGAGGAAGCCAGGGCATTTATTTCTGTTAGCTTAAACGCTCCGCAGCGCTGAAGCTGGATGGCAGGTTGCGTCCATGAACGTGAGTGCTGAAATGAATGGTGAGCACTTTAAAGATTTACTACAGTGAATATGACATAAATCCATAAACATGACTTGCATCATCACTGTCACAAGGAAACCCGCCACCTCAGAAAAAAATGCAGCCAACACAAAGAAAAGAAATGTTTCTAACTTACAGGCAACTCGGGCCAAAAGTTTAACCATTAATCTGTGGTTATCAACACTTTATAACAAGTTTTATAAAACATTATAACTACAGTAAGTGTTCCATTTAGTAAGCACCAAAATGATGATAAATTTAGACTGATATGGGTAATATTTATTGAGCTACACATACAGAAGTAGTGTCTCTCAGTATGGCATTGGGCCGCCATATTTGCTAACACAACTTGCCAGACATCTCGGCATGGAGTTGTAGAGGTTCCTTGTGGTGTCCTAAGATAATCCATCTCATGCAGCTTGAACATTCTCACACAGTTCCTTTTTGCGGTAGGGGTGGAGGTGGAGTGACACCAGGCCTTCTGGACATGTGAAACATTCATCTTGGTGTTACCACGGTGCCTTCGCACACAGATTCCTTGGTCGTCTCCACCAAGACAAAAGCAGGACTCGTCCCTGAAGATGACCCGCTGCCATTCTGAGTCACTCCATGACAGTCTGGCACGACACCATTGTAGTCTTTTGTTGACGTGGTGTTAAGGCCAGTCGTAGTACCAGTCTGCATACATGTAGTCCTGCATCGTGCAGCCGTCTGCTAATGGTGCTGGCACTAACAGGATGACTCATGGAGGGCATCACTGCTCGCTGAATGTCCGCAATCATGATTGTTCGGTCAGTCAGGTGCAGTGATAAGGCCCGTCCTTGCTTAAATCACACGAGTGGTCGAGCGTGTCATTCCTTCCGGGTATTCAACTATTCTTTCGATGATAAGTGCAAATCAATATGACTGCTAGCTGAGAATGACGCTGGTTAAGAATGTATGTTAATTATAGCTACATGTAACAGCTAGTGAAGCACTACTATGTGGACCGCCTTCTCAACAATCTCGTTTTCTATTCACTTGTAATGAACTTGTTGCATTAAAAGACTCTTTAACAGTTTCCTGAACTGACTGCTAAGGGGAAAGCCAAAGCACCTTGATCCTACTCAATTCGGATAACGCTGTTGGCACATTCTTGATTTACAGCACTGACACAAACGACAGCTACAGGCTAATCAGAATACAACAACAAACCATTAGAACATTCAATTAAATGAGCCAGTGCTCATTAAGATCTAAGACAGTACTGAGATGGATAGATAGATAGATAGATAGATAGATAGATAGATAGATAGATAGAGAAGGGAGGTGAGAAAGGGAAAGGTGGGGGGGTAGAAAAAGAGAAAGAGAAAATAGATCCAATTTATCTGATCTCGAACACAATTGGACATCTGATTCGTTTCAGCCTCTGGCCACTGGCCATTTGCTAGGGAAGATGGATGGGTTTCTTGGCTGACCATAGACTTATCAGTGTGGTTTTAGGAGGCCATTTTGAAGAAGGTAGTGGCTTGGTCTGACACAAATTGGTGCTGATTAGCGGGGCTGTGTGGGGGCCCTCTGAATTATTGATGCAGCTCACAGCTTACGCCTTTCCAGCCGAGCTCCTTTTGTGCCATTAGCCGTGATTCTGCCGCTCTCAGTGCTAATGATGGGCTGTGATGGAAGGGAGATGGTGCCGAAGCGAGCACAGTGCATCAGACCACTTTAAGTTCCCTCAGCCAGGGTAAACACACATTTATGAAACAAAGCCAGAGGAGGATGAAGAGGGAGGAAAAGGCAACCTTACGATTATAATTAACATGAGAGATCTGATAAAACTAACAAAGAGGGGGCTAATCCTCTTATGGATCTGCATTTCAGGCTTATAATCATCCTCCACCTCCGCACCACACTGCACGCAAGCAGGAGCACATTGCTATGACAATGTTCTTATATATTAACACGGACACTTGCACTAATAAAGCTGCTTCTTTGGAAGGGCACCACAGAAGTACATTTATAGCTCTTTTCCACTGACATGGTGACAGTGCTGGTGGTAAAATCCTGAACCTCTAAAAAATGCTTTTTGGTTGGCCCAAGAACTTGCTGGTCTGAAACTGTGGAACCCATGACGCAAGCGGCATAAGGGCATGGCACTGCCTTCATCACGATCAATCAAGTTATTGAAGCCTCTAATTGCCTATAATACAGGAGAATGAGCAGCAGCAAAATGACCCATCAGTGGTCTGCTGAAGAATGAATGAATGTTCCGCCATGTTGTTTTTATGCATTGTCCAATGGTTCTCAAACCAGTGGAAAAGAGGGACCCTACTTAACAGGTTCGATAGGTCCTGGGAACCATCACCAGCCCTGGCATGAGCACTGGCACTTTGTTGGTGGAGAAGAGGTATTAGTCCTTTTCCATGCAATTCTGTAAGCGTAAGTGTGAAGCACCTTGCTAAAGAGCCTCCAGATACTATGAAGGTTCTGCACCATTTGAACTTTGTTTTTATACTGCGTAAAGGCCAAGAACCATTTAGGGACCTTTATTTTTACGAGTGCAGTTGTGGCCATTGGCAGAAACATAAAAAATAGGTCCTAAATTTAAAAGAGCCTCTACCTCTCCGCAGAAAGCTTGAATGACAAGCTTTGCTTTTATTACATCTGCCGGATTTCCAAGACTGCCGCACAAATAACCATGTTCCTGATCCATGAGAGGTCAAGTCTTTTAATGTGGCAGCAGCCGTCAGCGGCTGAGGCTCAGTGTCTCTCGGTTGTCAGTGCGGGGACACGACCCCGCCTGCAGTCCTTTCTGAAGCTGCCAGAGAGACTCAGCCTGCAGCTTTAACCGAATCTAAACACGTCCTAAAGCTGGAGCCTTTCAATTCCACCCGGCCAAACTGCAAAAGCTTCTCAGCTCTTCAGTGACACACTCCACCAAAATACATAAATTAATACATATATACACATATGCATGTGTGTGTTAAGGAGAATAGAGAAGAAAATGCAGTGAGGGTCTCACAGGGAGGTTGATTCCAACACAGACAAGAGTCCGCCAATCATGTAGAGGGCACTTAAGTCCATTAATCTCAGAAAGAATTGTCTCCATGCACTGATTGGTGCATCATTACCATGACAATGCAGACAAGGAGTCATATGCAAACACTTAATCCGCAGCTCGGAGCGACCTGTCAAAGACTTTTAATTACAGCGCTGAGTTCCTCTTAACTTCTCCACTTCGGCTTCTTCTAGAATTGACTGGTAATGTTATTTCACAGTCAGTACCCCCCGCCCCCCCTTTCCCCCTTTCCATCAAGAACAACACACGCGAGGTCCTTTAAGGTAATGCAACGAGTTACCCACGAATACATATGAGCTTATTAGGGGCATCAAAGTTATTGTGTTACTGCTTTAACGCAATCACTTATTAATGCTGCTAAATTGTTAAATGCTGTTAATACCACTGACCCTTCAAACTGTCCGTCGCTGTGCAGGATCATGTGCTGCTGCTCTGACTGTAGCCTGCTCTTAAATGGCAGCCTGTTTGGTGACTGTCATGGTGAATCTGTCTATCACTGAAGTGCATAGAGACTGAAGTATCATTTACAAGCAAAACACAGTGCTGACGCCAGCGTGGATCCCAGTAGTTTGCTAGACTATGCTGGACGGTGCTCATAGGACAGCTACGGATGAAGCTGCAACTTTAACAGTAATCCACAATTTATATGAACAAGAAAGAGAGCAAGAGTGCTACAGTTATGGAGGAGTTGAATCCACTGCCTGTATGATTTGTTGCTGTCAGAACTAAACCTCGTTCTTCCAAAATGAGAACTTTCCAGGAGAAGGATAAAACATACGTTACTTTTAATGTAAGTCAATGGAACCAGGCATCTTCCAAATCATTTTGGGTCACTTCTTTTGGTCCATTCATCATGAAATTTACAGATAATGTAAAGGGAAACTGTCGATTTGAAATGGTGTCAAAAACTGAAACTGTATTGTAATACATAAGCTCACCAGACAAATAATTAGCCACCTTGCATATTTCAGGTGGTAGTAATTTCAGGCTCCTGAAGAGTGTGAGTGACGGGAGCCATAGATTGGGTACAGTACAGTGAATGTCTCGTTCCATGTGTGGAAAATGGCTCCAAAGCAGATGTTAATGATTGGCTAAAAGGAGTGACTGCATTTGGGTGTGTTATAGGCCATAGTGTGAAGGAAGTAGCTGAATCTGCAGGTGTATGGAAGCGTGCGGTCATACAGGTCTACCAGCAGTGGCTAAAATCCCAGTCTACAGGAATTTCCCCTTAGAATCGTGGCAGGGAAGTCATCCACCAAATCTGGCCCAACTGCGCAATTCTTTGAGGCAAGAGAGGCTGAACATTGATGTGGCCTACATCCAGAAACTTGTCCAGTCCATGACAAATTTAATCACAGCTGTTATTGGAGACTGTGGCGTATTGCATGCTACTAGGTATGTTTTAGTCACAGGTGACTCATTTTTTTGTCCAGTGAGCTTATGGCACATCATGATACATATAGCAGGTTTCATATGATGAAAATGATTTTACTGAATTATTCAATGTCAAATTACATGTCATTACATTTATGATGTTAATACTAACACAAATAATGTGACAAATAATGTGTGGCAGCTAAGTTAAGCTAAGCTAAAATGTATACTAGTTTCAGTCAGATTTTAGTCATTTAATTATTACAGTTAGTTTTAGTCTAGTTTTAGCCAATTGAGTTTCTAAGATATGTGGTCTAATTTTAGTCAGGTTTTTTTTTTTTTTTAGTACCGGCTTACATTGGCCTAGAACTTCATTACAAGAGGAAAAGGGCTCAAATTCATCAGAAGGGCTTATTAGCAGAAAACCCTGAATCAAACTTCTCCTGTGTGCTGTTAACAGTAAGCTCATAGTGGCTTCACACAGCTTAAGTATCTTGTCCCTTAAGTTTGTTAAATGAAAATCACTATACCTCTCTATCTCTGTTCATCCTTCTCCTTCTTTGACCCTCTAACACTAACCTAGTGGGCCGGTAGAGCCGAGTCAGCAGATTCTAAAATCTTATCACGTTTCTTCATAGGACAATAAATGACAAAGATATTAAGATAAATGCCACGCCAGCTCCAACCCATTCTGCATACTGCTACGCACTCATGAACATGATCTTTCAATATGATATTAAATTTATACCGCCCTATCTCTGCTTTTACTTGGTCTATCAACATCAAACAAAAACTAGCATTGAGTTTCGAGACTGAACCTTTGATGAAAGTTGACGACGACACTCAACCTGACTGTTTTCATACCGTGATGTCTTGAAGCAGTACATGTTTGATAATGCTGGTGTGATCAGGGCCCTGAAAGGGTTCATTTTTCACATTATCACTTTTTAGTTTTTATTCATCGGAAAAGTTGAACAGATTTTGCCATAGGTCTCATTTATAAATGATACTTTTTAAATAGTTCTCAATCAATGAACTTTTACTTTTACGCCAAGGTACACTGAGGGTGAGCCATGTTTTCAGTGCAGCCGAATATTTGTCTCAAAAAAAAAGAAAATAAATTGGAATTTAAGCTGATTAAACAAAAATGAAAAACACTACAAAACAATCTGACAATAAAATGAAAAATGAATGAAACAATTTAGTTTTACAAACAATGAAACAATTTAATATGATTTAATTAAAATGGTAAAAATAAATAACTCAAAATGGAAAATAAGTCTAAATAAAAAGGATTTAAAAACTAGTGAAAATGAAAAAATAAACGGTAAAAGTTAAATAAACGGTAAAAGTTGAGATGAATAAAAGAAAAATCTAATAAAAATCTAAAAACAAGAATAAAAAAACAAAGCAAGAATGATAAACGACTAAAATTAAATACCAATGATAAAGGAATGATGATATGAGTCTTTGTTCTGATACATATNCAAGAATAAAACAACAAAGCAATAATGATAAACAACTAAAATTAAATACCAATGATAAAGGAATGATGATGCGAGTCTTTGTTCTGATACATATGACACACGATACTCAGTGGTTGGAACATGCAGCCATGTTGGTTTCACTGGGGGTCGGCGATGAAAACTGGATGAAAACAAATGATTCACCCCATAATTCACTTGATCTCCATGTTCACTTTGTTTTGTTTTCATCATGATGAAATAATGAGCTCAGTAAAAACAGTTCCAGTCTGTCCAAAAGTGGCTAGAAACTAAAAGTTGAAAACGATTGAATGACACCAACGAGATGAGTTTTAGAGGCTCCTGTAGTGAATTCCAGCTCGCTGGTGCACTGTAGCTAAAAGCAGATTTTCATAGTTCAGTATAAACTCTAGGTACCTGGCAGGTGATCCAGTCAGTAGGGGTAGTCTGATAATTACTGTAATCTATAGAAACCATAGCAGAGGTATAAAATGATCCATATATAAGAATAAGCCAGTGTGTTTCCCGTCATGCTGCTAGTGAAGGTCAGCTTCTTGTCTTGTTTTCATCATTAAACTGGTCATCAACAAACAGTTTTCATCCCAGTTCTCATTAGCAAAACTAAAACTGGACAGCTGTGGTGATGTGGGGCTTCACATACAACCCACAGGTGCTGTATATGTGTTTTAAGAAGTTAAATAAATAAATCTTTGTTTACCTTTTGAATTCAGGGTCATCTTGTTACACAAGCTAGCACTGCTTTTCTCTAGCTTACTACAGAACACACATGCTCACCATACTGCACTTACTTTTACACCTGGGTAAGGCGTTACTCCACTGGCCGTTGGGCTGGCAATGAGACTTGACGGCCCCTTGTAGCACATAGCCAGTATCACAGGCAAAGCGCACAACATCGTTGAGGTTGAACTGAGTTCCATGGGTTACACCATTAGCAGGGTTGCCTGGGTGTCCACAGGTGATAGCTACAAAACAGCAGAACAGAGAACGTGTGTTGATACCACAGCTATGTCTACTACACTGCTGAACATGCATTCTGCTACACTGGAGAGCTGAATCGGTACTTACGGACACAGACAGGGGCTTTTCCAGACCAGCGGTGGTCTTGCTCACATATGCGCACGGACACGCCAATCAGTCTAAAGCCTGGGTTGCACTGGTAAACCACACTTCCTCTGTAGTTATAGTTCTCTCCAATTATCTGCCCATTTACAATGGGGTCAGGAGAGCCACAGTGACCGGCTGAGGAGAAAAACACCCACGCGTGCACACAAACAGAGGACGACCTTGAGGTTCAGGACCAAACAATTTAGCAGCATAACATATTCTTGGAGACTAAAAACAGTTGTTAGGTGAAGTGCTGTTGTTTTACCGAGACACTGGACTTCAGATCCACTCCACAAGCCATTGGACATGCATTCCCTCACCCTGGAGCCCACCAGAGTGTAGCCCGTGTTACAGGAGAAAATGGCCGTGGCTCCGTACACAGTCAGGGTGCCGATCTTGTTTCCATTGGGAGGTGTTCCGAGGTCCCCGCAGGAGATAACTGCACAATAACAAATGCTCCGTCATACCGTGCAAGGATGTATCGTACATGGTCATTCAGAAACAAACACTTGCTCTGTACACTGTAAGTGCAAATGGTTTCAAAATGACTTGAAAGGCAAAGCTTCATTAAACACTTTGGACCACAGTTCATGAGGTGACATGAACCCTACACAAGCTTCTCATGAAAGCATATATAAAGGCTTATTCTAATAGGTGTTAGTTTATATCACAGTAACATAATTCTGATTGAATTTAAATATTATATGAACAGTAAAACTAAAGTTACCAAAGGGTCAAAGATGGAAGATACCATTGTTGAACTAATAAACCACATATTTCACCATGTGGGACAGACTTAAGGCATCAGAACAGATGTAAATGTTACTTGACTAAGTTTGTACAACAAAATATAACAAATTCAAAAAGATATAAATGTAGTGAACTGTTGTGTATTTGTCACTAAAATAATAAAAAAACAATTGTGCAGGACCTTGGCACAGCGTTCACGTTCAAAATAAAAAAGTTAATATTAAAATATATTATATATATATTAAACTATCACAAATATATAGTAAAATAAATCAAATGTACAAGCCGACGTTATCAGCTGACATGCTGCTGATGCTTGGCATAGCACGCATCACAAACAAGTTAAACTGAATGGATTAGTCCCATGGCTTAATTATCTGATACCTGATCCAGCTAATTTTGTTAATATCGGGACGGATATTTGATCCTAATATCAGATCAGTGCCTCCCTACTTCAAATTTTCATTTTGAGATAGTTGTGAGCTAATTTTAAGACACTTTAGTCAGACAAAGTGTCTCACTGCATTGGCTGATAATTCTGCTTATTTTAAGAAGGGTGCTTGAATCAAGTCGTTTATCTGCACATATGAAATCAGTAAAATCAGTTTAATCAAATAAAACACATCTGGAAATGGGTCAAATAATCTTAAAATTGGCTTGCAACATTCCCAAAATGAGAACATATTAACTATTTATAAGATCATTTTGCTTGCTAAGATAGACAGAAAGGAAAGCTGCCCAATGAACCCTTTATGAAACAGAAGGCCTACTGGAATAAGTGTTTCTAAATGCTTATGTCAGGTTTGTGTCAGTGGTCATGAAAGGCTTAAGCATGTTATGAACATTTCCCTACAGTGTAACACTGAATATACGATAACGTATCGATTCCTGACCATCATAGAACCTTCGAGACAAGCTACAGTTAAATGCTAGCCAGGTGTCTGAATGAGTCTGTTCTAAGCAGAGGACAAGGTGCTCACTTTCACAGGCAGGTCTTGGCTCCGGGTAGTCCCAGGTGCTGTTGGCCTGGCAACGGATGACCCTCTGACCCTTGTAGAAGTAGCCAGGGTCACAGGTGAGCATCATCATGGCCTCATACTGATTTTGCATGCCATAAATAAGCCTCCATCTCCCGTGTTCCACTGCCGAGTGGCCGATGTCAGGGCAGGTGACAGCTGGAGAGAGAACATGCTTTCAAGTTAGCTTCAGCTCTACATGTCTGTCCCGGTGTGAAGCTCCATCTAGTCAAATGTGAGATGCTGGATCATTTTTAATCCCTATTACACCACACACCGGCAGGTCCGGACTCACATAACAGCATCAGTTCCTGATTAATTTACAGGATTAACTGAACACTATAGTATTAACTGCTACTTTGTCTATGCATGTACATATTGCATGTCTATTAGCATATCTGTTCATACATGTTAATAGCACTATTGTGTTATTGTTTACAGTGCACTGTCACTCAGTTTGTGGGAATCAATACAGTAATTGTAATCTTATCTATTTATCTATCTATCTATAGTTTTACTATGCTTTCAGTTAAATGCACAATAGATTCTGAACTTGTAGGCGGATCTCTGAACTCACGTGTGCAGCGGGGTGGGGTTTCTAATGGGCTCCACCTCCCTGACTCTTGACACACTGTTGACACCGGCAACGTGTTGGCCAGACGGAACCCAGGGTTACACCTGAATGTAACTCTGGAGCCGAGAGTGAAGTCTTGCCCAACAACGCTACCATTCACTGGTGCAATTGGCATCCCACATGACACCACTGAGGAGAGAGAGAGAGAGAGAGAGAGAGAGAGAGAGAGAGAGAGAGAGAGA
>CM067475.1:4958997-4992418 GCA_034552555.1 Semaprochilodus insignis | reverse complement strand
AGAGAGAGAGAGAGAGAGAGAGAGAGAGAGAGAGAGAGAGAGAGAGAAAAGGCATGATCAAGACTTATTACAATCTCCACTAAACAATCCCTGACTGTCTGGAACACGGGAGGTGATCAAAAGTGACAAAGTGAGCACTCAACTCTAATATAATCACGCCGCAGACAGCTGTGTTTATAGTGTGCAGTGTAACGCTAGCAAGATCCACTCATGGCCAAGACTAAACTAGTTCTCAAGCTAATTAAATGTGAAGTGCTGTGTGCTGGTTTCCTCAAAAGCATGACAGTCCCACGTTTATGAAACTGAGAATTCCTCATGAGTTTTCATAATCACACCTCTAATGGCATGTATACTGGTCCTTGGAGTTATTGAGTGTACATCATTAACTAAGCCACTCAGAGAGAGCGAGACAAAGAGAGAGTGGAGGGAATCATATGACGTCCAACAGCCCTGTTCACCACTGGCATTAACATCTCGGGGCACACTTAACCACACCTAAACTACCACACAAGATCGGTAGCGTCAGCTTTAGTAATGCATGACTCCAGGTTTTCTGGGATTCACTCCGACTCTTGCCACTGAAATTGATTCCTTGTCTCCCATCAGACTCCCATCATCCTAAACATAGTGTAGCCAGTGATGGCATGAAAACAGGCTACACTGGGGCATGGGGCGTGAAGGAACTCAGGGTGAAGTACTGAGGAAATCATTACTGTAATCCGAATTCGAACCATTTTTACTGAAAAAAGCTGGATGTAACTTCGTTCCTCTTTTGAACAGGCTAAAGTTGGCTTTGCATTCACCGGCTTCTCTTCCTACTTTTCCGGTCCACCTTAAATGATTCAGCAGTTACTTTAATAGTGCACCGGCAGCTGAGTGTAACTGGAGCGCCATTTAAGGTGGACTGAAAATTTGAACAAAAAGCTGCCAAAAAAGGGAAAAAATGGAAAATCTCAGCTTATCCTTACACGTTCTGTGAAAGGCATTGTTCGTTTTTGTTTATTCTTTCTTGTATCGTTTCTAAAAAAGTGTTTGTTGCATCCCAAATTACAAAGAGAATGTCTTTGTGAGCACAGTTTGCGGTAACAGCAGGTGGTAAGCAGCACCGGTGTTGTTTAACAGTGGTCATTAAACAAACCCACACTAATCGAGCTCAGACCCTGTCTTGCTTTACACTCACCTTCGTCAAAACGCCCCTTAGAACCCTTGGTCAACAGGCAACCGCAGCTTGCAGGCCCTTTTGGAATGGACTTCCCATCACTAGTCACCATTTCATGCTGGTCTAGGCTGATTTACGCCGGTATACGTTGGTCTGGTACTGGTTTGGTTGATCTCTCCAGCATGGTCATGCTGGTTGACCAGGATACTAGCATTCCATTGCTCTAGACAAGTATACCAGCACCCAAAACAGCATATGATGGCTTTACTGGTGACCAGCCATGCTGGTCTATGCTGGTTTGGTAAGCCTACCAGTCTACACATCCAAACACCAGAGAGCAGGTTTAATTTTGCCTTTCTGCCTCTTCAGTGGTTGCTTGACTTTCACTCTCTTAGTCATGATTTTTACTCATCTAAACATGTGTCAGTTCTTCAGTTAACCAGAATCAAACGTGTTCTGCGATGGGCAGAGCTTTTAGCATGCTAGTGAAGCTGTTTAAGATTTATCAGCTGTTCAATGGATGGTTGACATTTATTGAATAACAGCTTGAAAACTGAGCACTGTGTTCACCTATTTCAATTTAACGCTGGACGAGAGGATCAGAAGCGGTATGAGTGACTTCTACGGTGGCCAGCAGCTCAGCTTTGACCTTTGTTTTTCTAGAAATACCGTCACATACCATATACCCTAGCGAAATGTCAGGAAGGTATAAAGAAATAGATACTGCTCAAGCCTGGTGTGTACACTGTACTGTAGTATCCCGTTGTGTCCCCAACAGCAACAAAGGACTTCCTTAGCCAAAACCACTGTGTCATCAGTAGTGATGCACAACTCGGGTTTTTCCAGAAACTCTTCACCTCCACTTAATTCTAACCAAAACAGCTGATGATAACGGGACAAAGCATGGATTAAACCAACCAACATTTTGAGTAGCTACAGATGACAGTGATTGAGAAAATGTGGGAAATTTCACAGGCCGAGGGGAACGATCACTCGGACTGGTGTACTGAAAAAAAAAAAAACATTACTGTAGAATTAATTCCAAATTCTTTTCATGAGGCTGACGTTGGCTTCCTATTCAACTTTTGGAGTCCACCTTAAGTGACTATGCATTTAGCCTAATGATGCAGAATGTAACTGCAGCATCATTTAAGGAGGAACGGAATCCCGGATTGGCGACGTTGGCGTGGTGTTAAGGGCAGTCATCGCAATGGTCTGTTTGAATGTAGTCCTGCATCGTGCAGCCGTCTGCTAATGGTGCTGGCACTAACAGGATGACTCAAGGAGGGCATCTCTGCTCGCTGAATGTCTGCAATCGTGGCCGTTGGGTCAGTCAGGTACAGTGATAAGGCCTGTCCTTGCTTATGTCACATGCGCGACCGAAACTTAAATCATTTGCATGACGTCAAACCTCCCTGCCAAGTTTCATTCCTGTAGGTTGATTCCTTCTGGGTGCAGCTATTTTTCCAACTATTCTTTTGATGATGAGTGTATATTTAGCATACAAAGTACAAAGTATATGAAAAATAGCACACTTTCTGTACATTAATCATGAGTGCAAGAAAGTACACCAAGTACACTTAAATTAAGTATATTTTAGTGTACTTTATTTCTTCTGGGGCTTCAGATAAACAGTACCTACAGCATTTATCTCTGAGACAGAGGAGAGGACAGCTCTATGCTAAAACACTTCACTCAGGTGGTCTAGATTCAAACAGGACACAGTTTAATAACTACGGTCTGCATCATGTTCATCAGTAAACACACTAAACAAACATGCATACCCACATACACATTGAACAAACCAGTACAAACAAGGGTTTGTGGCAGCTAGTGAGTGGTGGGTTCAATCCAGCAGGAGAGATGACACCTGTGCATAGATCCAAAACACCTGCTGCTCCCAGCTGCTGTCGTAAGGCAGATACAAAGGAATCCCCTGCATGTCAGCGTCGCAATTCAGCAACTCATTTTCTCTGCAGGACGTCAGTCTTGCACGGATAAAGAGAAGCTGCGTGTACAGAACTGACGCAAAGGGTATAAATTACATTGGCTCTCCTCTAAAAGGAAACCTCTCTTGATCTTTTGGTCATCCCCTAAAAACAGACCTCATACATAAAGTACAAAAAAAACAAAAAACAAAACGCCAGCAGCTCCACTGATCTTGCTGACTGTATAGGAGCCATGGGGCTGCTCATTTCAATCTGTCCAGGAAGCGATTGCTAGTATTTAATGCAGATCTCATTGTACTCTAATATAACAGAGGGAGTCCTGTGAGACTTATGGCCTGAGGCTCCTCATACCTTTCCCAGTCAAATTAAAACCTGCCTCGCTCGCAGGCAAAAAGCCTTGTTAGTCAGGGAGGGACTACATGGGAGACTGGACGCAAAATGGCCGACTGGATGGCCAAGCTTGCTTCAACGAGAGCCAACCGTCGGTACGTGAAGAGTTTCTCCCCTCGGACAGCACATTAGCCAATGTGTCTGAGTGAAGGCTGCCGGCTAGACTGTTTATTGTGATGAGCGATTTGGATGGATGCAGCCGAAGCCCGGACTTCGTCGGCATGCGGAATTACCAGTCCCAGCATACCTCCATCGCAAACGGGTCTGAGACGGAGGAAGTGAAGATGGACAGGAAGACAGGCGAGGGGTGGGGGCGCACACTGAGGGGTTCTGGATGAGTGCTCTTAACCCACCTTGGCACAGGGGCACAGGAGCATTCCATTGGTAGATGCCCTGCGGGGTGCGGGTGCAGGTGGCGCTGCTCTGGCCAATCAGGCGGAATCCTTGGTCACAGCTGAAGCGCAAGGTACTGCCCAGCTTTGTGCCTGTCTGGCTGTGCACTGAGCCATTCACCGGAGGGTTAGGGGGGCTGCAGTATGCCGCTGCAAAATACACACACACACACACACACACATATAGAGAAGAGTGAAATAACACCATCAGTCTGTGCTCCATCTGCAAGAAATCTGCTTCTTCAGTGCATCTTTTATTGCTTCCAATTCCTCGCTTTGTTCACAGACGAAGCTGCACGCGGCGCTAATGCAGCGCTGTATAAACCCATCCTTTAAGAAGAGCCACGGCAAAACTGTGGAGAAGTAATTGATTAAAGGGGATGGGCTGTAAAAAGTGCATGCTCACAAAAGGCTGTAAAACTGATGGATTCACAACACGGGCTCCAAAGGCGTTTATGCACACTCGTCTGCTTACAAAATAACACCAATGCAATTCACTGTGTGCGGCAACAAGTCAAGTCAACAGTTTCAAATGGTGGGTGAGGGGGCGGCCTGTGCAGGACATGATTTCTAGGGAGAAATAGTGACTTTCCTGGTTCAGCAACCATCCCTGCAAGGAGGTTTGTGGCTTGGATCAGATAGCGGGGGTAAATGAGAGAGACGATATGGCATAATGGTGTCATATGCAATTTACTGTGTGCAGCAACAAGTCAAGTCAACAGTTTTGAATAGGGGGTGAGGGAGCAGCCTGTGCAGGACAGAATTTCTAGGGAGCAACAGTGACTGTCCTGGTTCAGCTACCATCTTTGCAAGGAGGCTTGTGGCCTGGATTAGATTGAGGAGGTAAACGAGTAAGATGATATGGCATAATGGCGACATATGCAAGTCACTGTGTGCGGCAACAAGTCAAGCCAACAGTTTCAAATAGTGGGTGAGGGGGCGGCCTGTGCAGGACAGGATTTCTAGGGAGAAATAGTGACTGTCCTGGTTCAGACACCATCTATGCAAAGAGGCTTGTGGCTTGGATTAGACTGAGGAGGTAAACGATTGAGACAATATAGCATAATGGCGACATATGCAAGTCACTGTGTGCGGCAACAAGTCAACAGTTTCAAAAGCCGGATGAGGGGGCGGCATGCGCAGGACAGGATTCCTAGGGAGAAATTGTGACTTTCTTGCTTCAGATTCTACCTTTGCAAGAAGGCTTGTGGCACGGATCAGATTGCGGAGGTAAACGAGTGAGACGATATGCGGATGGAATGACGTAAGGAGAGGTATTGAGCCACGGGAGGAGATAAGGCAGGAAGTGGGGCGGGAAGAGAGATGCGTTCTATCCATTATGGTTAATCGCTATGACCACATTACATCTCCATAAAAATGCTAATTCCAGGCAAACACCACATGTCTCTATCTGCCAGGCCTGAGGAGCTCCACGCTCCCTGAAGACGATCAGATAAGGCCAGACCGACTGCGAGACAAAAAAGTTATGGCAATAGAAGCGTGGGCTTCACTTCAGGTCATTTTTACGAGTGGCGGGGCTCTTCAACAAATTGCACCGTAAAGGCAGAAAACGTGCAAGTCTCCAGTGAGCTACTCATCCATTAGCGGCAATGGGCTGGGATCTTGGATAAGGGACCAATTTGGAAATTTACAGCTCATATCCAGTGTACAGCATTAAGTAAAACTCCCCATGGAGTGGTAAAATGGCTGAGAGGACGCTCCACAGTTGTCAGAGAGGGAGAGAAAGAGAGAGAGAGAGAAAGAGAGAGAGAGAGAGCATGGTGCCACCGGACCCAGAGAGGCAGCAGAGACAGGCCTTGGCTCTGGGCCACTGACAGCTGGGTGTGAGAGGAGGCTTAAAGGGAATTCAGCCTTCACCCCTCTCCTTTTGCAGCACATCTAGACATGCTTTATTCCCTCACCTGGCAAAGAGCGAACGCTCCAGGCCTTACGTGCGATAAAATCAAAACGCAAACAAATCTCTATGTCGCCATTATGCCTTTGGAAGCAAAAAAACCTGTCTGGCTATCAATCTCTCTAACTCTTACTCTCAGGACCAAGGGAGGGGTGGGGGGAACAGCCAGTCACTCACCACTCAGAATACATTAATGCACCGGAGTGAGGTGGGGAAAAAAGAAGGCATGCAGGCAGAAAGGACGAGGGAAATGCAAGGAGAGAGTAAGAGCTTGCCACAAATTGGTGATGGAGAGCCAGTCTGTGGAGAGAAGAGATAGATTGATAAAGAAAACTGTAGAAGGCTTTGAATCTGGCCCCGCCATCTGTTTTCCTCCCACCAAGGTATAGCTCCAGAAGGGGGGTCCATATTGAGGATGCGAACCTGCGCACCGCTGCCGCTAACTCACGCCGTCACTGATTCGGCTATCGAAACTCCATTGAGCATGGAGAGACAGAGCGGTGAGGACGCAGGCGGCAAGAGAGAACAGACCCCACTGTGTGAGAGCAGGCGATGATTAGTCATCCTTCTGAGCCGCTCGTGATAAGGAGCACATGGAAACTTTTTTACATATTTATACAACAATAACTCATCCAGAATTATGCAGGTGTCAGCAGGGGAGATCTCGGAGTCTGAGAGGTTATGAATACATATCTGTGTGGAGGTAATCACGGCCATGATGTCCCGGCTCACCTGAGTAGCGGATTCGGAAGCCTTTGTGGCTGGAGGTGTGGTCGAAGGACCAGTGCAGGTAGACTTTGTTGGAGGAGCTGGTGATGCTGAGAGGGGACGAGTAGTTCCCACTTAGAGTGATGAGCAGGGGACTCTGCCTGGATGGACCTGCGGGTTAAAGACATTACCTCGGTTACAGCACACATCAATCATATTTCTGCTTCAACCAAAGGCTTAATGCACGGTGGGGACATGTCTTCGCCACTATTTGACGTGCCCGATTTTGTCCTCACCACCTTTTAGGCATACAGTCTGTCAGAAATCTTGATCTTATGTAATATCTTGCAATGGGAAATATGTTGAAACACCAGTGTTGGGCTGTAACTCAGTATGTGTTAATGTGTTAATGTGTTAGTGTACTGTGAGTAGTGTGTTGGTGTATAGTAACTCAGTAAGTGTAATTCGTTAGTGTACTGTAAGTATCGTGTTGGTGTACAGTAACTCAGTAAGTGTAATGTGTAGTGTACTGTAAGTAGCGTGTTGGTGTACAGTAACTCAGTAAGTGTAATGTGTTAGTGTACTGTAAGTAGCGTGTTGGTGTACAGTAACTCAGTAAGTGTAATGCGTTAGTGTACTGTCAGTAGCGTGTTGGTGTACAGTAACTCAGTAAGTGTAATGTGTTAGTGTACTGTAAGTAGCGTGTTGGTGTACAGTAACTCAGTAAGTGTAATGCGTTAGTGTACTGTCAGTAGTGTGTTGGTGTACAGTAACTCAGTAAATGTAATGCTGAGTAAAGTGTAATCTATAGTGACACTAGAGTCTCTATATATATATGACTTAGTGATATTGTCCATAGCAGTAATATGATATATTAGTAATAATAATAATAACTGTAATAAGTGTCAGAGTGAAATGGTATTGGTGAGAGGCTCACAGCTTGTTCAGAGACCTGAATAGCCTGTGGGTAAAGACTGTTCATTAGTCGGGTTGTTCTAGCCTGGATGCTGCGGTACCTCCTGCCTGATGACAGTATGGCGAACAGGCCAAGTGGAGGACTTCTAGAGTTTACCTTGGGGATCTCTACTTTAACTCAACTACATGGTTTGTGTACTTCACCCATTTTATAGTAGCTGCAGCTTGGAAAGCAACTGGCTCAAAACACCACGTGTGAATCCACTGATGACGTTAATGTTACTAGTCCTTTCAGAAATACCTGCTGTAACCTTGTCACACAAACACTATTAGCACTATTAGTAACGTTACGGGAAGGTAGTGCATTCAGTAGGTTGTTTCAGATCCATTGAGTTCTGTGAATGCATTGAGCCAACAATACAGCAATGCGCTGACATCGAAAACAAAATGTACTTTTAAATACCTAACTGAACAACTCTCACTTGTATTGAAGCAACATTAAACCAGCAGTATCTATACTTCCACTTAAGTAATAGACCGGTTTGCTTTGACAAGCTCTGGTCCACTGACAACAGCTCTTCTGTTATGTATGCGGAGATATTCCTGTGCAATGGGCGAGTATAACAAAAATGGTTCTTCAAGAGTTCTGTAGTAAATGGTCCAATGGTTCTACACAGAACCATGAACTCTCAAATAACCATTTGGATACTTAAAGGGCTCTTTGCATGGTGAAACCATTTTTAGACTGAAGGAGAAAGTGCTGTAGAAGGTTTTATAAGGTTTCAGAACCTTTCTGAAAAGGGTTCTATATATAGCACCTACAAGAACACCCCTATTAATGCAAGCTTGACATCATAACAAATAAACAGAATGTCTTTTGATGCTACACACCCTTTTTGAAATATTATTTTGAAATATTGTTCTATATAGAACCATATTCAGACTTTCAGGTCAGTTTCTCATTGCTACCCTCATTGGACTCTAACAGTTATCTAAATAGTTATTCTGTGTTCAATATTGCATATAACTGTGATACTGTCAGACCCTTTTATACCGCATTTGTGTTTGTTTTGCTATCCAGTGTGGACCCAAGGAAGATGGGTTCCACCTTTTGAGTCTTGGTTCCTCTTGAGGTTTCTCCCTCTTGCACTGAGGGAGTTTTTCCTTGCCACTGTTGCCCTTTGGCTTTCTGACTGGGGGCTTGAACCCGGCTGCTTTATGACAACAACTATTGCAAAAGGCACATATAAATAAACCTCGACTTGACTCTGGACTTGACTGTATACAACACATTCACCATCAAAGTTTTAAAAACCCTTTAAAGTTCTTTAAGTATTTATGATTCTATTTAGAACCACCGTATTCATTAAAGACCCCTTGAAGGACTGCAGATTATAAATATTAATGCAGTTATTCAGCATGATATGGCTTAGAAAGTTTAACTTAAACTCTTTCTTGTAACTTCTTCTATCGTATTCCTCTATTCTTCCATTGCATTGTATCCTCTTGCATTGAAAGCAGCTGAATATAAATAGTGCTCTTTCTATTTTTGAGCTCTTTGAAAATGCTATAATTAAGCCCTGCCTGCTGTACATCATCTAGCGAAAACACTGAATGATTGCATGAGCCAACTATTAAATGAACCAATAATTGAAGGAATAGCTCACATTCTTGGACAGCCAGATGGACAGCCAGTTGGGTCGGTGCAGTTCCTAAATTAGAAAGCACTTTGTATTGTGATCGTAGCTCAGAGAATGAGCTAAAACACGCTCATGGATCCAGCATGCGCTGTATGCTCCAAAGTTTTAGGCCATGTTTGCTGAATTCACTTAAAAGGAGGGATATATTTGCAGCAGCAGTGAATATACAGCAGGATATGGATAGTTAACTTCTCAAGACTCCTACAAAATCCCAAACGTCCTTGTTATCCTTTTTTTTTACTGGTTCGTAAGATCTTTCTACAACCTGCTTCTGACAGTTTTAACAAATCTACAAAACTTCAAACAGACGTGCCAGACACACATCAAACCAGACCACTGGCAAGCATTTGTAACTGTTAAAACGCAGCCCATCTGGTTCTTTCAGCTAATACCGACTGTCCTGAAACCTTTAGCACATTCTGCACTTGCAGAAGTCCTGAGAGGAATCCAGCCCTGCGATGGCCGCCTCTACGTCAAAGGGTTTTCCTGCGGGGTGTGTGTGTGTGTGTGCGCTTTAGAGTTCGGGACAGGCTGCAGACCAGAAGCAGGCCTCTGTAGAGAGCTGTGTTTGGCAGCACATGATGAAAGTAGCCGGCTCTTCAGCTCCATGGAAGATGAAACGGCGTAATCAGCAGCGAGCATGCCAGCTCCCCTAAGGAGAAGCTCACACTGCGCCCAAATGACATGCAAACACACACGCCGGCCACGCCGCTTTTGTCAGCCGCTGAAAGAGAGCGTGTTCCCAGGCAAGCATTCAGGCGGCGTCGCTCGGGCTACCTTTGCCCTTCCTTTACTTTCTCTTCTGTATGAAATGCAGCCCATAGATCATTCATGCGCTGTCAGCTTTTAAGCAGCATGCAAGCGCTGCGGCGGGAATACAAATAAATCTGTGAAAGGAATGTAAAGCAGGCGGGGATGTAAATCGTTCACTTAACCGCTATTTGATCCCAATTATGTTTCAGCGGTTGACCATTAAATTCGAGTGCAATTTTAGTTTTCCTCGAAACGATCAGGTTCGATCCAGACGCGGTTCGATTCGCAGCTCTTTAACCAATTAAAGAGGTTTTGTATTTAAACAGGCGAGAAGAACAGACAAACAGTCAAACAGACTATGAAACTGACACTAAGCAGTGTGAGCTTAAATTTCAATAGTGTGTGTAACATCTCGCAATAGGGGGGCATCTGATAATGGCACTTAAGTCAAGTCAAGTCAAGGGTTATTTACGATTTATTTAGATGTTCTAAGCAGCTTTACAGAAAATCTGGGTCCAGGCCCGCAATAAGCAAGCCTGAGGTGACAGTGGCAAGGAAAAACTCCCTCAGAGCAAGAGGAAGAAACCTTGAGAGGAGCCAAGACTCAAAAAGGGAACCCATTCTCCTCAGGTCCACACCGGAGAGCAAGACAAGCGTAAAAACTGCTGCTAGAAGACTACAATGATAGAGGAAGAAATTAGTCTGTGACTATACAGCGGGATAATCGGATGGGTCTGCAGGGTGCAGGCGAAGACCCCTTTGAGCACAGGACCTGAAGAAGCTCTATGGTAGGCAAACTGGTCAGCAATGCAGGCAGGCAGTGGCACCCAGCCAAAACAGATAAAGCAGCAGCATCAGAGCGCACAGGATGGGTAGTAGCTCCGCATTAGACCACATAGTTTGGGGCAGTAATAAGCATTACTAAACAGTTTGTAATGTAGCAACTAATCATTAACTAATGATAGAAATAATAACTAGTATTATTTTAGATTGTATTAAGTAAGTTTATAATCCTTACTAAATGCTTAAGTGATGTCTCAAATAATCATTAAAAAAACATATTAAAAAACATAGTAACTATGTGACTTAACATGTAATTCAGCTGTAGCTGGTCAAATGTGAGCAGATATTAGGGAAAAGGTGAGCTTTATTTACGAAGGGCGAGGAGTTGTCGAAAACACAGGCCAGGTCAAAACCAGGTGAACCAAAACAGGTATATGGCCAAGGTGGAAGCAAGGTCAAAAACAGGTGAGGGTCAAAACCCTAAGTCAAGTCGAAAAACGAGAAATACAAAAAGGAGAAATTACTCAAACCAGTAATCAGGAATGGGAAAGAAAGCTTGGTATGTGTCAAAAACCGAGGGCAATACTTCACAACAGGAGTAACCAACAGAGGAACTTGTCTTAAATATGTACCTTAATTAAAACACTTCATAAATGCGTAAGAGCTTATCAAGTGCATATCATAATATGTAAAGAGACATTTTCGTTCATCATCTGTGCAGACCACTGTAAAATAAGAAACCAAAAACTTTAAATAATTATTAATAAAGCTTAAATAATACATTCAACCATTAGTGAAGTTATTGCAAACTATTATATAACTCTAATACGCTATTGGGTAAACTGGACCATGATTAGTTGAAACACATAAACATGCAAGGTAAGAATATCCCAAAAGCAGACAGGACAGCGCAATCACACATACATTATTATTTAATTATTGAGACATTATTTAAGCATTTAGTAAGGATGATATATGTTATATTATTATATATTCTATTAATTATTAACTACTTAATACAGTTTAAAATTATGTTCATCCTTATTTCTATCATTCTTAATGAATAACTACAACATTACCTATCTATTCAGTAATGCTTATAACTCTCTTAGGTACCGTTAACAGATGTACTCTCATTGTAAAGGGTTACCAAGTATACGTACTGTATATGGGCCTCAGTAAAAGCTCTCTCAGTCAGTACACTTAATAACAGACACTATTTTATTCCCAGAGCTCCAGCTTCTTTCTGGCTTAACTAGTGGTAGTAGTTTCCTCTCTAAAGAGGGTCTTGAAATGTCAAATCGGAGGGACTTTTTGGTTATGAAAGAAACCAATCCATCACGGCTGCAGAAATGTATTCCATAAGCTGAAGTCTGAGAGATGTGTTGAGCAAAGCAGGTAATATATCATACGCAGCTTCCTGCTTTAGCAGCAGGTTGTTTTTCCGCTGGACTGTTTGAGACTCAAGGCTGGTTCAAACACAAATCATATTTCGAGCTCCATTTGAAATAAGAATTGCTGTCAGTGGAGCATTATTCTTTAAAAACTAATATTGTTTGGCATATGTGCCTAATGGAGCATTCCAACCCAGAACTAGAGCTTTATTACTGTAGCAGCCCGCTACTGGCTGGCATTGGGCTCTTGAAGCTCATGAGGTGTGGCCATGCTGATTATGGGAGGGACTATTTGTGTTGTTCAAGCTGCACTGTAAAAAATGATTTCTTAGCAAGTAAAATGATCTTCTATCTAGCTGACTTATGCTAAAAGTCTCAGTCTGAGATTGTTGTAATTTCATTTTAAGATTACTGTATTTATTTCCAGATATGTTTTTACTTGTTTTAAGTGATTTTCAGTAAGACAAATTTTTCTCATTATATTGGCAGATAATTTTTTTTTATTTTAAGAAATTTCCTTGAAACAGGTCAAATTATCTGCCAGTGAAATTAGAATATTTGGCTTATAAAATTTTAAAACAAGTAAAAAAAAAAAAGGCTGGAAATAAATATAATATTTTTTAAATTCTTAAATATAATAAATTTAAAATTCTTAAATATCATAATCTTATCATTCTTAAATATTATAAACTTAAAATTCTTACATATAATAATCTTAAAATTCTTAAATATAATAATCTTAAAATTCTTAAAATTAGATTTATAAGATGTATCAACTAGATATGAGATAATTGTACTTGCCAGGGTATCATTGTTGCAGTAAAGGTATGTGGTATGTGTTTATTGCATTATTCTATATAGGTTCTTATGTGAAAATACAAGGCTATATAAAGGGCCCAGGACCCCTTAATTAACCTCTTGGAGCCTATGAATATCTAAAAATCAAAATCATAGTCTTAAACTTAAAATGAGAATTTTAAGATACGATACCATCAAGTATTAAGGCAATAATGACATAACTGATGCAGTGGAAATGACAGAAATCTGCTCAATGCTCTGATTAAATCAATGCCCTGTTACACTCCTATAAAGAGCACAGCAACAGAGAGCGAAGGATGCCGAAAGACCTCCTCAGTCTGAAACGATGTCTCCACCATGTGGTGATCTTTTCCTGCTTTATTGGCATCTAAAACGTGGTGACCCTCCATGTATGCGCACTGACCTGGTGGCCCTGTAATCCAGTTTCTAATCTCGCTCTAAATGGGAGCCTGTTGACCCACAGCATGGCCGCCGACCTGCTAGCTGCCCCGTGTGATCCCGACAGACTAAAGCAATTTCCATCGCCTTTGAAGTAGGGCTGTCACTGCGCGACCTACGTGAAAGAGTGTGTATCTGTCCTGCTGGTCTTTTCACAAGTGTCTGTCTTGCGTCAGAGGTACATGTGAACTCTCTCTCTGGCCAAGGCACATTCCAGGTCATCAAGTATGTTTCCTGGCTTTGATGAAATTCTCGGTGCTACCACAAATGATGATGACTGATGAAATCAAAGTAATGCCTTACAGCACATGTTTCTGATTAACCCGAATTCATAGTAACCATATAAAATGGTGTTTTGGAGGGGGTGTGGAGGTTTTATCTTAGCATGGTCGTCGTTGTGGAGACGTATGAACTATATTCACAGGTGAGGGTTCTTACCCTTCCAATTCATTACTCACAAGCAGCTCAATACAGAGTCACGACATTATACACACCATCAAAATCAACAGTGTCCTGGTTAATATGGAAAAGTTAATCTGTAAAAGGTATTTTTCTTGAGGACAATCATCATCAAAAGAATAGTTGCACCCAGAAGGAAGTGTTAGACTGCAATTAGCAGGTTAGCAGGAAAATTAATGACGATAAATTTAGACTGATATGAGCAATATTTATTGAACTACACATACAGAAGTAGTGTCTGTTGTCAGAGTTGTAGAGGTTCCTAGTGGTGTCCTGTGACAATCCATCCCATGCAGCTTGAATATTCTCACACAGTTCCTGCAGATGTTGCGGTAGGGATGGAGGTGGAGTGACACCAGGCCTTCTGGACGTGTGACATGTGACAACAAAGCGTTCATCTTGGTGCTGACCACGGTGCCTCCACACACGGATTTGTTGGTCATCTCCACCAAGACAAAAGCGGGACTCGTCACTGAAGATGACCCGCTGTCGTTCTGAGTCACTCCATGCCAGTCTGGCACGACACCAGTGCAGTCTTTGGCGACGCTGACGTCGTGTTGAGGGCAGACGTCATGCACGCTTGTAGTCCTGCATCTTGCAGCCGCCTGCCAAAGGCGCTGGCACTAACAGGATGACTCATGGAGGGCATCACTGCTCGCTGAATGTCCGCAATCGTGACTGCTGGGTCAGTCAGGTACAGTGATATGGCCCATCGTTGCTTACGTCACATTTGTGCGGCCGAGCATGAAACTTGAATCGTCTACATGTCTCACAATGTCAAACCTACCCACCAAGTTTCATTCCTGTCGGTTGATTCCTTCTGGGTGCAACTACTTGTGGAACTATTCTTTTGATAACATATGCTAGATGGTTTCCGTTCTGCAGGCAAGATGGCCACTAGGAGGCCCTGCAGACAGAGGTTAAAACACAATCCAAGACACTCACCGTCAAAGATTTCCAGCTCATCAAACTGCCGGCTTGTCTGGAAGTGCTCGATCGTAAAGGTGATGTTGTAGCCAGGCTCCACCTTCACCACCCAGGAGCACGACTCAAAGTGGGGGAAGCCGTTGCCCGGGGATTGGCTTAGAATGACCCCTGTAGAGGCTGTCAGCACCTCATTCATAGGACAGGTCACTGGCAGGGATAAAGAGATGCTTGGTTTACTTAAACAATTCAATATCCATACTTTACAGCTATACACAAACCCCTATCTAGCTGACCAAGGGCATGCAAAAACCCTGAACCACATCAATGACACAATGACAAGTGCAGTGCAGCACAAACCATTCTTTCAATCTGCACTGGTTCTGATTAACTTCCATGTGCTGCAGGGAGGAATAATAAACATAGGCCCTTCGTTTACAGGGAACCTATAATGCTCATTTTTAATGTTCATCCTTTTATTATGGGTGTCTGCTAGAATAAATTTACATGTCAACTTTTTTGTCTGTCTGAAACGCTCTGTTAGAACTCCTGTGTCTTTAAGCCCCACCTCTCGATAAGCCCAGTCTGCTCTGACTGGTCAGCTTGCCCATGCTGTTTTGATTGGCCAACTGCCAGAGCAGCATCCTGCTACAATTCTTGTATCAGTTTAAACCAGAGCCCAATCCTGAAAGTCTGGTTGAACAAATTGACAGATCCACCTTCATAAGCTGAACTGGAGCAGGGTGTTTCAGAGCGGTAAGATTTTACTGTATTAGCTGTTTGTTTGCTGTGTGAAGGCGTGCAAAGCTAGCCAGTAGATGGGCAATTATCATTAGGCGGGCAAGCATTATTAAGGATTGTGTTACGAGATGACATCACCTTGTAACTGAAAAAAGTAGTTGAAAAACTGTAGTTGTTACGTGTTTACTTAACATTAGTTAATTATGATTATTGTATTACTTCTTGTTAATTAATGCATTACATTATATTAGTTAGTCAACACTTAATAGAATGTGTTACCAAATAGTTTAACACCATGTTTAAAACGTAATATCCTAAACAGCAGATATGGTTGGTGAGATCAAGTGCTTGTAGTCATCATGACAGTACAGACAGTGTTAGTACAGTTCAGCTGTTCTGCAACTACCAGACCAACACGAAAATAACCCTGGAACAGATTATGATTTTAAATAGAATTAATACTGCTACAGAAAGTGCCATCTATCTGGCTGACTGGGGGTGCTACCCTGGGAGCACGATGACACACATTGACATTTTTGCGAAAAACAGGGCCAAATGAATGTACCTTAAACTTCATTTCATTTGGAGCATACGCTCATATTGCTGTGACAGTCTCCTGGAGAGGAACATAGTGTTGTGAGTTTCTCCAAAGACAGCCAAAAATAGTAGCTCCTCACAGCTCCACAGAGCACAGTATAACTCCCTAGTTCGTTACAATGGCAGAAATTTGGCTTTATCAGTTATTAGGTTATTACAGGTCTCTATTGGCAGCAGTAGACCAAGAAGAGAGATGACACTTGTGGAGCCCAAACCAACCCACTAGCTCTATTCCTGAGGTGATGTGGAGCTGGGTCTCATTAAAATCTTGATGTATGGTCATATTAAACACAGTTATGCACATGACCATGAGGGCACCATGAGGGTAGTCTGAGGGCAAAGGTGCAGTGGCTCAAGAGTCATATGGCTGTACTATGATATACCAGTAAGTACAATCCTTGGGCAAGACTCCTAATGCTACCTTCGCCTAGCTCTAGAACAGGTTTACACTGTAAGGCACTCTGGATAAGAGCAGATATGGAGGAATCTGTAGGTATAAAGAAACATATTGTATATAGAAGGATTCATGGAGTCATGTCATGATGGATGTGTGTTGGTATGAACTGAAACACAGTTCGATCAGTCACTTCACCCAAAGATGCCTCAGAAACTGCCCTTATATGAAACGGCCTTATCGGCCTGAGGAAGAAACGCTAAGAGGAGTTAATCCTCTGGGTTGCACCACATGGCAGGATCACGATAAAAGTACACAGAAGGTGCACGAAAATCTGTCGTCCCTGACCTGACAAAGGAAATGTAGACATGAAGACAGATCGGCAGTGACGTCCAAACTGCTGAGGCCAACTGCAATGGTCAGAGTTTGCCTGTTCCTAAACCACCAATGACAAACACCTTTAATAACAGTCTTTAAAAGCCTGAGAGGAGCCGCTAAGAGGGCTTGCTCCATCGCGGATACTGATGTACCATTCAGATCAATTCAACATTTGCTGAAACTGCATGAGAAAGCAAGCTGCCAAGCAACTAGAGGTCAGAACAGTTTAAGTCCCGCTACGGACTTCACAGCGGGAAACACAGGAGTGCAGACATGAAACAAAGCATACATATACTTGACATTTCTCTTCAGGCGTTCTCCAGCCCGAGAAATGCACTGTGTGTACACACGAGAGGTAGAAGCACACAGCACCTCAGGCAAGAGTGTACGGCAAAGAGAAGGTGCCAACATTTGTGTTCCATTTGCCTGCGAGGCCATGACATTTCCTCACACTTTTCCTTTGAATTATCATGCTTTATGTGGCGGCCCATCTCGAAGAGCCTCTATTATTTGCACTCTAACTGTGCCGGGAATCCAAACACAAATGATAACATGAAAGGATAAATTCTCACCTTTGACACCTTTCTAATATTCCATCTCATTCACAGACGAGAAGCTGCGGAATACATGGACAAAGCAGGCTGGACAGCAAAAAATGTCATCATTAAATATGGATGGTGCTCGCATTGGACATGAAATATATATTTTCTACTTTCTTGACTTGCTAAATAAATCTTGCGCTGGCGTAGAGCTCAGCTGGCGTGAATGGGCTGAGGGTTACAGTGATATCAACACGCAATTACAGCATGTTTGCAGAAGGTTCGCCGTGGAGTCGCCTGTCTCGCCTTCTAATTCCCTTATCTTTTTTTTTTTTTACCTCAGCAATCAGTTGGAGGAATGGGAATATTGACTTAAGGCCACTTGCGGAGAAAACAAATGCGTTAAATCCCGCTAAATGACGTGACATGCTAGAAATTGCTTTGTTTTCAACTATTTACTTTACAGAAATGTATCGGTCTCGCTAATTCGCTAAAATCAAATCCCCGCATCTACTCGCTGATCCCCGTCTCGCTTTCGGATCATTCACATTCCGTGCATGCTGAGTGCAGCCAAGCTTCGGCGGAGGGATGTCAGAACATGACAGATACCTCGACTCGTTATGCTGACAGAAAAGAAGTCCGACCGAATGCAGTTCACTTCAAAAAGCAATCAGAAGGCACAGAGGATCTCAGAGTTTGAAATACCTTCACGAAAACCATCTCCTAGTTTCGACATTCATTCATTATCATTATCAGCTCCATTTATCATATAGATGCACTTTGTTGTCCTACAATTACAAACTAAAGTCCATCTGTTTCACTGAATATTTTATTGGCCCCCTTTACCCTGACCCTCCATGGTCAGGACCCCCCACAGGACCACCACAGAACAGGTATTATGTGGGTGGTGGGTCATTCACAGCACTGCAGTGACACTGACATGGTGGTGGTGTGTTAGTGTGTGTTGTGCTGGTGTGAGTGGATCAGACACAGCAGTGCTGCTGGAGTTTTTACACACCTCAGTGTCACTGTTGGACTGAGAATAGTCCAGCAACCAAAACTATCCAGCCAATAGCGTCCTGCGAGAAGCATCTTGTGGCCACTGATGAAGGACTAGAGGGTGACTAAAACAATCTGTGCAGCAGCAGATGAGCTATCGTCTCTGACTGTACATCTACAAGGTGGACCAGCAAGGTAGGAGTGTCTAATAGAGTGGACAGGGAGTGGACACTCCAGCAGCACTGCTGTGTCTGATCCACTCACTGCGTACAGGCTACACTCAACCAGCTCTAATGGTGACAACAAATCAATTATGAAATGTTACAGCTAACAATGAGCAAATTACACACTCCCAAAAGAGAAAGTATATTATTAAGCTTTCCTCTTTCGACAGATCTCTGTAGCCTTTGAGCCTGTCTGTTCACTGGGCAAATACCACGGCGGGGCGAGCGCGCTGCACGGATTTGCTTTGACACATCTCATTTATGAGGGTAAAATACAGAGGCCTATGAACCGCTGTAGTGCTCCGGGGGGATATAAAATGTGCCTGGTGTTTCATTTAGTGACAAACATAATCATAGCTGCATATGAATGCTCACGCCAGCCCATCATCACTGCATAAAGAATAGCGCATGCAGGTAAAAACCTGCTTTTATTACTCCATCCATTCGCCCCCACTCACGGTGTGCATGTGGATGTGAGTGGGTGTCTCTACTGTATAGATGGGCCTACATGTGCACCGACCTAGATGCAGACCAGACAATATATGATACACATGTACACTCCCAGCCAGAATAATGGGCCAAGCCTAAAATGGCAAAACATTAGGCTTTTAATGGTCTTAACAGCAAACCATTAAACAGACTGATGAAGTGAGTTAGCATGGGAAGCTTTTCCCTTTAATATCTTTAAATAGTGAAGTTTTGTGGGTTAAACTTCCAGACTATCTTTTACAGTAAGAAAAGGAAGAGTCAAAGTTGTTCTACTTAGCACTGATGTTAGTTTGTGTTTAATATGAGATAAAATATTCACTATTAGGGTCCAATCTGGGCTCTGACCAACCCAAACTCTCAAAGAACTCTCCAGATTGGTAGATCTCCAGGACCAGGATTGAGCCCCCCTGCTCTATATGCTATCTAGAGTACCAAAAGTCTACCCAATCCGGTAGACAAACCAATGACATGGTGTCTATTAATACTATTAATACTACTACTGTGTATGTAAATGTTTTATCTTTAGTCCTATTTGAGTTTGATTAGTAGACCTGTTGGAGGACAATCTCACAATGTAATAACAAAACCAGATAACAGAATATTTCTTTCCTTTTTTTGCAACCTGAATAGAAGGGCAACTGCTAAAATACAGCTCTGTTATACTCAACTCCTCGATACTCAAGTTCATGTCAAGTCTATTGAAATCCACAACAATTCTGGTGATGACCGATTTACAAACGGATGAACAAGTCAAACGAATCGGCCAGTGAAAGATTACCTTACCTGACCTCCTCTGGCAAGACTGTTCCAGATTCAATAGGGCTTAATATATGTAGGTTCTGTATCCCAGACAATGATTAACTCTAGTCCTTGTCCACTACATTCTAAATAGAGATCCTCTATTGAAAAGAAAACATAGGCCAGGACTGGGCTTAATCCTTCACTTGGAAACTGACCCTCAGTGCTGTTTTCCATAGTACAATATTGTGATAATATTGTAACCTGTGATACAAGGTTAGGTAAACATATACACTTGCCCACAAACTACATGCCTAAATACTCACATGGTTATTACCACTAAATGACATACTTTTATCTATTAAAATGGACAAAATAACACGGTCTGGCTGAAAACAGTAGTACCAGCCATCATGAAGCATTCACGCCTTTGTCCATGTATATTTGTTGCCTACATTTGGACTACAACTGTGTAGATCTGAGTTTTTGCTAAGCTATTGCTTAACCATTGGTTAAAAATCTTAATCAAAGCTCTGACTATGTCAACATCAGCTCACCAGACAAAAAAAAGAGTTCCCTGTGACTGAAACATACCTAATAGCCTTTAATACCTCAACACAAATAACAGCTGTGATTGGATTTGGCATGGACTGGGCAAGTTTCTGGATGTAGGCCACATCAATGTTCAGACACCCTTGCCTCAAAGAATTGTACAGTTGGGCCAGATTTGGTGGATGCCTTCCCTGGTACAATTCTGAGGACAATTTCCTGTAGACTGGGATTTTAGCCACTGCTGGTAGACCCGTATGACTGTACACTTATATACTCCTGCAAACTCAGCTACTTCCGTCACACTATGGTCTTTGGCACGCCCAAATGCAATCACTCCTTTCAGCCAATCATTAACATCTGCTTTGGAGTCATTTTCCACACATGGAACGAGGCATTCACTGCACCGTACAACCTCTTCTCAACCTATGAATGCTGTTGTACACCGTGCAGGTATTTATTGTTTGATCATCCTTATGCAGCGCCATCTGCAGGAGCTTGAAACAAATACCACATTAAACCAGAGGTAGTCTACTATTGTACTAATTTGTACTAATTTTGGAGCTTATTTACATATAAACTACAAATTGGCATTTAAAGCATGCATGGTTCTGGATGGTAGCCTGTAGTGGATTTTCAGAACTGCACAAACACGGAGAGCTGGAGCATGAACTTTCATACAGCCCCAGCAGCTCCATCCATGCAGCTCATTCAGTATGACTGCAAACTGAGATTAGCTCTCTCAGCTCGTCCTTATCCTCTAAGCCACTTTCAAATAGTGTCTCAATGTAAACAACAGTTTTAGGAAGCAAAGTCGCAAAGGGAGAAAAGGCCTGCTGGAAAAGGTCCATTTCGTGACAAGCAGGCATCATCTAACAACCCCTTACTTGGACCAAAACCAGATATTCAACTGAATGATCCACAATTCATCACATAGTTCATTAGTATGTATATAGAACCAAGTCAGGGACCGTCTCCGTTTGTTTCATTTCCAGTCAAAATGACCCTTAAGTACAACATTTTTCTGGATATGTTTCTGAGAAGATTAGATATGAGATTTGATATAAGATCCCATCCAGGATCCAGGATTGCAAGACGCAATCCAGTTGCATATAGAAAGTCAAATGAAAACAAAACCTAAATCTAGAGTTTTAAAAAATGCCCAAAATTTGAAAAAATAAAGAAATTAAGACTCAACTGTGCAAGTCCTGGTAGACCACCAAAACTGTCACCATCACATAAACAGCACTCAGAGCTGTTATCTATCCAAAGAGTGGCCAGTGCCACCCTAGAATGAAGCATGTCCACCCTGCTGGCCACCACAGTTAGTGAAAGTAAGAAAGTCAGTCATCATCAATAAAGCATCAATTATGAATACGGTGAAAATCTGCTACCGGAATAGTTAGCGATGAGTTATAGGAGCCTGATGACCCTGCATTTTTCAATAAGCATATCTGGCTGTGATAGGCTAATCTGCTCTGCAAACAGGCGAGTGAATGTGCACTGGGTTCCTTCGGCAGTGCTGCTCGGTGAGCTACATTATGAACCAGAAGGGAACCTGTTCCATAGCAGTTAAAAAGAGATATAAGAAAAGGAAGCAGAACAGAGCAGAAAAAAAGAAGAACATTTGGAAATCAAACAAACACGTTGTTGGTGCTTTCAGAACAAGAGTCCAGACCTCAACATCACTTAATGTGCCTGGGATTATTTTGGATCATGAGAGGCAGAAAATGCTAAACCAACTTTTAAGACTGAATTTTGGAATCATGGAAAAAATATCCCTGTAGATTTCATTATAAAAACTGAAAGCCTCCTAAAATGTATAGCACAGTTTTAGGTTTCAAAGCCTCTGTGATGGTGTAAAATTCATACATTGCAATGGCAGGTTTTTTTATTGGCAATTAAATAAAGGAACGGTGATGTCTGACTTTTACTACTAAGAGCAAGCATTTAGACTGACGTGCCAACGTACGACTGTAGATATGTAGAACTGATTCAGTCTAAGCTCAAAACACTGACAAACAGAAACCAACTTCTATAATATCTGCACATATCACATACAGTACCAGTCACATGCTATGAGTACGCTACTCATAGAAGGTTCTCCTTATTTCTAGCTTAATGCTTTACATTAGAATAAAAGTGAAGACATCAAACTACAAAATAACACTCATGGAATTATGAGGCACCTTAAACACCTCCAAAATGGAACTTTACAGGAGGATAAAACAGCTTTCTTGACCTGCAGTGGAACAACTGATAGAACAAGACTTACTTTTAAGAAGTTTTGGACCAAGTTTATTGACCTGTCCATCCTGAATATTCACTAAACTGAAAGGGGAACTAGAGCTTTTAAACTATGCAGTAAAAGAGATAAAAGTTTTTTGGCTTACTAAATATATATTAGAGATAGACATATGGCAGAAATATAATACTGTGGTACATCAAGAGTATATGTGGTATATCAGGATGTGTATTGTTTCAGACAGTCTCATCAGTTGGAACTGCTAAGTGTAAGCCTGTAGAGTCTTTGAGATCACCATCCACATCCATTTTGACTGAACTTTTGACTGGTATCATATGTCGTAGATCGTATTGTATTTAACTGGCTCTTTCATTGGCTCTCTACACACACAAGCAAACAAACAAACAAACAAATAAATAAATACATTTGTACTGTGCATGTGACGTTGGAAAACAAGGCATCATACATGTCTATGCACTTAAATAGACTACACCAGGACAGTACAGCAGCTGTCTCAGAAAGATAATGCCCTGCTAATACAGTAGATTACATACCGCAGTTGCATTACCTTTCATACATCTGACTGAAGCGAAGGATCAGGATATTAACACCAGATAGGATCAAACAGGAAAGCTGCAAAGTGTATGCACACACGTCATCTGTGTGCGCAGGAGGAGACATGTACGTGCACCCATGTACGAATGCAGCCGCATTTGAAGTGAGCAGACATGATTTCAGCATGTTGGTATTTAATTAGAGCAATGCTGGAGGTGATAAAGGGGAGATCTGAGAGGGTTCAGCAGTAGATTAGCATTAGGTAGCTAATAAAAAACAGCATAGCAGGATTTCCAAATGAGCAAGGAATAGAGGAGGCGCTGGCCATGCCTGTTATCAGCCTTTATGGAGAAAAGAAAGGAGAGGGAGGGAGTGAGAGAGAGAAAGAGAGAGAGCAGCTTCAGTTGTTCCTTTAGCCAGAAGCTGTCAGCATTTTTGAGAAAGCCCTGGCAATCTGACACTGTTGATTCTATTCTTTAATTCAAACATCAAGACTTCTGATACATCCACAAGAGCGCTACACTGACGCAATCCTCTATTACTAATGCAAGAGCTCCTGCCAGCTCCAAGAGGGCTTTTATGTCTGCACTATCACACAGAGAGCATGTGTCAAAAGAGTGTATAAAACCATATAATCATTACATATAACCTCAGTTTAAACAAGAGGGTTCTCCATAGCTTAAATAACCCATGCATATCTGAGGTATCACACAGAGAGTCTGTGTCAACTGCACATATCAATATTAGATTACATACAGATGAGAGAGAAAGTGCAATGCCTATTTCCAAAAAAGTTGGGAGGCTAGGCAAAATCTAAATAAATCAGAAGGCAATGACGTGCAAATCACGTAATCATCTTCTAAACTGCTTCATCTTTCTGAGTCATGGGGGGAGCCTATCCCAGCGCTCAATGGGTAGAAGGCAGCAAACACCCTGGACAGGCCACCAATCCATAATAGGGCAGACTCACAGACGTACACATTGACATACACACTTAGGGGGCAAGTTAGCATCTTCAGTTCACCTGACTGCTTGTCTTTGGACTGTAGGAGGAAACCGGAGCACCCGGAAGAAAACCACACAGACACGTGGCAAACACGCAAACACCACACAGACAGGACCCCCCGCTGCCCCGGGTGGGAATCGAACCCATGCCCTTCTTGCTGTGAGGGGACAGCGCTACCAACTGCTCCACTGTGCCACCTGTTGGCACAGGTTCATGTTCACCACTGGGGTGCAGCAAACACCCTGGACAGGCCACCAATCCATCATAGGGCAGACTCACAGATGTACACATTGACATACACACTTAGGGGGCAAGTTAGCATTTCTAGTTCACCTGACTGCTTGTCTTTGGACTGTGGGAGGAAACCGGAGCACCCGGAAGAAAACCACACAGACACGTGGAAAACATGCAAACACCACACAGACAGGACCCCCAGAGGCCCTGGACGGGAATTGAACCCAGGCCCATCTTGTCGCGAGGCAACAGCACTACCCACTGCTTCATCGTGCCACCTGTTGGCACAGGTTCATGTTCAGCACCGTGGTGCAGTAAACACCCTGGACAGGCTACCAATCCATCATAGGGCAGACTTATAGACACACACACACCCACAGGCAAGTTAGCATCTTCAGTTCACCTGACTGCTTGTCTTTGGGCTGTGGGAGGAAACCACAGCACCCGGTAGAAACCCACACAGGCACAGGGGGAACATGCAAACTCCACACAGACAGAACCCTAGACACCCTGGGCGGGAATCGAACCCAGGTCCTTCTTGCCCCTCATTGGCACAGGTTCATGTTCACCATTGTGGTCATTATACCCTCTATTAATATCACTTGTAAGTGGTTAGAAACGGAGGAGAATAACTGCTTGTAGTTCTGAAAGTGTGTTTCAGTCTTGCTTGATGCAGATTTAAGCTCTTCTCGAGTCTCTTCTGTTGTGTTTTTTGTTTCATAATGTGCCAAATGTTTTCAATGGGTGAAGAGTTTGGACTGCAGGCAGGTCAGCTTAGCACCAAAGCCATGCTGTTGTAATGCATGCATTGTCTTGCTGAAATAAGCAAGACCTTCCCTGAAGACGTGGTCTGGATGCAGCATACAGGATAATTATTACCCTCTGAAATGCTGTTTCTTATATCACTTCAAGAGTTGGCACTTGGTCTTTCTCATAGTTTGCCTAGATTAAAACTCAGTGTGTGTTGGAGAACAGACAACAATGTGGAACTCTGAAGGCTGAATAAGGGATCTCTGTGCAGGAATTCCCTTCACCTCTGTCAGAATACAATAACAGGTAACATCCACAGAATGACATGGATAAGTGAAGGATAGGAGTAAACAAGCAAAAAAGCTAGATCAGACATGCGCTAACTTATACAGCTTTACTATGTGTATATAAGGAAACATAACAACAACACAAGACCATAATAACAGAGTCCATGTTGTACAAGGCTGTGAGTTTGTATATATTGCGCCAGCAGGCAAATTTGTGTGGGCAGCTGCATAAAAGCCCTGAGTATGTGCTGCTGGATGTGCAGCTGTGCGAAGCGTGTGTGACTGTAATGGTGATGTGAAATAAGAAAAAGGGATTAAACTTGGAGAAGCTGATATATGCTGATGCAATGTCAGCGCGTCATACTGATGTGGGAGGTCGCTCTGCTTACATATGCATAAGAGTGGGAGAGACTGATGCAGTCGAATGTCCATTATCTAGACATTCATTCTTCCATTCACCCTAAAAACTCTTGGACAAATATGCACCATGAATTGGCTTCGGGATTGGAATGTTTTATATGTCTGCACACATACACAGTGTTCTGGCCATAGCATCTCCATGTCTCTGTTAGCCGTAGTACTATGTCATTGTGTCACTGTATGGCTGGTGTTTTACTTACTGTCAGTGTAATTACAGTTTACAGTTAATCCAATCATGAATTAGAAGTTACAAGCATGCTGTCAACACTGCACACTATTTAACATAAAAAACTGCTTTTCCTGCAAAGTCTGCAGACACAAACATCAACTGTGTACTTGACTTTGTGTTAATGTATGTGACTTAATGTATATTCCATATCAGTGGTGTACAGTATCTCAGTAAGTGTAACGCCTTAGTGTACTGTAAGTAGTGTGTTGGTGTACAGTAACTCAGTAAGTGTAATGTGTTAGTGGACTGTAAGTAGCGTGTTGGTGTACAGTAACTCAGTAAGTGTAATGTGTTAGTGTACTGTAAGTAGTGTGTTGGTGTACAGTAACTCAGTAAGTGTAATGTGTTCGTGTACTGTAAGTAGTGTGTTGGTGTANGTACAGTAACTCAGTAAGTGTAATGTGTTCGTGTACTGTAAGTAGTGTGTTGGTGTATCTGTTCTTCCTTTTGGTTTATGTGGGATTAAAACGTAACATGTCCAAATGAAAGAAGTGTGAAGCGAGCCCACCAATCAAGGTACAGCGTTTTGAGCTGTTGGACAGAGTTTGGTTCTAGCTAATGGAAACTGTTCTCCTTCAGTGTTCTGTGTTTATGATCATTTGAATAGACATCAGTGTCAGACTAATGACCTTCTATTAAAGACTGGTGGACTGAGAGAGACACTAGAGTCTCTTCACCTACAATGATTTAAGATTTCTACTTTAACTCAAGTACATGGTCTGTGTACTTCGTCCAGCACTGTTTCTTATTCAAGTGGTAGCAATCACCTTCTGGTTACAACGATCTTCAGCCACAGTGTCTAAAACCATGCGACATAATACTAGCCATGTTTATGTTCCAATAGACACTGATATAAACTTGTGTCATGTTACGCTTGTGAATAAATTATCACTGTACCAAACTAGCAGTGCTTAGACTTGGTGTACATGTCTGCCTTGCATAAGAAGCGGAGCTCATAGTGATGGTAAAATATTTAGAGAAAAGACTTTGAGGATGAAGAAAGAAGTGAAAATTAGGTCTCTGTGATGGGAGTCACAGTCCACAAGCAATTAAAGGAATATAAAAGTGCTGTGTCTCTCTTTCTTTGGTAACTTTGAGCCTTCTTGAACTTTTCTTCTTGAACTGCTATCCGTCTATGTTCTGTATTTTTAACCATTAAAGTCTGGAATTGTTACTGTTATTTCTAAAATGCTAATTAAACGTAATTATGCAATTCCATAATTAATGTACAATTGTTCAGTTAGTTATATGAATAACATTTACATTCTTTCACATTAAGAGTCTATAGAATCTGCAGTTTCTTCATTTGGTTCTGTCAGGTGCAAAGAACTGGGCGCGACGCTAGCAGAGCTAAAAGTCAAAGGAGCTTTACTGAACAGACCGGAAGCTTTACACAACAACAAAGGACGAGCCAGCAATGCAAAGGGGTAATACCTGGTCATGAGTGGTAGAGACAGGCGGAGGTCGAGAGCCAGGGAGACAAGCAGAAAGGCAGACAGAACCAGAGGGAAATAGCAAAGCGTAGTCAGAAGGACGGAAACGGAGTCAAAAACCAGCAAGGTTAACAACAAGCTATCAAAACAAAGGGAGAATTCGAAAAAAGGAGGAGTCGGGGACGAAACGAGGTCAAAACCAGTAAGCAAAGATAGAAAGATAGAAAGACTCGGAAATGCAACCAGGGTTGGCAAAACTTTGCGAGGAGTGAAGGTGTGTGTGAAGTTTATAAACAGGAAGTACAGCTGAACCCAATCAGTATTCTGGAGACCTAGAGTGGGAGTGACTGATAGACTGCAGACATGTGGGTGTGATGTCATCGGGTAGTGCACTCTGGGAAATGGAGTCCAGGAGATCAGCGGTGTCAGGAAGACCCGCGGACGTGACAGATTCCATTTATATGGATGTCAAGAATTTGTAATAATAAAAATAACAACAATAATTATAATAATAATAAAAATAATAATAATAACAATAATACTTATGGATTTCTACAGTTTAGAACAGAATAAGACCTCTCCATGTTTTCTGTACTTTATGGATTGCCAGTATCTGCAGACCTAAGACCACAAGTTAGCATAAACAGACAGACATTCTGTGATGTAAGCAGGTGCATTAGGTCACTTCCTGCTTTAAAATATAGTAGGAGAACTTCAAAAGCTTTTCTCTCTTTTGAGCTCTTATTTTTGTTTGTGTGAGCTGTTTCTTCAGTAAGAAGACCCTTACAGTGATCAACTATGCTTGCAGCAAATGCATGAATGCAGGCATTTCTCTCTGTTGCTCTGAGACAGAAAAGGCAGAACTTAATGCCATATATCCCAAAGGATAAAAAGCTACTTTCGTGACTGTGTTTACATGCTGGATGAACCAGAGCTCAGAGTCTAAGATCACACCCAGGTTTCCTTCTTCAGGTTTGGAATTCAGAGCTAAAGAACTGAACTTCTCATAAAGCATTAGTCACTAGTTTTATTACTAAAGATCGGTATTTGAGTTTTCAGGCAATTATTATTTCAATCTGATTTAGATCATAATATATCCTACAAACACAAGCGTGCTACTGATTGAAAGTTTAGAATTTCTCTATAAACGTTAATGCAACACTGGATTGATGAACCAGGCAACTCACGGATGTAAAATATAACAGGCGACAAAAGCAGACATGGGCAAAACATGGGCGTAAATCCAGATACAGACAAAGGTCAGAACCAAGACAACCCGAAAACCAGGCAATCAGAACAAGAGGGAGAGGCAAAAGAAGAAAACCAACGGGTGAACGAGGGTCATACACAGGAAAGCATAACAGAGTATAATAGGGAACGCTTGGTATGCAACCAAGAGTTGGTATGCAACCAAGTTATACTGACTAGGGGCGGGTATATATACACAGCAAAGTGAACGGAAAACAGGTGAGGTAATTAGAGATCTGGGTAAGTGGAGCATGGAAGCAGAGCTCATGGTGTTGACGCTTATGGAGCGGAGGATCATAGGAAGTGTAAATCCCAGATTCAGCTGAGGCAGGGGAAGAGGCCTGACGCATGACAGTTCATTTATCTTTAAACTAGAAAGCTATACATTATTTTCTACATTAGTTTCTATAAATGACAAATAATGATTATGAAATGTTTGCTTTTGTTATGAATGGTGACAACGGCACTGTAAACAATTGCTGTAATTTTGCAGATATGCACAATATCTAGTTTTGTAGTTTAAAACTATGTTTCTGTGTTTTTAAAAGTGGAATTCTTAACATATTAACATATTTACTGCATAATATCCAGTACATTCCTGTAAATAAATCAAAGTAAAGGTTGTGATGATTCCTATATTTTACAGGAGTCAATAAATCAGCTTTGCCTGGACTTTCTGGGCTGTAGTGGACCTTACTGGTGGCACTGTGGTAGTTCATGACAGTGAGCAAGCACCTGTAGCTATAGTCACAGCTATCGCTATAGTATGGAATTCTGATCGCTAGTGAAGTCTACTTGAAGCAGCCAGTAACTCCATTTCACACCCTATGTTTTTCCAGGATTCTAGCGGTTGAAGCTCAGTTAAGCTCTGACTGCATTCTCGTTTACAGGTACTGGTTTCCCAGCACTGGTTTCCTGTACACCAAAAAAGGAACATCGTTTTATCGCCTATAATTTCACAGACTAATTTGGCACATCTGAACTTGAACCACCGGTTTTTCCCTCTGACCATCTCCTTAGCTGGCCTGGCACAGTGATTTGTGGTGCTGTCTGGCTGCTTAGCCAGGAGAACTGCCCGATGAGTCCGGAGGCATGGGGAAATTTGCATGGGGATGAGATGGAGAGGCACACGCGGTCTTCTTGGAAGAGACAAGCGAGGGGCCGAGCAAATCTGTCTGTGTGTACTGTATCTGTTGGAGGAGAGTGGGTCCTTTCTGTCAAGAAGAGATAGTGAACAGAAAGCATGGATGACCTAGAGGGAGATGAGAAAGCAGGGGAGTGAGAGAGATTACGGCGGTACAGTGTGTTCAAGAAGGGGATGGGAGATGATGCTGGATGTGCATGAGAAACAGGCGGAGGGACACGGCGAGCGTGCGTGCACGCTTGCGAGAGAAAGAGAGAGAGAGAGAGAGAGAGAGAGGGAGAGAGAGAGACGGGGGCAGTGATTTGATACGGGGTGCAGCTGCAGCCTGGATATCCCTTGCATTTCAATGAGCTGTACTCTTCTTTCCCTCGCTGCCCTCCCTTCTCTCCTCTCTCACTCTTTCACTCTCTTCCCTTTCTCTACTTGCCCTTTTCTTTTTCCTCTACTCATCTCTAACCCATATGACTTAAACCTTCAGGCCGTATTGGAGTGACAAATCCTTTGTCGCCTGTCTCTCTTGGTTGTCAGTGTATTTCCTTCTTTTCTCTTTCACTATTTGCGTTTCTCTCCAGAGTGCACTGAATTTACCTGGTTCAGATGGGTGCCTCATTTCCACAGCAACAAAATACATGAATTTGGTCTTCCAGTTCACCTATATTCGCCAACTGTGTCAATCAACAAACTTTATTGGTGTGGAAACCATGTACACATTTGAATCAAGTACATTCAATACATTACTTCACTGCATCTTTGAAGCTGAACAGCCTCTTCTCCTTTATTCACCACGTTCATTGAATCAAATTTCAGCTTTACATGGATAAGCCGGCCACCTGAGGACCCTGACTGCCTCAAAAACCTTCCATCCCAGTCCCACCCTCTCTCTCTCTCTCTCTCTCTCTCTCTCTCTCTCTCTGTCTCCGTCTCTCTCTATCTCACTCTCTCTCTCTGCTATTTGACGCGCCTGGCCTATTTAATATGACTGACAGCCAGTGGCAGCACCCCAACCAAATGGAGCGGGTGTCAGCTGGCTATGTTGGCCCTCAGCATAAAGGCCTTTTCATATAGCTGGAGCGATTAGCCGCCGACACCTAATTAATGCTAAGATGAATTACACCAGTTCAGAGCTAGCGCTCTGCCGTGAAGGGTGAGGAGGTGCATGTTTGGGCTCTCACCACACTAAAGGAGAGCAAATCAGGCTTTTCTGCTTTTCCCCCTCTCTCTCTGCTCCCGTGCTCGCTCCCTCCCTCTCTCCCTCCCTGTCTCCCTCTATTCTCTCTGATACTTGCATATGCTGGGAGCGTTAGCATTTCCTGGCTATAATTAGTTGCATTTATTAGGCCGTGCCTCTTCTGCAGGCTTTCATCAAAGTCTGAAAAACAGCTGCAATTCTTCCCACCATCCACTGCCAGTAAACAGAAAGCCCAATCACCATTTACCCACATGCTGAGCGAGGATAAACACAGCAGGAGAAACTTTGTCTGACGGTATATGCAAGTGCACTGCATGTGCATGTGGGGTGGGTGTTGGAGGGTTAAGTAAGTTGCAAGTTCTTTCTTTTACTGTGTGGCAACATATACAGTAACTGTGTGTGCATATACAGTATATTGTCACTCCCCAGCCAAAAAAATGTTTTCTTGGGGTGTTTTAATTACGTGGAGATGGGTTCTTTGGTTGAGGTCACAGTAAATGTGAACCACAGTGCTTACGCTGAACTGCCGGACAACCAGGCTTTGCCTTTCCTCATCATCATCTTACTGAGGAACATAAAATTCCTATCCCTGTATTCCGAGATGACAATTCTTGCAGTCACAGGGCTGACTGATTGGCATGATGAACACTCAGGAGCATTCACACGTCTGGACTGACCTACACAGTTCCCAGATTTGAGTCCTCTTTAAACTCTGTGGGACTACATGGAACAATGAGTAAAATGCCAGGGAAGGCATCCACCAAATCTGGCACCAACTGCGCAATTCTTTGATGCAAGAGTGGCTGAACATTGACGTGGCCTACATCCAGAAACTTGTCCAATCCCTGCCAAATTGAATTGCAGCAGTTATTCGTGCTCATGGAGGTATATGCTATTAGGTACATTTCAGGTGACTATATTTTTGTCCGGTGAGCTTACATACTGTTGAACTCATAGCTCCACAATGGGAACTTGATAAGAGAAAACTAAGTTGTTTTGAAGTTATACAGTTACTAAGCTGATGTAATAGGATTTAGATATAAGATAATCATTCAAGAACAACAAGTGAAAAAAATGGAGGTCAGAAAGTTAATTCATTAAAAGCTTGAGAGAACATGGAACTCCCACCAACCATGAAACCAACCGTAAACAGTATGCAAAGCTTTCGTCTTTGGGAGATTTAAACATCAAGCTCCACTCTTGCTTCACATCTGAAAAAAACTGAAGAGTGTTTCATCCTTCCACTGTGAGAAGACACCTCAACCCTATGTCTGAAAGGATGTGTAGCTATCAAGGAGCTCCTCACTGAGAAAGGAAACCAGAACACCAACATTTGCACTAGAACACTGACCAGACCAGTGTCCAGACCTAAAGATGACTCAATGAGTTGGGACTACTCGGATTCTCAGAAGTAGGAAAAACTACCAACTTCAAAGACAGAACTTTGGAAGGGTGGTCAAGACACTGGTCAGGGCCCCCACAGGACCACCACAGAGCAGGTAGCATGTGGGTGGAGGATCATTCCCAGCACTGCAGTGGTGGTGGCGGTGTGTTAATGGGTGTTCAGCAGTGCTGCTGAACACCTCAGTGTCACTGCTGGACTGAGAATTGTCCACCAACCTAAACTATCCAGCCAACAGCACCCGGTGATCACTGATGAAGGACTAGAGGATGGCCAATACAAACTGTGCAGCAGCAGATGAGCTATCGTCTCTGATTGTACATCCACAAGGTGGTCGTCTCTAATAGAGTGGACAGCGAGTGGACACAGTGTTTAAATCCTCCAGCAGCACTGCTGTGTCTGATATACACGTACCACATAGTGCAGCTATATGATAAGTGGAGTGGATAAAATGAGTGTAAGTCCAAGGAGGCCAACTTATAAATCAGGCATTGTTCTCAGAGGTAATTCGAGTTCTACTGTAATGTTAAATGTATGGATTTACCAATAATCAGAAGCAGTGTACAGATGGCACTGTAAGTAGGAAAACAGCTAAGGTCCAGTCCATGTGTGCGTGTGTGTGTGTGTGTGTGTGTGTTTATGTGAGTGTAAACAGGAGACTAAATACAAGTACTCTTGACCATGAAAAAGTCATTTTCGTTCAATTAAGCGGGGCCTTTGCTACTAAGGTGCATTAACTGCTGTTCAGAGGCACTCTAAATTGGCATTTGAGTGAGAGCTACACTGTGAGCACATCATTCCCCCTGTCCTCCTCATCTAAGTGAGTCACAACTCCGGGCAGCTCTGAGGCTCTGCCACTGGGACAGGAGAAAAGGTATAATGAGGAGGTAGAGTACGGAAAATGGAATCAAGTAAAAGTAGCCTGGAGGAGTT
>CM067475.1:4859377-4958902 GCA_034552555.1 Semaprochilodus insignis | reverse complement strand
GGGGGGGGGGGGGGAGGGACCTCCATCATATTGGACCACCTATATTTGGGCAGCTATTATTGGGAACGGTGCTTTTATTCAAATCTTCTGACCTGGAATACCAATGATAATATTCCATATGCTTGTTCCCTGCCAGGATCAATGGGTACATTTCATTGTAATTCAAAGAAAAATGCTGTGTTAAATGTAAAGGTGCAGTTTCACTACAGCGTAGCTCTTTTGAATGGTCTACTAGATGCTTTGTAGATGCTCAGCTTGACTTTCACATTAATACCTACTAATACACCATCTCAAACCACCCATCCTGGTAACCAGCTTCATCAGACTAAGATATTTGTAAATATCGTCGCTGTCCAATGAAAAACATGTATCTCTACATGGGAAAATTTCAATTTGGGAGAAGTTTCATGATGAATGGACCAACAGAAATGGCCCAAAATTGCTTGGAAAAATTTCTGGCTCTACTGACTTACCTTAACACTCAATGGGGTTTTTGGACTCACCTGGAAAGCTGCCATTTTGGAGACAGCATGACCCTTTACCTGAAACAATGCTGTCTGTAATGAAACACCATCCAAGCCTTACCGTCACAAGAAGGTGGGGGTCCTTCAAACTCAAGGTGTGTGCCCAATCGACAGGTCAAAATGTTGTTCCCGCTCATGTGATACCCCGGCAAACACCTGTAGCGCACGATATCACCTGTGGAGAGATGACGAGGAAAGAAAGACAGGGAAAGAAAGCAAGAGGGAGGGGGAGAGGGGGCAGAGAGATGAAGGACCAGCGTGATGAAATTCTGCATTGATTTATCAATACTCTCTTTAATGCGGGTCTGGCACATGCCAGGCTTTATGACTGATTATGGAGGGCACAGACTCCTAAAATGGATTGAAAATCTTTCCGGAGTGTACATATCCCCGGGAGCAGTGGCCGGCACTTTCTGCCACTGTCTCGCTCTCAAGGCTCGATGAAGGGCATCTCCTTTCACTGTCTGACTTAATGGCTGACAGTAAGGATACAGGAGGGGGGGAAAGAGACAAAGGAAGAGTTGACGCGCCCGGGCTGCATTGCAGTGTAATTAAGGAAGGAGCACAGCACACTTTTCACCCTAATAGTACCGTCAATCTCTCTACCTGAGGCTGCATCTCAAAAAGTGCCAGGCATTTAGCTTCAGTGTCACGGCAAACTGAGAAAACCCCATGCAATGACAGTCACCACTAACTAATTGCACTACATCATTACATCCAAACGTGCAAGGATGGGACCATTTTGTGGGATTTAGCCTGCATATTTGTAATACAGCCTTTAACTTAGGAACAGTAAACAAACACACAGAGCATACTTAATTACCCACACAAGCTGTTTGTGCATGTGCGTGTGTTGTGTAGTGTGTTTATTACAAAGACAACAGCCTTTGCTAAAGCAGTGAATTAAGCTAATGTGGCGCATAATCAATGATCAAAACATCAGTGCGGGCTAGAGCCAGAGATAGACACTGTTTAGAACCTCAGCGGAGTCCTGATTACATGTTGCATTTCAGCTCTCCACTGGCCCAGAGCAAGCCACTTAGACCGGTTTAGACCAGTGGAGCCGTCAAGAGCCAGCCAAGCGGTGACACAGACTTAATACTGGATTTAAGAATCCAGTGATAACGACAGGCTGACCAATTGCAGACGCCACGAAAAGTGTTTTTTCTGCACTAAAGTAGCAAGCAGGAGTTATTTTAGGACATGACGAAAAATGCAAACTGAACATTTTTTATGTAACGGAAAACACAATCACCAAAAAAATAAAGAATTTATTTACTTTCTTTTACAGCCCCTTTCGTTCTAGGTATTAACCAGGTACAAATGTGCCGTGCAAACTCCAAAAGCACCTTGATGGTGAGTTACAGGAGAGCAGGGCTCTCACCTCGTGTGTTTGAGGTGGTAGTAACTTCAGACTCCTGCAGCTGCACAAGGATGATCAGGTTATAAATACCTGCAGGGTGTGAGTGACGGGATTCATAGATTGAGAAGAGGTGCTACAGTGCAGTGAATGTCTCGTTCCATGTGTGGTAAATGGCTCCAAAGCAGATGTTAATGATTGGCTAAAAGGAGTGACGGCGTTTGGTCGTGCCAAAGACCATAGTGTGAAGGAAGCAGCTGAATCTGCAGGTGTATGGAAGCGTACGGTCATAGGGATCTACCAGCAGTGGCTAAAATTCCAGTCTACAGGGAATTCTCCTCAGAATTGTGCCAGGGAAGGCATCCACCAAATCTGGCCCAACTGTGCAAAAAAAAAACATAAATTTAAACATTTATAAAAATAAGAAATTGTGACCAATCAGCTGGTATCTTTTCGTAAAGTCTTCTTGTTTCTTTGTTCCAACAGGGAGCATATTTACATTTACATTTACGGCATTTAGCAGACGCTCTTATCCAGAGCGACTTACACCCGTGCTGAGTGTTCCGTCGGATCATGTTTCCCAGCTAGTATAAGAAGGTTAGAGTCTAAAACTCGCCATGAGCTCAGACACTGCCCGAACAAGGGCCAGTGCTGCTACCTAGAGAGAACAATACACAGACATATATAAACCATAAGTGCACTACCTAGCGATCCAAACCCATATCTGTAGGAATGTGGTAGACCACCACCTCAGTTATACCGCATCAGTCCACTCTCCCCTCTTATTATCTTTGTGGGTTAATGTTGATAAACTGATCAGATGAACCAGTGAAGTGGTGAACAATGAGGGGACAGAGAACTTGTGAATAAAAGGGTCTGGAGATGCACGCAGGGAGAGTGCAAGAAAGCAAACACTGGAACAACTCTATGGTGGAACCTGGTTATGTATTTTAATGTCCAAGTATACTGACGTAAACAGTGCTGGCTCCTCCTATACCTTGTTTGTATATGTATTGATGGGTTGTATAAAGTTGATACAGTGCCCAGCCCCACAAGACAGTCTAATAAAGCTGCACTGAAATTCCCAGCAGGTTCTAGATACTGACTGGCTAATGGCTAATGTGGTACAATTTCCACTGTGCTGTGTAATTAGTTTGCATTAAATGTAGGTGAGCACCAAGACTGTCATACATTATAAATTACACTGAAGTGCTTAACAGGTTCTAGCTATTAAGCTGATAAAGCACATTAAATTATCTCGTAATTGCGTAATTACAGGGTATTAAGTACAAAGGAACTCATACTACAATTTCACCGTAGTGTTGAATGCTTGAGCAGGAAAGTAAAAATCTCTCAGTAAACGGTAGGAATCCGGTTAACCCACCCATCTACCCAGTAGATACAGTTTTATTTCTAGGTAATAGACTCTATAGACTCCAGTGTATCTCTAGTGCCTTTGACCCCATTTACAACTGGTCATTTCATGCGTCTTGAGTATCAGAATTATGTCTGGAAGAGGCCAAGCCACATGAAATTGTGAATGTAATCGCATTACCAACGCATATAAATCAAACACTGCACCGATCACTCAAACCACTTCAGGAGGTGGTCCGAGATGCATATGTGCCACATGTTATAGCAATGTAAACGCATTAGTCCCTCAAAGACCACATTCAACAGCCGAACCCCACCCAGTACAACCAAACCTACGTCTGTAACTCATTTGTCCAGTTGCCGTTACATAAAAATTGGATAATGATGTTAGTTCTGTATGAGGGGCGGAGCAGGCTAGGTGTGTTGTACAGAGACCTGTCAATCAACCTGCTCATTAACAACACTGTGCTGTTTAAAATTTAGAACCTTGCTGCCATTTGTGTTTGCACACAAAAGAAATTTGTCTACTACATTTAACCCATCTGTGCAGTAATACACACACTAGTGAACACACACACAGTAGGGGGCAGTGAGCATACTTGCCCTGAGCAGTGGGCAGCCCTATCCAAGGAGCCCAGGGAGCAGTTGGGGGTTAGATGCCTTTTTCACTCAAGTTGTGTTCTGTAGGTTCAGGCAATCAATTGGTGACCTTCCAGTCACAAAGCTGGTTCCTTAATCCCCAGCCCACTACTGCCTATGTTTGCTGGATGTTGAACACCTGTGACTTATTTAGCCTAATATCATGGAGCCTGTGGTAATTGTAATTAGCTTTATAGCATGCATATTGTGAACTGCATGTAGATGCACTGAATACATTACTCTGTCCAGCGGTAAAGCCTTAAACTAGGAAAAGTGGATATGCTATTCTTCTTGGCCAAAATAACAGGCCCAAATAAGCTCACCTGTGACTGAAATCGACCTAATAACATCTTCACAAGCACCAATAACAGCTGTGATTGGATTTGGCATGCACTGGACAAGTTTCTGGATGTAGGTCACATCAATGTTCAGACACTCTTGCATCAAAGAATTGCTTAGTTGGGCCAGATTTGGTGGATGCCTTCCCTGGCACAATTCTGTGGAGAGTTCCTGTAAACTGGGATTTTAGCCACTGCTGGTAGACCCGTATGACCGTACGCTTCCATTCACCTGCAGGTTCAGCTACTTCATTCACACTATGGTCTTTGGCACGCCAAAATGCAGTCACTCCTTTTAGCCAATCATTAACATCTGCTTTGGAGCCATTTTCCACACATGGAACAAGACATTCACTGCACTGTACCACCTCTTCCCAATCTATGAATCCCGTCACTCGCCCTCTACAAGTATTTATAGCCCCATCATCCTCGTGAAGCACCATCTGCAGGAGCCTGAAGTTACTATCACCAAACATGCAAGGTGGCTCATTATTTGTACGTTGAGCTTATTACTTTCCACCACACACACATACACACCTTGTCTGTTAATACCTTGAACACATTTTTTAAACTAGTAAAAATTGTATAAATACAGCATGAACATGCTGCATTATACAACAGAAAAATAGCTCTGTCTTTAAATTCTATATGAGCCAATTTGATTATTAATTTTTTTTAATGCTCTAAATGGGCCGCAGCTCTAGCAATGACTTAGCATATCGGCATAGCCTTCTGGGATTTGTTGTCCTGGCGGTGAAGTGGATTTCTCTCCTCAAAGTGAGTTCTGGAAGAGGGAGTGTGTTAGTGCTGAGGCAAGTGTGCAGCTATGTGTACGTCTGTGTGTGTGTGTGTGTGTGTGTGTGTGTGTGTGTGTGTGTGTGTGTGTGGCTGCTATTGCTATTCTGGGAACATTATTAATGAGAGGCGCTCAAGCCTGAAAATGAACTGGCAGCCTGCGTCTCTGTTCAAAATGTTCCGCTTACATTGGCACAGGCCACCGTATCCATACAACACATGCCCGCCGCAGCCCCGGACGCTGGATATTACGGATTGTATGTGTGTGGGTTTCACATGAGACAGAGATGGACCACGTTCTCACGTACCTATTTTGAACTCTTTGCTGGCCATAAGAATTTCTGCATTAGGGATGATGGGAGGGGGTAAGCAGAACTGGAGCCTGTAAGCTGGAGAGAGAGAGAGGGAAGAGAGAGAAGTCCGCAGTGTATATAAATTAAAGCCGTGATCTGCGTTAGCGTGGATGAAGGCAGGAGGACAGGAGTACCTTGGTAGTTGATCTTGAAGAGCCCCCCTTTTTCAGAGCTGCTACGAAAACGGAGGAGGATCTGATTGGACGTGCTGCTCAGTGGCTCATTGGGTTCGCCCTCGGTGAACACGCCCAGCTTGCGCACGGTGTCTTGAGGCCCATCCCTGAGAAGATATGAAAAAGAAAGATGTCCAATTTACAGTACCAGTCAACCTGGGAACCTGATGGAATGAATATTTATTATATGAGAAGACAGTTTAATGCTATGCATCTGAAAGGATGTGTAGCTACACTCATCATCAAATAGTTGCACCCAGAAGGAATCAACTGACAGGAATGAAACTTGGTGGGTAGGTTTGACATCATGGGACATGCAAATGATTAAGTTTCACGCTCGGCACACAGACCATTATGACGACTGCCCTTAACCCTACGTCAGCGTCGCCAAAGACTACAATGGTGTTGTGCCAGACTGGAGTGACTCAGAATGGCAGCGGGTCATCTTTAGTGACGAGTCCCACTTTTGTCTTGGTGGAGACGACCCATGAATCTATGAGTGGAGGCACCGTGGTAAGCGACCAGAGAAATGGTTTGTTGTCACATGTCACATGTCCAGAAGGCCTGGTGTCACTCCACCTCCACCCCTACTGATCTGCAGGAACTGTGTGAGAATATTCAAGCTGCATGGGATGGATTATCACAGGACGCCATTAGGAACCTCTACAACTCCATGCTGAGACATCTGACATGTTGTATTAGCAAAATGGTGTCCTGACGCCATACTGAGAGACACTACTTCTGTATGTGTAGCTCAGTAAATATTTCCCATATCAGTCTAAATTTACCATCATTTATTGTTCCTGGTAACCTTCATCTCCCTTCCCAATAGCACCGCAATCCCACACCTCCTTCTGGGTGCATTATTCTTATGACAAGGAGTGCTAATTTTCAAACTTTTGGAGGTGACGGCAATGCATAAATTGAGTAGCCACTCTCATCTTAGTCATTTATGCTGAGATTTTTAATCCTGTAGTAAAACTACATTATTCTACCTTCCCACGTAAAACTAATCCCATCCGAATAGGGCTTATGAACAGGAAACAGACAACAGGAAGTCAAAAGAGAGTTAAAAAAAAAACATTCCTGCAGATTTCTTAGGAAAACTGAAAGCGAGTCTCCATAAAAGGACAAAAGCTGTAATGAAGGCAAAGAGTGGACACATTAAATACTGAAGGGTGGTGACTTTTTGTACTGTACTGTATAAGGTTTAACTACTATGTTTATTTGGTCATTTCATAATTCCATTTGTATCTACTCTAAATAATAGTAATATAATAGTTAAGAATGTATCAGTTATAAAGATAACTCACACCCTTCATGAGAAGGCATCTCCAGACTTTTGACTGGAGCTGCATTTTTGAGCCATTGTAACTTTCCTAGACATTGGCTTCTAGGCCTCCTAGTCCTGCTCTGGCACAAGATGTTCCACTCACTCGCATGAATCAACAGTTGTCCTAACATCCTAAAAGTAAGAGTAAGAACGCAGACACATCTGATCATTATGCTGATCATCATGCAGCCGAGGGCTATGCATTTAGAAAGGCAGTGCTGTAGCCACCGCAGTCCCAGCGCTGGCCTACCGCTGTGTAGAAAGCTCCTTCTGTAACTGAGCACCGAGCAGGCAGAGTCACTTAGGGGCCGTGCCCCCTGATTGCCCATCCCCTGGTGCAGCCAGGGTAATTTGGCTGCTTCCCGATACCAATTTCAACCATAGCCATTCAGCTTTAAAACCGTCTGTCAGCGCCTGTCTGAGTGTGCACTAGAGATTACACCCTGTCCTGTCCATTCAGAAAGGAGCCTGACTGGCTGGCCGGCTGGGTGAGTGCTGGCTGGCTGAGCTGCGACCAAGCTGCCAGAATGGAGCTTTGGCTCCTGGCTACTGCAGCAAGCACTTTTACTATTGGGGAAAAGATCCATTAAGTGATGCTGAACCACCGTTTTGTGTAGCGTAGCATAATTTATGTTTACAGTTAACAGAAATAATGTTGAACCTGTCAACGCAGAATGTAAATGTAAATGCAATTGGTTATAACAATGTAATTAACTATGTAATTGCATAATTTTGTAGCACAAACTGATAGCAATAATGCTTTTTTCAGGTTACAACAGCCTGCTAATGTATGGTTAAGACATGGCTAGACACTGCTATACAGGCCTGTCCCAGAGAACCCAAAACAGAAAACTAAAGAGAGAAAGAAAAGACAGACAGACAGTGATTGAGAGAGAGAGAGACAGAGAGAGACACATGTCCTTGAATGGCAGGGTTACTCTGTACTTTCCACAACCTGAACATGAAAGCTATTTGATTCCAGAGAATGAGTGAAAGTAGTGACAGTGCAAAGAGCATCAGATACACGGAAGAGTGAGGAATTATTCCCTGAAGCTGAGGTTCAGCTGCTCGTTCATCTATCGAGTCACAGAGTGAGGAAAAAAAATCCAGTGGAATGGTGAAAGCCAGGTAGGCCTGTAACAAATGTGTAGCTAAAGTAAGTGAAAAAAAAGGAAAAATTATTTTAACTCCTTAAACTGCAGGCTTACGATTCACCTAAACTCACTTATTAAACCTAAGCTAGGCTTACACTTTACAACAGGGCCATCATCCATCGTTGAAGGCTGACAGACAGCGGTGGACTGAACACATAGACCATGTAGTAGGGCAGTCGTGGGCTGGAGGTTAGGGAACCAGCCTTGTGACCGGAGGGTTGCCGGTTCGATTCCCTGAACCGACAGTAACGACTGAGGTGCCCTTGAGCAAGGCACCTAACCCCCAACTGCTCCCCGGGTGCCGTTGATAGGGCTGCCCACCGCTCCGGGCAAGTGTGCCCCCTAGTGTGTGTATTCACTAGAGTGTGCATGTGGGTGTTTCACTTCACGGATGGGTTAAATGCGGAACACAAATTCCTCTGTGTGAGAAATCACAAAAATGGCACAAAAATGGCTCAAAAACTCTCTACTCAGAGAATGATTGGCCTCTTTGATTTGATTAGTTGTGTTAAAGCAGGGATACACAAGGTAAAATATTCCTCCAGTAAAAGTAGAAGTTCCTCCCTTTAGACCTCCACTGTGCGCTGATTGGTAGGCTTGCTTCACACTTCTTTCGTTTGGACATGTTACGTTTATATGCAAACATAAACCAAAAGAAACAGATTTGGCCATAATGTAGTGGAGTAAACAGTAAGATATTAGACTTTGAAATGTAGTGGAGTTAAAGTAAACACTTCAGTACAGATACACCAACACTACTTACATTGCACTTACTGAGTTGCTGTACACCAACACACTACTTAACACCCTACTTACTTAACTACTTAACTGATGTTAAGCCACAGCATCATGATGCCAGAGCACCCCATCCCAGTCCACACTGACAGCAGAGATGCTTTAATCACATTAATCCTAGGCCTAAAGTTACACCAATTATTCACGCTAATAAAGTCATCTATAAAACTTTGACAGTCAGGTACAAGCATAGGACGATTCAGTATTCCCTAATCACAGTCACAGCAAGAGCTAATGGAGAAACCAGCATTTCAATAATGCTTCTCATATTTTCACCATGCTAGCTATACCTATATTAGCATCAAGCTAATGGTGTTAGCTCAGTGCTATATAGGACTGTTCTGTCTCCTCCAGTTTAGAGACTTTTATAGCTTGTAACAGGCATGGAAGAAACATTATTTACTTTGTGCATCTCCATTTGTAAGAAACGCTTCATTTAAAGGCTTATTGTAGCGCTAGCCTGTTAGCCAGCTAGCTTTTTGCTTCTGGTCACATCTGGCAGAGATTTGTCTGCACTGTCGGCCCACTAGTTGTCACACAGTAGTAGTGCAGGCAGAATACAGCCAGTTTCAAAGAGAATATAACAACTACTAACAGTAATAACTAATAACGTCAAAACAGTGATGTTAAACTGGCAGTTTATAAAGCTGGTTGCATTTCATATACACCGATTTCAACACTAACAACAAGTAGCCATCATGAAGCCATGACTGACTGACTTCACTCGGCTGTACTGGCAGCCGCAAACAGCATATTGTCCCAGGAACGCCTCAAAAATGTTTAATTAGACACAACAACAACTTAAAAATAAGCACACTTTCTTTGACTTTGCTAAAAACAGTAATTCTACTTAAGATGAACGCACACTCGTCTATAAGGCTTTACTCAAACATAAATATGGGCCATGCATTACACCATGAAACTATTACATACAGTTGCAAGAGTGAGGAGTTGAAGTCCGGACCCACCATCCAAGTCCCTGAGTTTAAGAGATTAAGGCAGTGTTTCTTAACACAGTCCTTAATGCCCACCAGATGGTCTACATGCTTGCTCTATTCCTGAATCAAGCCATTCAAGTGAACACTGAAAACTTGATGCTGGTTGTACTCTGAGCTAGGTACTCTGGGCCGTCTAGTGGCAGCAGGTTAAGAAACACTAAGGCACTGTCAGCTAGCTCACCACACAGTGATGAAGTCATGGGGCCCGTGGATCTGCATCAGGGTGAAGTTGAGGCGCACTCCCAAGCCAGGGGTCACCGTGATCAGCCACGTGCAGTCCACCGAGCTGGGGTAATCCTCTGGGTAACCAGGAGAGAAGATGGTTCCGTTGTCTGATGTAATATTCCCTCCGCAGGGCACTGTGAGGCAGGAAACAGAATGAAATAAATAAGAGAGAGACCATGAATAACGATTCCACAAAACCAGATTCCAAGGGAATCAGAGGAGGGAAAAAAATAGAAGCTTCTCTCTGCCGCTCTTGCCTTAATGTAACTCACCAAGGCCTGAGATTAAGTAAGAAAGCCTGTTAGCAAGCGAGGCCTGGGTTGGTATGTTTCAGAAAGATAAGGGCACAACCTTATCCTGAAAGGGAAAACAGAGGACGAGGGGGGCCCAAGACAGGGGAGGAGTGACACAGATACCCGATTTATAGACGGACCCGTTGGGTAATAGAACACGGCCGAACTCCTCCCAGCAGAGCTCCCACTCGCTCTCGCTCCAGACCCAACTCCACTCCTCCAGAAACCCCTCTGCTAGGGGACTACTCAGGAACTCACAGCCATTTCGCAGCCTTGCTGGGTTTTCAAATGTTCCTTGTCCGTCAGAAATCAAATCCCCCCTCCCACGCCTGCTGATCCCATGCCGCCTCTTGATTCAGCCTTGCCGGAGTCATGGGGCAATAATCAATGCGATTCAGCACGCACATTAAAGACTGGCCTGGGCTCATAGGCAGGGGTTAAACTGGAATCTGGAAGGCGGTGGAACTCTTGACAGCGAGCGGGGGAGGAGGCTGTAAATAATAGGCAGCTTAGTACGCAACAGTTAGCATGCAAAGTTCACCTAATCACAACCTACACCAAGCATATCCCAAGTCATTTAGCCAGTTAACGTCAGTTCTGGAGTCCCAGTGCACTGCACAGGCACATATACACTGACCAGCTGCCTCCTGGTACACTCATTGTCCATTTTATCAGACTGTGGTCCATCTGTTTCTCTGCATACTGTATTAGATCCCTTTCACCTTTCTTCAATGGTTGGGACCACCGGACAACCACCACAGAGGAGGTATGATGTGAGTGGTGGATCATTCTCAGCACTGCAGTGACACTGACGTGGTGGTGGTGTGTTAGTGTGTGTTGTGCTGGTAAGAGTGGATCCGACACAGCAGTGCTAAGAATAATCCACCAGTGAAACTCTCCAGCCAACAGCATCCTGTGGGCAGTGTCCTGTGAGTACTGATGGTGGTCCTGTGGTGGTCCTGACCATTGAGGAAGAGGGTGCAAGGGGTCTACAAAGTATGCAGAAAAACAGATGGACTATAGTATAGGGTCTATAGTATAGGGTGGGGTCAGGTTACACAAGCTTCATCACTCATCGCCTTGTGCAATTCCAGAAATGTCATCATAGCTAAGTTTTTTTGATATGGTGAAAGTCAGGGATTGTGTCAGACATAGTGGAACCAATTGGTTCTAATTACAGTAGATATCATATAATGCAAGGTGAGTACCTTGTACAGGGGTTCAGATCCTTGCTTGGGTGCTAATACAAATGCTCTTGACTGCTTAGAGAACTCTTAACACTGCATTTGGTTTCCTCTCTTGGTAAGAGTGTCTTCAATACGCCATAGACCAGTGCTTCTCAACCCTGGTCCTGGAGGCACCAAGCCCTGCACATTTTAGTGGATTCCCTGCTTTAACACCCCTCACACTCTGAAAGGGCTTGCTAACGAGCTGATCAGTTGAATCAGGTGTGTTGGGAGCAGGGAAATCTCTAAAATGTGCAGATAAGGGTGCCTCCAGGACCAGGTTTGAGAAACACTGTTATAGATTAATTCAACTGATATTCATGTTGCCCTTTTTGTCCCCTTGAGCCGTTGTATCCCCATATCGTCTGTCCGTGTGCCTAGAGGGTGTTGTTGTTCTGGATTATCACGGCTCTGGCTCTTAGGCACCTATGGAACACACGTCTCTCTGGGCGTTTGCCACACTCTCTCATTTAAGATCTCTTGCCTCTGTAGCACCCTCTCCTTCATAACTTCTTGCCACGCACTTTCGCTTCCTTCTCATTTCTTTGTTAATCCCTAACGCTGTGTGCCCTCTCCCCTCACCTCACCTGCTAAATGAAGTATCGATCAGGACATTGATTAAAAGCACACCACGCTACCGAGCAGAAATGTGCAGTGATGCTATTGATCGGTGAAGGGTTTGGGGGGGGGTGGGGGGGCATAGAGTTCCAGGGCTACAGTAAGCTGACTTGCTGACTTTGGCCACCGAGTCACCGGAGGAAGAAGGCGAGAGAGAAGTGGAGAGAGACAGAGAGAGAGAGGGGTGGCGGGCGATGTAGACAGGTGTGAAAGAGATGGTGAACATTGATCACACTTGCAATGCACGGGAGAGGAAATCTATGTACACGACTTCACATGTGGAGCACGGCCCTGCACTTGTTCGGCTGCTGAGAGGGCAGCGAGAGAGCCTGTTCATCATGGTACGTCTCGGACAGAGAGAGAGAAAGGAGGAAGAGAGATAGAGAGAAAAGTGCTGTTTGTTGTGTAGCCATCAAAAATGTCATTCACTTCTTAAGTGGTCTCTCAGCACTTTCTAGATGCTTCTGCTCAAACCTGAAAGACCAGAGTGAAACACAGGAGCTGCAGTAATGGTCTAACTGTGCCAATTGACAGTGATTTCTCCCTGAACGAGAACACGGCCACCTTTTCTTTGGCTGGTGAAAGCGTGCTTTTATCTCGGCTTGGATGTGCTATGCGTCATACTCCTTTTTGTCTTCGTTTGGACACACAAGGGATGTCGATTATTGGCGCGAGAATTACCCACACTACAAAAGGTCTTCAGCGAGATCCAGCTTAGCCGCTTCTAAGATCAACCTCATTCCAGCAGATGACTCATATGCAGGAGAGAAATTCCCTCAATTTTCCTGATGGTACAGAATAGGGATAGTGAATTCTGTAGCTCACATGACCGGAGGGATTCTACTCTTAGCTATGCCTCCTCCTATTATGCAATGCTATGAAACTTTAGCGCATGTTTCCTGAGAGACATGAATACATCATTGTAGATGGCCTAATTCTATTGCATCAGCCAGCAGACGTCTGTATTGGCTAGCATCGCACTGTGTGATGAGCGGAGAGGGAGGACCATTATACCCACCCAGAGACAGAGAGAGAGAGAGAGAGAGAGAGAGAGGACAGTTATGCTAGTCATGGACGGCTATTGCAATCGCCCAGTGCTAAGGTGAATGCTTAGATGGTAGCATCACTTGGGAGGTCACCATGAGCACATTGCCTGGACTCTTGCCTTTCATAAGTCAAGGCAAATAACCTTATTACCAATGCAATTTGGCACCTTTATAGATTACCAACTGCACTGCATCTAGTTTTGGTATGTGGCTTTGGTAACCGAACAACGTTAGCTGGACAGCTAGTAACAGAGGCCATGTTGCCATCTCTGTGAAATGCATGGTGAAGGAATGAATGAATGAATCCTTAAAATAGTGGAGTACCAATAACAGGGTGCCTCCACCGGCATTATCCAAGGCTAATCTTCCACCACCTGCTGGCCAGAGATCTAGCCTGGGTGTCCTCTGGGTGTACATGGAAACTCAACTTACTTGTCTTTGAAGCTTTCCTGTAGCTGACAAAGCACTGGGTCATTCCAGCATGCCCCGAGGTCAAGCACCGGAATCTCACTACTGGCTGACACTTCAGCTGTACATAGGCCGTTTCTTCTAGTCCTGTCCAAAAGTCTGCCCATTTTGACAGCCAGACAGCATCCGAATATGATAACTGTGGATTCCTCTGTTGTCTTGGGTTCTCATTCGCAACAAATATATGCAGATAAATGCATCAGGATTCATCTGAATCTCGTTGAATCACAAGGAGGTCCAGAATCCACAAACATCCAGGTGTTTAGTGATGCAAACCTCAACTCATTCGAACCCTTAAATGCGTTCTGGTGGCAAAGAGAGTCGCATCTTCTAAAGTTAAAGGCTGGCTCATTTCAAATTCAAGGCAGCTTTCCCACCACTTTATGCCGAGCACAGGGATTCTCAGAGGAGCAGGTTGACTTGCATTTACAGCAGCCTCTGTCTTGTCCCAGGATGCACTCCTGCCTTGGTGTCATGCTTCGGGTTGACAGTGGGGTGGTTAAAACGATCAGAGCACGGCACAACATTTTTTAAGCAAAACAAAGTTTTTTTCCTCGCCTGGCCGAGGGTGCGCGGGTATTGTTTGCGCGATTCTCTCCAGTTATGCTAACTAACACGACCATGCTCCAAAGCCCGACTACCTGAATGGAGGAGAAAACACTCTCCGACACACTGAGTGCGTCCCCAAACATCCTTTCTCCCCTGTGCCCATTCACAAGCCCCCACGCTCGCGCCACATGACTCACTGTTTATTTTACTGGCTGTATTGAAGCAATACAAAATGAGCGGAAGAATTTAGGCCAAGGATGAGGCATATGAATGAGGGCCCATTTCTCTTCCTCTACCCTCTGTCACGCCTTTCAGAAAAGTATTGATTGCGAGATGCCCTAGGCGTGAGAGGAGAGCACATGGGTTCATTCAGGTGGTTTAAGTGAATATATTTGCATAGTTTTACTTGCATGTTGTCTATCTAGCTCACAGCTACAGTACAGAGCAAAAAGAAACACCCTGGAAATAAATGCAGAGACGCAGAATCTCTTAAACTTGGCTTGGTAATAGTTAAGCCCTCTAGCACCTAATACGGAACATCTTTGGCAGTGTGGCAGGCATTAACTTGGTTCTATTTTGGGCCAAATCTACCAGGAAACACATATCCGTACTAGCTATAGGGCTGATATTCAACAGGTTTCTTTCATATTCCAAGCTCTCTTTATCTCTTCTGTTTCTGTTGTTGTGCCTTAAAGACGGTTGTTCAAGGGTTCTTTAGTAAAGGCAATGGCCCCATTTAAAACCATTTGCATGCTGAAGTCTTCTTTGCATGGTCAAATGTTTATTAAGATGAATGGAAAGTCTGTTGTGTAATAGTAATGTATAGCACCAAAATGGGTCCTGTTATTGGGACGATGTCAATGAGAACCCTTTTCGGTTCCCTATAGAACCACAAAGCCATTCTCCATTAAACAGAAGAACCATTTTACCATGGCAATTAATGGCAACTGTTTAAGCATGAATCGGTTCTATAGAAGCTTACCGGACAAAAAAAAAAAAATCACCTTGCAAGTTTGATAGTCACCTTGCAAGTTTAAGGTGGTAGTAACTTCAGGGCTCCTGCAGATGGCACTGCACGAGGATGATGAGGCTACAAATAGGGTGTGAGACTCATAGATTGAGAAGAGGTGGTACAGTGCAGTGAATGTCTCGTTCCATGTGTGGAAAATGGCTCCGAAGCACATGTTAATGATTGGTGACTGTATTTGGGCGTGTCAAAGGCCATAGTGTGAAGGAAGTAGCTGAATCTGCAGGTGAATGGAAGCGTACTGTCATACGGGTCTATCAGCAGTGACAAAATCCTAGTCCTCAGAATTGAGCTAGGGAAGGCATCCACCAAATCTGGCCCAACCGATTGATGCCAGCGTGTCTGAACATTGCTGTGGCCTACATCCAGAAACCTGTCCAGTACATGCCAAATCAAATAGCAGCTGTTATTGGTGCTTGTGGAGGTATTACACACTATTAGGTACGTTGCAATCAAAGGTGACTTATTTTTTTGTGCAGTGAGCTTAGAACTTATAGAACAGTCACCTTTACTTTTGAACCCTCAAAAGAACCACCTTTTTTTAAGAGCGTGTAAACGACCTCTGTTCTGATTGGCCAAATCCTTGGCACACCAACTTTAAGGATCAATAGCCTGGGCTGAAATGCATTGAAGAAACAGGCTTGGACTGAAATTCTTATGGACAAAAACTATATCAATTTTAGTCACTTCCCTTGGAAGGCTGCCATGATACATCTGCTTCCCAACAGGCATGACCGGCGCAACGTTTATTTCACCTTATGCTTCCATAAATTTAGGCTGTCTACAGTAACAACACTCACTTCATCAAGCTAAACTGCTGTAAGCCCAATGTGTGGTAATATGATAACACATTCATGGCTGTGACATCACTACCATAACAGATTCAAAACTGTTTATGAACTGGGCAGCAAAAAGTACATATTGGAACTTTTTTGGAAACCATTTTGACATACTGATCAAGATGACCATAACCAGAAAGACATGAACAGGCTGTACCTTCGCAGCGAGGAAATGGGTGATCCCAGTTGCGTGTTGTGCCATGTTGGCAGGTTAAAATCGATTGCCCCATGAGCTGGTATCCTGGATAGCATTCAAAAGAGATGGACTGTCCTACGTTGTAGCCAGCTCCCACCACCACACCATGACGAAAGGGCTCGGGGTCTGGACATTCTTGGAGCTCATAGGCTGAGGGACAAAGACAGGCAGACACAAAACCAATCTCAGAAGCCCATCAGAAACACAGCTTGTCAGAGTCTAAGATTGGACCGCTGCCTGTAATAATGTTTTTGGGATTGCAATCCCAATCGATATCGAGTCCTGGAACCAGAGAGAGAGAGAGAGAGAGAGAGCAGATGTCTGTTTTTGATAAGCTGTAGAAGGACTGCCAGAACAGGAAGTTTCATAGCTTTCAAAAGTTTGATTCAGTTCGAAGTTTTCAGGTTTGCTTCTTTTTGACTGAGACAATTGAACAGCTTGGAGCAGTGGTGAAGAACAGCTTTAAACGGCAGCTCTGAAACGCGACACAGGAATAACATGACCCCCTAACACAACACAATTGGACTACAACTGCGCGTCATTCAAATATTGACTACTGCATGTCCGCAGAGAGAAAATATAGTTGTTCTCTCTCAGCAAGGCTTTCCAAATGGAGGCCACGGCTATCTCTCACCACTGGCATGTTGTCACAGTTCATTTTTTTAGAGAGCGAAAATATTACTGTAGGCGTTCATCAAGCGTCCTCTCTGGTTTTCTATCTGTCCGTCCGTCCATCCCGTATCTGAAAAGTACTCTTGTTTGAAAACAAATTTGCCAGAGGCTGATCCGATTCGCGCGTCTGATTGAAACAAACACAGTGCCCCCTCCGAAATCCCTTCCAAATGCTACAGAAAGCAAGCATGGATCCAGGAATACGCAGGCAGCCCAGGGATATAAATCTGACTAGGAGAATTGATTTCTATGGATCACAGCACCTTTTGTGGGAAACAAAGCACGCAGGCAGCGCATAAGAGTGCAGCGCTGAATATAAGGCATGATTTATATGCTAATGTTCACATAATTATGTAAATACTGATAGTGCATTTCAACTTCACAAACGTTTATTGAATTACAATATAAATTCCTGCACCTATTACGGTCGCCTTTTCTGAGATAAAGTTTAATTTCCGAGACACCCAGGGAATATATAACTCCTAGAGGCAGTTCCTCCAACTGACCAACTTCATATATACATATGTTTATTTTTGTATGTGTAAGTGTGTATATTTATATTTATTTATATACACACTCAGCCTCAGAAAAACAGTTGTACCCAGACGGAAGTGGGTACTGCAATGCCATTAGGGAGGAAGTTAAAGGTTACCAGGAACAATAAATGATGATAAATTTAGACTGATATGGGCAATATTTATTGAGCTACACATGCAGCAGTAGTGTGTCTCAGTACGGCATCAGGCCGCCATGTTTGCCAACGCAACATGCCAGACGTCTCAGCATGGAGTTGGAGAGGTTCCTAACGATGTGCTGTGATAATACATCCCATGCAGCTTGAATATTCTCACACAGTTCCCGCAGATTGTGCGGTAGGGATGGAGGTGGAGGGACACCAGGCCTTTTGGACGTGTGACGCGTAACAACAAAGCCTCCACACACGGATTCATTGGTCGTCTCCACCAAGACAAAAGTAGGACTTGTCACTGAAGATGACCCTCTGCCATTCTGAGTCACTCCATGACAGTCTGGCACGACACCACTGCAGTCTTTGGGGACGTTGACGTGGTGTTAAGGGCAGTCGTTGTAACGGTCTGCATGCATGCAGTTCTGCGTTGTGCAGCCATCTGCCAATGGTGCTGGATGACTCATGGAGTGGATGACTGCTTGCTGAATGTCCATCATGGTTGTTGGGTCAGTCAGGTGCAGCGATAATGCCCGTCCTTGCTTTGCATCATTCATATGTCTCACAATGTCAGCCCCCACACCAAGTTTCATTCCTTCTGGGTGCAGCTATTTGTGCACCTATTCTTTTGATGCTGATTGCATATATCTGTCTTGCTAGGTGCAGACCCATGACTGTGCTTAGTGGCTGACTGGACAAGGCATCTTAATTACTAAGGCATTCAATTAAGCCCTTAATATAAAGCTGTGGTCAGAGAGTTATGGACTGCAATATTTACGATGCTGTTAGCTTTGATGAAATGCTGCTAAATGCTACATACGGCCTTTTGTTTTTTTAAACCGTGCCATAAAGTTAACTGCTAATTAAGCCCACTGAGCCACACATGCCTTTACCTTGGTAATCAAATCGGAATCCAGGTTTGTTCTGAGAGTGGTCACTGTGGAAGTACACTGTGGTTTCATGGGACGTAGTCAGAAGAGAAGCTGGCACGTCCTGACCACTGAACCTGCCAATCACGGTGCTGGTGTCAAAAGGCCCGTTCCGGATTTCCAAGAAGTCGTGATTGGCCTCGGTTGAGAAATTGAGAAACTGAATGTGGGCCCCTGTTTAAATGGAGAATAAGAGGATTATTTGCATTTTTATCACTGTCAGCTTTATTCCTTACAGGACTCACAATCCCATTCCTGACAAGATTGCCTTCACATATTGGTCAGTAGCTGCGTCCTCACCGTAGCCGACAGGGAGGTAGATCCTCCAGGTGCAGTCACTGTTGCTAGGGTAGTTTCCTGGGAAACCAGGGCTGAGGATGGTTCCTTCCATCTCCTCTCTGATCCCACCACATTGAGCTACATTGTGAAAGAAGGACCAAAAAATGTTATTATAATTTATATTTTATTTATTTATTTTTAAATGTATTATTATTTTATTGATTTATATTCTACATTTATTTATTTATTTATTTATTTATTTATGCATTTATGCATTTATTATTTTTATGATTTATATTTTATTTGCATGTATTATTATTTTTTATTTATTGTTTTATTTTTCATACCACTCAAAGTGCTTTACAGACAGGTGATAAAATGTAACAGTAATACAAGAAACTATGAGCAATCAGCATTATATATACACCAGACAACACAGATCAAACTAATTTTCAATTATAGGTTCATAGGTTTCATATTATAGGTTAAATGCTTCATAGCAAGGAGCTCTGCGTTTGACTGTCTTATAAAAGGTGGAACTGAGTTTGACAGTTTAGCAGCAGAATAACCAAAAGAGAGCCTCTCCATGTCTTCTGTATTTTAAATCAATCAATCAATTAATCAATCAATCTTTATTTTCACTCAGAAATACACTGAAGGTGACCCTCGTGTTCACTGTAGCCAATGTACATTTTGCATTTCCATTTTGAGGCTTATTTGGTGAGACTGAAAAAGACTGATCAAACTTTTTGGCGTGATATGAAGTTATTTCTTTGCTTGCCGGCCTGAAACAGGACTGAGGTTAAACGACTTTTGGCATCTGGAAAAAACTACAAATCTTCATGAGACAAGGATGACACAGATCAGGTTACAGGCTACATCAGCATCTATCATAAATAACATTGGCAAGGATAAAAACTCTGTTGTCAGACATTTATTGTTTTCCCATTAGCCACGAGACTGTGCTGCATCCGTTTATCTCTTTTAGCTCTTGAGTAAAAGCCAGTTTGAGGTGTACAGTATCAGTCAAAAGTTTAGACACAACCAACTAAATGGATGTTGTTGGTGATCTTAAATACTCTACAGGCTTATACCTAACAGTTCCAACTGATGAGAATCTGAAACAATACATATCCTGATATACCACATATACTCTTGATGTTTCACAGAACTGTATTTCTGCCATATCGCCACCTCTAATAAAATATATATTCAGCTACGCAAAAAACTTTGATCTCTTTTCTGCACAGTTGAAAAGCTTCAGTTCCTCTTTTCAGTTTAGTGAATATTCATGAAGGACAGACCAATAGAATTGGCCCAAAACTACTTAGAAATAAACCTTGCAGGTTAAGAAAGCTGTTTATCCTCCTGTAAAGTTCCATTTTGGAGGTGTTTAAGGTGGACTGTATAATTCCATGAGTGCCATTTTATAGTTTGAGTCTTCACTTTTATTCTAAAGTAAAGCATTAAGATAAACATAAGGAGAACCTTCTATGAGTAGCTGTCTCTAAACTTTTGACTGGTTCTCTTGTTCGATCTCTTGTTTGGTCACTCTCTTTTTTTTACTCTTCCTCACTTCCTCTGATGACATCTTGTTCGATCTCATCTCAGCCTCTGCCATGATATCCATTCTGGGAATTTGGAGCTAGCGTCTACTTATAGCTAGCTAGTGTACCATCAGAATGATCTTTACACAATATTGCTTTAAGGTCATTTAGAGAGGCCAGATACAGACTTTCAAAAGACGAGTGATATAAGCTCTCGTTTATGTTTTCATTGAGTTTTAGGGGATAGATCATATTCTTAGAAAGCACAGTGAAAAGAGCACTACAGTAATCAACTTCTGCTTACTCAGAACAAGCAGAAGACAGCCTTAGTAGCGGTTGCATGCACATTTAGATCTCTAGTTCGAGAAAAAACATGTTTGCGGTTGAGGAGGCTTCACGCCCGGCCCACCGCTAAGAGCACTTTTGAATGGAAAGCAATGTAATACCTCCTTTCTTTGACACCGTAAAAGGAACATGACTTTCATTTATGAAGAGGGCCGGATTGACCTTTCAGAGGCATCAAAGGCCATAAATAGCTTTCCAGCTTTCAAATTTCAAAAGCCCGGCCCCTTTTTCTATTTGGGAGAAACGCACACCTTCTCACGCTCTTCTCTCTGAGCCTAGAGAGCTCCAAGTCTAACCCCCTGATTGATTCCAACGTCACTTTGATTAAAGCCTTGGCAAGGCTCTGTGAATACAGCACTACAAAGGCCCGGATCCCCAGCGGAGAACGGAAAGGTTCGAAATGTACTGTGCGTGTGGACAATCAGGGGCAATCAGGAAACTGCTGATGCCGGTGCAAGCCATGAATCTCCCCGGTAGTTCCGCCAATCGTAGCGTGAGACGGAACTAATTAGGATAGAGTAGGTCACAGCCATTATTTATGTTTGTCAAGAGCCATGCGCGGTGATTGTGGACACACATGCTAGTCTTTCCATTTATCTCGCCCTCTCACTCTCTTCAACACACGCACGCACTCGGGCATGCAGTGTGGAGGGACCGAATCGGCGACGGACATAGTTTGATTAGTATTTACTGCTGCACGAGGCCTTGATGTTGTTATTGCCATGTGAGAGGGTGTCACCTGAGAGCAGACCGAGAGATGTGTGGCCTTGAAGACATCCTAATGACATTCCAGTCGCTGTGGAACTGAATGCTGATTAACTAAAGGATGGGCTCCATTTTCGGCAAACAAATTCCAAATCCACTGTTTATTTCAGGAGAGACAACAACTGAATTCTACATACACTCATCCTCAGAAAAACAGTTGTACCCAGAAGGAAGTGTGGGATTGCAGTGCTATTGGGAAGGAAGATAAAGATCACCAGTAACAATAAATGATGATAAATTTAGACTGATATGGGCAATATTTACTGAGCTACACATACAGAAGTAGTGTCTCTCAGTATGGCGCGGGGCCACCGTGTTTGCCAACGCAACATGCCAGACGTCTCGGGATGGATTTGTAGAGGCTCCTAATGGTGTTCTGTGATAATCCATCCCATGCATCTTGAATATTCTCACACAGTTCCTGCAGATTTTGCGGTAGGGGTGGAGATGAAGTGACACCAGGTCTTCTTGACGTGTGACGTCTGACAACCAATCATTAATCTTGGCATTGATCACGGTCCCTTCACACATAGATTGGTTGGTTATTTCCACCAAGACGAAAGCAGGACTCATCACTGAAGATGACCCACTGCCATTCTGGGTCGCTCACGACACCAATGCAGTCTTTGGCGACGTTAACGTTAACGTTAATGTTAATGTAAGGGCAGACATCGCAATAGTCTGTGTTCATATAGTCCTGTGTCGTGCAGCCACCTGCCAGTGATGCTGCCACTAACAGGATGACTCGTAGAGGGCGTCACTGCTTGCTGAATGTCCACAGTCGTAGCTGTTGGGCCAGTCAGGTATAGCGATAAGGCCTGTCCTTGCTTACGTCATATACGCAGCTGAGCATGAAACTTGAATCATTCACATGTCTCACAATGTCTAACCTACCCACCAAGTTTCACTCCTGTTGGTTGTTTCCTTCTGGGTGCAGCTACTTGTGCAACTATTCTTTTGACGATGAGTGTAGGTAGAAAACCGCACACACTGTTTGCATGAATGCTGTTTTGTAGCCTTGGCAGTGCAAGCTGCACCAATACGGCCAATGCCACTAAAGCTTAAACCGTTACGTTAAATAGGTTCCTGTTTATAAAGCAGAGCTTTTATTAAGTGAAGGTAACATACTCACGACGTTCCCATTCATGTAATCGCTCATAAGAGAGCTGCTTGCGCTAAAGTGCATGCAAAGCGTCCTATGACCCAGAAAGCTTCGTACCAATGCAGAGTGGTGGAGGGTAGTTCCAACGGCGCACAGTTCCTGGCATGCAGGTGATGTGTGACACTCCCTGCAATTAGAAATATAAAAACATGAATGACTGATTTGTTCGTTCATTCAATATTTCCTCAGTTCTGCCTCCTCTCTTTAGCTTCTAGAGCTTTGTAGTTCACGCCTCATAGCCTTCATAGTGCGCTCCGAACTGCACTTTGATCTCCTCTTTGGCCGTAACCTCTTAGAAGTGAGACTCAAAGCCAAGCCCTCAAAGCATCACAGTGTCACAGACAGCTTCAGAGACTTTTTCTCTCTCTCTTTTGCACTGAGTAGTTGGCCAAACATGAAGCAGGCTCACCTGTAGAGTATAGCCAGGATCACACTGGAAGGACACGACATTGTTCATCTGTAAGCGCTCACCCACTTTGAACCCATTCATAGGTATTATTGGTTCAGGACAGCTTGTGAGGGACACCGCTGAGAGATGAAGGGAGAAAATGAAAAGGTCAGAAATGAGAAAAATATGGCAATTGGTGTCTGAAATCAGTGGATAAACGTAAGCTAGATAAATGCAGTCAATCATCCATTCAATCAATCAGTATACTGGACAGCTGGTAATCACATCAGGCTCTTTACTTGCCATCAGGAGATTCTCTCTTTACATATGTGTCTGTTCTACAGTAGCAGTCAAAAGTTTAGACTCATCTTAAAGGCTCTACAGTTCCAACAGATGAGATAAATATCCTCATATACCACATATATATGTATGCTTCCTACTTTCGACGGTAGCAGTACGTAGCTCATGAAGGAAGTCATGTGTTGTGAGCTGACTTGGTGGGTATATAAGGTATGCGATAGGCTGTCTATTTGGGTATGATTCCATCCTTGCAGATCACATACACCCACCCATGCATGCTAATTGTCCTGCCTGGCCCAGATGGGATTTTATAGCTAGACAATTCAAAATGTCACATGGGTCAAAATGTCCAACACTGGTTGGAACAGCATGACCAAGACTTCCAAGGTCTACACGGCTTGAAAATATATAATATTATAACTCAAATATTATTCATTATTTAAAAGCTCTAGTTATCCTTTTCTACTTTCTGAATATTCATTATGAACAGACCAATAGAATTCAACCAAATATCTTGCTTAGAAAAAACTTGTTTTATCAACCTCCATTGCAGGTTAAGAAAGCTGTTTCATCCTCCTGTAAAGCTCCAGTTTGGTGGTTTTTAAGGTGCACTGCATAATTCCATGAGTGCTATTTTATAGTTTGATGTCTTCACGTTTATTTTAAAGTAAAAGTATCTGAAAACAAAGACAACCTTCCATGAGTAGCTGTCTCTAAACTTTGGACTGCAAGTGCACGTGATAAATGGGGAACAGAATCAAGTGCCACACCAGCACTCCATTCTGAGAAGCTGGCAATGACCCCTTTAACTCTGCTGCCAGAGGAGTTACAGAATGTCCAAGCTGTCCAGAGTGAAATGCATCAGCATGTAGAATCAGTTCTGTCTGTGTGCTGCCACAGACCTATCACTGTATAAAAGCTGCACACATTTCCCTTTATAGTTGGATGCACTCTGATGTTTTCCGGAGCGAGCAAGCAAGCTCAGTCAGAGCACTCTTTGGATCAGTAGGCGTTAATGTGCCAGTGGCCTCACTCATGGGCAGCGAGGGCGGGCCATGAGAGGGGCAGCGAGAAGGCAGTGCCCGAGCCTTGCATGCCAATGAGTGACAGCGGGAGGAGGACGTCAGCCATGAGAGAGGGCGGGAGAACTATGACAGCCACAAGAGGCATGAGGAGACCACGCCTCCTGTTCTGCAGCAAGGCCACTAGGCTATGGTTGACGTTCGATCCCAGCGGCTGAGCTGCGGAGTGGAGGCGGTGACAGGGAGGCGCGCACAGGTGCGCACGCTGCCTTATAATGAGAGCCAGCTGATCCTGGTTAGGCTTCGGCAGCATGGGGAGAGAGGGAAGCAGAAGAAAATCCTGACAAGCTGAAAAGCTTGTGCATGAGAAGGACTGAAAAGATCTACCGTAGTCGAGAAAACAAGTTCTGGATTTTTGTATTGGTTTTTATTTGTGCTCTGTGTGACGTGAAAGTGCTTGCTGCAGCACCCCTCGCTCCTCCCTCAAGCATCCTTCTGTCTCCCAGGGTAGCACAGGGCATGCTAAAGTTTATTACTGATTTATTTAACTGGAGTAATAATAACAAAAACACACTTTTACACGCAAAACAAGGCATATAAAGGTAAATTGATGGATTTTCAGCTTTGTTAGATCACTGTTTTACATATCAAATAAACGCAACAAGCAACAACAGCATTGAGAAACCATAAGCAGGTTCAACAGGAGTTCTCTGCACTTACTCTTGTACTCCAGCCTAAAGCCAGCTGCAGAGACGCTTATATCAGAGAAGAAGTGTAGGTAGAGCTGGTTGGAGGTGCTGTTCAGGAGCGCTGGAACAGAGGTACCTGCAGACAAAAACAACAGCTTTTTAGAACCGTGTACACGTTGCAAGAGAAAGTGCACTGCCTCTGACAATAGCATAAACCATTCTCCAACTGATACACAGAAAACATGGATCCATATCTCTGTTATGGAGTGATATTAACAACAAGCTCACCAGACAAGAGCAAACAACAGCTGTGATTTGATTCAGCATGGACTGAACAAGTTTTGGATGTAGGCCACATCAATGTTCAGCCACTGTTACAGCAAAGAAAGGATGCCTTCTTTGGAACAATTCTGAGGAGAGTTTCCTGTAGACTCGGATTTTAGCCACTGCTGGTAGACCCGTATGATCGTACGCTTCCATACACCTGCAGATTCAGCTACTTCCTTCACACTATGGTCTTTGGCACGCCCCAAATGCAATCACTCCTTTTAGCCCATGGTAAACATCTGCTTTGGAGCCATTTTCCACACATGGAACGAGACATTCACTGCACTGTACTACCTCTTCTCAATCTATGAATCCCGTCACTCACACCCCGCAGGTATTCATAGCCCCATCATCCTCGTGCAGCACCATCTGCAGAAGGCTGAAGTTACTATCGCCTTAAACACACAAAGTGACTCTTTTGTCCAGTGAGCTTATATACTATATATATTTGGACCATTTCTGCTGTAATGGTCCATGTAATGAAACATTCACACAATCAGGGCAGGGTGTTCCTAAGGGGTTTAGAAAAAATAAATAGAAAAGTGTTTTCCTCAAGTTGCCGTAGAATGGAAAACTGTATTTACACTGCAGTCGTCTTTATATATGAAGAATTTGGTACATAGAAGTGACATACAGTAAACCTCAAACACTATTGTTCCTAAATCAAATACGAATCTCATATTTACTAAAAAGGTCTGTAAGCTGACCGATTCCAAAATGCTAAACTGATATGTAACAGTCTTGACTAATATTTGCACCCATAAAATTTACATACACCAGCTTATGTTCTAGCCCAGCGAAACAACAACAATGGAGCAACAGGACTATGTGGAGAAATCTACCACTGCAGGCTGTGAAGGGGGTGTTGGCACTTTTCATTCCCTTTCCTTGGAACCGAACTGTCAGCAGGCAAAGATGGCTGAAGATCATCTATACACAAGGCTGAAGTTCCTATTTGCCAGCTTCATAATTAATTCAGCTTGTACAGGCTCCTGAATGTAACTATGGCACCATTTATGGTGAAACAGAAGATTTGCTAAGCAAGCTGCCGGATAGGACGTCAACTTCTTTGTCAGGAGGCCACCTAGATGCTAGTCCAATCTCTTGTCATTTCAAGGCTTGACTACGGTAACCTGCTCTTGGCTGATCTTCCTCTGTGGGCCATCAGGCCCTTGCAACTGGTAGAGAATGCAACAGCATGGCTAGTCTTCAATCTTCCCAAGTTCACTCATAGTCATTCCTCTGCTGTGCTCCTTTCACTGGCTTCCTGTAGCTGTCTGCATCAGATACATACCTCTCATGTTTGCCTACAAAGCCACAAAAATGGACCAGCCCCTCCCTATCTTACACCAGTGGTCGAGAGTCGATCTGTACCTCGAGCCCTTCGAGCTTCAAGTACAGCTCAGCTTGACCCACCATCCTTCAAGATTCATTGAAGACAAGCGTCAAGACTCTTCTCTGCCCTGCACCCGGATGGTGGAATGAACTTCCACTGGCTGTCCAAACTGCAGAATCTCTTGCGGTCTTCAAGTGCAAACAGAAGACCCATCTCTCCATGAAGCACCTAAGTGAGCACCAATCTAAGTATGCATGGCAACACATTGTATTGCACTTGTTCTGTGCTTGATTCTTTATTTTTAGTCTAGGTATCAGCACTGGTCCTTGTTCTAGCAGTGTTTGAGCTCCAGGGTGGTTTGGACTCTAAGCTATTTGTTCTAGCTAGGATACATACACTGACCGCACAGCAAAGCACTTTAGTATCATCTGCTAAATGCCGTAAAACGTAATAGAAACTTCAGCTCCCACATCTTTAATAAAATCCCAGACAACTTTCATTCAGAGTTGCTTGTTTGCTTGGCACATTTGACTCTGGACAGTTTCCCAAACCTTGGACAACATTAAGTAGCTTCGCTTAGTGTTTGACACTGTAGAAGACCGAGTGGTTGGTGTGGCACAATGGATAACACCACTACTGGCCGGTGAGCTACCACCCCATGTGGAAGACTGGGGTTCAGTTTCCAATGTGGGTGATTATGTTGTGCTACACCAATAAGAGTCCCTGGGCAATACTCCTAACACTACATTGGCTTATCTGTACTATGGTTAAGCTTGTATGTCACTCTGGATAAGAGCGTCAGCTAAATAATGTAAATGTAAATGAAAAGAGGGGCACTTCCACCTTTATTAGCATCACAACCCCAACAGCAGCCTGTAAGTAGCAGCCATGCTGTGTGATTGTATCCGTGCTTGCTGGTTGAAGCAGATCATCTTAAACTGAGAGTTTCATAGTGAGAAACAACTTTAATTTACTTTGTGTTGACGTCCAGATGGAAAGCGAGTAGCTAGTATAGGTAACGTTAGCTACTAGCAAGCTCCAAGTAACTAGCGTAGCATGCTAAATAGTCCCAAAGGCCCATGAGCTTACAGAGAGTCATTTTATTGAGTTCTGCCAATCAGAACAGAGCTCATCTAATTATTCATGAGCTCATCAAAAAAAGGAAAACAGCTCATTTCATTCTAAATCACAGGGTATAAATGGACATGTACAACCTGGGCATTTTTGCGCTGATCAAAGTCACATACCTTCTATGGAGAACATCAGAGCACCGTTTACAATACTGAATAAATGCATTCTATGGCCCCTTTTATATCTGTATGCATATACTGTATGTATATATAGTTCAAAGTGAATCTATACCACTTGGCTGGATGCCCAGAAGTAAAGCAAGCCCATCCCCTGTAGAGCTTGTGGGCAGGCAGAGTGCACTTCATCTGAAGTGCAAGAAGGTCTTAAGACTGCAGTAATTTATTAATTGCAGATTTATTATTCACCCATCTCTCTCTAGGGCACTTGTAACATTTGTGCTTGGTTCTCACCCAGCAGAGGAGGAAAACAACTGCCTCCACAGCGACACTAGTTCATGACAAAAGCAACCCAGAGACATAGCAGTATAGCTGCACTTTATCTATAAACAAGGCATCGTAACCTTTTTAAAATGCAGCCGAATCCTTCTCGGGCAATTTGACGCGCTCGTGTTATTTATAAAATGCTACTAATGGAACAAAACAAACGTCACTTCTTTAACAACAACAACAACAACAAAATACACTCACTGTCAAAGGAATAGTTGTACCCAGAAGGCAGTGTCAGATTGCAGTGCTACTGGGAAGGAAGATAAAGGTTACCAGGAACAATAACTGATGATAAATTTAAACTGATATGGGCAATATTTATTGAGCTACACATACAGAAGTAGTGTCTCTCAGTATGGCGTTGGACTGCCATGTTTGCTAACACAACATGTCAGACGTCTCGGCATGGAGTTGCAGAGGTTCCTAATGGTGTCCTGTGATAATCCAACCCATGCAGCTTGAATATTCTCACACAGTTCCTGCTGATGTTGCGGTAGGGGTGGAGTGACACCAGGCCTTCTGGACGTGTGATGCATGACAACAAACTGCTCATCTTGGCGCTGACCGGTGTTGGATATCAGTGTTTTCGTATAAGTGAATATGTATAGAAGTGTGTATAAGTTTACCATGTGTGGAACAGCTGCAATCCCAGGACAGAACTTGAATTGTATGCATTTACGACGGGGTCGGAGCCCCTGGGAGAATGCTGCCATCAGGGTTCTACAGGTTATAGGTCAAACATCATTTGGAGGAGAGCTGACCATCTGGTAAAACCAGACAAGGACACATTCTCTTTGTACATTAAGGGTGTGGTGAATCTGTGTATAAAAACCCTTGACAAGTTTTTGTCTTTGGACTGGACTGGACTATGAGTGAACTGCGATCGCTTTGAAATAAACTACTCCAACATCTCCAGCCTTCAGTCTCCTGATTCTACCCGTCGGTGCGGAAGCAAGAAAAGGAAACAACACTGGGGTGCCTCCGCACAGGGATTCGTTGGTCATCTCCACCAAGACAAAAGCGGGACTCATCACTGAAAATGACCTGCTGCCCGTCACTGAGTCACTCCATGACAGACTGGCACGGCACCATTGCAGTCTTTGGTGACGTTGACGTGGTGTAAAGGGCATGTAGTCCTGCATCATGCAGCCGTCTGCCAACGGTGCTAGCATTAACAGGATGACTCTTGGAGGGCACCATTGCTCACAGAATGTCCACAATCACAATGTTGGGTCAGTCAGGTACAGCGATAACGCCCATCCTTGCTTACATCACATGCGTGGCCGAGCATGAAACTTCAATCATTTGCATGTCTTGCGATGTCAAACCTACCCACCAAATTGCACTCCAGTTGGTTGATTCCTTCTGGGTACAACTATTTGTGCAACTACTCTTTTGACGATGACAGTTAGCAACTACGCTGGTAACTCACTTTTGCTTCTGTAGGGGGGATGTTCAAAGCATGAAACAGACAATAAAAAAATAATGCATGTGTCAGTAATGAATCATCTGCCATGGAGAGAAGGCAGCCCACCTGAGAAGCTGCCCAGCATGGTGTCCGTGTTGTCACCCCCATCAAACACCTCCAAGGAGTCCCAGTTCTGCTCAGTCACAAAGCTGATCACCTGGATCTGGGGAAGACAACAGAAAACAGTGAGGTTCGGTTAGCATGGAGAGAGAACTACTGAGCACGATCATGCAGCGAGCATTTATAGAGCATTTATTTATTTATTCATTTATTTATTGGCTAAAATGGCAAAACAGAAAGAACTGCGCCTCCACATCCTGTACAACTCCACTCACCCTCTTCTTCAAACTTTCTGCGGCATATATAAGCCCCGTGGAAGCCTCTTTTTTCCACTGCGTTTGTCAATGTGCGAGCCAGTAAATATTATGGCGGCTATCTATTTTTGCCTCACCCCTCAAACAGGCTGAAAAATTGGACGGTCACAGTGGTATGGTTGTGGCTATCGCTGGGAGATTGTCACGTCTGATAGCCCTGCAGTCAAATGCAACGTTTATTTGTGCTTGCCACACACACACTGAATCGGAGCTCTTCGGAAGGTGAAGGAGATTATACAGTATATGAAGGGTGTTTTTACTGCAGTCTGCCTGCGCACAAGCTAGAAGCAGAAACTTTAAGCAAATCTATAAGTGCAATTAAAGTCTTTCTACTTTACTCCTTCTGGCATCTTCTCTAAATTTTGCAACTTCAGAGAGAGAGAGAGAGAGAGAGAGAGAGAGTGAAGGAACAAACAACACAACAAATAAATAAAAACACTTTAACTACTTCAGCAGATGGACCATGACTATGAAATGTGCGCAAATCAATAAACACTTTCAAATGTCAGTGCAAAAGACTTTTTAGATGGGAAAACGCTCTTTGTCTGAGAAAGGCTAACCACTCACAGTATCAACAGTGTGGTTTTTTTGGAGCAAGCGGTAACATTCAGCACTGCTCTCACAAATCAGACAGTTGACGTTAGACGTATGTGCCTAGTTGTAATGTGAAGGCGAGACCAAGCAGTGCACAGGTGACCTTCTTTACCTTTCCCATATTATCCCTCATCCATCTCTGCCACTCACTCAAGCTTACACTCCATCCGTCTCCAAAAGAAAAAGGATAATCTCTCTTTCAATCTATCTCGCTTCTTAACCCATCACTCCACATCAGTCCTTCACCCAGTCACTTGCAGACATGGATTCTACATGGGTTTTACACTTTATCATGTTATATATATATACACTGATCATCAAAAGAATATTTGCATCCAGAAGGAAGTGTTGGGTTGGAAGATAAAGGATACCAGGAACAATACAAGATGATACATTTAGACTGATATGGGCAATATTTATTGAGCTACACATACAGAAGTAGTGTCTCTCAGTATGGCTTCGGGCCGCTATGTTTGCTAATGCAACATGCCAGACATCTCGGGATGGAACTGTAGAGGCTCCTAATGGTCTCCCACGATAATCCGTTCTAACACAGTTCCTGCAGATTTTGCGGTAGAGGTGGAGGTGGAGTGACACATGACAACAAACCATTCATCTTGACACTAACCACAGTGCCTCCACACACTGATTCGCTGGTCGTCTCCATCAAGACAAAAGCGGGACTGAAGATGACCGGCTGCCATTCTGAGTCACTCCATGCCAGTCTGACATGACACCATTGCAGTTTTTGGTGACGTTGACGTGGTGTTAAGGGCAGCCGTCATAACTGTCTGCGTGCATGTAGTCCTGCGTTATGCAGCCGTCTACCAATGGTGCTGGCACTAACAGGATGAATCATGTAGGGTATCACTGCTCGCCGAACGTCCGTAATCCTGGCTGTTGGGTCAGTCAGGTACAGCTATAAGGTCCGTCCTTGCTTACATCACATGTGGGGCTGAGCGTGAAACTTGAATCATTCACGTGTCTCACAATATCAAACCCACCCACCAAGTTTCATTCCTGTTGGTTGATTCCTACTGGGCGCACCTACTTGTGCAACTCTTCTTTTGATAATGAGTGCATAAACATACATTTAGTTCCACATGGAGTTTCCAACAAGCTGTTAATATGCATAAGTTTCAATCCCATAGACTTGCTGGACTATTTATTGCAAAGGTATGGAGAGAGTCTTTTAGCATAGACTACTTATATTCATCAAACTTACAGGCCGGTTAAAGAAAAACACAAGCTAAAGGTTAAAGGTTCACTATGTAAGATATGGAGGTTTGGAGCCCTCTCTGGTGAAGAAAGGCAATTGCATGCAACTTGCAGAGAGATGTTTTACATCGTTAGTTGTGCTTCGGACCCCTTCCCTGAGAGGACGAATCTGATGACCGTTAAAAGTGTATATACAAAGTCAAAACTTGGGCTGCGTTCAGCCCCCAAAAAGAATATAGCAAATTGTTATTAAAATAGAAACAGTTGAGCATTGAAGATTGTTACAGAAGCATCACAACTATGGCGGCTGAGAAGGACATTCTTGGCATCCTGATTTTAAAAAGGAATTACAATAAAATATTTTGTCTTCTAATGTCTTTGCCAAGCTGCTTTGGCCACATTTATAGATGACTTTATTAGAATGCACAGTGTGCACTGCCTTGGTAATACTCTGGGTTCATATATACATCATTGCTAATTGGGTAACACCTCTGACACACCCATCAAACCTGAGGAAACCTACCTCAAAGCCTGTAGCACACTGTTTAACACCCTTTCAAGAAACGCTCACAAAGTTTTAATGTGCCCTTGGGGAAGCACTTCGGAGGATCTATTATATAGTACTGTCACCAACGTTGAGCCGGACCTTCTTTTAGCAGCGTTTTGCAACTGTGTTAAAAACTGCAACTGCAAAGTATGCATCAATGCATCTATTACTACAACTTACGGCAGAATTTGAGAAGTTATTATAGTAAACAAATCACTAGAGGCCGAGACAGACAGCCAAATCCCAAGACCCGCAAGTGGAAAACAAGATTTAAGGCATCACCTTGACTTATGTAATGTAAAGAGATGCGTTTCAGACACTTGCAGTGCATGTCACGATGAGGCGGGTTGACTGGGTGCATGAGCATGTATGAGCAAGGGAAAACTGGAGCACACAGGCAGGAGGCCAGACAACAGCCGACAGAATGTCTAAGGCAAAACGACATCCGGGATCAGCCAGCACCCAGAAACCACACAGAGGACATGTACAGCATGGGTTAGACTGGACACAGGAATGGCAGAGCTTTCCAGGTAACTGGAGTGTTACTACTGCTCTATTCATCATGACATGTTTACATGTCATAAATTGGAGTAGCTGTTTTCAAAACCATGTAAAACAAACAGAGTTAAAGTCTGAAACATCATAAATTTTGCCTACTCGAACAGTATTCCAGGGTAGGAAGACACCCGCTCATGTCTGAATCTAAGTATAATACACTCCCTACATCTACACGGTGTAGATGTGCCCTTCACTGCCTTGCATATACAGGTACAAAAACCTAGCACTGACACTGGGGACGTCACTGCCTTATAAGGCTCAGACTTATTAGACAGCACAGACAGCAAGGCATTCTGCTTCGGACACAGCCCATATGGTGTTCCAAGATGTTGACAATATGCAGGTATGAGCGATGATGAGCAACAGGACACACTCTGACTTTGAAAACAGTGTCTGGTTTCCAGTCCTCAGTCCATGTCTGCCCTTCTTGTTTTCTTTCCTAGTCCAGGCTCCAAGCCATGCGTCCTGCTTCCATGACTGCTTTGTTACAATACTGCGCTAAGTGATTAATCATTTAGCAGCTGTAGAATTTACCAATATACACATATCATCAAAAGAATAGTTGCACCCAGGAGGAAGTGTGGGATTGCAATGCTATTGGGAAGGAAGATAAAGGTTACCAGGAACAATAGATGATGATAAATTTAGACTGATATGGGCAATATTTATTGAGCTACACATACAGAGGTAGTGTTTCTCAGATGGCGTCAGGCCACCATGTTCTAATATAACATGCATATGTGACGGTATGGAGTTGTAGCGGTTCTTAATGGTGTGCTCCGATAATCCATCCCATGCAGCTTGAATAATCTCACCTGGTAGGGGTGGAGGTTTCTTCTGGACTTTCTGGCGGCCTTCTGGATGTGTGACACATGACAACAAACTGTTCATCTTGGCGCTGACCACGGTGCCTCCACACACGGATTTGTTAGTCATCTCCACCAAGACAAAAGCAGGACTCATCACTGAAGATGACCCGCTGCCATTCTGAGTCACTCCATGACAGTCTGACACGACACCATTGCATTCTTTGGAGACGCTGACGTGGTGTTTAGGGCAGTCGTTGTAACGGTTTGTGTGCATGTAGTCCTGCTTCATGCAGCCATCTGTCAGTGGTGCTGGCACTAACAGGATGACTCATGGAGGGCATCAGTGCTTGCTGAATGTCCGCAATCATGGGAGTTGGGTCAGTCAGGTACAGAGATAAGGCCTGTCGTTGCTTATGTCACATGAATCATTCGCATGTCTCACGATGTCAAACCTACCCACCAAGTTTCATTCCTGTTGGTTGATTCCTTCTGGGTGCAACTATTTGTGCAGCTATTATTTTGACGATGAGTGTGTATTGGAAATTTAGGAAGCAAAACTTGAAGATTCAGTGAAGCAACATGCTGAAAATCCTAACAATAAACCAAAACCAGGAAAGCACTTACAAAAACTTCAAATGAAGATTTGAAATTGAAGTGGGTGTTCCACAGGGACCGGTCTTAGGCCCACTGGAACTTTAGTACTTGCTCAGAACAATATTATGTGGCATTTTATGTGCAACAAGGGCCAAATATCTACAGAACCTTTGTCTGTTATCAAATCTATACCTATCTATACCATATCTATACCTGCACCACTGCTTGTCTAAACTAGAGGCATGTTGAAACTAAAGGCCACTGGTTGCATGAGGCGAAATGAGCAATACACTTAATCCAGAAAAGGGAGTAAGTGTTTTGTGGAAGGGATGGATGATCCCACAGCAGCTGCCAAGAAAGCTCAGAGAACTCTTTATAGCCAAGCTTTGGAGGTGCCAGGAAGGTAATATTGGACAGAGTTATGAGGCATGACGGCAGGAATTAAGGGCCATAGAGATACTGGTTGAAATCCCAGAATGGAGGGCATTGCTATCTTGTCCATGAGATTCTAAACTTTCATAGCCAGCACTGAAGTAAAAAATTGACACAGTAAAAAGGAAACAACTTGGAAGTGCATCAGACTTGTTAATAACCCTTCCCTGACAGAACTTAAAAGACCAAGAAATGTCAAACTACAGACTGCAAAAAGAGTCTTATTTGCTATGTCATGCTCGTAACAGAGGTATGATGCATTGCGCTTTGAAAAGGAATGTACCTGTATTCCGGATCCCTCGGGAACAGTGATTTTCCACACACAGCTCAGACTGTTCAGGTAGGGCTCAGGATATCCAGGGGACAGGATGGTGCCTGTGCGCTGGGTCAGATTCCCCCCACATGGCACTGCAGTACAGTAGAAAAGACAAAAAGACAGAGAAACAGGGTCATACGCAGCTATACACATTTGGAGCTACAATCTCTGATTTGGATTCTACACTGGATTTTTGGAAGTAATTCAGCATATCATGGAAATCTAAAATTTCTCATAATTCAATTATGTTTCCAAAAACATCAAATTCTAATTAATATAGAGATTTGGCCAGAAGATGCTTTAATTCTAATACACTATGAATTCAGTAAGATACTGCAAAAATATTTCTGTGACCATAAGCTAATATTTTTAGGAACGTGACCACATACTCACCATACAAAAAAATGAATGGCCATTAAAAAATGACAGCAAACAATATTCACCTTTCCCATGGAAGCTCATTTCATACCATTACTGACAGCAATACATCAAAATAATTTATTAACATGAAACTTACTATAATAATAATACCACTTTAGAATAAGACTAAGATCTTAATAAAGAGTTTATAAATGGTTCAAAATGAGTTTATTCAAGGTTATTAATTAGGTCACAAAGACCTTAAAATCATCAATAAGCAGTAACAAAACAGAAATGAAAAAGGCCACAGCGACATGCTGTATGTGTAACAGGGACAGATGAGGAGACGGGATACAAGCACAAGTCTTTAATGGAAAACTAAAGAAGAAAACAAAGACCGAAGACACTAAAAAATAAGAAACAAAACACTACCAAGGAACAGGAACAACTGACATAGAGACAAAACACCAAGCAAGAACAAAGGGAACAACAGGGAGTAAAAAACAACAAGGACTAACGAGGAACAACTGGAAAGGGGCGGAGCTACAAACTAGGGACAGGTGAGGGGCCTGACAAGGAGGCGGAGGCAGGAGGAGCAATAACCAAAACAAACAGAAGCACATGGAACAGGACAACAAAAAGGCACATGGAAACGACAAGAGAAAGACAGAAACAGAAAACCACATCCATTCTACTGTTAAAGCTCAGATTTTGATGTTTACAGTTCTCACTTTGTCAGCATTAAACCTGTCAGCTTCAACACATACTCATATTCAATAGATAGATACAACAGGCCATTTACCCCATTATTAATGTGTTATAACTGTTTATTAAGTGTTTATGACCTTACTAATAACCACTAATAAACTCATTTAAAAGGGTATTCTAAAGTGGTACGTATTATATTGAAGTACTAAGCCAATAGTTTGAGAAATATGGAATTATTTTGAGTTACCGAGTAAAGTCTCAGTCAATCAATGTTTAGCGATACTCATTAAGTCATCATCTCAGCATTTGGAGGAAGCAAGCAAAAAACAGTGTTATTTCTAAATCACTCTCAGGCCATGTGCCAGCTTATAGCGCGTCTATGATCTCTATAAATAGCAGTAATAACTGACTGGCTGTAGGGACTGGATCAGGTATCCAGAGTTTTTGCTGCAGTGCACCAGTGAGCTGTAAAAGGAGTCTGTACTCTACTCGACTCGCTGGTGTCACTCCTTCATCCTAAACGTTTAATCTCTAGCCACCTTCAGACAACCTGCAACTGTTTTAGCTGAGTTTAACTTCTCTACTTCCTGTTTTTACTTAGTACAATTCCCCAGGCATTTTCTTTTATTTTGCTTAATTTCTTGATTTGAACTCAGTTCTATTAAATTTCTTCTTCTTCTTCTTCCTCTGAGGTATAAAGCTCTAAAAGCCCTCGCTCCTCTGTACCTCACCGAACTTATCTCGTATTATGAACCGTCACGTGACCTTAGGTCTCAAAATGCAGGCTCTCTATTAGTGCCTAGAAATAACAAAGTTACATCAGGGGGCGGAGCCTTTTCATACAAGGCCCCCCAGCTTTGGAATAACCTACCAGTCAGTGTTCGTGACTCAGACACAGCCTCAATCTTTAAGTCCAGGCTTAAAACCCACCTGTTCAGTCCAGCTTTTGGTAATTAGTTTTTCTGCTAGGTAAAGGGTGCAGATCTAGGGGTCCACTGACAGAGTGTTTGGTAAGCTGGGAATGTTGGTGCTGTCGTCCCGCTGCTCTTCATGTTCACTCAGGTTTGTTGACGGTGGAGCAGGGGGGGCGCTGACTTCTCAGGGAGCCCTCATGTCTTTGCTACCTTCTGGCTCTGCCCTTTAGTCATGCTGTAATAGCCAGGCCTGCCGGAGTCACTGCTGCACTCTGTTAACACCATATAGTGTGTTCAGATCTTCTGTCAGAGCTAACAGTCTGTCTGTTCTCTTTGCCTGAGCTGAACTGCTGCCCATCCTGTGTGGTCTGATGCTCTGCTCTGACTGGGTGCCACTGCTTGCCTTTAACCACCACGGAGCTCCTGGCTGTCCTGCACTGTGGAAGCTTGGCCTGCGTCCTGCTGACCCATCCGATGACCCAACTACTTAATTACGGACTAATCAGACTTTTATTCCTCTACCTTACAAACACTGAACGCTCCTTTCCTTTGCTTGTCCTGCTATCTGGTGTTGACCCGAGGAGGATGGGTTCCCCTTCTGAGTCTTGGTTCCTCTCGAGGTTTCTTCCTTTGAACTGGGGAGTGTTTCCTTGCCTCTGTCGCCCTTGGCTTGCTCACTGGGGGCTCGGACACCAGATTCTTTGTAAAGCTGCTTTGTGACAACATCTGTTGTAAAAAGCGCTATGTAAATAAATGTTGACTTGACTATTACTGATTCAATGTATTCTTATTACTTTGCTTGACTGTCCAAAAATTTACGCTGTCTTATTTACACTTTAACCTTCAAATATGTCTTGCTTTTATTCATTGTCCCCCTTCTTAATTCAGTCTTAACATTTTTGTCTTCCATTTATCTTGACCGATTTTATCTGCTGTATTACTGTTCTGTTAATTTTCACAGATTAAACTGTGTTTTAATTGCTTTTTCAACCTCTTTGCGCTGTAAATGCTCAGCTGCACTGAAAATGAGGGTCACTCACAATGTACTTGCTAGTAAAATAAAGTGTTAATCAGATTATATTAGAAATATTTTCAAATTCATTATTTTGTATTATTTTTAGGTACATAGTCAAAAGTTATACTTATTTTTCTCCTCTAGCTGATGGGAATAGGTCTTCATCTTTCTTCATAATATCATATGGTCACAACGTCTGGTAACTGCATGCCCTCTATTTAAGAAACCCATTCTCTTAGAATCATAATTCATAGCCATGAGATATCATCACACTACCCTCAGATATTAAGCCTTGGGGCACAACAGTCATGGTCAGGCTTTTTTTTTTTTTTGTGGGCATCAATGAAAGAATAAACAAACAAACAAACAAATAAATAAATAAACATAATTGACTATGAATTTAGTCAGATATAGCCAAGATCTTGCTTGTGACCATGAGTTACATTTTTCACCATAAAAAATTATTTCAAAAATGGCTGCAAAAATTATACATATATCATATTTTCCATGGAAAACCCATTTCATACCATTTCTAAGTGCAGGACTGTAACTTATTTACATGAAACTTACTATTATTATATACGCACTATATATTATTATATGCTGAAATAATAACAACCTCAATCATAATGACCTTGTTGCATTTAACAATTAACAATAACATTATTTGTTACCACTGTACATTATAAAGTACCTTCATAAATCGTTTATTAATGGTTTAAAATGAGCTTACTAATGATTATTAATTAGGTCATAAACACCTTAAAATCATTAATAAGCAGTTACACACATAACTGGAAATGGCAACAGTGGCACGCTGTATGTTTTACAGTGAACCAATAAATAATAAATCAATAAATCAATATTCATTCACTGTGCCCTGTCTCATTAAATGGATACAAACGTGACTGGAGCCAAAACGGTCCACCTGGTTTATTAAATCATTTCCTAATCGATTATTATTGATTTTAACATTCCAAGAATCGATACAGGTGATTCACAACTTTTAGAAATGACACATCACGATACACCTCCTGATATATACACATGCCCCCTCTTCAGGCACCTACAGCTTATTTCATCCTGCTCCTGGACTCTGACACCATCATCTCTGCTGGAGCTCCTGTGGCCAAACATCTGGTGGCTGCAGTGGAGCGCACAGGTGGGAATCGTAGCATCTGTGTTGTGTGTGTGTGTGTGTGTGTACAGGCTGCTGCACAGCGTACCTGCATCTGCACCGGCCTGCGTGTGGGTGTATAGCACTGGAGGCCATGGCTGCTGGCCCACATCTGTGTGCCGCTGCTTGTTAGGCAGGCAGGAGAAAGCATGCAAGACAGGTCCCTCTCTGGAGGAGAACACTCCAGCCTGTTTACCATAGTTCTCCTCCAGGAGCACCACCAGAGCAGCGACGTGAAACAATCTGCCAGCTAAAGTGCTGTGCATCTCTAACCCTCCAGTGGTAAAGAAGCAGATACGGAGGAGGATAAAAGGCTCACATACAGCATTCACACACTACTTCAGTTCTTGGAAATCCAAGGGGATTGCAGCTGTGGTATGTTCTTGCTTGTTTTGTCTGCAGATGATGTGCATTTCTGTGTCCAAGTAATGAACTACTGAATGAATGCATGGGATATAACACAGACTGCAATATTCATGTATGTGAATCAGTGCACATCCAAATGAAGTACCTTGTGAGCATGAATGATTCCCAGAGTCTGAATATGTCAAGACGAGCAAAATCAGTACAAGAATTTAAAAAGCTGAAGACATATTATTATAAATGTTGTTTTTTTTTCTTACTTTTATTATTAATCGCATTTTCATGTTATTTTTATTTTTAATCAAATAATTTTAGTACTTTATATTTGTACTCTTTTATTTTATCATCTTCATTTCACTTGACTGCCATTTTTATTTTACAGTTTTATATTAGAAATTATATTTTTCATGTTTCTCTGACTTTATTTTTATTGCTAATACTTTTTTTTTATTATCTGTATTTTTATTTTACTTTCACTCTTATTTTTTGGCTCCCTGAACTACACTGTAAAAAAGTGCAACTGCAAAAAACAAACAAAAAAAAAAATGTTACAAGTTTTACTCAACTCAAAAATTACTTTGATTGAAAAACAAGTATTTTTATGTCAAATAAACTCAATTCATTGCTTGTAACAAATTAAGAGTCATTTTGTAAGCGTAATCTTGTGTATGTTTATATTGTTTCTTCAATGTATAATCTTATTTTGGGCGCATGCTGTGAAGCACTTTGAGCTGCATTCATGTATAAAAAGGTGTTATACAAATATAGATTATTATTATTATTATTATTATTATTATTATTATTATTATTATTATTATGTGACTGTCCAACCATATACCCAGATTAAGTTTATTCAAATAGTGTTGTTGAAACTTTTAATAACATTACATAACATGTAACAGTTCAAAAATAGGGCAGTATTCAAATAACTTCTGGCCATAAATTCTGATTTCCTCAAATTTCAACTGAGGACAAAGGACTTTTATTCAGACATGCTTTTGAGTGAACAGGCAACTTCTCTATAAAGAAGACCCCAGATTACTTTCATAGTGCAAAGCGAAGGTCTTTAATAATATCTAATATATAATAATATATAAAAGTTACACGCCCAGACTCCAATAAAACAGGAGAACAATAGAAATGTATAATGTATTATTTTGCATTAATTAATGTATTATTCGAAGAAAAAGGTTTATATGGTTTTCCAAGCACAAAGACTAATTGATACACATTTTCAGCAGTGGTCATATGCAGTTTTGAAGGCGAGGCCAGTCATGTTCAGCACCCCTCTGTGAAATCTGGTTGGCCTCCCTGAAAGCAACCCCAAAATTCCAGCCACATCATTGGCTTTCACCTCAGCGTTAAGTGTAGAGTTGTTTTCCTACCGGTGACCAACTCGCCCTCCAGACCATCTACAGCTTTTCCCACACCCGCTACACCCTTTCGCACACCCTCATATGTCCGAAAAGTGAATTTGGTATTGACAATCAGCATAGCAACTGTCTGGTCCCTCTTCATCTCCACCACCAATAGACCACCCAACACCACCCCACCCCCACCCTAATAATGTGTGCATCTTGTGTGTGCATCTCTGTCATCTCTGGAAAGAGTGAATTGGCTGTTGGCGATCAGCCAGAGAAACTGTCCAAACCCCAACCATCTCCACCAACTATTGCCCTCCCAACACCACCCAATTTATCACGCCTTTCCCTACTCCTGACTCTCCTTGTATGCTCTCACTGCATGTTCATCTCCTCAGTCCCACTTTGCCTTTAAGGCAGAAGTGAATTTAGTATTGGCAATCAGCACAGCAACTGCCCAGTCCCTCTCCATCTCCAACACCTATTACCCTCCCAACACCACATCCCCAACATCCCCACATTCTCATTGTGTGTACATCTCCTCTGTCTTGCCTTGCCTTTAAGGCAAGGGTGAATTGGCTACTGGCAAAAGGAGGAACAACTGTCCAACCTCATCCGTCCCCCCAGCCACCTCCCTTCACACTTTCACACTGCCACTCTGCCGAAGCTCGCTGCCATCCCTTTGCTGCCCCAGGTAAAAGTGCCTAGAACCGCAACTGGTAGCAGTAAATTAGTGACAGTATTTCTTTGTATCACTGCAGGGTAGTGCCACTTGCAATTTCCTGGACAGTAAAAGTAAAAATCCTGTTTAAAAATGGATTTATACCATTATAAAAACTCAAATTCACACAGACACACTGGCTTATGGTAAAAATGCAGATCCTATCATTGCTGTCTGAATAAAACCTTGCATCTCCAAAATGGTAACTTTGTAGGAAAAGAATTCTTAACTTACACATTTAAACATTTACTTAATAGAAATGAATTAATTTAAATTAAAACTCATCTGTCATCCTTATTAACACGGGTAGGTTTGTTTATGAAAATGTATGTACCTGGCCCATAAATAATTCCTATTCCATCCTCCTATCACTTAACAAAGCAGATCTTTACATGCTTATTTCAAAGACAGGTGTGTGTGTGTGTGTTACACTTCTGACACATGCAGAGTGTAGAATATAAAATGAAGACATTCAAAGGACACGACATGCTGTGTGTTCAGCGGGACGTCTAGCTGAGCTCCAGTGCCTGTGGTGGTATACGTGTGCAGTGAGGATGTAAATGATGGAGCCCCCAGAGGGGGCTTTCTCACCAAGGCAGCTGGGGATGGTGCTGTTCCACTGAGCCAGGGCATTGGGGACCGTCAGGCACTCGATGGCACTGGGGCCCTCCAGCACGTATCCAGCGTTACACTCGAAACGCACCACAGCCCCCACTGCAAAGTTGTTCCCTGTGCGCCTTCCATGCCTGGGCTCCGGGACTGAGCTGCACTGAGTCGCACTGGTTCTAGGGACAGCTAGTACAAGAGAGGGAAAGACAAATTAGCATTCAAATTAGCATAAACCCTCAGTTTATTGCAAAAGACTTAATATGTTAAGATGTGCAATCGTCAGTACATGCATTGGCTAATATTTAAGATTCATATTTAATCTTTATAACATATATATGTATTTATGTTATAGATGTATATGTATATATATATATTATGTTACTTATAGTTCGTTTTATTTGACTTTAAGGGCAACACACATAAATACACTTATAGTTGCACAAGTAGTTGCACCCAGAGGGAATCAGCCAACAGGAATGAAACTTGGTGGGTAGGTTTGACATTGTGAGACATGCGAACGATTCAAGTTTCACACTCGGCCACGCATGTGAGGTAGCCAAGGACAGGCATTATCGCTGTACCTGACTGACCCAACAGCCACAGTTGCAGATATTCAGCGACCAGTGATGCCCTCCATGAGTCATCCTGTTAGTGCCAGCACCATTGGCAGACGGCTGCACGACGCAGGACTACATGTGTGCACACTGTAAGACCACTGCCCTTAACACTATGTGAACATTGCCAAAGACTGCAATGGTGTCGTGCCAGACTGCAATGGAGTGACTCAGAATCATCTTCAGTGACGAGTCCCACTTTTGTCTTGGTGGAGATGACAAATTCATGTGTGGAGGCACCATGGTCAGCGCCAAGCTAAGCGGTTTGTTGTTACACGTCCAGAAGGCCTGGTGTCACTCCACCTCCACCCCTACCGCAAACTCTGCAACTGTGTGAGAATATTGAAGCTGCATGAGATGGATTATCACAGGACACCAATAGGAACCTTTACAGCTCCATGCTGAAACATCTGCTTGTTGAGTTAGCAAAAATGGTGGCCCGACGCCATACTGAGAGACACTACTTCTGTACGTGTAGCTCAATACATATTGCCCATATCAGTCTAAATTTATTATCAGTTAATGTTCCTGGTAACCTTTATCTTCCTTCCCAGTAGCATTGCAATCCCACACTTCCTTCCGGGTGCAACTATTGTTTTGATGATGAGTGCCATAAAGGTAGGGTTAGGTGATATGCAGACTGATATGCAGACTGATAGGCAAACGGATATGCAACTGATGCTTGCAGGAATGAGCCTTAACTCGTTATACCCGAAGCCCGCATTTGGCAACATCCATAGCAGTTTCCAGCCATCATAACTTCTGAACGGTTTAAGCTACAGACATGATACACATATGAGAACATTCAACAGGCCCAACCCTGACCAACAAGCATGACATTAATAAGCATTGACCTGTGATATAAGCATCAGGGATGAATTAGGCTTGAAATGAGCTCTCTGCTTTTAGCCTTCATTTTATAGTTAAGGGTTGAAAACAGCGACCCTCTCCTCACTGACAGAGGTGATTTTACCCATCTCTGACCACCCACCATCAGCAATCCAGCATCCAAAATCCAGTCACTACCAGTATACACTGGTAGCTCCCTGCTTTAGCCTTTAAAATAGCGACACGATTTACACATAACTTGTTAACTTCCTGACATTGAAACAAGCAGAAAGATGTCTGAACTACAATTTGCTGGTACAGAATGTAAATCAAATGTAAATGCAATTCATAACAGACTTAAGTATCAGAATCCACACCTGTAAGACTATGGCACTGTGGAGCTAGTGACACTGTTCCCTGGGTGTTAGTCAGACTTAATGATGTGCAGGTAAAAACCACAGCAGAGCTGAACATGAACCAGAACAACACCGTTTAAACACTGATGCACCTTTTCATACTGTTCCATTAAGGACATCGTGGGAAATGCGTAGGTGCATGACTACAGCAGGCTGGGGAGGTGAAACAGCAAAATAATACCACCTCACCTCCTAAAAGCCAGGTCATCTATTATAGAGATAGAAAGTCAGAACACGCTGCGAGGGAAGCCCCACAGCAGCCACTAAGGTGCACCACATTCAGTGTGTCATTTGTTAATCCGTGTGTATGTGTGTGTGTGTGTGTGAGAGAGAAGGTACGTGTGCATGTTTAAATAATTCAGCTCCTTTCCCACTTTAGGGACTGCAGTCCTATAAACTGATGGTGATGAGTATCTCCAGGCTGTGGGTGGTAGCTGTGATAAAGGTGTAAATGGGGTAGCTATGATAAAGGTGGGCAGTGCACAATGCAGGGACTAGTTTTTAGAACAGTACCTTGGTAGACCAGGTGGAAGCCTCTGGAGGTGGACTGTCCTTTAGATGTGAAACGAATGAGGATCTGGTTGGAGGTCGCCAGTGGAAGGGACTCACCTGCAGAAGAAAGGAACAGAAGATAAACTTAAAGATAGGCACAAGCAGCAATCTGCGGGTCCAAGCTCTCCACAGGACGTTGCAACATTGCTATTACGGCTTTTACGCATCTAGGGTACTGACCTGTTATGTATACTGTACGGTTTATGGTGATTGGCTAATTCAAAGGCTGCAAATGCCTGTTGAAATGTGACCGGACAATGTCAGCCACGCTTTTCCAGAAATAGAACTTGAGCCAGGATAGCACAGAATGCAAAGTTCCATGTCGATTGGAACGTCATTGTTGGGCATTAACACATTTGTGCATGTTATAGCGCCTCCCAGCAATGGAGAAGAAACCAAACTTTCAAGCTCCCTTACAACCACCTAAGGCACATGAAGTTGTGTAACTAAAGCATTTGAGAGTTAGAGCAGAAGATGTGTAAGCTTCACCATGTATTGGAATGACACCTGGCGACTATACTGCGTGGAATTTCCAGCTTCCCAGTTGGAAAATTCTTTGTTCCAAAAACGTTCTGAGAATGTGCAATGCGACGTTCCATTAATGTTGTCAGTGGGAAGTTTTCATTTGGTTCCCAGAATGTTCTTTCTAAAGGCAGGAGAACGTTCTCTAAAGACATTCGGTCTCATCTCAGTAACATCCATAAAACATTGCCCGGATGTTGAGCTGAGAATATAGCTATTTTGTTGATGTAACATAATCTGTGGCCCTGACAACATCCTCCAAACATCCTCTGAATGCTGCGGTTAAAACGTTCTGTCTTAGTTAACATTTAGCCTTATTAGAACATTATTTACAGTTATAAACGTCTTTAAAATGTTCTTTGACCAAAAAAAAAATCTATAGAACTTTATTAGAACTTGTAGGTAACATGAGCCAGAGTTCTGGGAACGTTCCCTGCTAGCCGGTTTTCTTTTCCTGTAACTATTAAGGTTCAGTCACTGTGTTTTCTCAACATAGACTGAATAAACAGCATGTGGATTTCATAATTCATATACATACTGTGTACTGCACTTGCACTGCAGAGTCCCCATTAACAAATCAAGACCCTGACTGGCATGTTTTATCAAAGTGTAACCAAATATACCAACTTTGGTTTCAGTTAGACAACGCATGCTTGAATCATCAAAGTTCCACCCACTTTGGTTGGTTGATGTGTAAATCAACATATTTTTCATAATTAATCGCCTTCCAAATTTTGTCATTGTCAATTCTGAGATGACAAAAAGTAAATTATAGCACTTTCGGTTTAAATTAAGGGTTTATCAAACAAACAGCATTTGAAAACATTACACTCTGACTTATACTGGCAAAGCTGAGCCTTACTGCATGCGCCAAAGTTGAAGGGTAAGCCATGCTTTCTTGTTTGTGCTGTGAAATATGAGTAGAGCGCCCAGAGGCTGGTGCTTTTAAACCAAAGGGTTATTAGGGAGTCCATACCTGGGAACTGGAGCAGAGTAGCACGCAGTAGCAGAATGCAAAACGTAATGCTAATTGGACAAAGATAATTTGACCAGAGGCACCCAAACTTAGGCATAAGCCGTATAAACCCTGTACAACAGGGGTGCTCAATCCTGGTCCTGGAGATCCAATACCTCGGTGAGCAGAGATCCAACACTTCTGGCTCTGTTATTCAGATGCCCCTGAAGACCTTTATTACCTGGATCAGGTGTGATAGATTAGGACTGGAGCTCCCCAGGACCTGCACTCTGCACCATTTCTGTACACTCAGGTGTTTTTCCACAAGGCAGTACTGTTCAGCACAGTACGGTTACAAATCAGAACCCACGGAACTGTATGTTTTCCCACTCGTTTAAAGTTCAAAACCGATGAGTCTCATCTGTCAGAGTCTGTGCTGCTGGTGGGAAGTGGAAGCAGTAAGTGCCAGCACCACTGAGAAACAGAACAATCACTTCAAGCGACCCTCCTGACAAAAACTCAGTTCTGAAGACAAAGAAAATAAAGGCAACGCTCAACATGAAAGGTCTACCACAGTGCTCATCCATTCCCTGACAGCACAAGACCATGAAATGCTCATTAGGAATAGCATTTACTACTGTTTATTTCAATTTTACATTTTTTTTTATTTATTACAGCTCATGAAAAGACAGTCACTTTGTCTCCCGTGGACAAAACGTTTTTCTACCAAAAGTATTTAATTTATTTATGTATTTATTTATTTATTTATTATGTATTTATTTATGTATTTATTCATGCAAAATTGATGCAAAAAAGTCAGACTGTCAGACTGTATATCAATGTTCATTCCATATATGTTAAATTTCATGGTATATATATATATATATATATATGTATCAAAGTTCATATATATGTATATATATATATATACCAGTCAAAAGTTTAGACCTGGCTACTTATAGATATATGGATTCTTTTTGGAGCATTTCTATTGGTCCATTTTTCATTTCAAAATTATTATATCATTTATTATATCAATAATAAAAAAATAAAAAATGACCAAAATGAGAACTGTCAGCATTCCCAAGTTCTAGCCGTATACCCCTGGCCAGGTGCATGTTGACCTGGCCAAAAAAAAAAAAAATCACTCTGAATGTAATTAGCAATAGAACATTGAGTAGAATGGTACAATCAACGGGTGAGGGGGATGAATGAAATATACACACACCGAATCGTTATTATTACTGAGCAATGTAAGATTCACTGTTTCTTGATGAAGACCTCCCATGCATATGTCAATAGTTCCTTTTTCCAGTTTATGAATATGTGTCACAATAAAATCCATCCAGTTTCGTCTCTTCAGAGCAGCTGTTTATATTACTTCTTGCTGTCAGGTATTTACCATGTCCCCTCCTACATCTCTTCAGGTAGACTCCCCTGCGGGTCTCATTACTCAACATATGCTTTATGTTTTATTGTGCGTGTGTTCGCATATGTGCATACACACAACAGACTGAGGGGAGGTGCAGTGAGTAGGATGTGATTCTACCCACAGGGCTCTGCTGGCCGTGATGAGAGCTTCTTTGTGGAGTCCGGATTCAGCAGTAACAGATCCCTGCGGTGACCAGAGACGAGAAGCTCTACATGATGTGCACTGCCGTGGCACACATTGGGTTACACCAGCGCCGTCACCTGAGCCTGTGGCATGCCGGGTAGTTATTAGAGCAGGCCTCTGTGGGCAGCTGTCAGAATGACAGCTAATAATCCGGACTAGGGTGAGGTGTGGGGAAACCCTGACTGCTGATTTATTTACACCTGCAGCTTATTTCAGCCATGCTATTATTACCAGCACTGCCGCAATGCTGGAGCAGCACTATAATCCTGGCGATGAAGGACTAAAATAGGCAGACAGTGATGCAATCCTGGGTGATAACTGCTTCCTGAATTGTTCATTCACTAAAAAACCCAACGGCAGCGCAGTGCGCAGTGTTTCATATTTTGCTGGTAAAGCTAGACTGGGGAAAAAACAAGCACGTCAATGACACTGAAACCAGCGATTGATATTCATAGTCAGAAATATTTTGCTGATCAATGGCACAATCTGCTGCTTACTTGGGCTCACACAAGTATCAAATTTACACAGATTTTCCATTTACCACAGATGGAGTCTATTAGCCAGGACATGTCTGGCGTCTAGCACTGAAACTATGATGCTAATGTTGCTAACAAACACTAGAACTCAATGGTCCAATTGGGCCAAATAGCCCAAATGTTTTCTGCTAAACCACCCTGCTAGAAAAATCAGCATAGACCAGAATGGCTGGCCACCAGCAAACCCAGCATATGTTGTGTTTTGACACTGGTTTGCTTGACAACCAGCATGACCATATCAGGGTGACCAGCTAAACCAGACACAGACCAGTTTACTTTTAGTGAGGACATGATCAAAACTACTCACAAACAGCATTTAGGCCCCTATTTAGGTCACATAGACTACATAGTGTCACTTAGGACCCAGTATGACTGTGAACTATAAATACACTCTTCATCAAAGAAAAGATTGCACCTAGAAGGAAGTGTCAGATTGCAATTCTATCGGGAAGGAAGATAAAGGTTATCAGGAACAATAAATGGTGATAAGTTTAGACTGATACGGGCAATATTTATTGAGCTACACATTCAGAAGTAGTGTCTCTCAGTATGGCTAACACAACATGCCAGACGTCTCGGCATGGAGTTGTAGAGGTTCCTAATGGTGTCCTGCGATAATCCATCCCATGGAACCTCAGATTTTGTAGTAGGGGTGGATGTGTAACGTGTGACAATAAACTGTTCATCTTGGCACTCACCACGGTGCCTCTACACACGGATTTGTTGGTCGTCTCCACCAAGACAAAAGCGGGACTTGTCACTGAGTCATTCCATGACAGTCTGGCACGACACCATTGCAGTCTTTGGTGACGTGGTGTTAAGGGCAGTCGTCACAAAGGTCTGTGTGCATGTAGTCCTGAGCCGTGCAGCTGTCATGGTGCCAATGGTGCTGGCACTAAGAGGATGACTCATAAAGGGCATCACTGCTCATTCAATATCCCCAATCGTGGGTGTTGGGACAATCAGGTACAGCAATAAAGCCCGTCCTTGCTTACGTCACATGTGCAGCCGAGCATGAAACTTGAGTCATTCTCATGTCTCATGATGACAAACCTACCCACCAAGTTCCATTCATGTAGTTTGCTTCCTTTTGATGATGAATGTATTAATAAAACTTGACCATATAGCTAAATAATATGGGCAGCTATTTTAGACCACAGGGTCTGTCTTCACAAACCACCTCAGGAATAGGGGTTCTGATTTAGGGACACTTTTTGGGACAATGATAGGCATAAATATGGAGGAATCTATTCCAAGATCCAAAGTCTAAATTGGCTGCATGTAGCAATAAGGTTTTGTTCACATTAAGTTCTACTGTGTCCTTAAACACACTGACTAATCTGTGTGATCTTAATCAGACCTGGATGCAGTTTAAGCCAAGAGACGTTTTGGTGATGCATTGTGAGAAATGATTTGGGCTATTTGGGTGACTGTTGATTCTTTGAGATATACAGTCTTTTCACTGCTTGTGAATTTGTTACTGGTCTACAAGTGCTTCATCACTGGTCAGTTTTTGACCACAGGTCCGCTGTCAGCTAGATGTTTTTCAGGGCTTGACACCAAGCTTGTAAATCCACATTTAATTTGTGCAAAGGCCAAAATCACTTGTCCACAGAAAAAAGGGTCAATAACCACATTTACAATGTTACAATTAGCACTAAACAAGTCATAATCTTGTCACTCTCCCTCAGTCGTTATTATTAGTCATGACAGACGAGGTAGAGACCTTGCCATCACTGCTATATGAAGGCTCCTCTTCAGTGCTCACTCATGCACATTCAAGACAGCTTTAATAGGCTGTGCCCACATGTCACGGCTAACTGATGCATTTGAAGGATCCTACAAAATGGGACAGCATTCAGTCGCGTAACGGCCAAGAAGCATATCCTTTTTCAGCCTCATCCTTGGCTTTGAGAAATGGCCGCTTTCTCGCTATCCTCTCTCTCGCTCTCTCTCTCTCTCTCTCTCTCTCTCAATCACTCTCCTATCATGAGCTCACAAGTTTACATGGTTTTCAGGCGTAAACCAGGCGCTGCTAAATGACCAACTAGAGTGCTAACTTTCAATGAAAGAGAATAAGAGTCCCTTCATCCCTTCATTTTAGCTTCTTTTTAGACTAGTACAGGTCAGTGTTAACCTATGGATTGTTTCCTGGTCAGGTCAACCACCCTCACCTCCAATGACACGCTTTTTTATTGTAGATAAACCAGAAATAACGATGTTCAATACGTTATTTTTAAAGCTCTGTAGATCACCAGAGAAATGCTCCATGGGTCAGTAGAGCAAGACATGCCCTTTCCAAGCCCCGGATCACATTGCTAGCCTTCAGGAAACCAGAGATATGGACACCCAAATGGCTAGACTCCTAACCTGTTGCCTTCTCTGTTAGTACCGTAATAACATGATCGTAGCTGCTGTCACTAAGATAGAAGCGTAATGGTTGTTTATAATGGGGGAGCATTAAGAAGTTGAGTTTTGTTCATTCGTCACTTAATGGCCCCACAAATAAAACCACAGGAGAAGGAAATGCTGTGCAACAAGTGAGTTTAAAAAATTTACCTCAGAAATCTGTGACTTAGCATGACACGGCCTTTCCAACAAAAGCATTAAGAGAACTGAAAATACGGACAGGAATCTCGCAAATTTGCATCTGACTTAGGTGCCCCTTATATAGTCTTGTCAAGATGCTCACCTGCAGCAAAGCTGTGCAAAAACAAGGGAAACCAACTTCTGACTTTACTGGACTACTGGATCGGACTCAATCCCACCTCACCTCCAACAACACATGCTTTTTATTGGAGATAAACTAGAAATAACAATGATCAATATGTGATTTCTAGACCTCTGTAGCTCACCAGAGAAATGCTCCATGGGCCAGTAGAGCAAGACATACCCTTTCCAAGCCCTGCATTGTATTACTAGCCTACAGACAAAACGGAGATACAAACCTCAAAATTACCGGGTTCCCAACCTGCCATCTTCTCTGTTAGTACCATAACAACATGATCAGTGACTAGTCAACAGCAAGCTTAAAGCAGCATTGAGCATTTTTGATCCGACAAGATGCACACCATCAAACTTGTGGGCAAGTTTGCCAAGCCCTGTTTTTTGAATAATACACTGCTGTTAATGAGTTTAATGTGTTTCTATTGTCACTATTAGAACAAAACCACATACCTCCAAATCAGGAAAAGTAAAAAATGTAACCTTTAAGTTCCATTAAGTTAATGGAAGTTAATGGAATAAGATTGTTTACTAAGTCTGTGATAGGCTGGTGGCCTGTCCAGAATGTTTCCTGCCATCAGTGGTGGACAGTAACTCAGTAAATGTAATTGGTTACTGTACTTAAGTAGTTCTATCATGTATCTAAACTTATCTGAAGTGATTCCATTCTGGGGGTCTTTTTACTTTAACTCCACTACATTTCAAAGTCTAATATCTTACTGTTTACTCCACTACATTATGACCAAATCTGTCCTTCCTTTTGGCTCATGTGCGCATAAAAAAGTAACATGTCCAAACGAAAGAAGGGTGAAGCGATACCACCCATCAGGGTACAGCGGTCACTTTGTTTTGAATGGAACCTGTTCTCCTTCAGTGTTCTGTGCTGATGATCATTTGAATAGACGTCAGTGTCAGACTAATTAATGAGCTTCTATTAAAGACTGGTGGACTGAGAGACACTAGAGTCTCTTCACCTAAACTGAGCTGATTAAGAGTCTTGTTCCAGAAATGATAATAGGACATTAGAGCCATAATAAATCATGCTCCTGTTACTCTCCATACTTAAGTACATCTGAAGGTAAATACTTTTGTACTTTTACTCAAGTGACCCCCTAAAGGGAGGAACTTCTACTTTTACTGGAGGCATATTTTACCTTGGGTATCTCTACCTTAACTCAGGTACATGGTTTGTGTACTTTGTCCACCCAGAAGGATAAGCGGTTCAGAAGATGAATGAATCAATGTCATCTAAGTATATTCTAAGTAATCTAGGACCATTTGTGTTGGTCTGTTTATGATACAATTTTAACATAATGTAAAGGGTCACTGGAGATGTAAAACAGTCAAACAATGTTGGGCCTCCCAATTTACCAACCACTCCTGAGAACAAACTTGTACTTAAAATTCATTCTCACGAAGATTCGGACATTCTGACACCGTTTTCTTATTTGGGATTTGTTCCTAGGTTAGAACAGTATCTACACACACCCAAGAGCAACCAAAGTGTGAACTATTCTGAGGCACATCATTCTGAGAACACATCATTAGACAGACATTCCAAAACTTATTAATATTGATGGATGTGGCCCAATGTTACTATACACAATGGACTAGACATTCACAATAAACCACATAACCAAGTGTCCAGTAATCGGTGTCCAAGCCTTAAGAACACAAAACGGTTCTCTCAACATTAAAAAGCCACTGCAATTGGCAGAAGCGAGCTCCGAAATAAAACAGCATTGTACACGGGGGAGACAACGCTGAAGCCCAGAAGGAGGAATGCTCTGATGCTCTGCGTCAGCAGCCACTACAGAACCTGAGCGCGTGTTGTTTGTCGCTACGGGGTTGTTAAAATGCGTCAGAGTTGATGCTAACAAGGTTTTTGTATGACATTGTTGTTTCCTAAGTCAGAACTACTTAACTCTGCATTAAGCTGCCTGTTTAACTCTGCCTCTATGAGTCATTAAGTTATGTTGACTGCAGAAACTCAGTGTTTTTCTCCTCTCGGCTACAGTGCGACCCGATAATTACCGAAGACTCATCCGTGCGCATTTAGCGCCGCTGCTAAACAGCTGGAGATCCAGAAATGCAGGTTTAAAAGGCCCCAGTCAACTAGTTAAAACTGCAGGGGGACCGCTGCTATAAAAAACATGCGGAATTTCACACAACCATGAAATGTATACAAGCCCAGCGTCTACAACTTTAAAAGTGAATCCTCCTTATGAATTTAGTCACTGATTCTCTCTGTAATATCTTAATCATATGTTTCAGCTGTGTAAAGGGTGTAAATATGCATCAATGCATTATGGCACACTGATGGTGCTGTCGCTGCATCTCTATTGGTTGAACCATTAAACCTGAATGTAATAGAATAGATCAGAACTTAGATCCATTTGCTATTTGTGCTTGAATACAATTACTCTACTGCATTTAACCTACAAGTGTTTGTAACAAATATCATTTTCTTTAAGGTGGTCTACTTACATATTTCAATGCTCTAAAAAACACATGAATTTCCTCATCCTGTATGTCTGTATTCATCCTTTGTCTGAAATGCTCTGTTAGAGCCCCTGTGTCTTTAAGCCCCACCTCTCAATGAGCCCAGGATGCTCCCACTGGTTAGTTTTCCCCCTCTGTTTTACTTGGTCACCGGCCAGAGCGGCATCCTGCTACAAGTTACGCCTTCCCACACCGCTGTGGCTATTCTTACACCGGCATCCATTCCACTGTATCAATTTAAGTCCAATCCTGAAAGTCAGGTAGACACACCATCGCAAGGTAAACTGGAGCAGGATGCTTTAGAGTGCAAGCTTTACCGTTTTAGCTCACTGTGTGTTGTGTGAGGGCATGCCAAGCTTGCTGGTAGGACTGTGTTATGAGATGACATCACCTTGTAAAAAGCCAGCTGAGAAAACTTCTGTGATAGAGAGTGTCTCCCTCTGGCATGTACTTTGGTCTTTCTGATATTGCAGACCATGATTAACCATAAAACACATTTAAGGAAAAAGGAAAACTGGAAACGCATAATTGGTTCCCTTAAAAGTTCAGTCATGTGCAAAAGTCAGTTACCACCATTCAAACTGAATCATGACAAATTTTGAGATATTATGATGAGTCATTTCTGAAATAGTTCAACTGAATAACTGTGAGGTCGGAGATTTACAGCCCAAGTTTGTATGCCTCGGACGGAGGCACGGAGTGTACAGGCAGTATTCTCTACCCTATGGGGAAAGAGGGATCTACTGACCTGAATGAGCCCCAGAAAGTGAGCTTAGGACACGGGAGTGTTGCGTAGGACCATCGTACACCTCCACCACATCATTCAGAGCTGTCTGGAAGAAGGCAAACTGGCTGAACACCACTGTGGAAAGAGAAAAAAAATTGATTTTGACAGCTGATCATGATTTGATTAACGATTACATCACTAGAACGTGTAGCACCTAATCACACATGCGTCTCCTTTACACACCCTGGAGTTTGGCAACGTGATTCTCCAAATGCAAACCACAGCAAAGAACCCAGTTCTGTAGTTCCACGTGACGGAGCACTCAGCTTTTCCCTGCAGTTCAAAGTCATTAGACTGTGCCTATGAAAATGCGGGCCTTAATTATCGCCACATCCAGACTGCTCGACTCAGCAGCGAGAAATATGCTCCTGTTTTAGAACGGCCAATGCTGGGGGACGCTGCAGGGCCCTCCAAATGGCCCAAACGACCTCCACCTTTTATGGATCAGACAACAGCATCCTGTGGTCAAGTAGCACCTGCTGGGGTGAAATGAGGGATGACCATAATCACAAGCCCCATCCCCATAACCCCCCCAGCAGCCGCTTATTTCTCATTAACCCTCTTCAGCAGACTGAGGGACAAGGAAACAGTCAGAGACGCCATATGATGCAGGGCTTTGTAGTGAAGTGGAGACGACAAGGCAAGTTTTTAAACACCTCAGTGTCACTGCTGAACTGAGAATAGTCCATCAACCAAAACTACCCAGCCAACAGCATCGTGTGGGCAGTGTCCTGTGACCACTGATGAAGGACTAGAGGACGATCAACACTAACTGTGCAGCAGCAGATCTAGAGCTATCGTCTCTGACTGTACATCTACAAGGTGGACCGGCAAGGTAGGATTGCCTAATAGAGTGGGTACTGCAGTGACACTGACATGGTGGTGGTTTGTTAGTGTGTGTTGTGCTGGTGTGAGTGGATCAGTAGCACTGCTGTGTCTGATCCACTCACACCAGCACAGCACACACTAACGCACCACCACCATGTCAGTGTGTCACAGCAGTGCTGAGAATGATCCACCACCCACATAATACCTGCTCTGTGGCGGTCCTGTGGGGGCCATTGAAGAACAGGAAGGGGGCTAACAAAGTATACAGAGAAGCAGTCTGTCTATAATTGTAGAACTACAAAGTGCTCCTATATGGTAAGTAGAGCTGATAAAATGGACAAAGAGTGTATATACAAAAAGGTCCACCTAATGACCTGGCTGATATTTATGATCCATATATTGTGCATATATGTCCAATATTTGATGCCTGACCTTTTGTGAAACATGTGGATACATGACAATATATCAGAATTCAGTACCAAAGAAAAATAAATCCCTGATGCGTTAACACTGGCAATACCTCATACCAAAAAATAGCCACCCTTTATGTTACAGATGGAGCCATAATACTTCACAATATCAGGTTCAGCTCGGCTTCTCAGTCTGTAAAGCCTCTCGTTGTCCCTCTTGTTTGTTGAATTGTCTTGAGTTTCTGGCTAATTCCAGTTTGTTTACTACAGCTGTCTAGTGAGAAGCTTGTCCAAGCTAGTCCTGCTGTCACACTGTCCTTCAGAATCGGACCAAACCAAATCTTAAGGAAGTTATCAAAGTGTTAAATTAAAACCGTAGTAATGGCTTGCTACAGCGAGTGGTCACTCAGTAAACAGTAGGCTGATAGAGTTATTGTGAAAAACCAACATGTTGTTATTTGTGTTTGTTTATTTATTTGTTCATTTTTTTACTTTCACCAAAGTGCTTGGACACATCGAAGAATTTGACCTGTGCATCTATTCCGTCTGCATAGTGAAACACCCACATACATGCACACACATATGGGGGCAGTGAGCACACTAGCCCAGAGCGGAGGGCAGTACTATCAATAGTGCCTGGTGAGCAGTCATGTGCCTTGCTAAGGGGCACTTCAGTCATGTCCTGATGGTGACTTTCCTGTCACAAGGCTGCTTCCCTAACCTCCAGCCCACGACTGCCCCCAAAAGATAGTGGTCATTTCCACCATCCCTGGGTTGGCACTCATCAATCACTCAGGTTGTGTCACTGGAACTAACTAATGTATTATCACTGCAGAGCATGCCAAGATTGCAATTACACAGTATATAGTAATATCATATGAATATGGTACTCTGTCCATATGGTGCAGTGTTAATGTGCATGCAGCTTGAGAGCATACCGTAGTCCTTGGGTACCGTCACTGAGTAGAGACACGTTCGCCCACTACTGTAGTTTCCAGGATAACCAGGGGAGAGCACTACTCCTTCTAGGCCAGAGTACTGACCACCACACAGGGCTGAGAGAGAGAGAGAGAGAGAGAGAGAGAGAAAGAGAGGGAGAGAGAAAGAAAGAGAGAGCGAGAGAGAGAGAGAGAGAGAGAGAGAAAGAGTATTAGACACTAATTTTCTGTCTCTGCCATCTCCTCTGCAGTGCTCCCTCATTCCGCAGATCTTAAATTACTTTCCTTGTCTGATTGCTGAGCTGCTCCTCTGGATGTCTCCAGTATTTGCTGAAGTGAAATTGCAATGTTTTCAAAGTGTCTCTGTGGGTTAGTCTGCACTCTCTCGCTCTCTGAGGGAACAGTGCACATGACAGTACCATCTACTACCTAGCTGGCACAAACCTGTTATTACATGTACTGTACCATTCAAAACGTGTGGAATCACTTTTTCAATAATATCAAATGAAGCTGGTGGCAAGTAAGCATATGCAACTATTCTAATATGCTAACTGATGTGCCACTTCAGAGGTTTAAAAGATTCCTAGACTGATGAATAGAGTGAATGGAGTAAATGATTTTGTGCATGACACTGAGAAGTTATAGAAGGCCTCAATAAATTATTGCACTGTGTACATGCATTACATATTATATAAACCATTCAAAAAACAGGTCCTGATGTCTAGTTAATAGCGTTTAAGTCTACGCTGTACAAGTTATTACCATATCGACTGCCTGTCCAAAAAACAATTGGGATTTGGATTTAAATAAGCACATACTTAAGACACTCTGATTGGATAATTGCTGCAGCTGGCAACAAATCTTTTAACCCTAGACCAGCTTCTCATTTCTCATTTCACAGCAATGTGGAAAGACGTAACTCGCGGTCATAATAAAGATATTACTGTGTTACAGAGAGGCTAAACTAATATTAAATGAAGCTGGTTACAAGTAAGGTTATGCAACTATTCTAATATGCTCATTAATGTGCCACTTCACAGGTTTCAAATTTTCCAGGCTGATTAATGGAATGAATGGAGAAGATGAATATACGAATATTTGAATTCATTGAGAGAAAGCTGCATGACATTGAGAAGTTACAGAATGCCTCAACAAATTACTGCACTGTGTAAACACATATTATTATATTATACATAATACATTTCTCACTGAAATATTGAATCAACTGTTCAAAAAACACCCCCTGAAGTCTAGTTCATATTGTTAGGGTCTATGCTGTACAAGTTATTACCATATACACTGCCTGGAAAAAGAAAAATGGCATTTTGATTTTAATGAGCACGTACTTAAGAGGCTTTGATTGGATAATTACTGCAGTGATGAATATGTTTCAGCTGGCAACAAATGTTTAAAGCTTAACTGATGCAGAAAGCAGCTTCTCATTTCTTAAACAGCCATGTGGTAAGACATACTGTAACTCATGATGATGATGATGTTACTGTGTTTCAGAAGGGCTGAACTATTGGTCTGCATCAAGGAAAGAGAGCAACCAAGGGGACGCTGAAATGATTGGAATTGGGTTCAGGACTGGGCCCAGCGCATTATTAAAACCTGGAAGGAGAGTGGAAAACCATTAACTTTACAGAAGAAATGTGGTCTATAAAATGGACAGTGGTCTATGGCAAAAAATGGACAGTAGAACTCATGGCTACGTTTGATAACAGTGAAAGTAAGAGTATTTCTCCACGCATAGTGCATCAAGAACTCACAGGATTGGGTCTCAACAGCTGTACAGCCATAACAAAACCGCTTGTTAGTGAAACTAATGGCAAAAAAATAGAGTCTTCAATTTGCTATCGGGTATGTTTGGAGTCTGGAGCATTGGAAAATGATCATGTGGCCTGATGAGTCCGGATACATCCTTTTCCAGAGCAATTGGCACATCAGGGTAAGAAGTGAAGTGCATGAAGTCATGCACCTATCATGCATAGTATCTATTGCACAAGCCTCTGGAGACAGTGTTATGATCTTGGTGTGCTTCAGTTGGTCAGGTCAAGGCCCAGTAACAATATGTGGCAATAAAATCAAGTCAGCTGACCACCTGCATGCTAGACATCTGCCTATTGTTAGTGACTGTGTTGCATTTTAATGTGGTGAAAAAAAAAAACACCTTCATTGACAGGAAAAGGACATTGACATTCAAAATACAGCACCAGACTACTATTTTTGTGTGGGGCGGATGACTCTAGGAAGTGACAACAACAAAACCATACCTGCAGATAGCTGGTTGTATGCACCGGCAAGAAATATCAATGATAGCAAGCATATCAGATTACATACTTTATACAACCTTCATAGATGATAGATTATACATGATATTAGAAGCTTCTTATCGCTTAAAACAAATCTGCTAACTTGGTGTGTGCTGTGGTGCTGTGAAATTCTCATAGGTTTTTCAGTGAAGCTACCATGTACAGTACCAGTCAAACCTTTAGACAAACCCATCTAAATGGATGTTGTTGGTGTTCTGAAAGACTCTACAGTCTTACACTTAACAGTTCCAGCTGATGAGAGTCTGAAACAGTACATATCCTGATATACCACATATACTCATATACACAGGATTGTATTTCTGCCATATTGCCACCTTGTCACCCTTCCGGGTTCTCCCCCTACCTCCGATGCTCCAAACTACATCTCCCATCAGCCATTTCCACATGACATCACACCCATGTGCTCCCAGTCCACCAATCATGACCCGCCTTCCCATTCAGCTTCACCTGAGTTCTAATCTGTCTCACCTGTCCTTCTTAACTTCCCCAGCTTATATACCATTGTTGTTTCTTTTCTTGCTTGCACAGAAGGGTAGAGTCAGGAGACCGAAAGCTGGGGATGTTGGAGTAGTTTATTTCATGGCGATCGCAGTTCACTCACAGCTCCTGTCCAAGGACAGTCCCATCCGGTCCAACTCAGTCCAAAGACAGTCCCTTGTCACACAGGCTTTATACCGTTTCACCACCCCCTTAAGGCACACAGAGGGTGTGTCCTTATCTGGTTATCTCTCTTCCAACTGATGTCTGACCTATGACCTTTAGAAGTGTGAAGGCAACATTCTCCCAGGTACTCCTCCTGGACATCCTGTCGTAAATGCGTAAAGTTCTGTTCTGGTAATGCAGCTGTTCCCCACATGGTAAACTTATAAACACTTGTATACATACACACTTATACAAAACACTGATATCCAACACCAGTCTTTGTGAAGTATTGCCACTTGTTGACTTAGTGAGCGGGTCTCCTGCATATGTTTATGTGTCTTTCTGGTTTTGACTTTTGTTTGTTTTTTTGGCTTTTGGTTTTCCCCTTAACTTGTTTGCTGGTTCTGTTTGATTGTTTGGTTTTGACCCTTGCTTGTCTCATGGTTTCTGGCTCTGTTCTCTTCCCTTCTGGTATGTATGCTTTGATTTGGTTGTTGAGTTTAACTCCCTGTCTGCTTAATAAAACCTGCCTATCTTTTAGCTCTGTTCTCGCTGAGGTTTGTCTGCCAAACGTTAGACACCTCTAAAGCATGGGTCTAATATATAAACTTATTTTATTTATTTATTTATTTATTTGTGCACAGTTTAAAAGCTCTAGTTACCTTGTCAATGTTGTGAATATTCATGATGGACAGAATAGAATAGAATTGGTCCAAAACTGCTCAGAAAAAAATCTTATATCAGTTCCAACTCAATTGCAAGAAAGCTGTTTCATCCTCCCGTAGAGTTCCATTTTGGAGGTTTTTAAGGTGGACTGTATAATTCCATGAGTGCTATTTTATAGTCTGATGTCTTCACTTTTATTCTAAAGTAAAACATTCAGCTTTGGGAAAATGGTCTATGAGTGGTACTATGGAAGTGTCTAAACTTTTGACTTTTAAGACTTATCACAGTGGGAGAAGTGGGTGCCTGCTTGCAAAGATGCTTCACATTGGCCAAATCAAAGAAGTTTACACGGATAGCCAATGATGATACACCTGAAAAAAAAATCCCAGCACAATAGATACCATAGAGGCATGGACTGTGTGAGGCTGAAAAAAGATTTACACACACATAAGAGCACATTCATCTAAAAGGCCCCTTCGGCCGAGGAATTCATACCTATGCACACAGGTTTTGGCTTGTTCCAGCTGGGCTTGCTGTCTGATCCCATGATGCAGGTGAGAGTGGCGTCTCCCTCCAGAGTATAGCCATTATCGCAGTAGTAGGTGACCGTGGAGCCCAGCTTCAACTCTGTTCCAATGCGCGTCCCGTTCCGGACGAGACCCGGCTCAAAGCAGGACTCTCTGGGGTTTTCTGTGGCAGAAAGAGAAGGGGAGACGGATTGGAGGGAGACAGAAAGGGCGAAAGTAGGTGATTTATAGCTGTTTGTTTAAAATCGATGATCTTGCACCGGTAGTGAAGCAGCAACGGCTACAAAGACAGCTAAAGGTCACAGCAGGAACAAATATGTTGATCGTTCAAGTAAAAAAAACGGGTCTCCTAACTGAGAAGAGTCTGTACAAATATCTGTACAAGTGAACACACACCTGCATTTATATACTCAGGGCCCTGGAGGCACCCCTCCTGACACTCTTCCCCCCTGAGCAGGGACAGGGTTGTGTGTTTGCGGCAGACACAGGAGATATTGAAAGTGACACTATGCAGGATCGAGGCCTGCTGACTACACAGAACAGTCACTCATGGATTGGGCTTCTGTGGAGCGTACTGTGTGAGACGATTTGGGCCCAAATTAGAAATCAATCACCATTTCTACATGGCCACATGCGCAAAGGCAAAGAAAGTGCAACTTAACCAGATAAGCTTTTCTTTGTGTGCTTTTGTGAGCTTGCGTTAAGACTCCAGTGACTGGAGCCAAGAGCATGCATTCCCCAAATTGCATACGTCAGGTTACTAGCAAAATATACGCTCATCATCAAAAGAATAGTTGCACCCAGAAGGAGGTGTGGGATTGCAGTGCTACTGGGAAGGAAGATAAAGCTTACCAGGAACAATAAATGATGATAAATTTAGACTGATATGGGCAATATTTATTGAGCTACACATACAGAAGTAGTGTCTCTCAGTATGGTGTTGGGTCGCCATGATTGCTAATGCAACATCACAGATGTCTCGGCATGGAGTTGTAGAAGTTCCTAACGGTGTCCTGTGATAATCCATCCCATGCATATTCTCACACAGTTCCTGCAGACTGTGTGGTGGGGGTGGAGGTGGAGTGACACCAGGCCTTCTGGACATGCGATGCGTGATAACAAACTGTTCATCTTGGCGCTGACCACGATGCCTCCACACGCGGATTCATTGGTCGTCTCCACCAAGACAAAAGGGGGACTCGTCACTGAAGATGACCCGCTGCCATTCTGAGTCACTCGACGACAGTCTGGCATGACACCATTGTAGTCTTTGGCAAGGTTGACGTGGTGTTATGGGAAGTCATTGTAACGGTCTGCGTGCATGTAGTCCTGCATCATGCAGCCGTCTGTCAATGGTGCTGCCACATACAAGGATGACTCAATTGAATGTCCGCAGTTGTGCCTGTTGGGACAGTCAGGTACAGCGATAAGGCCCATCCTTGCCTACGTCACATGTGGGGCTGAGCGTGTAACTTGAATCATTCGCATGTCTCATGATGTCAAACCCACCCACCAAGTTTCATTCCTGTGGGTTGACTCCTTCTGGGTACAAACATTTGTATATCAAAATATAACAAACTGTGACCTAGTGTAGAGGACAGTCATAGGCTTATAACATTACAAATCCAAATCCAAGATCAAATAAACTTTGATAAAAAAAAAAAAAGGAACAAGAATTTCTTATTATTTATATTACTGATACGTTGTGAGCTGAGGACAGGCTTGGCTTTTGGAAGCAGTGCAGTCATATTTATTTTATGTTTCATTATTGTTCTCTGTTTTTATGTGATGTGTTGGTAGTAGAGACAACACAGTGTATACAGTTTGAGCAGAAAGCTTGTGAAATATGTCTCACCTTTACTGCCAACGCTTTGCTGCCACCAATGCCATCCAATTAGATTTCAGAAAAACAAGCTTCTCAAATTACTAGAACTTTCCAGCCTAACATAACTTATCAATTTAATTAAAATGATGAAACTGATATTGATTTACAGGTGCAAAGGAATGCCTCTGAGTGCATTTGGCAAAACAGTGTCCTAAACTTTATAGTTATTCATATGTCACATTTTTAAAAAAAACAAAAATCAGGCATCTACATATACAACCGTCACACTTTGTACTCCTACAGTTACAGACTGTAGTCCATCTGTTTCTCTATATACTTTGTTACCCTTCAATAGTCAGGACCCCCACAGGACCACCACAGAGCAGGTATTATTTTGGGTCGTAGATCATTCACAGGCTGTGCAGTGACATGAATGACGTGTTGTTAGTGTGTGTTGCTCCACAACAGTCCCGGATAGGACCACTCATGGTTGCAGGATGTACCAACACAACACATCACCACCACGTCAGTTGTCACTGTAGTGCTGAGAATGATCCACCACCCACACAATGCCTGCTCTGTGGTGGTCCTGAGAGGTTCCTGACCATTGAAGAACAGGGTAAAAGGGGCTAACAAAGTATGCAAAGGAACAGATGGACTGCAGTCCAATTACGAAGTGCTCCTATATGGTAAGTGGAGCTGATGAAGTGGTCAGTGAGAGTAAATACAAGGGGAAGTACCTAATGAAATGGTCGATATTTACATCTAACAACATAGTATAAGCACAAGGCAGCAAAATGAGTGGCTGAGACACAGATGTTTTGACTTTATTTAAAACAAAAGGCTGCGATACCCTGCGGATGTATCATACAGCTGACCGACAGAGGTGCACTGCAGGCAGGGCTGGAGGACTCACAGGCCCTGCTTGCTAGTGGGCTGCTATGCTAAGGGCTAACACAAGCATACAGGCTATCACTAGCTCCAGAGGAGGTAGCAGTTCTTCCCATATGTCTGTCTAACGTTCACTGCGTCTATAATAACTGGGGCCAAGCCGCTGAGGTTACGGCATCCCATTAAAAAGTTTTACACTGTTAGTACATAGCGTTACCTGGTGCAATTTTGACCTGATCAGTAGTCGAATAGGTGAAACCAATAGCCTGGAAATCAACAGGTACATCACCCCCATGCTTATCCATGAAATACTGGCATTACAGGTTTTTGCCAGGAGCATTTCTGCTCCTGATTATCAATGTACACTACCAAAGTCATCATTGAGGCCTGTCTACTAGTACATGCGGCATTTGCTATATGGTCTTTATGGTGTGGCATTTGCTTTATGGTCATAGGTACCATGCCAAGATTGATGCCAACACTGATAAGTCTATTTAGCAAGTTACTAAAACATGAAATAGCAGCAAAGATTCAGCATGTACTTCCATAAGTGTGAAATTTGGCCGAAGGACACCAGGAAGGTGTACACAAAACAGGAGCTAAAGTAAGCCCGTGCCACAGAGGCCAGGTTATCATGGCAGGCTTGCGCCCTTCACGGCCAAGCAAAGAACTGATACAGGTCTCCAATCTGCTCCACACTGCCTGACAGCTGACATTAGCCAGCACCTGGTCTCACTCTGCTAATAAACCACAGGCCTGGAGCTGGCCAGTAATTAAGAATGGGCACCAGCCGACCTTCAGGAGTAGCTCAGATGCGCTTGTGTGTGCGAGTCGGTGTTTTCAGACTTTGTGTGTTTTGATCTGGCAGGGAGCACCAAGATATAATAGAGAAGTTGAGAGTGTATGTGTGTGGTGTTTATTTAACTATCGGTCAAGCGTGCAGAGTCTTGGCCCACATATCGCACCTCGGAGGCCAATCAGACCCAGTCGGGGGTTCGGGTAAAGCTGATTGGTCTGTTAAGAGGTTGACGGTGCCTGAAGCTTGATCCAAAAGCACTGGCACGTGCGGGCCAAACAACAGGAGCCGGGGCCAAAGGCAAAAGTGCAGGAAAGAAAAGAGAAGATAAACAAACAAGCTACAGCGTGTATGTATGCACTGTTTTCCACGTTATTAGTTCATAGTAATTCATTAGCGAGGCGATCGGGGTCTGGAGTCAGAGCTTTCGGAGTGCCACACACTGAGTCCATCTGCTCCACCAGATTGAGAGAATACTGTTCGCCATTCCACTAAGCACAGCTAAAGAGTGCTCTCTCTCTCTCTCACTGGCCAGTGCCCACCAGGCAGGGCCAGTGCCCATCTCAGTCAGCTGCTGGTGTGGTTCACTTCAAGTTCACTGGCACCGAAAGGATATATTTTGTATTAATGAGAAGAGTAGCTGCACCCCCAGCTGTTCCCAATTTATTCCCAGCACCTTTGCTTTGATTTGCATAGGCCAGACACAGCACTCTCATCAAGAGCAAGCGACAGACAGCACCGCGGCTTAGATCCATCGCGCCTCTGGTCAACGTGACTAATTTGCGGGAGACTCACGCGACAGGCAGACGTGTTTGCTGCTCGCACTGTACCCCCTGAACGAGCAAACAAGCTAAAGCAAATAGAGAGCGGTCAGCGGGAGCGCGCAGGGACAGCAAACATGCATTTGTTCTCATTTGCACTGAGCCTTTGGTGTGACAGCTAAGCATTGATCAAACCCCAGCTTCAGAGTACGCACTCCAGCTTTTCATTTTTCTAATAATTCATAATTCTTTTCTAGTCACTTGCAAGAAGTACTATGGGTCAATAATTACGTAGTGCGAGAAGAGGGGGGGAGGCGAGTATCAAGAGAACATTCAAACAGCCTGCTCCTCAAGACAGCCAATTTACACCGTGCTAATATTGTCCCCTTACACATGAAAAACAAGAGGAGAAAAGCCAATGAACAAAGTCGATACATGGTGAGTAGATGTAACAGGATGCCTGCTGCCCCGCAGCAGCTATCTGACCTTTCATAATCACCCGATGTCGCATACAGTTAACAGCAATCAAGTACTTTGCACCAGGAACGCACAGCAACCACGTCAACCGTATCCAATAATGCTCTCAAAAGGTAATTACGCTAGATAATTCACTCCTGGCATTAGGATTTTGCAGGCGTACCTGTGTACTGCAGGACAAAGCCATTGCTGCTTAGCGAGGCGTCGCTGCGGAAGGCCAAGAAAAGCGTATTGGAGCTGCTCTCGATGCGCTCTGGGACGTCCGTGCCGTAGAAGCTGCCCAACAGCGGGCTGAGAGAGTCAGGGCCGTCGTAGATGTGCAGGAAGTCATAGCTGGGCTCCAAACTAAAGCTAGAAGGACAGAGAAAAGAGTGGTGATGCTTAGCCTAGCTCAAGCGCCATTTACTCCAAGTACCAATGTCATGGACACATGCATTCATGAGTATATGATGTATAAAGATAGAATGAGCAAATCATAAAGACTTTGCTTACTGGTTGAAAGTGAGGGAGATGATGTAGTCTGGAGTTACAGTGACTGTCCAGTCACATTCTCTCCCATGAGGGTAGGGCTCCGGGTACTCAGGAGACAGAATCAAACCACTTGGACCTGTCAGATTCCCCCCGCAGGGAGCTGGAAGAGCAGAGAACGATAAAAATTTGTTTATTCCATGAAACACAACCTTGCCAAAAGGTGTCGAGATAAATGCGACAAAGCCTACACTGAGTCTAATATTCGTTTAGTAAGTTTGGACCATGTGTGGTGGTAGTACGAGGGAAGACTGATTGAGGAGGGAGGAGAACTCTGAGACCTTGAACTGGAGTTCTGGGCGGCTTCTGCCTGTGGCTGGAAGCCCGGACCACCCTCCCTTCATGACTAGGCAGGACTGACATAGGACTGAGGAACAGGGAGGAGATGATGGGGTGGTGTTCAGGACTGATGGAAGATGGAAGGAGGAAGGGTTTCAGGCATGGTCCTCCGCCCAAACTTCAGTTATTCCATAACTCCATCTTATTCCGGCATGGATTGTTTGAGCTGTTCATACTGATGACCGAATCCTGATCTTATTAACCCAGTTCATACATTGCAGCTACCACAGAGAAACCTAGTGCCCAAATTTAGCAGTGATAGTTTTTCCCTTCTAATTCCATTCCTATTAATCTCAAACCACGTCTTTTCAGCTTTAAGGTTAAAGTCGGTCAAAGCCTCCAGTTAATACGCTTTCCGTTCCAGGTTTTATTTTCTCCGGGTGGTACACAAGGTCCTCTGTATTGACTCGCCATGTGGGGAATACTAATGGCTGTCAACATTTGGTGCTGAGTTTACACGTATAACCTTGGAGAAGACCCCAGATTTGCTGGTGGTTTAGCTAAGCTTTCATGCAAACCTGATGTGGCCCTAATCGAACAAGGCAGCTAATTACAGGCTCTTAATTGCTGTTGTTAATTGCCATCACTTCAGCAAGAACAAACTTAAAATTCACCAAAGCCAACAAACATCATCAAAAGACCTCTGTTTTTTCTACCTCTGGTGCAAACGAATGATTTCCAATTAACCGTTCTGAAGTGCAATCATAGCCACACAATTGCAAGACAATGAAATCGTTTACTGAGCATCAGTTTACTCAATTACAGTGTTGACTTACTCACTGTAGCGTTTCCACTGGCGCTCCCTTGCTTCCATAAAATTGAATCAACCCGTAAGTACCCCTTTGGTGGATCATGGTGCAAGTAGTTTCAGTCCGTTCGACATACAAAGCTTTGTTGTTTGGTGGCTAAGGTAGTGTTTACCTGAGCAGGTAGGCGGATCAGGCTGCCAGAAGAAGCGGTTGTTGATCTCTGTGCATGTGATTTTCGTCGCCCCCTGTAGGATATAACCGGGATCGCACTGGAAGATCACATGGTCCCCTGGCTCTCTGCTGTCCCCACTGCGAGTGCCGTTAGTTGGCATGCCAGGGTCATTACAGGACGTGGCCGTGGAGACTACAGAGGCAGAAAGAAAGGAATGACAAACAAGGCAAATGAATAGTCACCAACATTAACAGCAACACTGGGGCCAGCTTACACTGTCGAACCTAGATGTACAGTATGCTACCATGCAGGATTTGAACAGACAAGAGAAGAGAATGCGTGGTAAAGGGGTGGAAATGGCAGAAAGGGCTATGAGGAAGGAGCAGTGTCCCGAGGGTGCACATTGCTGTTGCCGTTTTTGGAGGATCATACCCCTACAGAGCCGACAGATTAGGCTTGTGTTGAGCTCTGTGATTCTTCAGCACGGCAGCGCACATCAGTTCCACTCGGAGAAGTCTTATCCATATTCTTATTTATTCAAACATCTGCGCAGATTCTCCACACAGCCGCCTCTCTCTCGCTCAACTTTAGACGGGAGGGCGGGGGGGGGGAGGGTTGGTTTAAAAATACAACAAGGCTTTTTGGAACAAAAATACCACGCCGAGAGACGCAGTCACTCGCTTTTACCCTCTGCGCAGCACAGAATGCCTGGCTCCTCTTTTCCTGCCTCCTGTGATTAAGCAACTTTTGCATTCAGATGCCAGGCTGGAATTCAGAACACCTCAGCGGAGCCATGCTGCTAAAGATGGGAAGCGGGAGGAGTGGTTGTCCTGGTTACAGGTTTGGTTTAATGGTGGGAGAGGTCATACCTCAGCTGGACGGTGCTAGGTAGGGATGAGTCCTTCACAATGAGACCCATTCTCCCTCTCTGTTAGAAACCCTAGTGGAAGCAGTCTCCATCTGTGCATATCTGCATGACTGCATTGAAACGTACAGGCGTTTCTGGCTCATTGCTGCTTCACTTCAACACCAGTTTTCCATTCTGGAGAAGCAGTAAAGGATTTCAAAGCAAAATCTGTACTCGGCCGTGTTCATTCCAGCATCGCGCAGTACTTCACAGGTGTGGTCCAGAAATGAACAGATGGAAATCGACTCCAGGGGCACAGGGTTTTCACTCAAATCCCTCAGTCCTCACGCCATTAGTCTGATTCCAATCCACTCCAGTCTGCTTGCAGATTGTGACTGCTTTGTTTCCCGCCAGTTCCCGCAGAAGTGATGGGAGCATACAACCTGCCTTATTAGACAGAACCCCGTTCCTCCGGGGCCTCTATTATGAACATGTCTAAGAGGTTTTGAAATCTGGATATGCATTCCATGAGCCATGGATAGCATCTCTCATTTCAGAGGAACATACTGAGGCATGCACACACAGATCTTGTAATAGTATCTTCATAGCAGGCTACAGCAACAATCTTGTTGTGAGTACACCTTATAGCCTTTATTCTGGGACAAAACAAGGACATTCATGTGGGACACCGCTCTTCTTTAGCATCCCCTGGAGCCATCTTCGCAACCTGGCCTACACTGATGGAGTGAAAATTTCATATATCAAAAAAAAACAAAAAAAAAACAGTTGTTGTCATGCTGCAATGGCATCAGCTTCACAAGCATGGTGCGTTTCCATGTTATTGGGCATTATTTATATGCAAATCTGCATTCGTGAGATCCTGTTGATCTGTCAGTTTCTTCACTTTCAACATGGTACACAAAAGCTACTCGAGCACTAATGGCTCCCCCTTGTGGAGACTCTTCAGCCTGCTCAACATGACCGTGAAATTTTACCATGTTAAGCGGCCAAGAGTTGTTCCACTCCAGCTCAGAGGCTTCTAGGGCTGGCCGTTCAAGTGATCCTACACCACAGCTATGACGCAAAACACCACTGGTCAGGGCAGCTTTATGGCTGCAGTGCAGCATTGTCCAAAGAGTTGGTCCATACTGCAGCCATAAAGCTGCCCTGACCAGTAGTGTTTGGCTGCATGCAAGAGCAGCGTTACGCTTGAGCTTCGAGGCCTTTTGGGCTGGCTGGCTAAGCAATATCGTGAGCCAGTCTTTTGGGTGATGCTGCACTGCAGCTATGAAGCTGCCTGTGCTGGTGATGTTCAGCTGTATGAAAAAGCTACCACTTTGCAGATAAGGACATTTCTGTACTAGCTGTGGGGACCGTGAAGTGTGCATGTGGGTTGTGTGTTGTTTTGTTTCTTGTTGATCATGTATTTTGTCACTAAATAAAAGTGGTGATGGCGATATTTCTAAATTCGATGCCTGCAACACAAAAAAGTTAGAACAGGGGCAATTTAAGATTAGGAACATTATGACATAAACACTGGTGAGGCAGTCATGCTTGGGTTCAAAAGGAGAATCCAGGAAAGATCTAGTCCCTCATGAGCAAAGGAAAGTTGAAGCCAACCTCTTCATAAAAATGTATCAGCAAAAGGTCTGGCAGTTTAGGAGTAATGTGCCTCCTTGTGGCATGATTGTGAGGAAGCAGTATTTCACTCTCTAGAGTGCATAATAACATCTGAATCTTCAGGCCAATCTGGAGAAACTGCTGTGCATAAAGGAAAAGGCCAAAAACCACAACAAATGCTTAGCTTCTTCTACCCCTCAGATAGCACTGTCTTAAAAAGCGGCATGCTTCTATGATGGATGTCGTCTCATTGGCTCCAAATACTTTGACAAACCATTACCAATAAACACCGTCCATCACTGCATCCATAATTCCAGGTTAACTGTACATTGAGTTTGAGCATTTTTTTCACCAGGACAAAGAAGAAAATGACCATCCAGTGTGAAATTCCAAATTCAGGGTCCATCATGGTACTAGGATATAATAAGGTAACATGGACATTTTGGAGCAGCATATAGTCACTGTCCAAACAAAACATGTATCCATTTTTGTCTTTTTTTTCATCATTTGAACATAAAACAGCTGCTGTTTACACTGTGTGAAAACTTCACAAGGAATAGACCAACAGAAATGAATTGCTTGGAAGAAAGTCTGGTTCCATTGACTTACACTACAATTAAATGAGGTTTTTGCCCTCTCCTGTATAGTTATCTTTTTGGAGACACTTGGTTTTCTTTGGAGAGTGACGATATGCTGCATGGACACCCATGTTTATTTTATGGAAGGTCATTTCCACCACTTAAAGAAAATAAGGTCATATGCTAAGTCATAATTATGAGATAGTAAGTCATAATTATGAGATGCTAAGTCATAATTAAGAGACACATAGTTATAATTATGAGACATAGTTATAAGTATGAGATAGTAAGTTGTAATTATGAGATACTAAGTCATAATTATGAGATAGTAAGTCATAATTATGAGATGCTAAGTCATAATCATGAGACACATAGTTATAATTATGAGGTAGTAAGTCATAATTTTAAGATGCTAAATTATAATTATGAGATAGTAAGTCATAATTATGATATAGTAAGACATAATTATGAGATAGTAAGACATAATTATGAGATAGTAAGCCATAATTATGAGATGCTAAGTCATAATTCTGAGATGCTGAGTCATAATTCTGAGATGCTAAGTTATAATTATGAGATAGTAAGCCATAATTATGAGATTTTAAGTTATGAGATAGTAAGTCATAATTATGAGTGTATGGCCTTTTTTTCTTTAAGTGTCGGAAACGCTCTTCCATATTATTTCAACATGACAACACCAAGAAACCTTCTGCCTGTGTCACAGTGTTAACCTCCACTTGTTTCTTCCTTCTCCAGTAATGTTACCTTATGAGTGTTAAGATTTGGTCTGATATACAATATACAAACCATGTACAGTACATTTACTCCTGAGCAAACTCACCTGAGAACTGCAAAGCGAAGCCCTGCTTGCTAGTAAAGAAGTCTGTGGTGAACTGCAGGCTGATGGTGTTGAAAGTGCTATGGAGGTCCGGAGGCAGAGTGGAGCCACTCAGTTCCCTCAGCAGCACCCCACCATCCTGAGGCCCGTCCCAGATCCGCAACACATCGTGCACCTCCTCAGTGTGGAACACCAGGAAATGCAGCCTGAACACACAGACACAAACGGACAAAGCACAAAAAGAAACCGTGAGAAACACCTACTGAAATGAATCTATCTTTCTTCAGCCTTGAGAGAAGGAAAACTCCCGAGGGCTGACAGGACTATAAGTTGCAAAGCCATAAGGGGGTTACATGCCCAGCGAAATTATCTTTACTGTCTATATTACTGGCTGATTTCCTCCCAAATATGCATTCCGAACACATTTCCTCCGATTTGTTTATTGCTAGAGGGAGACGAAGGTGCACTGAGTGTAATGCCAGCTGGGAAACAGCTGGATTCCAGAAGTGACACTTGGTCGGCTAATTTCAGCAGGTAAGGGAAAGAGAAAGATTGAGGCTGAAGAGAGGTTTCACTGACAGATGGCAAACACAAACTGAAATAAATAAAGTGTTGCCGGTGTACAGAGAACAGGCAGCCACTGGAAAGGATGGACCCCTGATGTTAGAGACAGGGTAAGAGAGAGAGAGAGAGAGCGAAAAACAGAGAGTGGGAAAGAGAAAGAGAGAGAGAAACTTTCTTCACACTGAAATGCAAGACGGTAATGGTGTGCTACGGAGCCGGAAGATTCGGGCAGCAAACCCACACACGAGCCAAGAACGGCACATTGCCTTTTCCCGTCAAAAGTTGAGGACAAGTTGGGGCCTTTCTTTGAAAACTGAATTCAGCGCCAGCTTTCAGTTAAGTAAGGAGAATTACAAAGGCTTTGTTACCATTAACCAACTACACTACCAGTCAAAAGCTCAGACCCAGCTACTCATAGAAGGTTCTCCTTATGTTTATCTTAATGCTTTACTGTAGAATAAAAGTGAAGATATCACACTGTAAAATAGCACTCATGGAATTATCCAGTCCACCTTAAACAACCTCCAAAATGGAACTTTTGGATAAAACAGCTTTCGGAACATGCAATGGAGGTTGACGTAAGATTTTCTTTCTAAGCAATTTTGGACCAAATCTATTGGTCTGTCCATCATGAATATTCACAAATTGAAAGAGTAACTAGAGCTTTCAAAGTGTGCAAAAAAAGAGCACAACAAAATACACTTGTTTGTTTGTTTATTGCTTGTATATTGTGTATATTGTAAAATGTCTGTATTTATTGTGTATATGTGGAGTCATTGTGTACATTGTGGACTGTCAGTTGGTTATGAGTATATTGGTACTGTACTAGAGAGACACGAACTGCCGAAACCAAATTCCTTGTGTGTGTCAACATACTTGGCCAATAAATCTGATTCTGATTCATCGTCAAAAATACCGTTGCATGAGAACAGGCCTTATCACTGTACCTGACTGACCCAACAACCATGATTGCAGATACTCAGCGAGAAGTGATGCCCTCCATGAGTCATCCTGTTAGTGCCAGCACCATTGGCAGACAGCTGCATTGGCAGACACAGGACTATGTACACGCAGACCATTACGGCGACTGCCCTTAACACCATGTCAACGTCGCCAAAGACAGAATGACAGCAAGTCATCAATAATTCTGTATGTGTAGCTCAATGTGCGTCTGGTACTATACCTTGCTAACACTATGGGCTTCATTCACAGCAACAGGGATACAAAGAGCTACACACTAATTTGACAGGCTTCTTTCCACATACTCTATTTTCGCCCACCTGAAAGGCTCAAGTGTGGATGAGTGCTGACTTCCCAATGATGAGATCTATAACTCTCTGAAAAGCTGGGAATTGCCAACAGACAGTTTGCACTAGAGGATGAAGGAAGATTGCGCAAATGTGTTAAGGGGTGACCCTTCTAGAAAGTGGGTCGCAAGCACTTTACCGCTGTACCCATGGATCGCTTCAGTTGGTGTGAAATACCTGCTTTCCTAGAAGCCAGACTTGGTGAGCTCATTCCTGGAAACAAGTGGCTTCCATGGGGTTATGCCTGAATGCACTAATGGCAGAGCTTAATGCAAGCAAGCAAGCAAGAGGGCATGCATTATTAAATCCCCCATGATATCATATTACACATGTATTCATTTAAGCTAGATAGTAAGAAACAAGCGAAAAGTGCACTTCAGCGGATTATCCATGTGAGGAAGGACAGGTCAGTGACCTGTTGAATTTCTGACCCCAACATCCCCCCCACCCCTGAGTCTTATAGATGCAATATATAAGATTTTATAATTACAACATCAAGTTAACTAATGTTTTGTGTTGCAGGGATAGCTACTGAAACTAGCATGCTAACCAGCTAGCTGGCCTGTCCTGTCTCGTAATACCATTTTGCAACTCAAGAGGCAATAGTGAGTAGGACTGAGTCTTTAGTCTGACATGAGAGGATGAAGAGGTAGTCAGTCATGTCGAGGGTCCTACCCCCTAATGGTAGCCAAATAAAAAGGAAGAGTAAACGTAACAACGGCTAAAGCACTTGGCAAGAATGCCCATGATCGCTAGGAGAATGCAGATGTTCACAGCTGGAGTCCGGGTCCAACCCTTTTCCATGTCAATTGAAACAGATCGTCTGTTATTTTATTATTTCACTCTATATTCATATCATGTCTGGTCTGATTTACAACATGCGCTATGATGAATAATGTGGTAATTAGAACAGAGGCATTGAGGTTGGACTGGTAAAAGCTGCAGAGGTACAACAGTGATCCATCAGCCTGAATTCAAATGTGCTCTCCCCCTCAAAGGGCGTATTGTTTCCCAGTGATTTTGATCTGGTTGTTTGATGTACTCTTCCATATGGTCATCTGATCCTCCACTGATTAAACTGATGCTGTGACAAATTGTGACTGATGACAACTGCTCAAAGAGTGCTAGGCATCAGGGGGGTTTGTAGCGCACCACCTGCATAACAGTCCTTTTGTTCTTGGGTTATTTGTTAATAACTGCAATTACAGTTTAGCTATTTTCTGACTCGCTCCTCTTTAATGGATTTCTACTTGGCTAAATATCAACTGTAGTCAACAGTCTGGCTCAGCTTTATTAAGTTAGCTTGCTGTCTATACCTGTAGAAATTGTGAACAGCAGTTCGCTTTAGGAATCTTGTAAACCCTTAACTCTTTGGATAATGTTCTCAGAGTAGGATAGATAGGGAATAAGCCCAAAGGACTATCATCATCTAGGCTAATGGCACATTCATAACCAAGTCAGAAATTTTCTTGGACCCTCAACTTGCAATTTGCACTCTTAAAGTCAGATCTCCTTAACACCCCCATTTCTCTGTATTAGTTGGGACGTCACTTCAACACTGCAGCGCCCATAGAGCAAGATTTGATTGTGTGTGCTGTTTGCATACATCGCAAATGATTCTGTGCAACAGGCTGCATGCCCTGTTTCTGGGGAGTCTCCAAGGGGAGTCTCATAGGCCCAATATCTGCTCTGGCCAAGCGCGAAAACCACAGAGAAACAATGACGGGTCACAAAATACTTGATTTTAAATATGTGTCGGCCTGTACAAGATGGCTCACATGTCCTGCATTAATCTGAAGTGTTGGCTGTGCGCATCCTTAAAAATGATAGTGATGCATTGGTGAGATGCAATACCAGCACAAACAAGGGAGCTGGGTGATATGATGGGTGATGTGATAGGATCTCAGCAGCAGACTGGACAAACTATGACAACAAGCACTTCTGTCATGTCCTTCTGTTATTTTCTCATAATAAACAATGCTGGTTCCCAACGTAGTCTTACAGCTGCCATCAGGCTTGTTAGTGATTGCGTTTTGCTATTGTTATCTGAAGTTTCATTATACTGTTTCTTTTATATTTATTTTCTGTCCGCTAGCTCATCCCTCAGTTTTTGAGATATCGACACTGTTTTAACTCCAGAATGTGTGGTCTGAACGGGAGTGATGTGCTTGTATTGCAACACCCTAGCAACCACCTGGGATAATACCAAAGCAACCACTTATCAACACCTTCAAAACCACTTGTAACAACACCCGGGATAACATACCAACCACCTAGCAACATGCTAGCTACAAACCTAGCATACCAAAGCAACCACTTATCAACACCTTTGCAATCACCAGGGACACCATAACAAATAATACTCCAGTTATTAATCCTCCAGTTATTAATCCTCCAGTGATTAATCCTCTAGGTACTAACTCTCCAGTTATCAATCCTCTAGTTATCAATCCTGCAGTTATTAATCTCCCAGTTATTAATCCTGCAGTTATCAATCCTCCAGTTATTAATCCTCCACTTAATAATCCTCCAATTATTAATCCTCCAAGCAGATATAGGACAAACAGACAAGTCTGTGAACAATGCTGCTTTGTAGCTGCTGTTCTGACTGTTTTCCTACTTGACTGAAAAAAATAAGGAGAATTACATGCTAATTATCATAAAACTATTTTGCTCTAATTTGCCACTAAAATAATTTCAGCATTATTTGAGTTGTAACACTACTGCCTTCTTTACTCTTCTACACCAGTTGGAATCGATACATTACTCTTGGAAGTTTCTAGTAACGAGGAGAATGTGAGTGTAAGTTTGTTCCCGACAGCCATCCCACGTCTACTGACAGCCATCTTGCGTGTACCAATAAGCCTATACAGGGAAGACTCCTGCGTGGGGGAAACGGGAGGTGTTACATAAGTGAATGTCAATGCATGAATTCATTTAAATCAACCCAAAACTATCAGTAGCAGAGCCTACACTCCCAAAATAAGCAGATGATAGATTATTCAGGATTGTAACACGTCCTTCTGAATTTGGTACGATTTGAGTTGATGAGAAATGTTCCCTTCCTCCTGAGTTCTCCCACAGGACGTGAACGCGGCATCGTCTCCGTCTGCACGAAGCGTATGTGTCAGTCAGCATGTTTACATGCATAGCAATGCTGCTATTACACAAAAACCCTATTATTTATTGGGCTGGTTTCTGGTTTCTCCATCATGGGCTTGCAGACATGCAGTTAGAGTCAAGTATAATGCAGCCCTTCGTTGCTGCTTTGTGGTTTTCAGAGATATTGGGCCTATGAGACGAAGCCTGATTGTCTGGTTTCTCTACACAGTGAATTGACATAATACAAATAAATACATCACTTTTGGAAGTTTCATCATTTCCACATGAATAATATAAGCTCACCCGACAAAAAATCCCCTGTGACTGAAACATAACTAATAGCATGTAATTCCTCCATGACCACGAATAACAGCTGCAATTCAATTTGGCATGGACTGGGCAAGTTTCTGGATGTAGGCCACTTCAATGTTCAGACACTCTTGCATTTGGGTCAGATTTGGCGGATGCCTTCCCTTGCAAAATTCTGAGGAGAATTTCCTGTAGACTGGAATTTTAGCCACTGCTGGTAGACCTGTATGACCTTACGCTTCCATACATCTGCAAACTCAGCTACTTCCCTCACACTACGGTCTTTTAGATATCCAAATGTAATCACTCCTTTTAGTCAATCATTAACATCTGCTTTGGAGCCATTTACCACACATGGAACGAGACATTCACTGCACTGCACCACCTCTTCTCAATCTATGAAACTCATCACGTCTCCATGAGTCATCCTCTTAGTGCCAGCACCATTGGCAGGCGGCTGCACGGCGCAGGACTACATGCACGCAGGCTGCTACAACAACTGCCCTTAACACCACATCAATGTCACGAAAGACTGCAATGGTATCATGCCAAATTGTCATGGAGTGACTCAAAGTGACAGCAGGTCATCTTCAGTGATGAGTCCCGCTTTTGTTTTGGTGGAGACAACCAGCAAATCCGTGTGTGGAGGTACCGTGGTCAGCGCCAAGATGAGCGGTTTGAAGGCCAGGTGTCACTCCACCTCCAACCCTACCGCACAATCTACAGGAACTGTGTGAGAATATTCAAGCTGCTTGGGATGGATTATCACAGGACACCATTAGGAACCTCTACAACTCCATGCTGTGACATTTGCATGTTGCATTAGCAAACATGGCGGCCTGACCCCATACTGAGAGACACTACTTCTGTATGTGTAGCTTAATAAATATTACCCATATCAGTCTAAATGTATCTTCATTTATTGTTCCTGGTAACCTTTATCTTCCTTCCCAATAGCACTGCAATCCCACACTTCCTTCTGGGTGCAACTATTCTTTTGATGATGAGTGTATCTGAATAACAGAATTTCAATGCATCCTTCAGAATAAAGCAATTTTAACACTACAGAAATATAATAAAGATGTTTACATGCTCAGATTAGTGGCAGCATTAGGTGGAAGTCTCTTAACTGGGCTCTCTTTATGCCAATTAAGCCCTTACTCTGATTAAATCAATCAGTTGCATATAGCATGGAGCTGAATCTGAGCCAGGGTAAGATGGTAGCATTAGAGGGCATGTAAACATGCTGGGACTCTCATGCACTGCAGGGGAGCCTGGACCTAAAGACCTCCAGAGATTAGAATGCGTAGCGTCCAGTGCTAGCATGCTGTGAGGCTGTGTGTGTGTAGGTCATGTGTAAGCCACAGTTATCAGGCCTCATCGTAATGCACCAGCCTTTCACGGGCAGTGGCACGGAATTAGCAGAGTTTGGCTTGCTCGGGCTTCCTCTGGAACATCTGAGATGAATCCACTGACTGGGGGTTAGAGATAAAGTACAAGAAAAGGGGAGCAAGGAGATACGAGAGAAAGTGGGGGAGAGTGAAGGACGGAGTGAGGGATGGACGGGCAGGAGAGGCTGTTTTTTAAAGAGGGGTCAGCATTTGAAGGCTGTTGAGGCAGCTACGCCATGCATATTGGAGTAATTGGTTCTTTTCAGGACAGGTTCAGCTAATCAGTCTCTGCTTCAGCGCTCCTGGGCAAGCCAGGGTGGCAGAGAGAGAGAGAGAGAGAGAGAGAGAGAGAAATGGAATTAATTAAAGAATTATTTAGAAAGAGTGAAAGGAACAAAGGGGAGAGAGAAAGAATGAGAAAAATTGAAGAGATAGAAGAAAGGAAAGATGTAGAAAGACAAAAAGGGGAAAGAAGTGTGTGAGAGAGAAAGAGGAAGAGAAAAAGAGGGTGGAAGAAGGCAAGGGAAAAGGGATAAATGGTGTAAAAGAGTAAAGAGAGAGTGGGCAATGAGAGAGAGAGAAAGAGAGAGAAAAAGAAATGGAAGTGAGACAGAAGGAGAGAGAGAGGGAGGGAGACGAATGAGAAAGAAAGAGAGAGACAGAAAAAAGACGGCAAGACAGAGAGAGAGAAAGTGTATGTGGGAGAGACAGAAAAGAGAGACATAGAAAGAGAGCGAGAGAGAAAGATATGGAAGAGGGACGGGGAAGGCAAGAAGTCCCCACTACAGCTCTAGGATCAGAGGGTCCTGCCTGAGCGAACACCTCGCTTGTACTTCCTTTCAGCGGCCAATCTCTGCGCCGCCGCCACCGCTCGCTAATCCCCATGTTCTTTTCCTAAAGCGCTCTTTCTCTCACCGCTGCCTTTCTTTCTTCTCTTTTTTACTGCCCTCTCTCTCACTCTCTCTCTCTCTCTCTTTCTTTCATGCGGGCCCTCGCTGCGCTGGCAGGAGGGTGCTGTGGCGGCTGCATGCATGCAGTGTGTCAGATTTGCATGCTGAATAAGAGACGGCGAGCGCGTGCGCGTCTATGAAGTCTGATTGGTTCTCTCTCAAACCCGAGCAGGAAGCAGCGTCCAGCCGTTATAGAAGTCTTTCATTTAATCGCCAAGGGGGCTAAAGCATTTTCCTTCATCCTGTTTCTGCACTCTTTTATCTCCCTCTTGCTGAAAAAGGAAGAGAAAGACAAAGACGAGTCCGGGCCTTTACCAGTCAACCAAACAGCCCATCATACCTGCTGGAAAAGTGTCACCATTCCGAAGTTATGTGCTGAGGGGTACGACCTCCTTTTTATAGCTTGTATCTTTCCTGTCTCCGAGGAATGAAGCAATTCAGTCACATGTCAGAAAGAGGTGCCACGGGGAGAACGCGCCGGAAGACGTAATGGAGAAAAAGAGCTGTGTCACACGAATACCAAAAAGGGCCGCTGCTTCTGGGAGGCCAGCTTTCATGTGGCAGGCGCTGCAGGAACAATTAATGACTGACAACGAAACCTTTCAAACGTCTCCAGCTCTTTTAACGTCGGTGCAGCTGACAACTTTTTCTCGGTGTAAATGCTCCATCCTGTCTCATAACCCAGAGGAAAGAAAGAAAACAGCCTTCACTCCGGGCCCAGGGGTTAGGCCTCGTGCTGTGACCCGTGCATTATTGATAGTCATCTTAATTTACGCTGCTGGCAGATTGGTGGGTTATAAAGAGCACCATCAGCACATGTGAGCTCCTGGACCTGCTTCATCCACGCTGCTCAAATCTGTGGTCTCATCACTTCCTCTACGCCAATCCAATCTAAGAGCTCCCACGAGAGAGAGAGAGAGAGAGAGCTGAGCAGGTGGTTGTTCAGGAACCTCAGTGTATTGGCACACGCCCAGCAAAAGTAAGGGGACATGTGGGATCCCAGAACAATTTAATAGACATTGTCCTGCTAATGTCCTGCTACTACTAGTACAGACTGTGATCTGTAAATAAGTAGTTGTTTGTTACCTCTAGCTGGTTTTCTGTGCGGGGCTGTGGGTTAGATAGCGGGATTTGCTTGCCTACCATCAAGTCAAGGGACGTATGACTGTTGATGACCTGCAGGCTTTCCAGCTGTGCCTTCTCACTCCCCTAAAGTGCTACGTTTCCCACATCATCTTCTATGCTGACACCACACTGGTGGTGGGTTAGCACCCCTCAAAATGCAAATCAGATGTCAACAGTTGCACAAATAGTTGCACCTAGAAGGAATCAACCAACAGGAATGAAACTTGGTGGGCAGGTTTGACATTGTCAGACATGCTCAGCCGCACATGTGATGTAAGCATGGACGGACCCACACCCACAATTGCAGACATTCAGCGAGCAGTGATGCCCTATATGAGTCATCCTGTTAGAGCCAGCACCATTGGCAGCACAGGACTACATGCATGCAGACCGTTACGATGACTGCCATTCTGAGTCACTTAACACTATGTCAACATCACCAAAGACTGCAATGGTGTCATGCCAGACTGTCATGGATTGAGTCAGAATAGCAGCGGGTCATCTTAAGTGATGAGTCCCGCTTTTGTCTGACCAAGAAATATGTGTGTGTGGAGACACCGTGGTCAGCGCCAAGGTGAGTGGTTTGTTGTAACACGTTACGCATCTAGTCTAGGCCTGGTCTCACTCCAGTTCACTATGTGAGAATATTTAAGCTGCATGGGATGGAGTAATCGCAGGACACCATTAGGAACCTCTACAACTCCATGCTGTGAGGGTCTGGCATGTTGCATTAGCAAACACGGCGGCCCATCGTCATACTGAGAGACACTACCTCTGTATGTAGCATAGAGCGACACAAAGCTTGTTTTAGAATCATGTTTATGAGAATAGCCTACTTCAATAAAAAGAGAATTTATTTGAAATCCAAGGGTTTATGAATGACAGGCTCATGTACATCCAGTGTTGTAGATACGTTCCTCAAGCAACGACGTGAAGGGAGCAGAGGGATATATTTGCTCCACGTGCACTGTACATGTACTGTGATGGCTAACGTGTGACCTGTGAGAGGATGAGTGAGGGGATGAGCAAGTGTGTGTTGGGGGTTTGGGGGTCTTTCAGCTTCTGTTAATTCGTCAGATTTCCTTTGCGACTCCCGATGAGCCTCTGGATCCTCTGAGCTGCAACTGGGCTGTGCAAAGCCAGCTCGGCTACCGCAAGCTTAGCGGCTGGCTAATCCCACACGCCTGAGAGACACCGCAGCACAGACATGTCTCTCTCTCTATATATGTGTGTGTGTGTGTGTGTGTGTGTGTGTGTGTGTGTGTGTGCGTGTGTGTGTGTGTGTGTGTGTGTGTGCATGTGAGTGAGAAGTGGCTCTTGAAGGTAATTATCACCTTCACCAAACAGTGTTGGATCAGAGGTGGAGATGTGCCTGTGATGAGAAGATGAAAGAGGGATGAGACATGCTCTTCTCCTCCTCTCCCTAAAGCCCCGGAGTGTGTCGTATCCCTTCAGCGTAACACACCATCCTAATCCCACCCCTAAACACCCTCCAACACCCGCATGCTCGAACTCCATCAAACATCTGACACAAATGGAAAATGTCTATTCTGAGCATCTCAAAATGGTCAGCCTACATCTTAATAGCTCCTATTAGGGGAGAGCGGATTGTGAGCGGATTGAGCAGATTGATGCTAGTATCGAAACTTCCGATCCTGACGGTTCTTTTGAAAAATTGATTCTTGCATGAAACTAAGCAAGGGTGGGCCTTATCACTGTACCTGACTGATCCAACAGCCACAATTGTGGACATTCAGCAGACAGTGATGCCCCCCATGAGTCATACAGGTAGTGCCAGCACCATTGGCAGGTGGCTGCACAACACAGGACTACATGCGTGTGTTGCCAGGTAGTTCCTATGGTATTCAGGTGCTTACTAGGGTGTTGCTAGGTGGTTGCTAGGGAGTTGTTTGGTGGTTGCTAAGGTGTTGCAAGACCATTGCCATGGTATCACAGGTGGTTGGTGCATTGTGGCAGGCTCAGTGCTTTGGTATCCTGTGTGGTTGCTAGGGGGTCACTATGCGGTAGCTAGGTGTTCCTAGTTGGGTGCTATGGTATTTCAGGTGGTTGCTAGGGAGTTGTTTGTTGGTTCCTATGGTATGCCAGGTGGTTGCTAAGGTGTTGCAAAACCATTGCCATGGTATCACAGGTGGTTGGTGCATTGTGGCTAGCTCGGTGCTATGGTATCATGTGTGTTTGCTAGGTAGCTATGGTTTCACAGGTGGTTGCTAGGGTGTTGCTCAGTGGTCACTTGGGTGTATCTTGGCAGTCGCTATTGCATCATACATAGTTGCTAGGGCACTGCTGGGGGGTTGCTATGATATGCCAAATCATTGCTAGGTTGTTGTTAAGCGATTGCTATGGTATCTCAGGTGTGCACTAGGGTGTTGCAAGGGCATTGTTATTGGTGGTAGGGAAAAAAATATTATTAGTCATTTAACGAATTATTAGTCATTTTACGAAAACCATCCATATTGGCCACATTATTGCTGGTTTTCACTGCAAAGGCCATGAAACATTCCCCTTGTTATGTGTGTCAGAGGATTTTTAAATGTTTCGGAATTGGTTTGGGAACATTAGTCTCAGTATTACTTAGTCTCGGATAGAAAGAAGAAAATTAGAGATATCGCTCATCCCTGGCTCCTACCTGATCTTCTGTACTGCTCAGACAGCTCCTGTGTGTCGTGTCTATTACAGTTGGTCACACACACACAAACTCGGCACTGCCTTATTAGGGACCTTGCATTAGTGCCAGAGTGCAGTTCTAATGCATTGCAAATGATCTTGAATAATTGATCACGCAAGATGGGATCAAAGGAATGTATGCATACCTTACAGTAGCAAGGTAAGCCCTGAGACAGGAGTAGCTGAACTTCTGGTTACTCTCCGTCTCTATTAAGCTTAACACTTCATCACAACACAACGGTAAACAAATAAGCCTTACAGTAAACATGCACACATATCTACACACGTACAGTCCTGAGTGCACACAATGTTCATTCCTTCTGCCTGAAATAATACCTAAGACTCAGAGAACGAAAGAAAGAAACAGAGCGAGAGAGAGAGAGAGAGAGAGAGAGAGAGAGAGAGAGAGAATCAAAGTCAGTGACTACAGTCTGAACAGAGAGAAGGGAAAGAGAGAGAATGAGAAAGAAAGAGATGCCAAGAGATACAGAAAGACAGAGCAAAAGAGACAGAGAGAGTGAGTGTAATGTATATAATAATAATGTATACATCAGAGATTTTCTACAGACCCCTCCTGTCTTTGTATATTCTTTGTTTTGTGTATATTTTTATGTATATTTTGTATTTATTTAATATATCTCTTTATTTAATATGTTTAGTTAGTATGTATATAATGTTGCCCTGCTGTAGAGTATCAACCTGAGCCTCACCACAAGCATTTCAGTGCATAAATGTCCTGACATGTTGTGCAAATGACAAATAAACCTGAAACTTGAAACTTGAACTTGAGTGAGAGAGAGAGAGAGAGAGAGAGAGAGAGAGAGAGAGACAGGGCAAGAGAGACAGAGAGAGTATGACAGAGACAGTGAGAGAGAGAGAGAAAGCAAGAAAGAGTGATATTTAGATAAATAGAGAGAGCGAGAGAGAGATACGGACAGACAAACAGAGTGACAGAGAAACTGAAGCGTGTTTCCCTTTCTCTGCTGAACCTCCGTATGGAGTGGAATACTCTGTCAGCTGTGCGGTTCACCTGAATCTGTCCTGCCTCTCTGCAGTGTGGAGGCTCACTGTCACACATTTTAGCTGTATTACCTGCACAAGTGGCCAGCTGGCTACCTTATATACTATGGGCATATCGTCAGAGATGCCTACCATACAAGTGCACTGCTGAACGATTCATCATCTCTGTTTTTATTAAAAGAGTGCAATTCTCACATTTCTAGAGCAGCTATTCTTATTATAGACTAATAAACTAATAAGTCAGAGCTCCTGAACTGCATGTAGATGTGTACACCAATCAGAAACAACCGAGACGAGAACGAGACGACACAAGCACAATTAATGCACAAATTCACACAGATTTTCACATGATTTGTCTTAGCCAACAAATTGTGGAATGGGATGTGTGATGTGACATAACCAATGTAACCAATGTGGGATTTGGGAATTCAGATACTTCCTTCACACTCTTGCCAATCATTGTCATCTGCTTTGGACCCATTTCCCACACATGGGACAAGACATTCACTGCACTGTACCACCTCTTCTCAATCCTGTCACTCACACCCCACAGGTATTCATAGCCCCATCATCCTCGTGCAGCGTCATCTGCAGGAGCCTGAAGTTACTACCACCTTAAACATGCCAGGTGACTAATCTAATGTGTTTAACAAACATGTTAAAGCACAGGGACCCTCAGAGCTGCTGGGATTTTATTCGTCTTTGTGTCACTTTTCCTACCACAAGACTCCTACTGATGGACGTTTCCTAACTTTCCACTTTCACTGAGGGGTGCTTATCTGCTGTGGCGGGCATGGGCTGCAGAACGTCCAGTGCAACACGTGACACTACGTGTGAGCAACAGCTGTGCTGTGAATGGTCCACCACCACATTAATATCTGGTCAGCAGTGGTCCTGGTGGTTCCTGTGGCAGAGCAGAGGGTAGCTGACAAATTCTGAATAATAGCAAACGGGCTAGAGTCAGTTATTACCTACAAAGGGTGCCTTTATGGTGGGCGTACCTGATAAAATGGCAAATCAATGTTGCTACAAGAGAAGTACATAACAAACTGCCAACGCTGTGTATTTAACGGTAGATAAATACGTGGTCGGAAAACAAAACATACGCCGTCGTGCATCTATGATAAAACGATATTGATCTTGTCCTACACGTCCTGCTCTAGCCTTCATCCTTATCCTGTCATGACGAAGTGTTCGGTTCCAGGTCAGCTAAAAAAACCCATGAGTGCCACTGCTGGATAACGTGACGAGAAGGAACACAAGGTCAGGTAACCATCATCATTCCGTGTGTCACCTTCGATTTTCCCCCCAGTTTCTCTCTGAAGCTAACAAGCACCTGGAGAGTGGGGAAGGCGCTTGATAAGGTCCTGTTATCGATATTCAGAGACTTCTTGCAAAGGACCTTAACAGCTCCACAACAAGCCCTGATGATAATGACGTTTGGCCTCATTCCTCAAAAACCATGAGAGATATTTGGGATATTTGGGATGTCTGGTTCCGCTCGCTCTTATCAACCTTTAGCCCTGAGGCCTTCAGCTTCCATGCTCAGAACGGGTAAAAAAGTGCTAATACAGCCAGGGCAGGAAGTGTCTGGGAGCGGTCCAGAGTGCGACTGAAGGACGTGGGGTGGAGTCTGATAAACAGCGCTGTTAGAGCTGCGCCCCAATTAGGCAGCGCCCACCACCGAGATTTCATGCAAAATTACACTGGCGAAACGAGCGACAATTAACGGGGGGGGCGCATGTTCATTCATTAGCGGCAAAGGCAGTGATTTTGCAGGGGGGGTGGGGGTTGGGAGGGGAGAGGTCAGTCTGTAGGACTGCCAAAGCGCTAATGTCCTCCTAGCTTCTCCCAGTCCAGTCGAATGAAACGGCAGCCTGGAACAATACTGGCACATGTGCCAACACTGCAAGCGTTTAGACTGAGGGCCCATCACACACTGAGCTCACACCTCGCACATTCCAGCTAGAACCTTGTAGAATTTGCATCGCAAGCGGGTGAAGGAAGCATGAGAGTGGTGGGGAATTCCCACTGAGCTGCTTCTTCTTGTCTAGAGCTGCTATAATTGCAATGCTATACTACTGTATATTTAAATACAAACGCCAACACAGGGGGCCCCCAAGTGTGAGGATTGTGTAAGAGATCCCCAGCAGTGCTGTAGCTGTCCATGTCTGGAAGTCCAAGAAAGCATGACAAACCACATACTCTCTGGGTGGGTAAGACTGGCCTCTACCTACCCTCAGCCCCCTGCCATCTACCTTCATCACTCTCCACCACGCTTGCCAACACAGGCTTCTTTTCTCTGATTTAACAGAATAGGCGATTAGTGCTCTCCTCCAAGCACGTAAAGCTGTTGAATGAAGTTGCATTAGAAGCAGTTTGAAAAGACATGTTGTTGGCCTCACGCCTCTCCGAGGAAACACATGCTAGCCTTCAACTTCCCAGCTTGGTACCAGTGTATAACAGGCAAGGACTAGCTAACAGGTAGAAGTGTTGTAGAAGTGTTAATAGTTTAAGATCCCAGAAAAGGAGATTAAGCATGGCGACATTAAATACCACCAATCTGGCGATAATTCAGTCTTTGAGATATAAACAGATTCTTTCAGACTGGCTTGACATAAAATGGTTAATTGCAGAGAAATTTACCCATTTTGTTTTCCTTACAGTGGTGGTGATGGTAACATCTGGTTCCCATCACCACCACTGTGAACAACTTCACCTCAGTATGTTGCCCTAGAAATAAGCATTTTACACCAAACCACTCTGAATGACTGATGTTTACATCTCAGCCTCTTAATTGTGTAGAATTTCTGGAAAATCGATGGAGTTCGCCTTTAAGTGTAGAAGACAGGGATGGCAGGTGGTGAATGGAATGAAAAGGGTAAAAATGAGGGAGGAGAGAGAGAAAGAAGAGAGGGCAGAGGAAAAGTTATACGGGGTACAGACCCGATTGTGCTTCCAGGCGCAGCCTCAATGGTCCACACGCAGTGCAGGTTGTGCTCATAGGGTGCGGGATAACCAGGAGACAGGATCCGACCCGCCGGCTCATCCTTAATCGCCCCGCCACACTCGGCTACATGCAGGAGAAAGAAACACACAGACAGACAGAGACGCTCTTTCAGACCCTGTTCGAAAAGATAACAAGTAAGACTTTGGGAGCTTCCGCCAGCTTCCTTCATATCTAGCAAAACAAATACTACTACTACTACTACTAATAATAATAATAATACTACTACTAATACTACTATTACTACTACTACTAATAATAATACTATTACTACTAATAACAATATTACTACTACCACTACTACTACTAATACTACTACTAATACTACTACTACTACTACCACTACTACTAATACTACTATTACTAATACTACTACTACTACTACTACTAATAACAATAATAATACTATTACTACTAATAACAATACTACTACCACTACTACTAATAATACTACTACTAATACTACTACTACCACTACTACTAATACTACTATTACTACTACTACTATGACTACTACTAATACTACTACTACTACCAGTAATAATAATACTACTAATACTACTACTACTACTACTACTACTAATAATAATAATAATAATAATACTATTACTACTAATAACAATACTACTACTACCACTACTACTAATAATACTACTACTAATACTACTACTACCACTACTACTAATACTACTATTACTACTACTACTAATAATACTACTACTAATAATAATAATAATAATACTTTTACTACTAATAACAATACTACTACTACCACTACTACTAATAATACTACTACTAATACCACTATTACTACTACTACTACTAATAATAATAATAATATTACTACTAATAACAGTAGTAGTAGTAATAATAATAATAATACCAATACTACTACTACTACTACTACTAGTATTACTACTTCTACTATTACTACTACTACTATGACTACTACTAATACTACTACTACCACTACTACTACTAATACTACTACTAATACTATCACTACTACTAATACTAGTACTAATACTACTAATAATAATACCACCACTACTACTACTAATATTACTACTAATACTACTAATACTACTATTACTACTAATAATAATACTACTACTTCTACTATCACTAATACTACTACTAATGCATATCATCGCTGTCCAAAGAAAAACATTTTTCGTCAATTTTTACTTTTGGGCATCATTTGAACACTTGAAAAGCTGCTGTTTACACTGTGTGAACATTTCATGATGAATGGACAAACAGAAATGGCCACAAACTGCTTGGAAAAAACTCTGGTTCCATTGACATTAAAATGAAATCAGGTTTTTGCCCTCTCCTGTAAAATTACCATTTTGGAGAGTGTTTCATACAATGAATAATTTTTTTACCATTGTTTCATACAATAAACAGCATACTGTTATTAATAAACAGTAGCCCGAATCCATGGAATAGCTAAAAACACTGAAGCCAGAAATTTCTCTGTACACAATATTAGGCTATTTGAGATCACTTATCATCTTGACAAGAAATGCGTTAAGTATGCAACAATTCAGTCATTCAGTTAGCACTGAGCTGACCGGTGACTATAGACTAGCATTACAATTAGGCTACATTAGCTTCATAGCTTCAGTGTAAAGCTACAGGAGCAACCATAGTATCCCATGCACGTCATGGCTGACGGTTTATCTTTGAGACCAGGGAGAAATTTTGTACATTACATTTTTTTGCCAAACAATCACTTTAAAAAGACGATAAATCCCCCAACATTCGCAGAGCTGCACTAAAACCGGCGGTGCTTTGATGCAGGTAATTCAGTTTTGCGACGAGAGCACAGAGCGAGCGCTGTAGCCATGGGCAGTCCGCAGTGCGGGATCCTCTCGGCAGGGATGGGGACACGGTGTGCCGAATATGATGCATCATCATGTGGCGGGGGTCGGTATAACTTTCCACTTTAAAATAATACATTCCGCAGCGGGCCGAGCTTTATGAGCGATGGGCAGAATAATGCAGTAGTATATCACGGCCGGCATTGAGACATCCCTGGGGAGGGCATATTTCCTTTGGCTAATATCACTGATAGGGTTTCAGTAATATCTCCTGCTCCGGGCGAGCTCATCCATCTTGCGGGAGGGATGGCAGCAGTGTCACGCCGCCGGGCACAAATCACTTGTTTGTCAGCAAGGTAGGGGCCCAAGCGTGCACCATGACTTCAGTTTCACGGATCAGGAAGCAGTGAGCTCCTCACACTCCGCTCCCCTGTCCCCGAGGTCATACAGATCAAATGTGTGCTTCCTCACACTGTTCACCCCGCAGACATGGAACTTATTTATAGCAGGAGCGGTTAAGCAGATGATGCTGATTGGAGGTGACCCGGTAACGGCCACGATAGACTGCGATATATGAAATTGGTCACTGCTCCACACAGAACCACTAGGGGTGGTCAATATGACCATATACTATTTTTACACAGTCATAATACTGTAACCTCTGTTGACAGGTTAAAAACATTACTGAACGTTGGCAAAAGTCCCATTAAATAATAATAACTAGTAATAACTAAAACTAATAATTACTTATAAAACTATATCTCACAACTCAGCAAAGTTTAAAGCTACTTACACACTCATCATCAAAAGAATACTTGCACCCAGAAGGAAGTGTGGGATTACAGTGCTATTGGGCAGGGAGATAAAGGTTACCAGGGACAATAAATACTAATAAATTTAGATTGATATGGGCAATATTTATTGAGATACACATACAGAAGTACTGTCTCTCAGTATGGCGTTGGGCTGCCATGTTTGCTAATGTATCATGCCAGACGTCTCACCATAGAGTTGTAGAGGTTCCTAATGTTGTCCTGTGATAATCCATCCCATGCAGCTTGAATATTCTCACACAGTTCCTGCAGATTGTGTGGTTGGGGCTGGAGGTGGAGTGACACCAGGCCTTCTTGACGTGTGATGCGTGACAACAAATCATTCATCTTGGCGCTGACCACGGTGCCTTCACACACGGATTCGTTAATCGTCTCCCCTGAGACAAAAGCGGAACTCGTCACTGAAGATGACCCGCTGCCGTTCTGAGTCACTCCATGACAGTCTGGCACAATCTGCAGTCTTTGGTGAAGTTGACGTGGTGTTAAGGGCAGTCGTCGTAACGGTCTGTGTTCATGTAGTCCTGCGTTGTGCAGCCGTCTGCCAATGATGCTGGCACTAACAGGATGACTCATGGAGGGCATCACTACTCGCTATATGTCTGCAATCGTGGCTGTTGGATCAGTCAGGTACAGTGATAAGGCCTGTCCTTCTTTATGCAACATGTGTGATCGAGCGTGAAACTTGAATCATTCGCGTCTATGTCAAACCTACCCACCAAGTTTCAATCCTGTCATCGGTTGACTCCTATTTGTGCAACTATTCTTTTGATAATGAGTGCATATAAAATCAACAAAACTTGTTCATACCTTTGCATACAGCTGCCAGTATTAGATTTCCATCCCTAGCACTTACATAATGGAGACAGCGCCCAGCACAATATACTGTCACAGACTTTAACAGGTGCACTGACAGCTCCGATGGGTTCAAACAAATGTCGTTTCCTATTAGAGTGAGTGGGTGTCTGAAACGTTTCACAGACACACACACACAGGGCCACTTCACGCCCCCTTCTTTCACTCATCAGTAGAGACACATGAATTTGCATGATGCCACTAAACTGGAGAGACAAACATAGACACAAATAATTACCAAGGAGATGCACAGATTTGGCACCAGCTTTGCGTATGCGCTGTTGACAGACGTGCAAACTCAGGGGCTCATACAGAGAGGGCATCACTGGGACGCCATTCAAAAGGACAATGTGTTCACAATCCACCTCAGCACTGTTCCATATATGCCATACATCATACGGGTCTACGGTCCAGATCACACACATTGGTTAGACAGTAAAGCTTGGAAGGATTGAAATGACACTCATAATACAATGAAGAGAATGGCAAATAGAGAAAGCCATGTCATAATCTTTTGCCTCTGTTCACCATCACAAGCTCAATACAATAAAAAAACGTCTAGTACAACACTGCCATCAATTTCATCTTCTTTCTCTCCGGTACTATGTATCAAGTCTTTTTTTCTCTCCTCCCTGAACTTCTATCAGATGAATGTTCCCCTAGTGTAGACGGCAGGGTCATAAATCACTATGAAACAAACCCATCTTCTTCAACTCCAGAGATGACCTGCTCCGCAAGTCATGAAACCACACTACGCTTTCTCTCTCTCTCTCTCTCTCTCTCTCTCTCTCTCACTCTCTGTCTGCTTCCTACAGCGCAGTACTGTATGATTATTCTCCCACTGGGAAGTGGCAAAAAAAAAATATTTGCTCAGCCTCTCACAGTTGTCCCTCTTCTCTCTATATGACTTTCCATCCCGCGCCAATGCCCCCAGGGACCGGACACTATGACACAGCAATAGAAAATTCAAAAGCATTGCAGGATGCTTATAAGCAGACTCCTGATATGATTACAGAAGAGTGGCTCTTACTCGAGACGAGAACAAGGAGAGAATTCACACACAGGCCGCTACATGCTGACTCATGCACACTGGGGATGGGCGTTTTCACCCTTGCTGCTATTCCAATATCTAACCTTCAACAGTAGCCCGTAACGTAGGCAGACTTTTTGATTCGGCCCTTTCTTCCGGACATCAGGGCCCAAGTCAAAACAGCTCTTTCTAGGATTGGACTGGGAACTACATTTAGCACTGGAATTTTGTTTAGACCAGCCACAGTAACCACATCCACTCCATCACCATAACCCACAAAAACTGCCATCTCAGGGGCTACTAACATGCCATTGCACATGCCATTAGTCCCAGGTGGGCTCCATACATTTTATATAGGACTAGAACAGGATAACAACCATGGACTTTTTCTCACAGGAGAACAACCATGGACTTTTTCTCACAGGAGAACAACCATGGACTTTTTCTCACTCTCTTAGTGCCCCACACGCATACTGGCCCACCATGAAATATCCTGGTTTTCCTGATGGCCAGTCCATCTCTGTAATATTGCTTATGTTCGCTCCTCACTCTCCATGAAAGATACTGAAATGCTGGTATACATGCTGGGTTTGTATCATCCCTCCTAGACTACTGTGACTCCTTCTTCCCTAGTATCCCAATTTACACTAGCTACCCGTCCCGCTTCGCATTCAGTTTAAACTCCTCCTGCTGATACACAAACCTCTACATGCTCTAGCACCAGCCTATTCAGCTCCTGTACCCCTACTGCTACTGCTCCTACTACTAAACACTTAGGTCCTCTAATACAGGTCATTCAGGCCCAAAGGGTTCTTTTACTTTTCTGTAAAGTGACCTTGGGCCCGAGAAAGGTGCTATTTACATGGAACTATGCTTTGGTGTTCCCCTAATAAACGCAGCCCTGTTTTGCCATTCAGGCCAACTGAGGGGGCACATTCCGGCGAGAAAGTGAGGTCAATGCATTACAAGAGTTTGGGAAACACCAGGGCTTCTACCCTTTACTCTTTGGTGTACCAGGACTTTTACTTGTGTATCGGCACCTCTACACTTCATACAAGCCGAGTTTCCCCTCAAATGCATATTCCCTTCTACATATCTGTGGTGCCAATTCAAGTCAAGTCAAATTTATTTACGTAGCGCTTTTTACAACAGATGTTGTCACAAAACAGCTTTACAGAGAATCCGGGTCCAAGCCCCCAATGAGCAAGCCAAAAAACTCCCATCGAGGAAGAGAGGAACCAAGACTCAAAAGGGGAACCCATCCTCTCCAGGTCCACACCGGATAGCAACAAACACAAAAAGGATCAAAGTTTATAATTATAGGCATTGAATAGGAGAGTTTCCCAAAAGGGCTGTTCAACAGCTACCTTAGTTAAATGATAGAGAGACTATCATTTTGAACACTCTCTCCACGGTTATCATGGTGCTTTGTCACGCTCCCTGGTCTTCCCGGCTCCTCCGCCCTCCCGAACTCCACTTCCCAGAGGGCTTCGCCCAATGACGTCGCACCCACGTGTTCACAGCCTGCCAGCCAGACTCGCTCTCGGTCACTGAGTTTTGGCGTCAGCTGACTCATTATGCTCGTATATAAACCCCTCACTTACGCTTGCTTATTGCGAGGTTTTGCCGTTTCACTGCATTTCCGAGCGTTCTATATCTGTGTACCTATTCTCTGTTTTTGACCCTTTTTGTCCCCGACTACTCTTTTCGGCTATTCCCCTTTGTTCTTGGTTCACTGTGTCTTTCTGGCTTGTGATCTTCTCTTCTGTCTTTTGGACTTTCCCTTTGCCTAGCCCCTTTAACTGGTTTGCTCCGCTGACTGCTTCTTCTGGTTCTTGACCTCTCGCCTGTCCCTGACTCTGCCTCTTGCCTATCCCTATTGTACATTGTTGCGATTTGCTGTTTGGCTCGACTGTCTCCCTGTGTAATAAATCTGCTTGCCATTTAGCTCTGCTCACGTCGTCCTGGGTTCTTTGTTTCTAACATGCTTATTCAACAGTGCTTTCAGGAAACACAGTCCAGTTCTTCGGGTGTATGTTTCACTGAACAGAATCCACCAGCAAGTGATGCTGAAACTACGGGAAGCAAAAGTGCTCAAAAAGGATTGTTAGACTGATTTACATTAAAATTGTGTAGAACTTTTTTTCCTTTTCCAGTGAAGTTATAATTGTGAAGATACAAAGTTTTGCTCTGACAGCCACAATTTAGTAAGTGATGTGTCATGTTATGTAATATTCTGTAGCACAGGATTGCTTTCCTCGGCATCATGCCTATCCTTTCTGTATTTTCGCCCATCAATGTTCCGTCACTTGTTTAACACCTCTATATTTAAACACCTTTCCTGCAAAATCAAATTAACACTGCGACCAGATATCCACATATTTGAACAACCATGCCCCCACGCACCACACTGCGAGACCCTGAGTCGGCTGCTGTCAACTGTGGAGCTTCATAGCCTCAGAGCAATTTCTTGGTGAACATCAGAGGTGACAAGGCAGATTTAAAAGTTTGGCTCGCCACATGAAGAAGTTGGGCTGCTGATATAAGTAAGCAGAAATACTGCAGCGCTTAACTTTTTAAAATCTGCCTGTTCCATTTTTTATCACACGCTGGGAATGCACTCTAAAGCCCGGGTCACGGAGGATGCGGACTTTTATGATGGTCACCATGTCACAGCAGAGCCCCGTGGTAAAATTTTGATGAGCTCTTGAGTCAGACTATGAGATTTGAAGCTTTAGCAGACACTCTGCACGGCTGCAGAGAAAAGTCAACACTGTAGCTGCTTCCCAGCTTTGGCATCAAGTACCAAGCGGCTTAGGCCGTGTGGATGGACCGGCTATGCCGGGACTTCTGGTGGGCTGCTCTTTCTTGCTGCCTGTGTTTTGGGCCCACAAACCGAGAGCAAGAGAGAGAGAAGGAGAGAGAGGGAGAGAGAGAAAGAGAGAGAGAGATAGAGAGAGAAAGAGAGACAGCGAGAGCGACAGAGAGAAAGAGAGAGAAAGAGAGAGAGAGAGAGAAAGACATAAAGAGAGATAGATCGAGAGAAAGAGAGAGAGAGACCTACATCACCCGCAAAATGTTGTACAGTTTTGCTCAGACAGGTCCTGAACCCAGTGTGAGGTCAGATACCTTTTCAGAAGCGGTTTGTTTGGAGTGTCTGTGAGCTGAGAATGCTGATTCATTCTATTTCTCATTTAGTTAAAAATGAATTAGGATAGACGGACATGGATCATGATTTTGTACATTTTCTGTCTTCTTGGGTGAGAAAAAAAACAATGGAAAAGACAGAAAAGCATGAAAGAAAAAAAGGGAAAGAAGAGAAATAGAAAGAGCATTAAAGATAAAAGAGAGAGCAAAAAGACAAACAGAGATGACAAAGACAGAGAAAATGAAAATAGAGAGAGAAAAGGATAGACAGAGCAAAGAAAGAAAGAAAGAAAGAAAGAAAGAAAGAAAAAGAGGAGAAAGAGAGTTAAGAGAGATATACAGAGATAGAGAGTGAAAGAAAGAAAGAAAGAAAGAAAGAAAGAAAGAAAGAAGGAAAAAAGAAAGAAAGAAAGAAAGAAAGAAAGAAAATGGGAGAAAGAGATAGAAAGCAAAGATAAAAAGCAAGAGTGAGAAACAGAAAAAAATGATGACAAAGAGAGAGAAAGAAAGAAAGAAAGAAAGAGAGAGAGAGAGAAAAGGTGTGAGAGAGAGAGAGAAAGAGAGAGAGAAGGAGTAGAAAGAAAGAAGATGGTTGTTGATGTAGTTGTTGATGTAGTTGATTATCAGTGCTCCTGCTGAGTGCACAGCAAGACAGGCTTGAGTTAAACCCTGCACACACAGGTGTGACTGGGGCACAGTCAGGATCACATCACACAGTAAAGATTTTAAATAACTAAGATTCACACAGAACCCTTCGGTATCAATCAACCATCCGTCTGAAACAAGCTCTCTGTCTCCGTGACGTAATGCTGCTTTGTTCTACAGCAGGCCTCAAGTAAAGACTCCACACAAATAAAGGCTCTAAAATATTTGCTCATCTGTGTCCAAGCCGAAAGCAATTTAAGCAGCTTTATGTGTAAGAGTGCATCCGTGCTGGACAAGCGAGACTGCACATTTCTGGCTCCTGTCGCGTTGTCAGAGAACATGCAGGAGCGGTCAGTTTTCTAGCCTACACCCTGTCACACCGCGCGATCAAAGGGTAGGGAACATCGCTCACGACCTCTGGACTTCTCCTCCAGGCAGAAATTTTGTCGGCGACGGCGGAATTGCGGTGAGTCACGGCGAGACCCGGACAGTCTGACCCAGTTTGCGACCATTTCTCTTCATATTTCCTCGAGACCTTCCATCGTTTCGTTCCATTTTAGTCGTCCTTCCAAAAAAGGTTTTCCTGCCCCTGTTTCTGATTACTTCACCCGGTGTTGAAAATGAGCGCAGCTGAAAAAAGCCAGCGAGCCGCGTGTGCAGTTCTGCACAGCCTCTCCTGAAACCAGCAGCGACAAAGCCTGCGATGTCAACAGCCGCATTTACATCACAAGCCTTATAGCTTAATTCCAGTTTCTACACTCAGGTTCTGTCTGCATTGGAGTTTCACATTGTTTTTACAGATTCCAGCACATATTAAGAAGCATGTTCAACAGATTCTGTCTTTTCGGGACTTGGAAAGAATTATTCATGCTTTTGTCTCATCTTGTTTGGGATATTGCAATGCGTTATATACTTGCCTTAGACAAGGAGCCTTAGACAAGACTTCACTTGGTTCAAAATGCAGCTGCTCGGCTTTTAACGAATACTAGATGTAGGGAGCACATCAGCCCAGCGCCTCTCTTCACTGGCTGCCTGTGAAATTCAGGATTGATTTTAAAGTACTGGTTCTTACTTACAAGGCTTTACACGGTGAAGCACCTGAATACATTTGTGATTTGTTAGTGTCCCAAACAAGTACTAGGTCACTGAGATCCATAAATAAACATGAAACTCGGAAATGAAACTTGGTGGGTAGGTTTGACTTCGCAAGACATGCAAATTATTCAAGTTTCACATGTGATGTAAGCAAGGACGGGCCTATTCGCTGTACCTGACTGACTTTATAAGGTCGTCCTGTTGTGCGTGCTTTCCATTCTGACTCGTGCTGTTGTGTTAGTGGCTTCCTTTGCAGTATGCCTCAGAGAAGAGTCTGAAAGCAAATCAAGCAGTTGGAAGTGTTGGAGAGGGGTCGCATCGTAAGGCTCCAGGAAGTGGGATGGTCTTGTCGACGCATTGTGTGCCATACCAGTCATGCAGATACTACCACATACTGTTGGCGGCAGTGGATAGAAGAAGCCACACACCAGCGGCATGAAGGACCTGGGAGACCTGCACGAACCACTGAGAGAGAAAACTCACGAATGGTCCTACATGCACAGAGTGACACAACAGCCACGATTGCGGACATTCAGCGAGCAGTGATGCACTCCATAAGTCTTCCTGTTGGTGTCGTTCCAGGCTGTCATGGAGTGACTCAGAATGGTATGCAGTCATCTTCAGTGTCGAGCTTTTTTTGTCTTGGTGGAGATGACCAACGAATTTGTGTGTGGAGGCACCATGGTCAGTGCCAAGATGAACGGCTTGTTGTTACACGTCACATGTCCAGAAGGCCTCATGTCATTTCACCTCCACACCTACTGCATAATCTGCAGGAACTGTGTGAGAATATTCAAGCTGCATGGGATGGATTACCACAGGACTCCGCTAGGAGCCTCTACAACTCCATGCCGAGACATCTGGCATGTTGCATTAGCAAACACGGCGGTCCGACTCCATACTGAGAGACACCACTTCTGTACGTGTAGCTCAATATATATTGCCCATATCAGTCTAAATTTATCATCTTCTACGGCTCAGATCTGATTTGGTGTTCACACAACTCTGAAGAAGATTCCAGCCACTTCAACTCGGAGAAGCCAAAGAGACACTAGTGTGCTTAACTTACCCACACACTGTGGGAGGGGGCTGTCCCATGCCCTCCTCTCCCCTCTGAGACATGTAAGCACCTCCGTCCCCCTCAGGGTGTATCCTGGGTCACAGCTGTACGAGACGGTGCTCCCTGCAAAGTGACCTTTATCCTCACGCTTATACCCAAACTGAGGCACACCTGGATCCTCACACTTCACCAACTCAAAACCTGCACGGGGAGAGAGAGAGAGAGAGAGAGAGAGAGAGAGAGAGAGAGAGATGGAGAAAGAGAGGAAATGGTAGGATGAGAAGACAGAGACAGAGAACAAAAAGAGAAATAGAAAACATGAGTGCAACAGCAAGAAAAAGAAAGACAGAGAAAAACAGAGACAGAGAAAAAGACAGAAGAGAGAAAGAAAGTGAAAGAGAGTGAAAATAGAAAGGTAGAAATAAAAAAAGAAAAAGAGGAAGAAGGGAGTGAGAGAATGAGCAAAGGGGAAGAAACAAACCAAGAGTGAGAAATAGAAAGGAAAACAGAAAAAGAGAAAGAATGAGGAAAGAAGGCAAGAAAGATAGAAAAAAGAAGGAAAGAAAAGAAACAGAAATAGCATAAAAGATAAAAGAGAGAGAAAAAAGAGAAACAGAGATGCCAGAAAGAGAAAGAAAGAAAAATTGTGAGAGAGTAAAAGAGTGAGAGAGAGTGACAGAAAGAGAGACATGCAGAGTAAAGAAAGAAAGAAAGAAAGAAAGAAAGAAAGAAAAAGAGGAGTACGAGATAAATAGCAAAGAGTGAAAGGTAAAAGGTAAAAGAGTGAGAAACAGGGGGGAATAGAAAAAGAGGGAAAGAGAAGAGAGCGACAGCATAAAAGATCAAAAGAAAGAAAAGCGAGAGAGACAAGCACAAAAGAAAACAGTAAGAAAAAGAACAGAGACAACAGACAGAAAGAGAAGAAAATAAAAAGAGACAGACAGACAGAGAGAGAGAGAGAGATAGCAAAATGAGAAAAAAGAGTGAGAAAGACAGTGAAGAGAGAAAGAGTAAAAGCAAGAGTAAGAAATAAGAGAAACAGACGACAAAGAGAAAGAGACAGAGAAAGACAGAGATCGAGAGAGAGCGGGGAAGAGACAGAGAGACCCAGTTAGGGTTGTACCTGAAACCCGGGTTCCAGGCGACTTCACAGCAGTCATTATAGTACGGCATTGTGAGGAGATTAAACTCGTTACAGGAACAGTGAGGAGAAGAAGGGAATTGAAAAAGAGCCGTTCACAACAAAGTCACACACACAGGGATCAACTGATGCGGAATATGTGCGGGGGCCTCCATTATTCATGCCCACCTGAGGTTGCCATGGAGAGAGCTGGTAAGAGCTTGAACGGAGGTATGTACCTACGGCCATGCGTGTGTCTTACTCGTTCCCGCTGCCGTGATGGAAAGTGTGCGTTTGTATGCGCGTCTGATCTCTTTTATTTCAAGAAAGAAATGAGTTCAAAAGGCGGCGCGTGAAGCCCTGACCCGCATGTAATGTTGCATAATCTAAAGGCCGGGAAAGAAAAGACCCTCGCAGCCGTGGTGATGAAATCTGCCTGCTGTTGCAGTGTAAGAGTGATCCGGGGTGCACAGCTGCTACTCACTGGTGAAGTGAAGCTCGAAGCCTTTGCTGGTGTTCTCACTGTTACTGATAAACTCCATGAACATGGTGCTGGACGTGCTGTTCAGAGTCACCTCCATCAGCTCCATGCCAGTGAAGACGCCCAGCAAGCGGGCACGGTTGCTGTTGCCGTCATACACCTGTGACACAAACACAGTGCCTATATTAGGGAGGTCCTGATCAGGTCAAGCTGAGGAAATGAAAGTCAACGGGAACCGGAAATCACAGCGCATTTTCTTTCTGCATTGTGGCGGTGCAAAAGTTTTAGGCACCTGAACAAAAACTAGATTAGAACTAGGAACTAGGACTAGGAATTTTACAAACTGTAGTAATCCCAATTAAGCTCACCAGACAATGATGTCACAAATGAGTCACCTTATGTTTTTAAGGTGGTAGTAACTTCAGGCTCCTGCAGATGGCGCTGCACGAGGACGATGGGGCTGTGGGGTGTGAGTGACAGGATTCATAGATTGGGAAGAGGTGGTACGGTGCAGTGAATGTCTCTTCATGTGTATAAAATGGCTCCAAAGCAGATGTTAATGATTGGCTAAAAGGAGTGGTTGCATTTGTGTGTACCAAAGACCATAGTGTGAAGGAAGTAGCTGAATCTGCAGGTGTATGGAAGCGTACGGTCATACGGGTCTACCAGCAGTGGC
>CM067475.1:4830218-4854470 GCA_034552555.1 Semaprochilodus insignis | reverse complement strand
TGATTTCCCCTGTACTCCACTCAGTGAAGAGTGCTGCTGGGGGGGGGGAGGGGAGAGGGGCGGGGTTTGGTTGGGGGGAGGGGGTAGTGTGCAATATAAATAGTGAACCAAGCAAAATAAAAAGCATGTGACCACCTACCAACACACCTTGGGAGAGGGGAACTCCAGACCCGCCGCCGCCCCCCTAAACACACCACCCTCGCTGGCCCCTCCAAACGGTACCCGGGGAAGCAGGAGAAGATGAGCGCGTCCCCTACCCCGAACTGCAGCCCTTTACGGGTGCTGAACGGGGGCACGCCAGGGTCCTCGCACGGCTCTAGATCATACTCTAAAGAGAGGCAGAAGAGAACGGGCACCATCTGAAATGACTGGTTTTGCGCCTTTGCCTTGCACATCTGGGTAGTTTTAATACCAACAGGTTCCAGCTCTGGTCCTGGAGGGCTGAGGTTCACCGCTGTTGGGTGATTACTCTGCTCAAACACTCTCTGCCTTAAAAAAACCCAGACAATTAATTGATAAATTAAAATTGATAGAGTTGAATCAACTGTGTTCAAGCAGAGGAATCATGGATAAAAGCCTTACTGAGAGTTTTCTGACCTACAGGATGGCATCAATAGGGTAAAGAACAGGAACAAAGAGGAAGAACAGTTTTTTGTAGCAGCAGTTAAGCTAGCCAGTCATATTTCCTGAGATCCTTCCATGATATAGAATCATCAATCTTCACTGAACAAATGAAGTTCCGGTTCCATTTGGAGGTGTGTCATAATCAGAGAGCAGATAGATTCAACTCCCTCTTCCCAAAAGCTGTAGACTTTCGGACAGTCCCACATTATATGCATAAAGGTCCCCCAAGTCCCATATGGACAGAATGCATAGTAAGGATGGGTGCTAAATCAGCCCATTTCTAACTCACTGGTTTTGTGATGTCATGAAATTCAACACACTGTAAGGAGATTAAAGTCAAGTTGTAAGGAGTGTTTCAGGCCAGGCTGCTTTCTAACCTTGCTGTTATGTTATGGGTCAAATCGATTGGTTTTAATGTTTAAGAAATATGTGTAATAATTACTGGAGCGTGAAACATTTTCTTAAGTTGTGTAATAGACATGTAAAAGGTAGATGACTAATTTACTGTGTTTGTAGCTCCGCTACATGTTAATATCACACACAGTGTTTGGGTCAGTTTGACCCAGCCGTGAGAATGGATTCTACAAATAGTAAAATATCAAATTTAGACCAAAACTGATTTACTTTCTTTTCAAATTGTAGGCAAAATATGATTGTCTCTCATTTTGTTTCTTTTTCTTTCTTGTTTTAACTTTCCTGTTTAAAACAGTCTTGATCAACATGCCCAGAAAATACCTCAACAATGTTAAAAATGTCCACATAATTAATATGTAAATTAGAATAAATAGAACAAATATGTTGAATGTCTAGTTTTTGCCAATGTTTTAAAAGAACTATTTGAAAATGATTCAAAAACAAGTAAAATTTTGTTTGAAAAATCATGAAAAAAATATGACTAACATTATACAGCATATTTTGATCCTGCGCGGTCTGATGCGGAACTACTGCCCATCCTGTGCGGCCTGATGCTGGTGCTTTACCGGCCCTGACTGGGTGGCCACTGCTTGCCTGCATTTCCTGCCAGCTTACCTACCACAGAGCTTCATGGTGTCCCATGTTATGTGGAAACTTTGCCCGTATGCCGCTGACCCATCCGATGATCATGCCATTTAAATTCAGACTTTTCTTTTCCTGCTTTACAAACTGATCAAACATATCTTCTTCTGCCTCACAAAACACTGAATGCTTCTCTTATTCTTACTAGTAGATCATATCCATACACTTTTGATGTTCAATGTTTTTCTCCTGTGATAAACTCCTTACAGTGGTCACTGGTTACATTCAGACTTTCAACTCTGTTTCTCACTGCTACTCTCATAGGACTGTTTATTCATAGGACATAGGAGTTATAAGTTATTCTATATTCGATGTTGCATATAACTGTAAAATCTGTTCCTTTTTATGTTCCTTTTGTGCTTGTTTTGTTATCCGATGTGGACCAGTGAAGAATGAATGCCCCTTCCGAGTCTTGCTTCCTCTCGAGGTTTCTTCCTCTTGCTCTGAGGGAGTTTTTCCTTGCTACTGTTGCCCTTGGCTTGCTCAGTGGTGGCTTGCACCTGGATTCCCTGTAAAGCTGCTTTGTGACAACATCTGTTGTAAAAGGCGCAATATGAATATAAAACCTTGACTTGACTGAAGATAATGTTTCAGGAGAAAAAGATATACATTTTTTAACTATTTTCGGATGGTTAAACACGCATGTGGTCAATTCGACCTGGGAACATTACTGCTGTTCCTTACAGCTGAACATAACAGGAGGGTTAAATAATTCACCATACATGACAACCTATCAGAAGAGAGCTCATTTACATATATCACTATTAAGGGTAGAAAAACAAAAGTAAATGGTACATACTGTGTCACTTGAAGGGATAAAGAGAGATTGGACAAATTAATTGTCCAAATTAACTGTGCTCAAATTAACTATGACTGTTTTTTGTAACGTGCTGAATTCAGCCATGTGGCTAATTTTCAGCTGCAGTCCCCGTGTGAGTCGGTATGAATATTAAAATGAACAATTTTGGTGCATAAAGCCACACAAAAGATGGTCTTTGAAGTGAATTTTAAACTAAAACACTATTTTATTCCATATGGAATTTCTGGGAATATTCATTTTAAATGATTTATTAATCTCACCGTTACAGTTGCGGTACTTCCTACCTGGAAAATGAGACTCTTTTATGTCGTCTGTGTCTTTGATTGTTTTGTTGCTGTTTTTCACTCTAAACTCTGCAGGACTGAGGCCCTTCTGGAACGCAGTCGGACACCTCTATTAGGTACGATGCTAAAATGAGAGCTGTTAAGACCTCCATACCTGAGAAGGTGATGTTGAAGCCCTCGTAAGAGACGGAGAAGTCAGAGAGGAAGCGGATCTGAGCGGTGTAGTTCCCAAACAGACCAGCGCTGAGAGGAGGGGGCAGAGTAGAGCCGGTCAGTCTCCACAGTGGCTGTGAGAAACTACCATTCTCTGTCACCAGTAGATGGTCATGTGGACTTTCCAGATGGAAAGTGTGGAAGGTGAACTGGACACCTGGCAGATGAAGAAACCGGTGATCAAGTATGTGTCTAGTAAATAGCTATTACTCTGAATTTTGTAATGGCCTGTTTTTCTGCCTTAGGACTATTTTACTAACTTATTATATATCATCACTGTCCAAAGTAAAACATGTATCTCCAAAATGGCAACTTTACAGGAGAGGCCAAAAACCTAATTTAATTTGAATGTATGTCAATGGAACCAGACTTTTTTCCAAGCAGTTTTGGGCCATTTCTGTTGGTCCATTCTTCATGAAACTTTCCCACAGTGTAAACAGTGGCTGCCGGATTCAATTACTGCATAAAAGTAAAAACTGACCAAAAAAATTGAAAAAAATGGAAAGAAATGATACACGCTTTTCTTAGGACAGCGACAATATAAATATTCATATTGTGAATGCTGTATGAAAAGCCCCAATTTTTATTTTATTTATAGACCATTTGAAAGCTCCATGGACCACTTTATGTGAGCATTGCATGATTGGATCAGTGGAATCAATCCCAAAATGACTCGCAATGGAAATCCTTTAGAAGGTGACAACATGTTGCATTACTGTACAAGCACACAAACTGTGTACTATTGCCAGTGCACATCATTAACACAACATCGGTCAACATTGTTAATAGGTAAGCAATTTTGAATAGCTGCTGTGTCTGTGCTGCATGTGCACTTTGCAAACTTCACTCACCGTAGCAACTTAAAACACCTCTCTCTACCTGGACGTGATATGCAAAGTGCAGAAAGTCCAGCTCATTTACCTTTGCCATGGGAGGTCTCGATCATCCAGGTGCAGTTGAGGTTATGGGGGTAGAAGTCCGGAAAGCCGGGCGACAGAATGGTGCCAGAGTTTCCCTGAATAAACCCGCCACAGAGAGCTGGGGAAAGGGGAGTATTTGTTCAAACACCGCACCTCTCACTGCTTTCACAACGCACTAAAACCGAGTTTACAAGAGGTGTCCTTCTGAAGGACATAAACATATGGAGGCAAATTATTCCTATCATTACCCAAAGGGAAAAATCAATATGGGCCTTAAGTATAAAAGCATTTACGGTGGAATAAGAGCAGGGGGTGGAAAGGGTAACGCCAATCCGTAAAAGACCCTTCCAGTCTGGAAGCAATGACGCCGTCAGAATAAATGGCTTGTCTCTAATTTGTCCTTTTTTGCCAAGAGTAGCTTTTTTAATAATAGGCAGGGCTGGGCCGTACCATCACAGCTGGGGAGGGGCCGATTCCACTGGAAATTGGGTTCGCATTCCAGAGGCTCCGGGTCACTCAGTGTGTATCCCGCTTCGCAGCTGAACGTCACTAGTGCCCCCACGTAGAAATCGTTGCCGTGCCGTTGGCCATTGACAGGAATCCCAGGGTCCACGCAGTGGTCAGACTGCAGCTGCAAGGCTGTAGGAGAGATTCCACAAACAAGATGATTCAAAATGGGTATAAAACAAGCAGATATCAGTGAATAAAAGAATAGAGAATAAGCCAAGCTGGTCCCGGCCTTATGTCATACTGCATTCTGCTGAAGTACAACGTGAACAGGGCTCATAGATGAACTGCCAGTTAAAAGTTGTATATATTGGGTATACTGTATGTATGTATGATGCATATATATATTTTATTCTTTTGTTATTTAGTATTTTATATTTTGATATTAGTAATATTTGATTTTTTTACTGATGGTTTTCAATAAATTGTCATAATAATACATGCATACATATATATATATTATTTTTTTAATATAAATTTTTTTTTTAATTTTTACTTTTTTAATATATCTTATTTTATGCTTATTTAACATGTTATTCATATCTTTCTTTTCATATTTTTTTTTACTATTCTATTCATTTCTTTTTATTTTAGATTTTAGCCTTTCACTGCTAGTTGTATCATGTATGACTATGTGACAAACTATGTAAACTTTATTAATTAATTAAAACTTGATTTAATTTTATTGAACATCTTCTGTCCTAAAGGTGGTTCAAACAACTACACGGTTGGACGCCAGGAAGTCAGTGCCTGAACCCTACACTGTGTGAAACCGTGGGAGGAGACTGACAACCATGAGAGACAGTAGGCAGACAATGCCTACCCGCCTCCCATTCTGCACCGAGTCCGCTGTATTATGCCTGGGTTTGGTCCTGGTGGCCGGGATGTGTAGTGTGGGCAGTGTCAGGGAGGCGAAGCAGCAACTCTCGTTCTCTCTCAGCTCAGGTGTGCACACTGACAAAGCCTAACCATGATCAGGTGGTTTTCATTGTAGGGCATCACAGCTCAGGGTTCGTGGGACAGGGACTGTCCCCATGCCACTCACGGCTGTTGTCGTCTTCCGCTGTCTCTCGCGGCTGTTGATCTCCTGCTACTGTTTTTTGCGGCTGACACCCTCCTCTCAAGGGCTCGGGCACCGCCTTCCCACAGCCTTTCAATAGCTGTCATTGGTAATTATTCATTCGAATGCAGGGGGCTTAGTAGTTGCAGAGCAGCTCCTGTGCTGTACTAATGATACCAACGTGTCACAACTGATACATGTCTATCTCTATTGCGATTAATTGTGTATATTTATTTGAAAGCCCTATTGAAAACACACATTCAACAGGTATAGTGTACATCATATCAGACTTCAAGTTATGGGCGAGATATGGGTTGTGGGGGGCCCAATCCACAAATGCAAAATGTCTTTTGTGTATCTTTAATAAATAAACAAATAAACAAATAAATAAACAAACAGCCATTTCCAAGTATTTCCAGTGCTGCTGCCTGCACACAATCACACAAGTCTCCAATAACATCAACAGCACTCTCCGATCGAGCCGGTGCTGCTCTCAATCACTTCACCCAGGCTGAGATTTATGGAGTGACAAAGAGAAAAGGTTAACACCACATGAGTCACACACATAAAAACGCCGACCGATGCTTTAAACTCCAAACACAATGCGGCTTTTGTGTGCGCTCGTGTACACGGCATGCGCATCTGTGTGTGCATTTCCGGGCTGCATTTGCATGTGCGTGCAGGCGTGAGCGCCCGTAGATGACTAGAATTAAAACAATCACCATCCTATTATTTCATAATTATAACCCCTGATTGAAATCATTGCACAGGAACACTACAGCATGTGGTGATCATTTTTAATGATACCTTAATATTTCCTTTCGTTTAGCCCTTGATAGTAGGCAATAAGAAATTCTCCACTTTAATTAGCAGCCTCCGATAACGGCGATACGTGCCATGGAGGAGATAATATCATGCTTTGCCCAAGTACTATTCATCGTAGGAGAAATGATTTCCATGAAACAAACAGCAAAAGAACAAAGAAAGGCTGAGACATATAATCACATAGACGAACAGGAATCCATACTTTCATATCTGATGCGGAAGCCGATGTCCGAATGGCTCTTGTCGGTGGAGAAGAGCAGGTACAGGAAGTTGGAGGTGCTAATGAGGAACTGGGGCACTTGGGTACCCTGGTAACTACCAATCAGAGGCGAGGAGGGATAGCGCCCGTCCCGTACCTCCAGAACGTCGTAATTCACCTCTGTTCGGAACCTGTGGATAAACACAGAAGCATGGAAAAGCGCAATTAACTACGAAGAAGGAGGCTAGATGCTTTGTTGTGGGGGTTGGTGTAGGGACCGTGGACAGCTCCATCATGAGAGGCAGGCTCAGTGCAGCTGCTATACCTTATTTACAGCTACAGTAAGAGAGGGGAACATCACTCAAGCTGTGAGCCAGGCATGCTCAGACACGGAGCAGACTGCGTGTCCTGCAGCAGTGTGCTGAAGCCTGCTGCTCGCCACGTTCCAGCGCAGGCGGAGCACAGAAGCTTCAGCTCCAGGCCTGAGCAGCCCGCTTTCTGATGAATAAGTAATCGAGGGAGGCACATGCACACACACTGATTTACAGTACTGCGCAAAAGTATAAGGCCACCTGAGAAAATTAGATCTAAAGCTGTTTATCTGGGCAGAAGGTGCTTATTTGCTGGGCCTGTAGAATAAACACAAACATGCGATAAATCAGAACTTATATCTGCCGATGTTTCGACCTTTCACAAATCTCTACCATTTGCGAATCTCCCCACCATTTCATGACAAACTTATATTTCGTTTTCGCTTATGGGTTATTTCTGACTAGGTTAAATCAGGTGTGCTGGTGATAGAAGCCCTATCTAACCTAACATGTTGTTGGTGATAACCTGACATGTTGTTTGTGGGCCGTGTGGGTCGTAGTAAACTGCATCATCTTGTGGAATTGCGTTTTCTGTGCACTACCATGTTTTTTTTTACCACCTTATAGAATTATAAGGTGACCTTATGATGCTTTACTGATGGATGCACCGTGGTAATTCCGGAGTGAGCGTGCAAACATATTCCAAATGGAATTCTCTGTGAGTTTCAGACAGGTCCCGCCTCCTTAGATTACTGTCAAACTTTCAGCTCAGGCTAACTGGTACACTTATAAAAACTATGGTTCTTCAAGGGTTCTTGGTTCTGTATAGAACCATGAACACTCATACCCCTTTTCGGCCAGAAGAACGGTGGGTCCAGCTGAGAACAAACTTTTCCATGAGCTCCAAACCCATTTATTTTGAATGGAAATGCCCCAATTGACTCAAAACTATGTGCACGAACCAGAACAGAAGCTGTTGGTGGAAAAGGGCTATCAAAGAGGCATTTGCATGTTTAATAGGTTGACTGCATGGTAATAATGTTCGTCAGCTTGATAGTGAATGTGTATATAAGTGTTCTATATTGAACTGCTTTTTTGTTCTATATTGTAATAATGGCATGCTTGCACAATAAAAAAAAACATATTTGGCGCTTTGTAGAACCATTTACAACAAATTCTTCATCGGTCTGAGGAACTATTTCACCCTGCAAAGAACCATTTAAGCATGCAAACAGATCTATATAGAACTCATGTTGCAGTTTAGGAGCAGTTCAAAAGAAGTTAAGTAATGGGTCTACATAGAAGCATAGTCTTTACTAGAAAACCCTTAAATAACCATCATGTAGTATCTGTACCACTGGGGGCAACAGACTAAAAAGTTCTGTAGTGGTTCAGTAAAAAGTCCAACAGCGGCTGTACCTCTGAAAACATTTACTGTTCCAAAAACACACACGCATGTTTGACAAAGATTTGAAAGTAGTCCTAGGATTCTGGAAAACATGTTTGCATTAATGGAACCAGTGAAATCTGTAATGTTAAAGCGGTAGCCTTTTAAATCTAATAAGAAGGAGGTTTAGGTTTGAGCAACAGAAGTTGCGGGTCAGTGCAGTGCCATATACTGAGGAGAACTTTTAAACTTTTTTAAACAAGATACTTATACATTTATGGCGTTTAGCTGACGCTCTTATCCAGAGCGACTTACAAGGGAATTCATATTACAGGTGGGCCAACATAGTGTTAGGAGTCTTGTCCAAGGACTCTTATTGGTGTAGCACATTGTAACCCAGAACGGGAAATCAAACCCCCATGTCCCAGATGCTGTGGTAGCTCCCTGGTGGGTAGTGGTGTTATCCACTGAGCCACACCAACCACCATACTTTCTACAGCATTAATGGTTATTGGTTATATAGTGCTTCACAAGCCAATATACACAAACTGCCTGGTCTATGACTTTTGCACAGTACTGCATGATTATGCACGTGAGGTAGCCTAGGCTTGCCAATCAGTCCTGTCCCCACTGTGATAAAACAGTGGTTGGGTGGGGGCACGCAGTCCTCTGGGAAAACACCAGTTACACAGGGACGATATCAGTCTGTATAACTACATCAATCTGTGTATTGTAACATCATATTATGCCAGCAGAAGCTGCCAGCAAGTTTACTCATGCACTAATCAGTGATATGAATAAAATATGGCATTTCTGACAGAAGCCGGTCAAATGGAGCAGAACGGCACGTTTTATTGGTGCTACATAAAAACAAAGAGCAGCAAACATTTTGCCTATATTTATTTTTCACAGACAGACTGGACAATCCTGTTAAAGGCAGCGATGGCTAAAAAACGTCCAAGTGTAGATAATGTATACAGGCCATATCTGCAGCATTTACAATAGGACAATACCATTTCAAAGAAATCTATGAGTAACTCATGGCGCATTGGTGAATAACACACTCCTTTAGTCTGAGGCTATGCTAGAAAGCTTTGAAAGTTTCAGCTCACTTGTCAAAGATGATCTTGATAGGGTATCCAGGTGGAGCCTCGATGATCCACTCGCAGTTGAGGGCTTCTTTATAGAGCTCAGGCCAGCCTGGGGACAGGATGATGCCACTGGGGGCTTTCAGGTCTCCACCGCACGGTGCTGAGGAACAGACAGAGGGTTAGCAATCACAGATCCGAGACCAAACTGTTGCTTCACAAATTAAACTTCAATAATCTTCAAGAAGGGAACTTTTCCAAGCCCCTACAGACTTTGCAAGTAAAGTGCGACAGATAAGAGATGCCATCCAAATGTGATTGACATCACCTAATATAACCTCTCCGGCAGCTTTTGTCCGCCTCACTGAGCCAGTTCCCCATGGGCCCGCTCCCCTGTTCCTTCACTGAGGATCATCATATAAAACAACCCGGCCTGTTTTTATATATGCAGTCCCAAAATCTGCAAGAGGCTGATCAATTCCAACTATGTCCCATAAATTTAAATCAGTATATTAGTATTCCATTGAGTTAATCTCATGTTCTCTCGCAGATGTAGTTGTTTTTCAATCACGGATTCAATGCAGCAAGCCTTAAAAGTTTGAAAGTAACTCTGGAAAGTTATAATTACTAAGCGGTCAAACCATCAGGTGCTTTGTTATTGGGTATGCCGCTTTTGCATGCACGAAACTGCAATTCTGCACAGCGGTAGACAGCAAAAATCTCTTTTGAGATCTGGTTGTACTCAGTATCAGGATTATGCTCTGATAGAGTTTATCCACATTAAAAGGCAGACCTGCGGATCATTCGTACCACTTAAAGAAGTGGTCTGTCGGATGTTGTAGAAGGTACATGCCCCCATCCCTCCAAGCTACATTTGAGAGAGGAAACATCTCCCTATACTGTGATAGTGCCTCCCTATGCTGTTCTGCATTTGGGGACAAAATGGCTTTTGGAATCCCAAAACTTAACATCACTACTCCTTCACATTCAACTCTGAACATGAATTTTGCCTTTAAGGTTAAGCAGTAGCCTTGAGCGGCCCAGGCTAGTTCAAATGAAGTGCTAGTTTGGTTCATCTTCACTTCACCTCGCCATTATTCACTGTCTTGCTGCAATATACAGTGCACAACTACTAATAATTCTTAACAGTCGTCTTGTAAATATTGGTGGAAATGAATAATGTAATGCACATGTGTCATTTTTTTAATATGGTAACTTTGAATAGAATAGGAAAAAATTAGATACAGCACAGACAAGAGACTTCTGAAGTCATTCTGTAATCGGACTTGCCAACTTGTAATCGGATATTACCAAGTCTGGATCTAAGATGGATTACTCTATAGTGGATTTTCTATCCACCAACGTTTGCAAATTATGAAAATTCCAAAAAATCTAAAAGAAAAAACCCCACCAAAAACATATTTTTTTTACACTAGCATAAGGTAGAAAAGTTCAAATACAGCTAAAGCCAAAACGCGAAAAACAGATTGATGGAAAGGGGCTTTTTGAATAAACAATAATGTTTCAAGCCATAAGTCACGTGATTTCATGACATCCGATCATACAGCATACAGCCTATTCACAACAATGAACTCTTGTTATGTTTACGCTAAACGTTTCACCCTCTACCCTATACTCCGCTCAAATGGTCAGCCTGATTAGTGCATTGCTGATTCTCTAATCAGTTGGCACGGATGGCCGGTGACTGGAAATGATTGACCCTACAGATGGTCCAATCACAGCACACAGCTTTTCAAACGTTGCTTTCGACATTCTGAAATGCAGAACCCAAAACTTGTTTGGTTCTGCACAATCTGCTTCCAGAATCATCAGGTGCATTTGCATTTCCAGATTTAAGGTGGATGTCACTGGGGTGGGACGGAGATTTCAGTCCTCATTAGGTGGGTCATTGCTCGTCCTGTATTATATCTCTGAGCTACATGGCCTTGAATCATATTCTACTTAAAGCACAAACCAAGTCAAATCTCTCCAGCTTGCTCAGTTTAAACCCCTAGTCATGGTAGCCATCTACAACATCTACAGTTTTTCCGTATAACACAACTCAATTCGCTTTTTCTAGGCCACAGTTCTGTAAATACGCATAATATTTGTGAAACGGTTGAACAGAAACCCAGCTTATAACAAGAACGAATAGGGTTTTTGAACATTGACAATATTGTATCCTGTAGGGAACAGAAAAAAAAGTTCCAAACCTGATATGTTTTTTGTCTCATGCACTTGTCTTACACACCGAGTGTTACAGGATCCGCTGAATTATGAGGTCATTACATAACACTCCTGTGCATTGAAATGACATTGCTCGAAAGTGAATCTACTATTAAACATCAGCGCTGTTACATCATAACACCAGACACTCCTAATGTGCTCTACTACTGCCAAAGCAACTTAACTGCTCCACTTGACGCTTGCTTCACTAGATGGTTTGCATGGTGTATTTTTGTGTGGTTGCCTGCCCTGGTATCCTACCTCAGTATGCAGCAGTGTTGGCTTGCAAGTAGTAAAATGCATATTCTGACTCCTTAACAACCTCATAACTCAGAAGAAAAATGCATTTTGTGTCCCATTTTCTGAACCACAGGGCATGATATCTTAGGCTTAAGCTACGCTGATAGATTAGGCTGAGTTTCCTACACGGGGATGATGCCGACGCAACATTAGCAGTCTAATGGTTGTTTTTCATTTGAGCTGTTTTGCGTATTTTGTGCCACATAATATAATCAGGTTTTAATATGTCTCGCCCGAGACTTGAGAGAGGAAGTGTAAATGCATGTGGTTAAATTCTTATCAGGTTACAATCCAGAATCCAGATTCAGGTCGCATGAATTGAGCAGGTGTAAACAGGTACGCCGTGTCTTCGAGGTAGGCACTTCCATCAAATGTCTTTGCAGACTGAAGGGCATCTACGAATAGCACAACACACAATAAAGGAATGATTCATAGTCTCCACACTGGCGGGTTTTATTAAATGAGGAGACATGTGTTGTAATACCGGGATGCTCTACATTGCAAAAAAACAGGGGAGGAGGTTCTCAATAAAAACCGCATCCCTCGAATATTTCATTACAGTTGATGTAATGTAAAACACTGTATAAAATGTGGCAGACGGGGCGTTCCGTGCACTCTCGCAGTCTTAGCACCTCAGCGGCAGACGGAGAACCCTAAATAAAGTTTTCATGGCTGGATTTACACGGCATATATTTTACCCCCATATGCACATCCGCGAGACAACATTTCTCAAGGGTTCCTGCTGCTCTGACATTTAGGTTGCAAGCAAGAATGTTGTTTATGCGGGGGTATCTGAGTCTAGCTAATGAAAAAAAATGTTGCGAGCGTCATGAGGCTTCAGCGGTATGCTAAACATTGGATTCCGAAGAGAGACTGTGCAGTTCTTTATGTGTGCCAGTATACATGGAAACACTAGGGCAATGCAGTGTTACAGAGGAAAACATTAAAAGATTAACGAATATCAATCAATAATATCAACAGTTATTGTGTGCAGAACTTAACACATGCGCCAAAGTTGAGTACACTCCAAAATCCAACATGCATACTTTTTTGGGATGTGGTATTGAAGAACAATATTGACCCTGTTGTAATTTCTTTTTCGGTGTCAACTGAAGAGAGGAGACCACTCTGGATGTGATGTTAGTTTATTTAGCTCTCGTTCCAGAATGCAGTCCAGAATGCAGTCGAGAATGCAGTCTAGAGTGCAGCCCAGAGTAGTCCAGAATGCACTCCAGGGTGCAGTCTAGATAGTCTAGACATGCAGTCCAGAGTAGTCCAGTCCAGAATGAAGTTTACAGTGCAGTCCAGAATGCAGTCCAGGGTGCAGTCCAGAGTAGTCCAGAATGCAGTCCAGAGTACAGTCTGGAGTACAGTCTACAGATACACTTCAAAGGGGTTTTAATACCATTGTTGAGGCAACTCCTCTCAAAGGTCAAGGGAAGATACGAAAATGAATAGAACTAACACAGAAAATAAAACAAGTTTACCACAACCCCCAATCCCATGTGGAGTGGAAAGAGATGAGTTACTCATAGCTGGAAAGCACGGGGGGTTGCTCTAGCTAGCTAATGAGATCAAGATGCAACTAATATGTAAGATCCTCAAATAGACATACTTACAAACTAATAAATAAAAATAATAAGCTAATAAATCCAGTCTACTGAGGCTTGATATGATGCTGGCACAACAACAACATCACTTCATGGTAGTGCAAATTGATGCATTAATAATCTGCATGCAAATGCCAATGGACTCCTTTTGAAACATAATACTGATTAATTTTCATGATGTAAAGTTTGGGTCATGTAATCTACTATTGATTTTTAGCAAGAAGACGAGTGACGCACAGTGAGCAGCAGGGGAAGTCACCAACTGATAGTGAGCACCAACACTGTACATCTTCAATAAAAGCAATAGTGTTGAGTATGTCTGATATGTGGAGGCCTTTAGACTCCTAGTTGCACAGTTTACATGGTATAGCATTAGTGTTTAATAGCACTAAACTGGGACAGAACACTTGACTAAGGCCATTTCTCTCTGATTTTAATGAACACTGACCTTCACAGCGCGGCACAGCGTTGTCCCACACCACGTTGCCATCTTTGAGGATGCAGGAGATGGTCTGAGAGCCGTGGGTCTTCACAAAGCCTTCCTCACACAGGAAAGAGATGGAGCTTCCCAGCTGCAGGCTCTCCCCAAAGCGCTTTCCATTGACCGGCACGCCAGGGTCAGGGCACTCATTGTGTCGAAAAGCTGGACAGGAGAGAGCAGACCAAAACAGTTTAGTTGTAACACGTAAATAATGCAAAGGCCATTCTGCAGTATGCAGGTAGATACGGGTCAGGCTGTTTGGTCAGGCTTACAGGAGCTGCACCGGAAACCAGATGTCAGATGAATCACTTTGGTGCAAAATTTTAATGCAGTAAAGTGATGGTTGTCAACAAAGTAGCTAGCTTATATTATTGATAATATCTTCCATCCATAAAAAACAGTCACATACGAAACCAGTCACATGCGTTGTCATTAAACAGAATGCATATGTGAAAACATGCCATGCACACATAGAGCTGTGCCAAAAACAGTTTCTGTCGGGATGCCTCAAATGCCAGCTTTACATCAATTGAGTTCTTAAGCAATTTCACTGTTGCAGATCAGTTTCCGATGTCTGAATACAATCGTGAAAGTTTTGCTAAAGTTGTGGTGGGCTCCTGTTATCTCGCTCGTCCAGTGTAAGGTGGTCAGGATAGCTGTCTCAAGTCAGTCTTTTTCTTGTCCTAAGGTTCAGATGAAAACAATGCAAATAGTGACCCTGCATAATCCCAAGTCTTTGCAAAACCGTAGTCTATGAATAATAACACATTGTCTTTAGATGTAAAAGGGTGTCAGACATTAGTCTTTTAAAAGGTCCGCTAGTTTATGGTTAGCATACCACAGATATACTGTATATAACTACAGCAGAGATGTTTGGCTGCCTTGGTTTGAGTCTTATTCAAAAAGCAGTCTGGGCCTAGCATCCTTTTTGGGACTGCATGGCTAGTATGTTCTTAGTCTTTAACAATGTTTACAGACTACTTTAAACTCTTTACAGACTACTTAAAAACTGGTCGAATTAGTCCTCCATGTTATGGCCTTGGTCATGGTTATGGTCATGGTTCTATGTACTGCAGACTCTTTACTAAAGAACCCTCAAAGAAACATCTTTTATAAAGTTGCAAATATCTGCAATTTATCTAAAATGGCCAAAAATGTCATTGTGTGTCAAAGTTAGCTTAGTACTAACGGAATATCTGAACTCCCATAATGCTAGCAGAAATGAATATTACCACAGCGATGTTTTTCCTGGTTTTGGACTTTGGACTTGTACTATGGTCTGATCTCATAGTCATGGTTCACCACAGATATGAGCATTAACAGACATCTCAGTCTGGATTTTGCTTGTAGGATGGTCAGGCTGACTAACCACCCATCTTTGCAAAATGTAATTTTGCTTGACAAACGGAAACTTACGCATGAATAAACAGCACTCATGCTGGTATTTCTACCAGCGCTGATGGCAAAAAAGCACCATCACCCTATGCACTGTATTCCAAAACCATTCATAAAGATGACGGAGCAGCCTTATGACTCTTTACATAAAATCATAAAGAATGTGCTTGTAGCCAGGCCTGTACTAGCCTGTTGTTAATGCAATAACAGTCTCTTCTGCTTCTATTGTTCTGTTGCGTAAAGTGATAAGTATTGTATTTAATAACCCAACAACAATGTGTGCACTTGTATGAATTATTAGAAGATGTAGAGCTACCAGGGAGTTAGTGGAGCGGTTTAAGGTTCCAGGTTAAGATATACAGTATCGCACAAACGTGAGTACACCCCTCACATTTTTGTAAATATTTTATTATATCTTTTCATGGGACAACAATGAAGATACGGCACTTTGATACAATGTAAAGTAGTCAGTGTTCCGCTTGTATAACAGTGTAAATTTGCTGTTCCCTCAAAATAACTCAACACACAGCCGTTAATATCTAAACCGCTGACAATGAAAGTGAGTACACCCCTAAGTGAAAATGGCCAAATTGTGCCCAATTAGCCATTTTCCCTCCCCGGTGTCATGTGACTCGTTAGTGTCACAAGGTCTCAGGTGTGAATGGGGAGCAGGTGTGTTAAATTTGGTGTTATCGCTCTCACAATATCTCATACTGGGCACTGGAAGTTCAACATGGCACCTCATGGCAAAGAACTCTCTGAGGATCTGAAAAAAAGAAGTGTTGCTCTACATAAAGATGACCTCGGCTATAAGAAGAACCAGCACCCTGAAACTGAGCTGCAGCCCGGTGGTCAAGACCATACAGCGGTTCAACAGGACAGGTTCCACTCAGAACAGGCCTCCCCATGGTCCACCAAAGAAGTTGAGTGCACGTGCTCAGCGTCATGTCCAGAGGTGGTGTTTTGAAAATAGACGTAGGAGTGCTGCCAGCATTGCTGCAGAGGTTAAAGGGCCGCACACGGTATAAAATTGGTCTGCATGGCTGTCGTCCCAGCAGGAAGCCTCTTCTAAAGATGATGCACAAGAAAGCCCGCACACAGTTTGCTGAAGACAAGCAGACTAAGGACATGGATTACTGGAACCATGTCTTGTGGTCTGATGAGACCAAGATAAACTTATTTGGTTCAGATGGTCTCAAGCGTGTGTGGCGGCAACCAGGTGAGGAGTACAAAGACAAGTGTGTCTTGCCTACAGTCAAGCGTGGTGGTGGGAGTGTCATGGTTTGGGGCTGCATGAGTGCTGCCAGCTGTGGGGAGCTACAGTTCATGGTTCAGAGGGAACCATGAATGCCAACATGTACTGTGACATACTGAAGCAGAGCACGATCCCCTCCCTTCGGATACTGGGCCGCAGGGCCATATTCCAACATGATAACAACCCCAAACACACGTGCTGGACTGGCCCAGCATGTCTCCAGACCTAAACCCTATTGAGCATCTGTGGGGCATCCTCAAACGGAAGGTGGAGGAGCACAAGGTCTCTAACATCCACCAGCTCCGTGATGTCGTCATGGAGGAGTGGAAGAGGATCCCAGTGGCAACCTGTGAAGCTCTAGTGAACAAGTTAAGGCAGTTCTGGAAAATAATGGTGGCCACACAAAATATTGAGACTTTTGGCACAATTTGTCCATTTTCACTTAGGGGTGTACTCACTTTCATTGCCAGCAGTTTAGACATTAATGGCTGTGTGTTGAGTTATTTTGAGGGCACAGCAAATTTATACTGTTATACAAGCTGTACACTGACTACTGTACATTGTATCAAAGTGTCATATCTTCAGTGTTGTTCCATGAAAAGATATAATAAAATATTTACAAAAATGTGAGGGGTGAGATACTGTAGATGCTTGAATCTCAGTGCTGTCAGTGGGCCAGCACACATTTGATCCAGCTATGAGTCAAAAAGGAGTCACATTGTGTGTTTAAGGTGGAAGTAACTTCAGGGCTCCTGCAGATGGCGCTGCACGAGGATGATGGGGCTATAAATACCTGCAGGGTGTGAGTGATGGGATTCATAGATTGAGAAGAGGTGCTACAGTGCAGTGAATGTCTCGTTCCATGTGTGGTAAATGGCTCCAAAGCAGATGTTAATGATTGGCTAAAGGAGTGGTTGCATTTGGGTGTGCCAAAGACCATAGTGTGAAGGAAGTAGCTGAATCTGCAGGTGTATGGAAGCGTCCGGTCATACGGGTCTACCAGCAGTGGCTAAAATCCCAGTCTACACGAAACTCTCCTCAGAATTGTGCCAGGGAAGGCATCCACCAAATCTGACACAACTATGCAATTCTCTGATGTAAGAGTGGCTGAACATTGATGTGGCCTACATCCAGAAACTTGTCCAGTCCATGTCAAATCGATTCACAGCTGTTATTCATCCTTGTGGAGGTATTACATGCTATTAGCTCATTTTTTGTCTGGTGAGCTCGTCATGATCATGTACTTTATCCAGGTAATTAATGTATATGGGCTCTACAGTGAGCTCAGTCCCTCTTTTGGCTATGCCTCTGCTTCAGTCAAATCCCTCTTTTGGAGCATGCACGTCCCTTTATAAGATCGATCCCATGTCCCTCCGCATTGCACTCAGGTAGAGTCGGATCTTCTCAAAAGGTTATGATTTTGCTAAGTTGCCAAGTAGTTCACGGCCATGGCCTCTTAATGAATTAGACGGCGGGACTTCCTGTACGAAGCGAAAACTTTTCTGCTTGTCATCTCCGCTCCACAAATAAACTAATTCATTTCACTTAGCAAGCAATATTGATTTATATGCCCCTAGAAGTTACTCTGTTGATTGGGAAACGTTGGGAAACGCTCGCCGCACGTTGATGGGACTTCATAGAAGATAAATCGTCACTTTCAGACAGAATCCAAACAACATCAAAAAAAAACCCCTCTCTTTATCGCTTTCCGTCTCTCTCTCGCGCCCACTCTCTATCTTTTCCTGGGCTTCTTTCTCTCTCCCTCTCCCCTCTTTGTCCATTCACACCAGAGGCTTGAAATGTGCTTTTTGTGATGAATCCTCACTCTGATTCCCAGCACCCAAACAGACTGTGTACCTCATCCATCACCATCACTCTATTTATTAAACTGCCAGCCAGCCCTTCAATGGAGTTTGTCGTGCTCTTAATTAACATGAGCGATGGGACTCTCCCGCCCCATCCCAAAAATGGGGTACAATGGGAGGCACGTGATGCAGGATCTGCTTTCAGCAGCCATAATTAACAGCTGCTTCAATTCATTACATATTTGGAACACTATACTGTTAATGTATGAAATGGAAACTTGAACTGCTCAAGAAATGCCAATATACTACAGTTCCCAGTTATTTACTTACTTACTTATGTTTCCACGAGGACCAAAAATATATATTCATCTTCCATGTCCTTTTTCCAACCTCTCTTTATCCCTTAGAATTAAACAGGATTTTTTTGTTCTTATTATTTGTTCCTATGCCTTTAAGACTGATGTAAACGATCTCTGTTTTGCTTGGTTGCCCTGACTTGTGTCCCATTTTAAAAAGGCTGTCTAGGCTGAAACACTCTTTATAACTTCAGTATAAATGAGGGGATGAATAATTGGGAATATGTAAATGTGTTGGTGTTTGTGACATCACAAAAAACAATGATTTCAAAACAGGCTGATTCCGCTGCTTAGTTTTCGTAGATGGACTGCAAGGAGTGAGACGTGAACAGTACGTTTTGCGGCTTTGACAATGTACACATACAACATTAAACTCAATTTAAATCAAAAAATTAGGGGCGGGGGTGAGGATTGGTTTTCCATGAAACTGGCCCTTTAAAAAAACAGAAGCCATGAAGAATTCTTTGGAGTGATAAAAGAATCTCCAGTGGATGATTATTTACCATTCAAATGTATAGTTCTGGTCCTAAGATCTGATTGGTGAGTGTACCGATGAAACTAGAAGATTTTGTTAAAGCTGACGGGCTGAATAAATTATTTTTTTTTAACTAGAACTGGGCTGGTCAGCTAGCTAACAGGCTAAAAGTTAGCCAACATGCTAAACAACTCCACCACTAATATCACAGGCATGAATTAAAGTACTTATGATATGATACATTGTAAAATTGCCTTTTAATAAAGATGCTTGACTGTCTAACAAGCTTCAAATGTCAGCGTTTCAGTCAGAAGTAGCATCAAACCCAGGTGAGTCTCAAATGCCTCTGTACCCCCTAAATAGTGTCCTATGTAAGTTTTTCTAAAATTCAAGCTTCTACAGACAAACAGTGCACTATGTGTCCAGGACATATGTGGCTGAATATCAAAGTATGATTTTTAGTCATACTATGCAGTGTTGAGTAAATTCCTAAGTAGTGCACTATGTACGGAGCAGGGAGGGTATTGATATTCACCCTAATTGTGGAACGTGGGACACTAGCTGACTGAAAAGCTTCTTATGAAGGGAAGGGTTTTGCATTAAACTGTGTAATCATTTGTTCATTATTATATGACAAAAAGTTTAAACGTTCATGACCACAGTATACAGAGATGGGTGACCAAACGGCCATCTCCTCATTCAACAGCGGCTGCTTTGCAATGATACGCAATGCAACTACATTTCTTGTTTATGTTGATTATTGTTAATAATAAACTATTATTATTTATTGCTGGCTGACATTTAATAAAAGTAGTAAGTAGGGATGCACTGAAATTATTCGGCCGAAAATCAGTGCCCGACCAAACATATGAAAAGACCAAACACTGACGTTTTTAACGACGCCGTTACCTTTTTTCTAGTTCCCGGATGTACACGGGAACCAGAGTGTAACTTTTACTCGTTAGCTCCAGGGCTAGCGACATCTGCTCTAGGCTAAAACCCACTTTAACGCCTTATCTCTCCACAACGAGTCACAGCGGAGCACACTGATGTTTCCCAGCTTTTATTCAGCATCAAGCATTCGAGTCAAACGGAACCCCAGACAGAGGAAAGAACAGAACAGAGCCATTACGGAGAGTCAGACAGGTAGAAGCTTCTCAGTGCGTGCACGTGCGTACACTCGCGCTCGCTCGCACGCACGCATTTCTTGACGCGCGCTCTGTTTGTCTCTCGCTCTCGGTGCGCGTGCCCGCATCCTCCGTGGAGTGAGGCGCTGTCTGTGAATTATTTTATTGCTAATGTATATATATATATTGTTATGTCTGTTAGACATGTTCAGTGTTCAGTAAATCTGTTTAAACTGCAGTTTAGTAATTGTTTTATTCTTTGAAAACCAGGACAAAAATACATTTAGCTTATTTAATTTATGCAATGGTGAAAAAAATGAATGAAACACCGTGAAAAACCATCTGATTTAGGCTTTGGCCAAAAAAATCATTTCGGTGCATACCTAGTAATAAGCCACTGGAGGCTGTGTCTTACTCCAGGGCTCTTTAAACAACCTCTATGTGGTGTTGACAGTTTTTTTTTTTTCCCCCAAACCGTACGTCCGAGCCAAGAACCAATAAGGAGCTTTCATTTGTATGAGTGCTGTCGCTGTGTGCTGTCCCCGCTGGGCTGAACGCAGTGTGGGAATGATAGTGAGAGGATATCTGGATATATAATAGGACTTTCAGAAGTGCTGAGTCGGAACAGAGAGTGCTGAAACCACAGCAATGCTTCTTCGGGAAATGGGAAGAATAAGAATCCGGGCAAACGTGTTTTGATCTTAAAATAACAAACAAAAAACTCTCAAATGCCTCCAAGCTCCAGCTGCGTGAACACGTAATCGCTAAAAGGTATTGAGGGCAGGGTTTTAGAAGACTGCGCCTCTGCTGCGCCTGGCTAAGAAAGCAGGAAACACAAAAGTACATTCTTTATAACAAAAAGAGCTCATGTGAAACAAAAGAGAGGATAATATGTTTGCAAGATGAATATATGAATAAAGGAGATTGATGAAAAGAGTCCCAGTTATGCCAATTACACACAAAAGTTGCTCTTATTAAAAGTTTGCAACAGCAAAACTTTGCCATACACGCCCACACAATGGTTGCTTCAAGCGAACCGCCATCAAGAACAGTCAATGCAGAAAGCTTACTGGTGAAGGTGATGTTGAAGCCACGGTCCGTGTACGTGTGGTCGGTGAGAAACTCCAGCCGTGCCACGTGCCCGCTGGTGGTGATGGGCGAGGGCAGCACGTCGCCGGAAAAAGTGCCCAGAATGGGTGACTCGGCCTTGCCCCCGTCTTTGATGGACAGGAAGTCGAACTGCTTCTCCATGCTCAGGTCGTTGAAGGCCAGGTTGATGCGGCTCTCCGGCTTGGCGATGATCAGCCACACGCAGTGCATGTTGTTGCCGTACTCCTGAGGGTAGTTGGGCGACAGCAAGACTCCGGATGGAGTGGTGAAGTTGAAGAAGCAGGAGACTGTGGAAAGAAGAGCAGAGGAGGGCATAAGAAAAGGGTGCTCTAACAGTGCCTCGAGATATGTGCTCACAAAAGGTGACTTAGACATTGACTTAATTCATGATGCACGACTTGGATCTCTGTTTCCAGAAACACGCATAATCTACACTTCTCGCGAGGTGATGTTGTGACAAGTTTTGGCATTGTGTTCAGCGTGCTCGCATAGGCATGCGACTTCTCTTAAGAGGACGTCAAATTCTGACTGCTTTTCCACAGGTAGATAAATAAGAATGGTAATAAAACTCTGCCTATAGCTGGAATGTGTTCTGCAGCATGCTGACAGCAAAACTGTCAGCTTGCTATAATATGCGTTCCTCCGTATCTGGCAGCCTTCTAGATGGAGCAAAGGGCCTCATCAGACCTTGAGTGCGTATATCACACTTTGCAGCTGTTGATTTTCTTTCGCAATATGCCGTTTCATTGCGTCTTAGGTAACAGTCATTGTTTCCTTTGTCATCGCCTTGAATGTAGCCGGGAAAGACATGGCAAATGTTTGGAGCAAACATGAGTCTGAAGGAAACTTTTGGAGACCTCTACACCTTCAGAAACCTAATGCTGAGCAGCAATTGTAATTCCACCCACTGTTTGGGAGAGTTAGTAAAGCTCTTTTCGGCCTAAAGCTGAGCCTAACAGCTTAGCCCAGTTTGCATCTCCAGTCATTCTCTTAACCCCTAGAAGTCTGGACTTTGTAGGCAGTTAGCATGACTAACTGGCTAAGTGATCATTAAAAATACATTAATTCTGCACATTTTAGTATACAATTTCTATTTCTATTTCTATTCTATATATATTATGTTAAATATGTCAGGAAAAAAAACAGTAGTCTTACATTAAAGAGTGTAGAATCATAATAAATATACATGATTTATACTTATTTTTAATTGGATCAGGGTACCCAAACATTTGCATATGACTGTAAATGTAAAGCTTTTTAAATTCATTGTTCTTGTTATGTCTAGAAAAAGTAAAAGTATTCACTGGCTAAATATGAAAATGGTCAAATAACTGGACTAAAAGCGAGATAAAAGGCTAAAGGTCAAATAACTGGACTAAAAGCGAGATAAAAGGCTAAAGGTTCTGACTGAGAAAAACAAGACTGACAAGGCCAGTCAAAAATCTACAACTTTACAAATAATGGCAGTGAAAAAGAGAAATAGTGATTTAGAAGCTGCTCTCCGATCAGCTCAGATGCGTTCAACCAGTCTGAGCAGTAGCAGATCAACAGTGAATCTACTTATTAAGAAGAGGTACAACGTCCAAGAACCTGTCCATTACAGAAGTCACTGTAACAATGCTAGTGGCATCTACAGCCACGGTTTTCCAATGGCCAAAATAATTAATTGCCTTGGATTAGCAACTGTTCTCTGATTCGAGGATGCTGGATTATTTGTGTTATTTTGCTTTGGTTTTCGGGCTAGTGTGTCCTGTACTCTGGTTTCCGTTTGGGCCTAGAATTCCGCTGCATAGCTATTATTAAGATGTTTCACACTGGAGTTATAAGGTGTGCTGAATGACGCACAATACGGCACAGCCAATCAGAACATAAGTAATGTACACATATACAGCATATCAGTTTTAAAGGCGCAAATACAGCCAGTTTCAATCTAAGAATTGAGCTGAGGTCAGAAAATGAGCATTTAAATGTGAACTATTATGTAAATGTAGGATATGGACCCTTTAAATAAGACCACCACAAGAAACTTCATACTCCAACTGCAAGAAGAGATCCATTATTCAATTCAGATATTTGCACGGATGTTCCCACCTTTTTACCTTTCCCTGCATTACTGTCTAATTTGCTCCAAAATATGCTCCATGCATTTGCATACATGCACACTGGCCTCATGGTTGCTGTACCAACATAATCTTGGGATGGCACAGTCCCTTAATAAATTCTCCTTTTTACTCCCCGCTCTCCTTCTCTCTCTCTCTTCCCAGCCTTCCACCTGTCTTAGCACGTCGATGCTCATTTGCATGACCTAATTGCTGATGCTGCAATTACCGAAAAACGTATTATTCATTTATCACTAAGGAATAAGTGCAGTGGCCTCCCGTTGAAATTAAATTGGGCTGTGTAACGTGGATTAAGTGTGAGCACTGAATGCATTCATGCAGAGTGAAGAATTGCCACTTGAAGGTCAAGACTGGTACGTCTCTACAGGTGTTTAAAGTAGAGAGATTTGCATTTAATTTCACGATTGTAGCTGATGACACTCAGTAAATGAGTGCAATAGCTTTAACCCCTCAGAAGTTTTAGCCAGCGCTTACAGCTGAATTTGAAAAACTTCAACAATTTCATAGTTGCAATGCAAACAAAATTATTCAGGGTGATTTCATATGAAATGTGGTCCATTGCAGAGAAAGTTACAGAAGCAGATTTCTTTACAGCGGTGATGATAGAACCAAAGTTCTACAGATATATCGTTGCTGTCCAAGGAAAAACTAGTATCTCCAAAATGGCAACTTTACAAGAGAGGGCAAAAACCTAATTT
>CM067475.1:4766424-4800387 GCA_034552555.1 Semaprochilodus insignis | reverse complement strand
AATGTTTCCACAGTAGTTTTTCCACATCATTACACATATCAACAGACATTTTTCCACTACAGTAAAACAGAAAAATAAGAGCCTTGATATTCGTAATATTGTTTTATAACTGCTACAATTAAATTTTTTCCAGATATTGCCATTTCCCCTGGCTGCATTTCAAAGTGTTAAAAACATTTTTAGCACATTTTCTTTTCCATGAATTTCCTTGGATAGAAATCTGCCTTAGATCTGTTGTTCCTGCCGTTGAGCTATTCCTTTGTGTTTTCCGGCATCTTTCCTGCGGTGTCTGTCTCTCAGGCTGTCTGTCTTCTCTCTCTCTTTCTCCCATCCTCTCTCTTCCTCCTTCCTTCTCTCTCTGACCTTTGAGATCCCAAAGCCCATGTTTATTCTGATCAAATATCCCCACTGAGACTAGAGAATTAAAAGGCCAATGAGAAATTAAGCAGGTGCCAACCCCCGCCACCTCTCGCCATTCATCACGCTGGCATTACAAACACTAAATTAACTGCATTCCTCTTCCTTCTCTCCTCCTTGTCCTCTGAATTGAGTCTGTTAATCAGTAATCTATAAGCTCATTTCTCACCTGAAGTCTGAGCCTTTTCTTTTCCCCCGGTCGGGAATCCCAGGGTCCAGGCACATGTTGTGTCCTTGTGCCACGCCCATCTGGGACACTACAGGAAAAGAAAAGAAGGCAGAGCAATTTAAACCACGAACAAAGCAGCAGCATATAAACACTGTGCATCAAAAGTTCGGGGACACTTCGTTTTCATTTCAGAGGTCGTATATTTGATCTCCGCTGTTACTTTTCCACTACGTAAGAAAAAAAATCCAAATACTTTGGGAATTCTTTTGCAACATTCAGCTCCTTGATAATCAAAGTGTTATGAAGAATAGATTTTGCCTACAGCAATAAGCTGACACTTGGGCTTATTTGAGTTGTCCCTTCAGTTCTACAGTTTTTGCCAAGAAGAACTGCTAGAACAGAAACCATGCTTGTTTATTAGGATAGAAGGATTATGTGTCCCCAAACTTTTGATGAGCAGCATGTGTCACTTATAACTGTACATATCAGTGCATTTCATAGGGTGAATTTAGTGCCCCCAGGCATCATGGCAGCCAGTGCCTGAACCCTACATGCTATGTGTACATAGAGTGCCTGAACCCTATATATATATATAAACATACACCATAACAGTACATATACATGGCAATGAAATTATCCTCACTTTTAACAAATTTACATCTATACATTTGTGAAAACTCAAAAGATACTAGTATATGGCTTTCCGAAGGTTTTCCAGCTTCATTTCCCGTAAAGTGTCCCACTTTGGCTGAACTCACCTAAAATAACCCAAATTTCTGAAATGGCACAATGCTATTATATAACTGCACTAGAGAAACAATAAACAGACTGTCCGGCATCATCCAGTCCAGACAGGAAGTGAAAATGACACAAGGGGTCAAGGAGTGTGGCCAGAGAGTACGGGCGGCTCCGAGGCCTGACAGTGGCGGGAAAAGCTGAAGTGACACGTGTTGATTGGCTGAGGCACCTAAGTGCCAGGCCTCATACATATTGATGCGGGACAAAAGGCCAAGCTTGTCAGCGCTGCCGCGGAGACGCTGTCGGCCATGGCGACGGCGCCGGGAGCCCTGACAACACCCACTGCTCGCGCACACGTGGGAAGGTTGACATTTTCTCACAATGATGCAAAGGTAATAGAAAAGTAAATAAGGACTCTGCTCGGGCGGCCTAGAGCAGGACGGAAGGCTGGCGAGGGCTCCTGACATGCAGCGCAATTACTGCTGTCCTCTGCAAAGCCTTTTCTCCGCCTGTTTACCGAGATTGAAAACCCTGGCCTTCATTCCTCCTCTCTGTGCCGTAGGAGAAAAATGGCACCTCCATTTGACATTGCACAGACTGAATGGTAATGATTACGATCAAGGTTGGTTTCTTAGGTTCTCTAGTAAGGACATATCGGTGGCCGAGTCAAGCCCGAGCAGTGCCCATGCCCTGGTATCTTGTGTTTGACTGCTGCCTTTCATTCGGCTCTGTTTGTTTAGTGGTTCTCAACCACTGACCTGCACAACCACTACGCAACCCTCAAAATCTAGGTTGGGGGTGGCGACTTTCACATTTCACCTGAAGCTCACTACACCAACCTTCTTCACATTTCACCTGAAGCTCACTACACCAACCTTCTTCACATTTCTCCTCAAGCTCACTACACCAACCTTCTCCATATTTATCTCCTCAAGCCCATTACGTAATCCCTTTCCACGTGTTCTCCTGAAGCTCACTACATCATCCATCTATAGCAAGCTTTAATAACTAAAAATATGTAATTATTAGTCACAAGTAATATTGATAATATCGAATTTGCCTTTAATTAGACTGTTTTAAATGTAAATGGAAAGTTTGCTTTCCAGTGTCCAACGGCTATATTACTATTCAGTCATTCTGCAGTATTTTTAGTTAATACACAAACAATAGGCACCAAATTGCTTTCTTGGGTCACCACTGATACAGACTGGAGCCATCCTGTTTTAGTACATGATAACAAATGACATAATGGCATATCATTAGTGTGCAAGAAAAATACATAATACATCAACAACATGAAATACAGCCCAAGAAAAGGCCATAAAAGAAATACGTACAGACTGAGATTTTGCTGTGGTTGTCTTTACTTGGGAGCATCTTGACCCCTCTGGACTTCAGCTCTGTCATCTTCTTCACTGCAAGACAAAGGTATGACAGTATGAGCACAGTGGCACACAGCAGGGATGTATCAATACAGTGCTTCATATTGTATCGTTAAGTTTCGTAGTGTGTTGTGTCGTGTTGCATGTGTATTGTGATAAGCATGCTAGGCTTGGGGCTAACATATTAGCTTGGAGCATTTAAACAGGATACTATTAAGCACAGTCTTGACCCAAATATTGTACTTCTATAATAGTGTCCTGTAATTCTATAACATCGAATGCTGTAATATATATGTAATGTAAGACACATTTTCTGCCACTCCTTATTTTTGCTGTAGGGATAGCAAGCCAAATTCTAGCACAGCATAAAATGTAATATGGAAATTTTATGCAGTTCCACATCAACTGCAAATTTTAATGGCAATCCAACAGTATTTCTTCAGCTGCACTTGGTCTTGTTTGGTTTTATACTTTTAGACAATAAAAGTATATAACAACTCACAGTGAAAATTAGCCAGGCTAAAGTATGGCCTCCACATGGCAGGGTTAGTTACAACTAAGCCTCCTAAAGCAAACAGTAAGAGAAGTCTGCACCCTTCCATATACATTCAAAACAGTTTTTGTTTATGCACAGATTTATACACATGTATAAATGTAATGTACCAACACAATATAAAACAATAAATATGATATGAATACATTTTTATTTTATTTCTCGTGCCATCATTGTCAAAAACACATTTGCCACATTTGAGACAGCCTCAAATGAGAACACTGTATCATTATTGTCTATATGCATATATTTTTGTATAAAGCTTGTCTGGTTCAAGTCTGGGTCATCAAATAATTGTGCTTTGCACCAATACACCAGGCGTTTAAATGACCATTAACAAAGCAGCGGAGATGCTTATATGGAAGCTCACTGAACAAAAAAAATGTCACCTGTGACTATTTTTGGATGTAGGCGACATCCAGGTTCAGCCACTCTTGCATCAAAGAATTGGCCAGTTGGGCCATATTTGGTGGATGCCTTGCCTTTCACAATTCCGAGGAGAATTTCCTGTAGACTGGGATTTTAGCCGCTGCTGGTAGACCCGTATGACCGTACGCTTCCATACACCTGCAGATTCAGCTACTTCCTTCACACTATGGCCTTCAATCACTCCTTTTAGCCAATCATTAACATCTGCTTTGGAGCCATTTTCCACACATGGAACAAGACATTCACTGCACTGTAGCACCTCTTCTCAATCTAAGTATAGTGGCGACGTTTAGCACGTCAAGTTTGACTTGTGTTTGAACAAAGCTCTCAATATTTGTTCAGTTGGTCATAGGAAATACAGTACTCGCAAAACACACATACTGCACTTTATCATTCCTTACACATACTAACAGAACAAACAAATTTGATGGAAGCCTGTGAAGACTGGTAATAGGAATAAAAAAATCAGCTGGAACCAAATGTTATTTCTCAGAAAGCATGCTTTTATATTAGTCACATAAAAGATATTTGGCCCTGCCCTTAATAACTCCATCAGTGCGAGAGGGTGCACGGAGGGCTTGCACTGTTTATTTGCTGGATACAGAACGAGGTAGGAGCCCAACGCTTAATTCCAGCGGAAGATGTCATTTTACGCTGACATCCCATCACCACTAAGAGATGAAGTATTTACAAAGGATCATAGTTAGAACGTATCAACAAACTCGTCTTTAACGCTCTACTCGAGCCTTTCATTATTCAGAGCAAATTATTTGGCCCACCGTCTATTTCAGGGGGTCATTTTCCCAAGGATGAATGTGTTGGTTCTTCCCATTCCACTAGCACTCAAAGGCGATGCCACACTCACCCAGTAAATAAACACATAAGCAAGAAAAACCTGCCGCATTTTTCTCCGTTTTTAAAGGGGAATTCCTTTAAGCTCATCAGTTATCCCAGTCGTTGAGAGTGGTTTGAGGTGCCAATCTAGAGAACCTTACAGAGCCAGAACTGTTTACAGTGGTGGTGATGGGAACCAGACATCTGAAGTGTTTAAGTGTTACATAATATATGAACATATATCATGAACGCCAGACGCCTGATCCATTGTTTAACAATCATTTTGAAGAAAAAAAGAACCTGTATGATAACCTAGTAATACCATACAATTTAAAGATAACTTCATTGCATTATTACACATTTCTTTGCTTATAGGCCCAGTTAGGGATGGCAAGATTCACCAATTCGCATACTGTGCACCGACTGAAAAGATCACAATATGATCGACTGGAGTTAAAATTGTGCACTGGATATAAATTGTGATGAACCCAATATGCACTGTTTTTTAACATATTTACATCAGTAAAACCCAATATACACTCATCATCAAAGGAATAGCTGCACCCAGAAGGAGGTGTGGGATTGCAGTGCTATTAGGAAGGAAGATAAAGGTTACCAGGAACAATAAATGATGATAAATTTAGACTGATATGAGCAATATTTATTGAGCTACACATACAGAAGTAGTGTCTCTCACTATGGCATCAGGCCACCATGTTTGCTAACCCAACCTGCCAGACGTCTCGGCATGGATTTGTAGAGGTTCCTAATGGTGTCCTGTGATAATCCATCCCATGCAGCTTGAATATTCTCACACAGTTCCTGCAGATTGTGCGGTAGGGATGGAGGTGGAGTGACTCCAGGCCTTCTGGACGTGCGATGCGTGACAACAAACTGCTCATCTTGGTGCTGACCACGGTGCCTCCACACACGGATTCGTTGGTCGTCTCCACCAAGAGAAAAGCGGGACTCATCACTGAATTCTGAGTCACTCCATGACAATGTGGCATGACTCCATTGCAGTCTTTGGCGATGTTGATGTGGTGTTAAGGCCAGTCGTTGTAACAGTCTACATGCATGTAGTTCAGCGTCGTGCAGCCGTCTGCCAATAGTGCTGGCACTAACAGGATGACTCATGGAGGACATCACTGCTCGCTGAATGTCTGCAGTTAAGGCTATTGGGTCAGTCAGGTACAGCGATAAGGCCCGTCCTTGCTTGAATCACATGCACGGCTGAGTGTGAAACTTGAATCATTCTCATGTCTCACAATGTCTAACCTACCCACCAAGTGCACACCATTCCTTCTGTGTGCATCTATTTGTGCAACTATTTTTGTTTGACAATGAGTGTATTTATATATAATGATACTGTATATAGATGCCCTATGCCCTAATCATTCGTGATCAGTAATTTTATATGTAGATTAATTCCTCCTCTCAAGATCATCACTTTTTGTTGACTCCCGGCCATCAACTTATTTATTTGTAAAGATATCCAGCCTTATAGAGGGCTATAGATTTTACGCTTATGACCTTTTATGCACTAAAGGTCTTGTAAAATGGCTGTTTGTGGAAGGGCCAAGTGTTTTTCTTAGAGGAAACAGCATGAACGAGATGCTTACTAAGTTGCAGTACTAGAGAAACAAATACGTAAATTTTTTTTGCTTAAGAAGAGCCAAAGAAGTAAAATCAAACTACCTGTACCATAGCATCATATTGTTATGCACTGCATTACATCGTATTGCACAGTGTTAAATCAAATCGTGTCATATTGCACTACAGGGTTGAAACATATCATAATGCATTAGTATTTCCTTCATATTTACATCTTTTTCATTGGCCATGTCTCCAGTTTGCATTGACCTCAGTGAAGAAGATGCATATCCCTAGCCCCATTAATGAAAACACCACCATAACAGGTCCAGGACTGAGTTGACTGAGCCTGGTAGACACACCAGTTTAATGCTGCTGTCCAAGACTATCATCATGGTATATGTATCACATATATCATCCACATAATAGTAAAATTAAAAGGTTTTTTACTGGATCTCTTGCAATCTAAAGCTATACGTTCAATCACAAAAGGCCTAATCTACTAATTTTGCAGCTGTATACAAATCCTTTAAGTCCTCCTCATTCCTTAAGAGGATGTATCCCCTCCATAGTGAGCCCTTAACACCCTGAGACCTTCTACAGCATCCATCAGAGAGAAACAGAAAGCTAAGTGGCTTATTATGTTAAGAGTATCTGCTCATTGGAAATTAGCCATTACTTGCGGGCGCTAGCTGGAAAACTGGAAGGAGAGAAGGAGGAGAGAGGAGAAGAGGGGAGCGAGGTCAATGGGAAATCTAATTAAGGGCTTAGCCTTCCTTTCTCCTCTTCCTGATTTTCCAACGGTATTTATTTATCAAACTGCAGACCTGTAATCCTATCCCATCGCTCTGATCTGCTTACGGAGGTGGTGAAATTCCCGCCGATTCCGCCTTTTGTTTTTTCCGCAGCTGAGCGCGCTAATCCCGTTTTTCAGCTCATCCCCTTTGAGCGGAGACCTCTGAACTTTGGAGTGTGATGAGACTGCAGCCAAGGCAGGGTTGTGGTACAGCATAGGAGGATGGAGGTTGGGATGGTCTATTGCTGCTTTAATAACACTTAGCCAGGGCTATAATGGACCACTTAACAGCCATCTTCATTGCAGACTGAGGAAGGAGGAATTCTGAATAGGCTGTGGTTGTAAAAGTAGCTTATCCTGAAATTGCTACGCTCTTTAGTCACAAAGACATAACCAAACACTGATGACTGGGAAAATGGGTCTGTTACTGCACTACTTCATTAGGTTCCTTCTGGAACAAACTGCAGTACTACCCAAACAATCCCAAGCTGATTCATACTGGTTGTACAACAACACTCCTGTAATGGGCCATATTCTTGATTTTCTTGTATTTTATTATTTTTAATTTAATTAATTGGGTGTGATTTCATGTATATAAAATAGTCATCATTTGTGTTTCCAAGCTCTTTTTATCTCTTACAATCGAACAGGATGTTGTTGTTCCTATGAACTGAGGGCTGATGGAAGTAAATGAACTGTGACAAGGTGCTCTGCATTGTATCTGGTTCAAAATGTGGCCTGGGCTACAGCTAAACTAGCTACATTGGATAGGTGGATATGCAATACTATGCAAATGCAAGAGACCATGCTTCACTTATTTATTTTCAAATCAAAATGGCCGGTAAGTAAAGTTATTAGCATCAGAAAAAATAAAAACCTAAATACACAAATATTTTTATTGTTACTGTCGGAACCTTGCATCTCCAGAAGCGTAACTTTACAGGAGAAGAAAAAAGTTTTTTGTTTTTAATGGGCGTTAATGGAGAAATGATTTATTCCATGGTCTGTCTGAGCATGTCTATTGGGGAATTCATTGTGAAATATACATTGTGAAACACTGTAAAGGGCAACTAGCGATATCAATGTATGTCAAAATATGGTAAAAAAAGATATGTTTTAGTAAGTTTTCAGTTTTAAGCGATAATATATGATGATACATATTCTATTAGCATTTAACATTTTGCCTTTACAACAATGTCCATACTTTTCAGTTGACTTGCTTTCAGACCTCAGCCCAGACCCACTTCCCCTTAAAGGAAAATGATGAGGGATCTGTTATAAGGTTATAACAGATCAGTCTTATTATGGCAAAGAGGTCACATGGCATCTTCTGGAACTTTTTTTAAGGTCAAAATACACTGTAACCATGGGCTCAAGCTCATCTGACATAGATTCATGTTCAATGGAAACCTGTTTGGTGTCTGCTAAGTCAAACTTTGTTGACTTTCCAAAGGACTGTCCAGACTGTTACCGGTACGGGAAGTATTAGTGGGGAACCTGCCCACTACCAAAGACACCATTAACACAATATCTTTTTCATGGACGTCCATGCTTCTTTCAACATGACATCACCAAGACACATTCTGCATGTATTGTAACAGCATGGTTGCATAAACAGGGAGAGCAAGTACAGTCCAGAACTGTCTCCCTTTGAAAAAGTATTCTGCATTAACAACAATTCAATTCAAAATTGGCTATTTTTGCAACTTTGTTTCCATGTAGGTGACGGTGCAGACTGGGGAGCAAATGTAACATTTTACAGCTTCAATAAACATCCACGTCAACTATTTTATTCCATAAAAGCAAGCATGAAAAAATGAAACCGTCTATGATATAGGCCCTTTAAGGCTGACCACAATCTAAAACGTGCAATGAATTGCATTTCCAATGTGTCTTTGCCACTCTTACCTTGGTACTGTGCACTGAAGCCCCTGAGCTTGTGGTTGCCATCAGTGGTGAAATGGAGCCGCAGCCAATTCTTACTGCTAATGATGGGAGAAGGGAGGTTGGGACCCGTGAACCTGCAACACAACAAGTTCCGACATACATCATTCAGACAGGGCCAAACAACAAGTGCACAAGTGCAATGAACAAGCAGCGTATAGATCATGTGGGTCAACTGGAGAATTTTAATACTGCACTTCATAGAGAATAAACATAATATGTTTAGCGGGAAATGTGCTTAGTAAGCGTGTCCTCAATGCAACCCATATTATGCTTAGTCTGGGAAAAAAGGCGAAGCTGAAATGACGAACACGCTCACGCACGGCAGCCAGCTATGCCTTCTTAAAAGACACGACTTTGGCAAATGTGCACTTAATTAGCATCTTCAATTTTCTACATGTGAATTGGATTTCCTCAACCATAGCCACCTTGCTCTTACCTCCTACTTCTCAGCCCAGCCTTTCAGAGCCTCTTAAACTCAGCAGTCCTCAAAAGCAACAGTGGTGGAGCTGGATATCAGGATACTGGATGAAAAAGTGGAGGACACGCAGGACGCTAACGAAAAAATACACTTTGGTTTGACGACTAAGGGCATTGTTTTCCACAGAACGCTAAAGACGACAAAGAATCGGAGAGTCTGCCTAACAACAGCCTGTGAATAAGTAACACAGTGATCCAGTAAAAGCCCAGCTTTGAACCAGTGTTAAGGTTCTGGGGATGACAAGAATTAGCACTTATTATTATTAAGACAAAGCCGTTCGTGTTATTGCGCACTACTTCTCACAATGGGCCGAGTTGCGACTTATCGTAGCGAACGCTAAGCGCATAAGCTGAAGGGAAAACAGAAAGCTGCCTGACAGAGAGACAGAGGCTGAGCCTCAACGTGTGTTCCAAATGTCAGATTTGGCTCAACGAGCCCTTCAACGAGAGCGCAAGAGAGAGAGAGAAAGAGAGCATAGAAGGATAGGGAGGGAAGGAGGGCGAGAAACGAGACGGATGCAGCACGGTAGGATCCTGCTCTGCTTTTCTACGAGCGCTGTCCGTCGCTGATTGTTTCTGCTGATGGTGTGGATTTCCAATCAGCCTCTGCACTCTGACTCACCGTCATTAGCTAGCACTGACTCCACCGGCGCTCGTAAGAGTGATGAGAGGAGCGTCTGAATCACAGTCACAAAGACGCACTTTATCACTTCATAAGAGCCGCCTCGCTCCCAGAGACCATGATAAGGTTGATGAGAACCGTTTCGGGAATTTGTTTGCCACGGAATGTTGGCCTAATCAAGTGTGTGAAATATGTCCCAGTGCCTAGAAAGTGGGTAGTGCTGTCATCTGTCATTGCAGGCTCTCTCATGGTGTTCTAAACCTGGTGAGATGGTTGAGTGATATGAAGGAAAATGACGACGAGTCAATTTTCCAAGGATGTGCACATGGCTATGCAATCTCAGGATGGCCAAAAAGAGTTCTTTGTAGGGCGATAGGGCCATAGAAGACACACTTTGGAGCCCTGAAGATCAGCAGATAGTTCCTTAACCCTCTCTGGATACAACATGAATAGATGTGGTACATAACAGAATAACCATCTTGTAAACGCTGCATGCTGGAGACTTAATTTTATCTTATTAGCATGGTTCCATTGACAACACAACCTCTGATCAACTGAGGCGTCAGTGGATGGCTGATGGTTGTGCTAACAACAACAACAACTCTTTTCAACATACAGAAATGGATAATGAATAATCACAGAAGGCATTCAGTGTTGGATTTGTCATTATGGATTTATTTTATTAAGCCTCCAAAAAGACAGGGCAGTTTAAGACTGGATTACAAAGCTTCTGGAAAGGAGATGATTGCACCGAGGCCCTCATTTGAATGGCACAATGCTAAGCCTCAAAGGATGCAGCATTCCCGAGATTTATTCATTCTCTTATATACAATGTCCTTACATGTGATTTACAACATCATCCTCGTGCCCGGGTTAAAGCAGTGGCTCTCAAAACTGCTGGCTGATATGTTACTTGCATGTATAGGTAGCCTGGAGTAAAAATCAAGACTATCTGGGGGTCCCTGAGGACCAGCCTGATAACCACTGCTTTAAAGAACCATTTTTTATTCAAGCACTAAGAACCTTTCTAAATAGAAACTCACTTGCTCATTCATTCGCTTACTCACTCACTCAGATTTGGCAGGTTGAAAATTCATTATGCACCGAATGTTTTGCCACTAAACAGATAGATAGAAACTCACTCAACTCGGATAGATAGAAACTCACGTGCTTACTCACTTACTCACTCACATTTAGCAGGTTGAAATTTCACACCAAGGAGGTGCCATAAGGCACCAACTAGTTTGTAGGTTTGCAAATGTCATTATACACCGAATGTGATGCCACTAAACAGATAGAAAGGAACTCAGATAGATAGAAACTCGCTCTACTCAGATAGATAGAAACTCCATCACTCCCTCACTCACTCACATTTAGCAGGTTGAAAATTCACCCCAAGAAGGTGCTATAGGTCACCAACTAGTTTAGAAGTTTCGCAAATGTCATTATGCACAGAATGTGATGCCACTAAACAATACAGAAACTGTAAATATTCAGACACATTTCTCTGCATCAAAATGATAAATTAAGGCCATATTGTACTATAACAATATCCTTTGCTTCTGGCAAAACCAGCAAACTTGTGATATTGTGCAGGATGCTTTCTATTTTGGTAAAAAAAAATAAAAATAAAAAAAATAAATAAATAAAAAAAACATCAAAGGCAAACAGAGTTTCTTTGCTTCATTCAGGACCTAAAATCTATGAGCTCTTTCACATGAGCTGGGAACTCCGTAACTCAGATTGAGCTAAGCTGATTTTAGAGATGTAGCTCCACATGAGATGAAGCACAAAACAAATGGGCAGAAAGTCAAGTGCAAATATGATCTCCACTGTTCGTCACAGAACCGGCAGCCAGTGACACTGGGTTTTGGGAAAAGTGAAAGCAGTGTTGAGAGCTTTATTCAGAAACTCAAACTTTATGAGTGCTTCCTTATATAACTCAGATTCTTGTAGCCCAGTTTGAGCTCAGTTTGAGCTGCTTTTGGAGATTCTAATCCCTTTGACTTCTGCAGAAAAGCTCAAGTTCTCTTGCACATTCGATTCATAAGCTTGGTTGTGCATCCAGGCCAGTGGCAGAGTTGTCACCGATGACAGCACGCAAACATCAAGCAGAAGGCAAATGAATATGTTGCATTGTCAATTGCCTCAAATTCATTTAGTGTCATCTGAATGAATAGCATTAATAAATATTGGGGCACTCACTGGGTTAGGGAACCAGCCCTGTGACTGGAAGGTCATTGGTTTGATTCCCTGAACCGAAAGGACATGACTGAAGTGCCCTTGAGCAAGGCACCTAACCACCAACTGCACCCCGGGCCCCGTGGATAGGGCTGCCCACTGCTCTGGGCAGTGTGTGTGTGTGCAAACACAAATGTCAAATGGTTCTAAATTCTTAAATTCCAGTGTCTGGTGTGTAAAAGCCTTAAGAGGAGTGCTTTGTATCAATGACAAAAACCATGCATCAAATCCAAGGATGCAACCTAAGAAGGCTGCTTTTCTCAGCCATTAACATCACTGAAGGCTATGCCGTTTAGCCAAACGTGGCCAAGAAATGCGTCCCTTGTTTCTGAGAAGCAGGCCAAGCTTCATTTTAAGGCAGTCTATGCTATGCATTGATAATGCCTGAGCTTGGCCATTGAATTTCCAATTTTAGTAATTCCAAAATCACATTACACGGGGTCAATAATGTCCAACAGGCTGAAAACACCAATAAACACTAGATGGTAGGATGGAAAGAAAAATAAATGGGTCCCCAAAATATGTGTGAAAGATGATCAAACTGCTGGTCAAGCCACCAGTCGTGGCCAAAATTTTCTACTCAATGACCGCAACAGACCTTGGCAGGAACGTAGCCTCAATTTCATGCTCATTTTCGACAATAGTTTGCCTTGTTTATTTCTTGGCCACCACACAGCTCCTTCTCATCAAACCACAAAACGGAGCAGACGTGTTTTTTTTTTTCCATGTCTGAGAGCAATTATGGGAGGCATTCTAACACGGTGTGTCCAACTCCCTCAGAACAAGGCTGCCCACATATTAAAAGGCAGGAAGAAAGGCTCTCCCATAGCAGGTAAGAGGACCTGCTTTTTAGCTGGAGCTAGTGGCTCTGGAGTTCAATCATGGAGAATGAAGCACTCACTAGATGTTATCATTGCACTGGTGCCTGGGACCATACGGCAATACTAATGCAACACTGGATCTCATTTTAACATGCATCACCTTAAGCTAACTTAACACCCCGTGCCAGAAAATGGTGTTGATTCTGCCTTTTAACACACACTTCCACATTAATAACATGAAGTCTTGTCACATTTACACTTGGGTATGTAAAGAGCATGATCTAACAAAGCCACAAATTCACAGTCCTTCATTTTGTTGGTATCTTACTATTATGAACAAGTAAATACATGAACTGGAACACACTTCACACTTCCCTTTTATCTTCACACTGATGAAACGAATCAATTATAAGCTCTTAGAGACCTGACAAGCTCCAATTCTGCATGCTGATACATCTCACTAGGACAGGCCCAAACAGCTTTTGCATGCTCCGAGCACTCATTGGTGTTTCCAAGCGACCTGGTGTTTCTAAGCTGTTTTAAAAACGATTCTTAAAAACAATGCTATATAAAGTATGTTTCATAATTAACTATATTTTTGTCTAAGTTACTGCAGTTCAAATTAAGCGAACTGGACAAAAAATGAGTCACCCTGTGTATTTAAGATGGTAGTAACTTCAGGTAACATCCTGCAGATGGCGCTGCACAAGGCTGAATGGGCTATAAATACCTGTGGGGTGTGAGTGACAGCATCCATAGATGGAGAACAGGTGGTACAGTGCAGTGAATGTCTCGTTCCGTGTGTGGAAAATGGCTCCAAAGCAGATGTTAATGATTGGCTAAAAGGAGTGATTGCATATGGGCGTGCCAAAGACCAAAGTGTGAAGGAAGTAGCTGAATCTGCAGGTGTATGGAAGCGTACAGTCATACGGGTCTACCTACAGGGAATTCTCCTCAGAATTGTGCCAGGGAAGGCATCCACCAAATCTGGCCCAATTGCGCAATTCTTTGATGCCAGAGTGTCTGAACATTTATGTGGCCTACATCCAGAAACGTGTCAAATCCATGTCAAATCTTATCACAGATGTTATTCGTGCTCGTTGAGTTAGTACATGCTATTAGTACAGGGGACTTATTTTTTGTCTGGTGAGCTTATATACTGTAGGCAGCAACAATTCATGAATAGTTTATACTGACGAACGTGTAATCGCAATAAAGGTACAATGACAATTTGAGATTACTGCAATCTTTGCACTGAACCTTTTTCTTATTGTGTAATAGATAGGCCACCTAGTGGCCATTCCCAGCTATATGCTCACCTACGAGGACAACAAGTTCATTTGTGAATTATACACATACCTATTTTTATTGAATCAATGCTACAGAAGAAAAAAAACTGACTTGCGCAAAGACTTCCAGGAAACCACATATTATGGCTACTGTGAACAAGGGTGTAATTTCTAAGATATCCTTTCTCTTGTTGGTTTAGTTCTGCAGTGTCTTGCACTGATGTGAGGTGACACACAAAAAGTTCCCCCAGAATGGAAATACTACCAACACACTACTTACAGCACACTAACACATTACACTTACTGAGTTACTGTACACCAACACGCTACTTACAGTACACTAACGCATTACACTTACTGAGTTACTGTACACCAACACACTACTTACAGTACACTAACACATTACACTTACTGAGTTACTGTACACCAACACACTACTTACAGTACACTAACGCACTACACTTACTGAGTTACTGTACACCAACACACTACTTACAGTACACTAACGCGTTACACTTACTGAGTTACTGTACACCAACACGCTACTTACAGTACACTAACGCGTTACACTTACTGAGTTACTGTACACCAACACGCTACTTATAGTGCACTAACGCGTTACACTTACCGAGTTACTGTACACCAACACGCTACTCACAGTACACCAACGCGTTACACTTACCGTGTTACTGTACACCAACACACTACTTACAGTACACCAACGCGTTACACTTACCGAGTTACTGTACACCAACACACTACTTACAGTACACTAACACGTTACACTTACTGAGTAACTGTACACCCCGTACATCTTCTCTGGAAGCATGGGGCAGTTGTTCACCTTCTCTATGGAAAAGAAATTTCATGCCTAACGCATGTTGGTTTGAAAGGAAGACGTGCCTTGTGTCTATGCCTCTCGTGATATTGAAGGTCCTCCATGCGTAGCTGTATCGGTGGTGAGAGTGATGCAATACAGGCGCGAGTGATGCCATGCATGTGGAACTAAAACTGTCTCCAAGGCAATTCACTTGATGGCCAGATTTACAGCTCTAGACGTCTACTCGACATGATCACGCATTGAGAGCTCTTGTGGCTGTCTTGCGGGTTCATGTTCATGCTTCCACTGATTCTTTCCACTGTTGTTTTCTTAAAGCACTCCGTGGCTAGCTCGCACGTGCCGGCGTACCGGATCGGGAGAAAATCCTTCACGCAATAACTGACATGCATGGAGATGGCAAAACCAAGATGAATCCCTTCCATGGAATCAATCACCCACAGGTCCGCCTTTACTGAAATTAGTTTTCTTCTTCAGGTTGGCTTTATTTATTTATTTAATGCTCCCTCCTTCCTCCCCTCCTTTCCTCTGAGGCCTGCCGAAATAATGGAAGTGGCGGCGAGTTCTGACAACTTGTCACATGACATTAGCCTTGATTTACGATGGCAGCCATCTCACAGATAAAGTGAGATTCGGCTCAGATTGCATGTTTTATTACGTCGTTGCCGAAAACCGCACGCGGTGCCGGGATTCTCTGACACAAACAGAGCGCTGGGATTGCTACAGGTGAGCGGGTGAAATTCCCTCCTCTTTTCCGGAATCTGTAGTCTGTATTAAAGGCAGTTATCTACTATTTCATATTCTTACTCGTCTCACATTCGTATCAGGCACTTGCTGCTCACTCGCTGTGCCTCTGTCACACTTTCTGGAATAGGAATAAGATGACTGTTGTTTGAACAGTCATGTTTGCATGCGCAAAATTGTGATTTCTAAGACAGCTGTGAGAGGCTTTGTTCAGGGATTGAATCGTCTTTTAAAGTAAACGCTCTGCCTGAATGTGGAGGGGAATAAAAAGCACGCTTTAAAGAGGAAACGTGGTAATTTCATGATATCTAATTAAAGCAAAGCTGAGAAAAACATGCCATTCAAAACTGTTTAGGTTTAAATGCAATTCACTTACAAACAAACACATAAATCAAACCAGCACAATCAAGGAGCGCTCATTAGCGCTTCAGAAGTTTATGACGAAATGAATGAGGGAGACACGAAAGTAGTTGAAGAAAGTGCTAGAAGAAGGAACATCTGTTGTATCCTAAAGCTGTACTCAATGGTTTAGTAGTGCTATTTGGACCACCAGTCGAAAGCATAGCCACGGCTACTCATAGAAGGTTCTCCTTATTTGTAGCTTAACGCTTTAGAATAGACGTGAAGACATCAAACTATAAAATAGCTCTCATGGAAGTATCCAGTCCACCTTAAAACCCTCCAAAATAGAACTTTATAGGAGGATAAAACAGCTTTCTTAACTTGCAATGAAGGTTGATATAAGAAGATTTCTTTCTAAGCAGGTTTGGACCGATTCTATTGGTCTGTCCATCATGAATATTCACTAAACTGAAATGGGACTTTTTAGGGGAACTTTTTAAACTGTGCAGAAAAAAGGGATGCAGGTTTTTCTTGTGCAATAAAATATATATTGGATGTGGCGATATGGCAGAAATATAACACTGTGATACATCAAGAGTATATGTGGCAGATCGGAATATGTATTGTTTCAGTCATCTCATCAGTTGGAACTGTTAAGTGTAAACCTGTAGAGTCTTTAAGATCACCAACAACATCTCCAGTCATTACACACTCATTATCAAAAGAACAGCTGCACCCAGAAGGAAGTGTCAGATTGCAGTGCTATTGGGAAGGAAGATAAAGGTTACCAGGAACAATAAATGATGATACATTTAGACTGATATGGACAATATTTATTGAGCTACACATACAGAAGTAGTGTCTCTCAGTATGGCGTGGGGCTGCTATGTTTGCTGACACAACATGCCTGACGTCTCGGGATGGAGTTGTAGAGGTCCCTAATGGTGTCCTGTGATAATCCAAATCATGCAGCTTGAATATTCTCACACAGTTGCTGCAGATTGTGCGGTAGGGGTGGAGGTGGAGTGACACCAGGTCTTCTGGACGTGTGACACGTGACAACAAGTCCATCTTGCCGCTGACCATGGTGCCTCCACACACAGATTTGTTGGTTGTCTCCACTAAGATAAAAGCAAGACTCATCACTGAAGATGACCCGCTGTCATTCTGAGTCACTCCATGACAGTCTGGAATGACACCGTTGCAGTCTTTGGTAACGCTGACGTGGTGTTAAGGGCAGTCATAGTAACGGTCTGCGTGCATGTCATCCTGTGTTGTGCAGCCATCTGCCAATGGTGCTGGCACTAACAGGATGACTCATGGAGGGCATCACTGCTCGCTGAATGTCTGCTATTGTGGCTGTTGGGTCAGTCAGGTACAGTGATAAGGCCCGTCCTTGCTAACGTCATATGCATGGCCGAGCACGAAGCTTGAATCATTTGTATGTCTCACAATGTCAAACTTACATACAAAGTTTGATGATGAGTGTATAATACCAGGTGAGTGCATTGTAACAGCAGAACCATTTTTCCAGAACCATTTTTCCCATTTTTTCAAAGGGTCCCTCAAAGAAGTACATACCTCTATCACAGATGAGAACCTTCTACCCATGCAAAGAAACATTTAAGCCTCGAGGAATCTCTTTTTTTAAGTGTGTATCATCCACTGAAAAAGGGCTTCCCCAGTGAGACAAGCTGAAGATCCCAGAGGGGCTTCCACCTACAGCTTTCCCTTTAAAGCGTGCAGAGGAGGGAATGGGGAATAGGGGAGTCGAGAAGATCACTTCACTCCACCACCTAAAAACACTCATTCTTTCTCTGCGAGAGCAGCCAGTTAAACCGCCTTAAAGAATCACTCCGCTTCTCCTCATGCCCGTGTCACAACGCACTTATTGAGATGTCTGTTTGAGTTAAACAGCAATCCGAGCCCAAATCACTCCCCATTAATATGTGGTGATTATTCCAGGGAATGGTCTTTGGATCTGATAAGTTACAGGAGAGACGGAGGTATCGAAAATGTCATTACAGATTAGAGCGCTCATAAATATGCTATTAGGGCACGATGTGGAAAGCCTCACCACCATTTCCCCACCTTTTCCTCGACTTCATTTCCTTCCTTCGGAAAAAGCAACTATTCACACTCCGGCAAAGAATCCTGAAAGTCAAAGAGAGGCCCGTGTGGATTGATGAAGCCCTCTTTAAGGGCATTATTGCAAGTTCAATACCCTCCTTGCACCCCCTCGTCCTCCATATTAGATTTTCCTCGGACGAGCCTCAAGAGTGCAGCTATAAATGAGTTCTTGATCCCAGTCCAATGAACTTCCTAGATTAATCGAAAATATCTCTGGCATTAAAGGGAAAAAAAGGGGCAAGGGCATTCCTGATACACTGCCTGCACTCGCGTGTTTCAAGTACATACAACCTATGTTCAAATGTGCACCGGAATTAGCGGTCAGGGCAACAGAAAGCAGACAAGGACTTTCTCTTGGACTTCTCTTCAAAAGCCACAAGGCGCACCCTTCCATTCCATTACCTCCAAAACCAATTTACGGTGCTAACTGATCCTTTCGTTTCCTGCCAAATGCATACGGCAGAACCAACGTTGTGCTAAAACACCATAAGGAAGGACTTAATCGCTTCTTCTTGATCTTCCCGCTTTCTTCCACCGTTTGATTACGGGCAGTGGAGCTAAAGGTTGGCGTTCGAGCCCCGTGGGACTGCGGAGCGGCTGTCTTGCACGCGGCTAGCTTAATTGCAGCTACTTAGGCAGATCAATCGGCCTGCTGCTTTGTATTCCGCAAAAGGCCCCGTGGCGGAGAGCATGGGTCAGGGTGACTTTAAAGCCCCAAAGTTCCACCGTTTTAATGACTGTGAATCATAGGAGGGGTGAGCAATGAAAGAGTGCACTCTGCCTTTGAAGTGACAAAACAAATCAAGCTGCCTGGCCACTGAGTCCAGTGCGGGGAATTAGGATTGAAGAGAGGAGCGAGGCGGAGACACCGGCAAAAGCTTTGACCTTCACACATCTGAATCCGGATCGCTCGCAAACAGGCTCTGCCATTAAACTCGCTTACAGCTGCCTATATCCGGAAAAGGAAGCTTTTAGGTAAACGGTAAGTGACATGAGACTTTAAGAAAGTTTACTGACTCAATTTTAAGGGGCCCATATCATGGAAAACCAAACTGATAAACTCCGTGAGTTTGGGGAAACCTATTGGATACATCACTTAGATTCACTCCAAGGGGACTTAATCTGAATATGTTGCCCCTTTTACCTTCCTGTTTTTGACTTGGCTTGAGTGACTGAAGTTACTTTTTTCTGTTTTTGTTGTGTTTCTGTGTTAAGGCCACTAGATGGGGTAGAGGAGGATACAGGACCCACCCCTCGTCCCCATTAGTGGACCCCACCTGTTGATAGTTTGTTAATTGCATTGCGTTTAGAGCCATGTTTTGTATATCTGAGGCAGGCCTTGGAGCACAGGCCAAAACATTGTTTCGTATTTATAAGTCCATGTATTCCATGGTATATAGTGAGTGTGGCACCATGTTTCATGAGGATAGAGTTTTTGACTTTGGCTGCACCTCACTCAAGAGTTGGTTGAAGCACCTTTTTTCTGGGGTCCTCATTTTTTATTTACCACAGACATTGCAGTGGTATATAAACAGTGCTTCAAATTGTACTTGCTCTCAATCCAATTGGTCCATACATGTAACCCAAACTGCAAGAAATTGTCAGAATTTAAGTAGTAGGCAAAGCAGTGACACTTTTCTTGAAACCTGCTATAACATTGACATAACCATGCTATAAATATGTCATGGCATATGTAAGTTGTGTTGTCATGCCCGAGGCTGTTACACAACAATTTCAGGTTCTGAAAGATTCGGAATTTTGGCTACTAATCATGTGTTGGAGTTTTCCATGCTACTTTTAATTGCATTGAGCCCCATTTACCATGTCCACCCACTAGCTAGGTATCTCTCTGTGGCCCAGATGAATGCAATTGTTCAGCAAGTTCATATTGCTGGGCAAAGTTGGCAAAAATCCAACAGTGGACAAATAAAATGAAGTTGGAATTTGGTGTGGTATGTTTGGTGTGCAAGATATTTAGTTATACCCCATCTGTGAAATACCCCCTGGAATCTGGGGAATCCTCTCTCGCCATAATGGAGCTCCAAAGGCAACAAAATGTAATAGTAATGCTCTCTTTCACACGTCAACGGAGGTCTCACTCATGTCCTCTTTTGTCTCTGGTTTGAGAATTAAGTCCCAGTCCACTCTTTCCACCAAACTCTTGGTGTTCTCAAATTGAACATGGTACCACATACTGTAAAATTTTTAGAGGTATCCCGGTCATAGTTACAGTTGCAAGGCTATGACAGACAAACTTGGTGAACCAATTTGCTACAGTGCCCACCCTGAGGCAGAGCAGTGCTGGCTCTCTAGCTCTTGTAGGCAAAGCAAATGAACAGTGACAGCATAAAGTCAAAATAGTTTTTTTTAAGGACAAGAATTTGGATTTTGTGACTTCCAGGCGAATTAAGTGAAGTATTAGGAGGTTTCGGACCCCACACCTCCACCAACACCACCCCCACTAGTGCTCAAATGAATTTATTTTTGTTCGATTAAATATAACAAATAAATGACACTGGGAGCATCAAGGACATTACCAGTCATGACATGATCATGACAGCTGACTAGCATACACAGGCATTCTGGTGTCCATCATGATAATTACAGATAATGCTAACACAACGCTCGTATATCACTAAACCAAGTGACAGCTCATGACAGCATGTGACATCCTCCCCACATGTTTATGGAATTATTTATGTTATTTAAGACAGCAGTGTTCACAGAAAGAGTTCACATGTCCACCTATTTAGTCTACAGTGGTTTAGCTCCACCAGTTCATGCTAAAGGAGGCTGCATTGCTTTTTGATGTGGATTAGTACAGGACAGATCTGTTTACATATAAACTCACTGGACTAAAAATGAGTCATCTGTGAATGAATCATACTTAATAGTATGTAATACCTCCACGAGCACGAATAACAGCTGTGATTTCATTTGCCATGTACTGGACAAGTGTCTGGATGTAGGCCACATCAATGTTCAGACACTCTTGCATCCAATAATTGCTCGGTTGGGCCAGATTTAGTGGATGTGTTCCCCGGCACAATTCTGAGGAGAATTCCCTGTAGACTGGGATTTTAGCCACTGCTGGTAGACCCGTATGACTGTACGCTTCTATACACCTGCAGATTCAGCTACTTCCTTCACACTATGGCCTTTAGCATGCCCAAATGCAATCACTCCTTTTAACCAATCATTAACATCCACTTTGGAGCCATTTTCCACACAATCTATGGATCACGTCACACATACCCCGCAGGTATTCATAGCCTGATCATGCTCATGCAGCGCCACCTGCAGGAACCACCTTAAACACCCAAGGGAGCTTATGATTCCGAAAGTATTTAGTATATTAAAAAAATATCTATAATGAGATACTATAGGGTATCAAATGTGAATTTTGATGCTAAGAAAGCACAAAGCAACTTATATTATGGTTCTGATCGATATGTGCTGGGAAGTAAGCTGTGCTCATTAAAACAGAAAGGAGACGGGCCCATCTCTGTGTAGACCAGCTGCTTCATTCATGACGCCACGTGTGGACAGAGTTTAGATGAGATCCAAAGCTCCAGAGCAGCATGAAGAGTCAGTTTGGGGGGGAACTGATTTCCATCAAGTCGCCTTCCATAATTCATGAGCTGCCCTTTTGGCTTCATGACACTGGCTTGTTAAATCTTGCGGAGGATTTTTTAAAATTTATTTTATTTTATTTTATTTTATTTATTTATTTAGAGAAAAGTAATATAGGCTCTGGTAGGAAAAAATGCCTTCTGGAAACAGAGAGTCTAGCTTTTTTCTCCCTTATCCATTTTTTTTTTTCACTAGCTCAGTTTTGGGTCACTTAAATATGCATGTTTTTCTCTCTCTTTTCTTCCAAAAAATGAAATAAAAGATACAAAAAATCACAACACTAAGTGAATTATAAGGAGGTTTCGGACCCCACACCTCCACCACCCCCACCCCCCACCAGTAATGCATATGCTCAAATTAATTTATTTTTGTTCGATTAAATATAACAAATAAATTACACTGGGAGCATCAAGGACATTACCGGTCATGACATGATCATGACAGCTGACTAGCATACACAGGCATTCTGGTGTCCATCATGATAATTACAGATAAAGCTAACACAACGCTCGTATATCACTAAACCAAGTGACAGCTCATGACAGCATGTGACATCCTCCCCACATGTTTATGGAATTATTTATGTTATTTAAGACAGCAGTGTTCACAGAAAGAGTTCACATGTCCACCTATTTAGTCTACAGTGGTTTAGCTCCACCAGTTCATGCTAAAGGAGGCTGCATTGCTTTTTGATGTGGATTAGTACAGGACAGATCTGTTAACATATAAACTCACTGGACTAAAAATGAGTCATCTGTGAATGAACAACATCTAAGTTGTCCTCAGCCCGCATGGGAAGGAATATCGGTGTCTATCGGAAAACAATTGCAACAGTAGACTTCAAAAAACATGTCTGGTGCTTCTCAGCATCTCTTCGCTCTCATCTGCCTCTCTGTATTGACTCTCTGTCTCTTCATCTCTTCAGTCTTTGGAGCACTGTAAGTGCTCGCCCCCTTCTTCTACCCTAGCCAGCTTCATCCACCTTCTTTGAAGTACGTTCAGCCATGTTTGTAAGCCAATGCTTTAAATGTTTTCTGACAGAATGAAATCCAATAATGAAGATTAATCTCATCCAAAACCAACAAAATTAGTGAATATACAGTAAACTGTTGTGATGATAAGCTTCCCGGGGAAAAATGAGTCACCTCCCTGATGTTCTGGGCGTCCTTTGGTTTTGGTGACAGTAAATTTGAACCACAGTTCCTGCATTGAGCTGCTGGACAACCTGGTTTTGCTCATCATCATTACCGAGGAACATAATGTTCCAAGATGACAGTTCTCACATTCACAGGGCTGCAAATGTGACTGATTGGCATGATGTACATTTAGGAGCATTCACACACCTGAACTGGCCCACAAAATTGGTCCCCTAATTCTTTGAGGCAAGAGAGTCTGAACATTGATGTGGCCTATATCCAGAAACGTGTCCAGTCCATGGCAAATCTAATCACAGCTGTTATTGGTGCTTGTGGAGGTGTTACACACCATTAGGTATGTTTCAGTCACAGGTGACTCATTTTTTGTCCAGTAAGCTTATAAACACTGTTGATATTACAGCCTGCAAGAAAACCAGGAACTTAATAAAATTACTGTAACGTTAAATTGTCAAGATGTAAGCTTAAGCCCTATTTGAGCAGGACTGGTTTTACCAGAGAACCATCACCTTCAGCTCCACTGCAAAGTGTTGAAGGGTAAAGAAAAAAAAGGAGGTGCCATTTTCTACAAAGCTAAAGTCTCATTCACCATTTCTAATTAACCAGCTATTTGTTCGAATTTTCTCATTTCACCTCAAATGATACAACAGTTGTTATAACGTCTCACGCCCCAGAATGAAACTGCTTCACCATTTACGGTGGGATAGGGAAATCTGAACAAGAAACTGGTGAACGAGAGGCCAACTTTAGCCTCGTCCATTTCCTTTTACCTGTTTTATTTATTACATTACTAAGACGAGGACTCGAGCAGGGCTGCATGTGCCGTCTTGGCTCCTCTGGCAGCAGTGCACCCAGGAGGTGGCCCCATGCCAGTTTCTCCCACTCAGCCTTCTCGAATGTCAGCAAGACCTTGCCAGCTGCCATCCAAGCATCCTCGCTACTGCCTCTTTCGCTAGCCTCTTGCTTGTCTCTGCTACTGGCAGAAGTCTCTCCTACCGCAGCTGAGGCACCTCCCATGAGCCAGTAGTGAGAAGCTACAATACTTTGAATGTACTTATCGGACTCTGACTCTCGGATTCTGACTGAATTTCTCTGTAGTGGCAAATTTTACATCAAACCACTCTTGGAATTAATTTATTTGACATATTTTACATATGGAACATTTTAATTATAAAAAATACAAAAACCTGAAAGTGGAATTCCCATTTAAAGGACTAGCATGGGTAACACAGATAGGTTCAAACAGAAGGCATGTGCAACAGTTTTCTTAGCCGCTGAAGAACATTTGGAGTGCTGCAAAAATGCTGCGCTGGAGAGGCCATTACAAAGACAACAAAGCCCGATCTGGCAGAGAAGGGTATCCGAGTAAACTGGAGCGCAGCGAGAGTGATTACAGCACACGCGCACAGTAGTTTTATTACTTTGTAGTGTGCTAGAATGTACCCTTCTCTTTTTCAAGAGGCAGGGGAGCTGACAGGCTCCAGATCTGCAGTACAAACCATCAGCCATGCTAGACAAAGACCCTCCGAACCCACACGCCAGGAGAGTACGCTGTATCAGACATTTACATGAATAAACATTTCAACAATGTGTGACAAATTGAACATGAAAAAGAACAAATTACTGCTTCATGGGGAGCGCTAGAAACAATGAATTGACCCCCCCACCTCCTCTCTCTTTTGCTCCTCTCTCTCTCTCTCTCTCTCTCTCTCTCTCTCTCTCTGTTTAATAACCACAGCAACCTTCCCTGTTCCTTACCATCCCGGCTTGTGTTGGGCACACGAGAAAACAAATAGATGACTACATACATAACAAGCATTCCGTTATCACACCAACCATTATTGCCCATTACATTGGATTTGTAGTTAATGGGAGAAAAACAAATTAGTTTCCAAGGTCACTTGGACATGGCGGTGTAATTGAGCCTCCCCAAAGGAGCCATAAAAGATGCCCATAAAAAGGATTGCTATTCTACAACACATATAACAGAGCCACAGCTGAGTTTCGGGTTGATAGGCAAGGTCGGAGTCTCGCAGCCTTGCGAGCGTATGTGGAGAGTGAGAAAGAGGAAGAAAGTGCGAGTGGCTGTTTCACTGACTGACACACGTCCCTGTAGATCTGATTGATGTTTCTAAAGTGGATTTAGTCCAATGAAGCCACTATGTTTGCCTCGCGCTGCAGACAAGCACAGCAGGTAGTAACGATCGATGAAGTTCCCTCAGGAACCTGTATAGGGAAACTTGGAATATGACTAACAGCCAGGAAGCACTGTGCCAGTTATGCATTCCTACTTTAGGTCCTTCACACATGGCCTGTGTAATTTACAAAAGGGAAAAACTGCACAATGGAAACTCTTAATAAGCATCTAACAGCTTTCACACCAAGTCCACCATGCTGGTCTGCAACACTTGCAAGGGGAACTGCATAGCTTTTTCAGAGGTTCTGCATTGTTAAATCATTAAGATGTAAGTGAAGTGCATTGTGGGGAATCTTACTGATTTATAACGAGGGTGCTTATGAGCATCGCAGCACTGAATTTAAGTTATGTAAGTTATGTCACAGGAAGGTTTAACATGAAGTGGTTATAAATGTAGGCATTGTTTTATGGTAGTTTTGACATATTACCTGCAGGGTAGACAGGTACATACAGGACATTTGAAGGTAAAATAGTATCACACTGTCGGAACAAAACCTTGAATATCGAGTTTTTTTGGTTTTTTAGTTTTCTATATAATCTGAAAATACCTGTTGCCCTTTACATCGTGTCTTTTAAGCTTTATGCTGAGCAGACCAAAAGATGTGACCCAATATGTCTTGGAAAAAAAAGTAAAAGTAAAACTTTAAGCTACATTAAAAGTAAAGTATGTTTTTCCTTCTCCTGTAAAGTTACATTACATATTATTTCCAACAACAGCAACCAATAAAATGTACTTATTTATTTGTTATTTTGTTAGATAATTAGTGAGATAGTTAGCTATTTCAGTAGGTAGGTAGTCAGGATTTTTTTTCCAGATTTACCAAGATTTATTTATTTATTTATTTATTTATTTATTTTTATTTATTGCCAGATTTAACAATATTTATTCATGTATTTATTTATTTATTGTTTGTTTGTTTGTTTCTTAAACTCGTATAAGCACTCTAAACACACATGTAGGTCCCCTGGACCTGTACAGTATTTGCAATGTAGAATGTGTGATTAAAATCACCCTCACTGTAAAAAGTGTAAATGTACCTGTAATGTGGAATGAATTTATTTATGTATTTATTTAAAAACTCAAAACACACATGTAGGTTTATTTTGTTGCCACACCATATAGTTGCTCTCACTTTCTCTCACGTCCACTACGCAAGCTAAATATCCCATTTAACTCTAATATACTGTATAATCACTCTAATATATAAAGCCTGTCCGGCGTTAGCTAGAACATGACATCATACAAGGGGAAACTTTCCAGACTGTCTTATTTTCTGTAGCAGTGAGGTCAGTGTAACCTAATGACATCGCCACAGTGTGACATGGCATGGTTATATGTCATATTTTAATAGCACTGGACACCTACAGTGTTCTAAAGCATACAAGGGTTAACAGTAACTCTTTAAGAGGAGGATTTGAACAGGTAAGTCATTCAGGATGGACTACTGCTGTGCTGTAAACTGAGAGACTCGCATGAAGCAGAAAGGACTAAATTGGTTGAGAGAAAGTACATAAAAAAATGCATGTGCAGCAGCTGTTAGGTCTGTCACTGAGATGCTGCACGGCTGCGCTAAACAGTGGTGCCCGGACTGAGTCACATTGGGCAGATGGTCACTACTACAGCACAGCTACCACTAATAACCAATTCACTGGTTACACCAAACCAGGTAAGGGACAACGGATATGCGAGAGAGAGAGAGAGAGAGAGAGAGAGAGCTATGTAATGCATCTGTCATTTCCTTCACAGTCAAGCTCATGTATTTATACACAGGCAGCTACATCTGCTGTCAAGCTGTGTGCCTCTGGACCCTCGAACCATCCATAATCTTGAAGTATCTACGGCGCATGGACTTTTCTTTTTTGCCTAAAAACAACTCTCAAGGTGAAACTATGTTTGCCTAGGACGACAAACCACATCATCAGTGCCATCCATCAAATGAACTTCATGCAAAATGGATAATTGGAAACTAAATGACTACTTTTTTAGCATTCGCTCTGGCAGCCTGCCTCCTTATGCGAGTCTGTCTAAATGAAGAATATCAGAACTGAGCTGGAATGCCATTTTCCCGATCTCTGCTATAAATGGTCTTGAGCTAATGCTAACACTGTAATACTGTGTGCATATGTTATGTATGTATTGCTATCCCACAGTATTTTCTTCGTCTTCTTGGTACACATTTTTTGTCTGCTAACCAGTCCCGCCATTCATGAGATATCAACACTGTTCCAATTCCAAAATGTTCAGCCTGGTCAGGAATGGTGCGCTGATATACAGATTTTGATCAGATGCACGGTTTCCATATAGCAATAGTTTTTCTGGATTTTTTTCCCTTTAAGAATGAATGTAATGGAAAAGTGCATGCCCATTTACTGTGCTTCTGAGACACCGTTTCCGATACACCATCTCAGACAGAGATCCCAAAATCAATGTTGGTTTGACCCACACCCATCTGTTTGTCTTTTCTGTTCCCCGCTCCCACCCACCATAGAGTCCCATTCATTTTTGCCCCTATTCAAACTCTATTGTTTCCTTTAACCTACAGCCAACAAACTGCACGTATTCACTCAGGGCAGATCCCCAAACTCTAATCCACAGCCATAATGACTCACACTCCTCTATGTGGCGTTTATTTATCCAACGTTCCATTTAAGCTGCGCAACATTTTGTGCATGCATAACTAGAAATGCACTTTTCTAGTTATCACATATGATAGCAAATAATGCACTTCATACTTGAATGAATAATGGCCTGCACAGAACGAGGTTAAAGATCAAACAAATACATACATACATACAGGTATTGTTTTCTGTGAGACTCTGAAAATAATAAACAAAGAGACAAACAAACAAACAAGCCGGCTATTACAATGCAGCATGGCCTCAAGTAGGTTTAGAGTTTTCAATGCCCAGGTGATGCATCTGCACATTAATAAAGCAAAGAACAAGCTTGTGAAGAGAAGCAATTATGCCGAGAGAGTCATCATTTTGAAAATAGACTCATGCAAAGGGTCAACACGTTCACTGGCAGGCTGCAGAAGACAAGAAGCAATTCAACCTGATGAGAGAGGAGATGGAGAGATGTTAGCGTGCGGCCTCTCCGCGCTGTGTACGTGTCATGCACCTTCTCTTTTTGTGAGGCTCCTCTAATTTGCACCAATCAACCATCTGAGCCTTTGTTCTGCCTGATTGGTCTCCTGCGTGCTAAGAGTATCGCAGGATCTAAGCCAAGCGTCTTGGGGCTACGGTCACCTTCAAAGTGACAGCATAATTACTCCCAATTAGTAACAGTGCCTGAAAGGAGGAATATCTGCTTTCACATACTAGCGCCGTTTATTCGCAGCGTTTTTGTTGATTAATACCTTTTAGAATAGCACTTAGTCAGCATGGCTTCTGTAAACAATGTGGCCGCCACACGCAAATGTCATAGCACGCCGAAGCAAAGCTGAAAATGATATTGCGCTATAGGCTGTCCAAGTGCTGTTCAATGCACCACCAAGTGGCCCCGAAACAAAAGCTCATACTGAATAACTCTCCAACCAGCCCCTGAGTAATGAATGGCCCAATATATCCAAACGAGTCAGCACTCCAGAACTGTTAGCGAATCGCGGGGTTAGCCAGTTGGTTAAGGAGATTTTCGTCCACTCTGTTGGATCCATACATTTGTGCTGCCTACTAGCTCCTTAACAGCCCCTATCACCTAAATCAAAGGGAATAGTGTGTGTTTAACAGCCTGTATCTGTGAAGCCCTGTGGCGAAGCGTTTGACTGCGTCACGGCCCCAAGGCAACAGCTCACAGCTACCTAAGGAACTACAAAAAGATGAGGAATCAAGAGAGAAGGGGGGAAGCCAGACGTTCAGGCATTGCACCAGGTATTGTTGGAGGACATGTAAGTAATGAATTCTCATCTGCCAGACCAGCAACTTTATTGGGGTTTTCCAACTAGGGATATGGACAAATCAAGCCCATGTGTCACGCGCTGGGGTTTAATGGAAAGCCGTATGAAATGATATGGTTGGTACTACCAAGGGTAGGCACTGTAGGACAACCTTCAGAATCTTCTAGGCTTTGAGAGAAGGCCTAATGAATTCTGTGCAATGTATTTCTTATATAATTATCGAGCTTATTGTGTTTAAACTTGGACGGCATGGAAAGAATGGTCTGGGCTTAAATGTTCTCATCTCTGCACAGGTTTCCTCCTACAGGCCAAAGAAAAGCAGGCAGGTGAATTGGAGATGCCAAATTATTCCCTAGGTGTGAGTGTGTGAGTTAATGTGTATGTCTGTTGGTCTGCCCTGCAATGGACTGGTGGCCTGTCCAGGGTGTTTCCTGCCCTCCGCCCAATGAGCGCTGGGATAGGCTCCAGCACCCCCATTAACCCAGAAGGATAAAGTGGTTGAGAAGATGAGTGGGTGGATGACTGAGTATTTAACCTCCACAGGGATTGTAGTACTATTGTAGTGCTACTTTGACTTTTGTTGAGTTTGGAAAGAAAAGGAACAGCAAATTCTCCATGGTGTCTTGGCAGATACAGCCAAGCAAGCTGCCCCATTGGTTAGGGCTCCAGAAGTTGAACTGGAAGCCTAACGTGTCAGTGAAGCCAATCACTTTCCATTTCCAATGGGACCGATATTATGGGAAAAGAACATCACTGTAGGCCTTCTGGAGGTCAAATATCCATCACTAACTACAAGAGATAGTCTGACCAAGGCATTTCAATCAGAGAAAGAAGACAGTGACAGCTATATGCCAGGACTCTTTACCATGATGGCTCCTTTCATCATAGAGAGTCAGACTGCTACAAAGTAAGATACATATTGTTGCCCCCATGCCAATTTCTCAGCACTGCCTTCTTGAATGCTGGATATGCTTGCTGAGTCATCACACTCAGGTCCACCATCAAGGCATGAAACCAGGCCACCATGCTGCTGCACCAGCAGATTCCTGCCAGTTACCGTCCAAGCATCCTTTTCTGTGGCCTCTTTCACCAACCTCTGCTGCTGGTCCTCACCCTGTCACCCATCCGCACCATGTTTCCTCTTCTTCTGCAGTCATTGCCAAGGGATTCATAATAGCGTCATCCCCCTCTAGGAGGTCATCCCACTTGTGAGTCCAAACTTAGTGCTTCAGGCAAATGCTTTTTATATTACACACGCTATCTAAACAGATTTGTGTTGGTGTCATTCCCCTCCAGACCACTAGGAGGCCACTTTTGACACCAAACCTAGTGCTTCATGCAAATGCTCTTTATAGAACACTGCGCTAAACAGCTGGGATAGCAGGCAGGTCATCAGTAGCTGCACACTTCAACACATCTACAACACATCTACAACACATCTAAACATCTTCAAACTAATAGCTACAACTATTTACACATCTAGACTCTCTCCTTATGTGATTTTGTCCCGAGGACATTTTGGCTTGTTTAAAGGGTTTAAGTCATTTATGTTATGAAAATGTCTTATTGCATTTCATTTGACTTGTGTCAAGGACTATGACTATATATACATATATATAGAGGATGTTAAATGGTGTTAAAACATTATTATGACATAATTATTATACAATTATAAAATAAGAAATATTAGATATTAGCCAATATTTGATATGAATTCACATGCCATCATTTTTTAAAAGCTTCCCTGTTTATATGTTTCCAAAATGCACTTAAAGTAAAAAAAAACCCAACTTTTTAATATTGTTTAATATCGCACGGTAAAGTATATATCTCTTACCTTTTGAATGCCAGTCACTCATTGAATATGTATATAATATCAACATCTATTGTATATTAATTACTAATATTATCAGTCATGAAAGACAGGGTGCATGTGTACTTATGTTTTTATCAGATGTCTTTTCTTCTTCAGGCTAATGTTTGAAATGTTTGCTAAGACTGTCAGGGTCTGATCTTTTTTTCACTGAGCTGCAGCATCACAATGAAAACGCTGATATCCCACAGCGGGACACAGTAAGTACCATTTGATCTCCTTTGTCGAGTCCCCTCTTTTCCTGCCTGCTTGACCGTGCTTGACACTCTGGCTCCATTCTCGGGGTCCTTAGAAGTGAGGCTGGAGGAAGAAGAAAGGGTGTGCATGTGCCCACTGGGCCGTATTCCTCCAAGCCACATTGACATGCAATTGCCATGATGCTACCTGAGCCTTTGCATGCTGAAGTGGCGGTTGAGCGGCATTAGTTGTTTTTTGATGTCTCCTCTCTTGTGGTGGGGCCTTGTGGAAAGGGCACCTCTCACAGGGCCTGGCACGGCTGTGTGCTCGCTCTACCAGTTAACCTGTCTGGCTCCCGGAGGATGAGAGAGAACCAGCGCAACAGGGGCGTGCGGAAAGAAAAAAAATCCACCCATAATCCTCGTTTGTATCCCTCTGGCCCCGTTTCGAGAAGATAACTTGTTTGTTTACTTGTGCGCAGGCAAGGAGGGAAGGTGTGGGACCCCCGCCGAGCCCAACGTAGACCAGTGAACAGAGTGCACACACAAAAGGCCCGTTCACCTGAAGATTGACATTTACAGGCTTGAGGCGTCTTAATTTCCCCACTTAGCTCTCCCGTATCACAGCTAGCGATTCCGCTCCGTCACCCCTGCATGATGCGCGGCCGTAATTAAGATGGATTCTGGAGGACGGGCCTGGATCGTGAACGCCTGTGATAGAGCTATCTGCCCAAGAACAGCTGAGCAGTCCTGGCCCACCATCTCTGAGTGTTCCCTCCCCTACCGGAGTGCTCTGAACCTCCGGCTCTGATGATAAACGACGAGGGCGAAGCGCAAAATGTCAGCGGTGAACGCAAGGCGCAGTCGTCACATTAAAGCCAAATAAAAAGAGGGAGGGCTGGGAAGACATTAACCTGCTGTTTACAGAGGGAGAGGGCTTGGCCAGCCCATGCTAACATGCTACGCGTCCATACATCAAAGTCGGGCATGTGTCTACCCACGCGCGCTCCCGGGAGAAGCAGCCACAGTCAGGAGCCCACTCCCGAGGGAACAGAGATAGGAGGCTCTAATTATCAAGGCTGCACTTACATGACTGAAGTGGAGCAGATAGCAAGCTCTCTGTCATTCATGCCGCTCATGGAATGATCTTCTTCTACTGTAGCGCTCATGAAACATAAAGCAGGCTGTAAAGAGGCATCTTTCACATTTGCTTCCCATCAATGGCACAGATGGAAAAGCACACAACGGATTCCAGCACACGCATAAAGCAAATACGTGTCTGCATATATGCGTTCCATTTTCAAAGGCACAGAACGTCATATATCCGTTACACTGGGCTGCGCTAACAACAGCGCTTCGGTAACTTAGAGATGAGCAGTCCGTGCTGGAACACTCGGGAAATTTACTTGAAGGACACGCTGCTTTTAGTAATGCATGATGTCGCTAAATGGGTCACGTATCACCAGCTTCCCGTTAGCGTCTATTCCATATAGGAGCCGTAAAAAGGGAAAGGGAAGAGATGGACTGTTTTATTCGCCTCGATTCACTACAACACACAAGGTCATAGTGTTTTGACTCGGCTCATCCTTTATCGCATTTTATGCAGAAATCATTACAGTGACTTTATGATCAATCATTTCATTCCTCCCACCCTCCCCCCTTCCCGTCTCCCTCTCCTTTGTGTTTTCATATCTCATTCCACTTTTCATACATTCATATTTTGGAAATGCCTCATCCTTTATCTCCTCACTCCGAGGAGTAAGCGAACAAGAGCCGAGGTGAATCAAGTGAAGTACATATTAAAGCAATCAATCACGCAGTCTACGGAAACTGCATGAACCCAGTGGCAGAGAGACAGAGCAGGAGGATGAGAGAAGGAGATAGAGTGAGGGATGGAGAGAGAAAGAGTGAATGATAAAGAAAGAGAAAGAGAGAGAATTAGACTGAGGTGAAAGAGGGAATGAGAACGAGAGTGATACGAGTGAAAGAAAGAGTGAGAGAGAAAGAGAGAGAGAGAGAGAGAGAGAGTATAAGTGAGAGAGAATAGAAAAAATGAATGAGAGAAAAGAAAAGAAAGTAAGCATAAGAGAGAGGGGAGAAAGAGAAAAAGTGAACTAAAGAGAGTTGGGAGAACGAAAGCAAAAGGGAGGTATGAGAGAGAATGAGAAACAGAGAAAGACTGAATGAAATAAAAAGAGCGAATGACAGCAAGAGATGAAAAAAGGGGGAATGGGACAGAGGGAGAGGATGAAAGAGAAAAAAGAATAAGAGGAAGAAAGAATAAAAGAGAGATGGGGAGAGTTTTAAAAAGAATTAGAGAGAAAGAAAAAGAAAAAGCAGGGAAGACAAGAGATAGGGAGAGAGAAGAAGGAAAGAGAGACAAAGTGAGAAGGTGCAAAAGAAAAGGGAAGGGAAGAGAGAATGAAGGAGGATAGAGAAAAGTGTGTGAGAGAGAGTGGGGAAGAGAGGGGGTACAGCTGGGGATGGGGATGAAAGAGAGATAGAGAGAGGAGAAAGAGAAAAAATAAAAGAGTGAGAGAGAGAAGAGTGAGAGAAAAGTAAATGAGTGAGAGAGGAGTGAATGAGACAGAGACACAGAGAGAAGAGGGAAAGAGGAGTTTGTGAGAGAGAGAGAGGAGTGAGTGTGTGAGTTAGTGAGTGCATGCATTTGT
>CM067475.1:4715478-4761867 GCA_034552555.1 Semaprochilodus insignis | reverse complement strand
AGAGTATACTGTCAGATAACAATAGTGTTGTGCATTGCGCACTAATGAGACCCTGTTCACTACTGATTCTCCTCCTCGTTAGTGGATGAGTCACGATCCCCAGCAGGAGAAGTGAAAAGCACGTGAATGACGGGCGGCGAGTGTGTTCAGGGTTAAAAAACTGGTGGTGAGAAAATACGATCAAATGCATGTTTGTTCACTTGACGGACGCCTGTAAAGAAAGATGTGCTTTCACGCTCCACTTGATTGACACTCCACCATCAGCACCATTTGCTTTGAATCAATAATTCTTCGTGCCACGGCCGACTCCTTCGAGGCTTCTCCGGCAGACAACAGGAAGAGGTGAAATCTCTCTCCTGCCTTTAAACACACACATACACGCACGAAAATCCTTATAAGCACAAAAGACAGCCATCTACCAGCCAGACAGCGTGAAGGTAAAATGAGTTTGCCGAAAGCACAGCAACAGCGTTGTTAGTGAGCACTACAGAGATTTCCCTAAAGGCTTTTTCCTCCATTAAAATTTGCTGACAGCTTTGTCATCCGCAACCCTCCAACCATACACACCCCTCCACCCTTCATCAGTGTGGGGTGCCCTCCCCCTCCACCGAACCTCGCTCTGTGTAGAGGCTGCCAACAGGGCTGGAGCATTAAGGCTATTGCCAAGATGTTTCCCTTTACGCCGCTAAAGCTGTGATATCCATGGTTACCCGTCTGTCTGCATTCAGTCAGCCTGACAAAGCCTTTCACTCACAATCCATGGCTCCACTCCTTTACAGGGAGCATGGCTTTACCTGCTTTTAACATGCACTCGAAGTCCAGCTAAGCAGGATATGGAGTAGCTGGAACTGGGTTTGCACATGGAATGCATAAACCCGTACATTAAGCTGAGGTCTATACTGACAGTTTGGCTGAATCGGATATCAGGCCTGTTTTGATACGTGCCCTTGTTCACTTTGACTCCATGCTTGGATAGAAGTCACCATGTCACACAAGAGGCCACTCACAGCAGAGGTCACAGGGAGACAGCAAGGAGCAAATGCACTCTCACTTAGCTAGTTAGAGCTAATCAGATAACCATGGAAACATTGCAGTGCAAAACCATATTGGATGAGAAGTAAGTGAGAAGTGATGAGAACATAATGGACATAAAATTAGCTCTGCCTGGCTAGAAGCATCGATGTAGAGCTGTGATGCAATGCCTGTTTGTTAGCCATGTAGCCTTTAGCTGGATAACTAAGGCAAAGTAAAGTGAATTTGTATCAGCAGTCATGTATTACAAAGCCCAGTAAGTCGATTGTTATAGTTCAGAAAACTGTAAAAACTACCTATGGCTTATAAACTGCTTTGTCTACCCACTTAAGATGCTGTTGGGGATTCCCCCGAGGGGAAATTGGGAGGCCAAGACAATGAGAGTGTGTTAAAACCACTATTATTGAAATAAGTGATTAGTATTATTATTAAAATTAATAAAAGTATCGACAAATTCAGGGTCCAAGATGTTCGCCACGTTGGGTGACTTTTATAGTTAACTACATGTCATACTGTGTCAGAAACTGCACATGCACTATTTACATTTACATACAATTTACAACCACAAAAACACAAGTAAGTTGTGCAGTGAAATCATTTAAAGAAAATACTTTATGACTGAATTAGGTATACATAATCATCAGTAATCGGTAATCATCAGCCACACAATGTAGCGCTGGAGAGCTTGAATGTTCTCCAATGCGGAGGAACGCTATGCAAATGGCAGTAATATCACAACGAGCATCAGTTTAATTAGACTGAGATTAAGAAAACGCCAGCATTGTTTTTTAAAGTTCTCTCATTAATTCCGCTGCCTCCAGCAGATGCTGCAGAGTACATTAAAAGAGGAAGAGGAGGAGGGAACGGACAACCGGCAGCCATGAAAACAAGGAACTGGTGCTGAGGTACACTAACAACTCTTAATGCCTGCAGCTGTACAGTACGGGAGGGGCGAGGAACGCTGCTGTAAAGGACTCTCGTGGACGATGAATAGCCATGCATGTGAATAATATGACGCCTTTGGAGAACCACAGGGCATTTTTGCGGTTCTGTTTTTGTGATGATACAGTGAGTAGAACTCAGCTGTGAAAAAGAACACAAACAGGGGACATAGCGTCACCTTCGCTTAATTACAGCTCTCAGAGGAGTCTGTCTGCTTGCATGAGCGTGTGTGCTCGGGATGGAGCTCTCACGATTACCGTGTGTGTTGATCTACAGTGTGCATCCTCAACGAGACACCATCAACAACAAAAACACAACAACAAAAAAAAAAAAGGCTTTCTAATTGCATTCCAGCTCTCCATGCATGACTAATGGTTAAAAGAAGCCATCCCTCTGGAGCTTGGCAGCTTTGTTTTGTACTCCCGCACCTCCCCATCATGGTTAATGATGGATATCTTCTGCCCCTGTGGACTTCACTGAATGCTTCTGGTTCCTGTGATACCGACATAATAAGCCTGATCACTGAGGAAGAAGAAGTATTCACCCAGCGTAAGGACAAAATGTGGATAGAGCCATGGGAGAAGATTAACTCTATCCATGTTCTACCACAGGGAAGTGAACTTGCCCTGGCCCTGACTCAGGAATGGTCTAAGCCAGGAATTACTGTGCATTGCCAGTGGCATATAGGATAGTATTATCAGTATATGAATGGAAGCATTGCCAGCAGCAAGGAGAATGTTATCAGTATGCTCATTGTCAAAAAGAACAGTCGCACAGAAGGAACCAACCGACAGGAATGAAACTTGGTGGGTAGGTTTGACTTTGTGAGAGATGCGAAGGATTCAAGTTTCACGCTCGGCCGTGCATGTGGCATAAGCAAGGACAGGCCTTATCGCTGCACCTGACTGACCCAACAGCCACAATTGTGGACATTCAGCAAGCATTGATTTTGTCTTGGTGACCAACAAATCCATGTACGGAGGCACCGTGAGCAAAAACTGCGGGAACTGTGTGAGAAGCTGCATGGGCTGGATTATCACAGGACCCTATTAGGAGCCTCTACAACTCCATGCCGAGGCGTCAGGCATGTGGCATTAACCAACATGGCGGCCTGACACCATACTGAGAGACACTACTTCTGTAGCTCTATAAATATTGCTCATATGAGTCGTAAGGCACTGCAATCTGTCACCCCGCAACTTTGCTATAATAACAAGAAGTGTTTAAAGGAGATAACAGCTTGTTTAGCTAGTTAGTTTGGTTGTTGGTGTCCATGATGCGCATGGATCATTCACATATTTCCAGTTTGAAATCATTTCAGGACTGTTCCCAATAACTACAGATCAGTAACCACCAGATCTGGCACTGTGTCACTAACCTATCCAAATGGTAACCTCTAAGTTCGAAAGATTGAATCTGAGTGAAAAACTGGAATGGAGCAATAAAGCCTGTGATGTAAACAGAGAGAATCAAATGATAAGACCTATTAATTGGAATCCAGACATGATCCAACATAAATCAGGCCCACCTACAACAGATGCTATTGATTCCTTATGCACGGCCAGCTGAGCCACACTAATGTCATGGTCTAACAGCTGATCTCAAGCGACGCAGACGCTGTATCATCTGTCTCTGTAGGATGAGTCTCAGACTTTGTGACACTCTGCTCAACAGATTTAAATGCCAAAGCGATCTGTGACTCATGTTAGATACAGGCCGGACTCAGGTCACCGCCAACGCCGAACAAGAAGCCATTTTCTGCGCATGCCCATCCGTTACCAGTGTGGGCTAGAAATTCTATGGCCATGGAGAAGATAGAATGTTTTAGTCAGCTTGACAATAGAGTGAAGAACAATCATTCTCCTTTTGTCTCTCTTCCCTCTCTCTCTCTCTCTCTCTCTCTATCTCTCTCTATCTCTCCAGTTTTCAACATTTTCAGAGTTTCACCATACATTTTCTTTTTGCCTTTGAGTGAACTCACTCTTTTACGTGTCCTTCTAAAAGGAGGGAGAAAAAAGAAGAAGAATGGCAGAAGAGAAAATGGAGTGGAATACAGTAAACCTCACCCCTCCCATCCATTAGATTTATTCAAGTACCTGAGTGTGAGTGGATTGGAGATCAAAGGTTCTCAGAGAAAAGGCACAGAAATGGCCCCGTATCTTCACTCGGGAGAGTAATGCAGCCAAGACGCAAGCAGGCTCCATTTTCACTTGGCGCTCCTTTCCCTATCCTTCTCCACACTCCAGCAGGAAAAACACGCTCCACCATACATCCCTTTGGACTCAATTAGTGCAAGTTAAACAAGCGACGTGCCTTCAGTGCCTTAACAAGCCTTAATTTCACCCTCTCCGTCTCTCGACCGCCTGGTGTGCAGCTAGTGGAGCCTTGGGCACTAAAGGATTTGCCACAAGTGTACCTGGGTTGATTGTTTAGAGGAAAGGGCTCGACAAGGAGTGACTGCGCTTTGTAGGTGAATATCCAAGCAATGGAACGGCAGCGGTGATGAATAGCTCTCACTGGAGACCATTTCGGGCTCTGTCCATGCAAGGTTCTGGACTCATCTTGCGGATCTTTCTGTGCAGTCTGAATTTGTTTCCAGCCTTTTCATTCCAAGTCATTGGAATCATTTGAGTGGGACGAATCAATTGCTCCAATCTGATTCAAAGTTTTGAACTCATAATGTCACATGGGCAAACTCAATTAGGAATGGCAATAGTCATATGCCAAAGTTTGGGTGCATCCAAATTACAATTACACAGTTTGTTGGTTTTCTAAGAGAATAAATGTTAAGACACTATCTACAGAGAACTTTGCACATTTTAAGGCATAATTCTAATTTAATTTATTTGCTGAATTTAGTACATGAAATGTGGCCTGTGCAAAACTTATGGCACATTTTATATTTCAGGCTTTGCTTTTTTTCTTTGTTAAACTCAGCAGATATAAACTCAGACTATAAATTGCAGAAAATGTCACATTTTGGCCTAAATTTGTTCTCTGTAGAGGAACAAAACAAAACATTCCTCTTTTTTTAATTAAACTTTTTATTTCCACACTTTGATCAATAACACAGTCCCAGCGCCGAGATGAACGTTTTGTTGTCACGCATGACACATCCAGAGGGCCTGGTGTCACTCCACCTCCACCCCTACTGCAAAATCTGCAGGATATTTTGAGAATATTTAAGATGCATGGGATGGATTATCACAGGACACCATTAGGAACCTCTACAACTCCATGTTGAGACGTCTGGCATGTTGTGTTGTCCTGACCCCATAGTGAAAGACACTACTTCTGTATGTGTAGCTCAATAAATATTGCCTATAACCATCTAAATTTATCATCATTTATTGTTTCTGGTGACCTTTATCTTCCTTCCCAATAGCACTGCAATCTGACAATGAGTGTATTTCACATTCTAAGTCTCTCTACTTATCCTTTGTATCCCTGTATCCAGCCAAAGTTTCCCAAACACCATCGCCATTCCTCACCATTGCTGTAAGTTTTGGGTTCTTCCGTAAAGAAACAAAACTTGCTCTAAAAAAGGAGAATCTCATTCGGGTTGAGGCCAAAAAGGGGTGTAATGCCAAAAGAGGACCAATACATATCTCTCTCTCTTTCTCTCTCTCACTCTGTGATATTCAAACACTTTCCCAAATGATATTCACAAAAAAAAAAATCCTTTCTCAGGATTACAGCTTTAATTTCCTGTTAATGTCAACACTTTGCCAATTATGTACAAGAATGAGACACAAGTAATCAGTAATATTGTATGCAGAAGCAGCATAAGCCCAAGTCATTCAGAGTGCAGCGAGCTGGATCTAATACGCGATGGTGTTGAAAATGTGTGTTTTGAAACCTCTGCTTAGAGCACAAGAGTTCCTAAGGAATCGAAGCGCTCTGTCTACTATCATTGGTTTTTGACCCTCGCTCTGTTTTCTTGTTTTGATCAAGGCTTTGACTTGTGTATGCTCGCCAGTGTATTGACCCCTCCCTGCCTGCTGTGATGACTACCCGTGTTGGATTGCTCCCCAATAAAGCTACTCTACACAAGCAACATGTCTCAAGGCCCTATTTGTCTTACACACACACACTTACAATAAAGGGCACCAAAACTGTTTTTTTTGAAGTGATACCATAGAAGAACAACCACTTTTGGTTCCCTAAAGAACATTACAGTGGGTGATGCTTTAACGTACCATTTTGTAAATAAGTGTCACGCTTCCGGGTTTCCCTGGCTTCCCCGCTCCCCCGGACTCCACTTCCCAGAGGGCCACACCCTATGACGTCATGTCTACATGCTCCCGGTTGGTTTCTCCGATTCGCTCCGGGTCACCAGAGTTCTAGTCCAGCTGTCATTAATCACTGTCTGTATTTAAAGCCCTGGTTTCCATGTGCTCCCTGCGAAGCTTTGCAGACACCGTTTGCAATTCTGAGCGTTTATTCTGATCTGTATGTATTCCGGTTTTGACCTCCTTTGTTCTCGACTACTCTTTTGCTATTCCCCTCTTGGATCTCGTCTGTTTCTCTCTGGCTTTGGACCTCTATTATCCGTCCTCTTACTCTCCCTCTCGTCTCGCCCCTTCAACCTGTTTGCTTCCGCTGCTTGTTCTCACTGGTTCCGACCTGCGCCGGTCCCTGACTACGTCTTTTCTTTCTCCCCACGATGCTCTGAGTTTTGCTGCTTGGTTTGATTGTGCTGTTGTTACCTGCACCCTGACTTTTAGTTCTGCACATGTCCGTTTGGAGTCTTTTGTCCTGACAATAAGGTGAGTGTGTAGAACCTTCTGAAAGTTTCAAGACCGACCCCATGTAAAATTTCTAGAACAAAGGTGGTCTGTACTTCCAAGCCAGGTCGTCGTAATGGTCTGCGTCCATGCAGTCCTGCAGCGTGCAGCCATCTGCCAATGGTGCTGCCACTAACAGGATGACTGAATGTCCACAATCATGGCTGTTGGGTCCGTCAGGTACAGCAATAAGCAATACTAGTCTTTGCTTATGTCACGTGCATGGCTGAGCGTGAAAGTTGAATCGTTCGCATGTCTCCCAACGTCAAACCTACCCACCAAGTTTCATTCCTGTCGGTTGATTCCTTCTGGGTACATCTATTTGTGCAACTAGATTTTTGACGATGAGTGTAAATACCCAGCAGGAAGGCTTATACAGAGCTCATACAGGGGTTACCACTAGCCACAGGATTCACCCTCATGGTGACCAACCCCCACCACAAAACATCCACACCCACCAAAATATCTAGCCAACATTTGACAACAATACACAATGGTCCATTTTAGGAGGGTCTCAGAGGCAGAGCCAGCCAGTACTAGTCCCTAAAATACATAAATAATGATAATAATTCATCATTCATAATTAATGTCCATAGCAACCAGAGTTTCAGTTTAGGGTGAACTAGTAAAGTGATAACACATTGGCATGGCATGCATCCCTATGATTGTTTTGCTTTCTTTCCATTTTGTTTCGATTGCATCAGGAGCTCAGTGTAGAGGGTTGGGGATAATCTGTCTTTTTGGGTCACTGCAGTCAGCAGGGGCAGAAGGCTAGGCTGGCAGCCACGGACAGAGAAGGAAGATGAGTCCAGTCGCCGGTCATTTTGAGCCAAAGTTCGGACATTACTGCAAACAGCTTTTCCAAGCTTCGCCTTCACCATCTCCGAGTGCCCGGGACATCTTTACAGAGATGAAAGTGAGCCAAATTACCCATAAAAGCGAGGAGCCAGAGAGGCAAATAAATAAATAAAATCAGGACATTTGTTAAGCCTGTGTTCTAGATTCAACAAAAGGGGTCTTTACAGAAACAGGCTGGTTTGGAGAAAGAGAGAGGTGGTGGGCCGGTTCGAGGGCTTAAAGCAAAGGAAGAACGTGGCAGGAGGTGTGGAAGTGAGCCTTTTTGGCCTAGGTCCCATCCGAACACTGCATGGATAAAAGAGAGCCAGAACCATTCATCATGCACTTTTACAGACCTGCTATTTATAGTGTGGAAAAAAAACACAGCCTTTATTACCGCCAATAAAGTACGTTACTAAAATAAAAGCTGAGCTGACTTGGAGGTGAGATAAAGCACATTTATGCCCCAAAATACGGGCCCCCAAACACTGCACAAGCAAGCTCCTCCCAAAAACGGCAAATTAAGCTTTTTTTTTTGTCCAAGTGCACAATAGGGCTTTGTGTGTGTTCAAAAGAAAACAGCTTTTGCGCAAAGTGTAATTACTTGTCATAACAGAGCGGTTATCAGCAAGGAAACTTGCCTAGAGTCTACAGCTTTTTCATTAGAGGGCAAGCCTTAATAACAATTTATGTTGCTGTTACTCTTGCCACCATGAAAGCCAATGGGATGCTTCCCAGAATTAACACTGACCTCCATTTGCCCCCAATTTCAGATTTCTCCGCAGCATGCTGCTTGTTTCCCCAAGAGCTACCGTCCTCCATTTCATTATGAAATTCAGCTAATTTCACTTTCCTTCCATCTTTGCTGCCCGGCTTGTTGGGAATCTTTGATTCTATATTGAAAACCGTCATCATCAAACAATAAAATGAAGTGGCGGGGAAATGAAAGGATGAAATATTAATAGGTCTGTAAAGACAAAGCCCATGGCACCATCGTGAATCAAGTGGTTGTTCTAAACCTTCATGTGGGAAAAGCATAAATGGATGGAAGCAAATCACAGCAACCACATCAGGGCTGTCTGACAGTGCAGTGATTCATGCTGGGTTTCCATTCAAACGTTTTGCAAGAATCAGAATGCAAATTAAGCCAAATGTCCATCCTCTAAAGTAATGTGAAGAAACTTTGGATGACGTTGACTACCATGATTAGGAGCTGCATCGAAAGTGAGATGGAGATATTTAACCTGGCTTTTGTGGAAGCCGGATTAACTTTATGGACATTTGCCATCTTTTTATGGCCATGCAGCTCAGGTACACCCCGCAGGATGAGCTATAGTCCACCTGATGAGGGCTGAAATCTCTGTGCCACCCTGACAATGTCCACCTTGCACAGGGGAATGCAAATGAGCTTTGTTATTAGGCATCTCGGAATGTCGAAGGCGCCCTCCAGAAAGCTATGTGCCCTGACCATACTTGGATATCTGAGCTGTGTATTCTAGATACTGAACACCTCCACTGTAGGCTGTATGGTTGTCTTAGCTCTTTACCTGAACATTAGCTGCTATGCTCCCTACCTGCACTGTACACTGTTATACTTAATACACATCTACTGTTTACAAACCACATACTTATTTGCACACCTGACTACTTCAACATACTGCACTTTCCAATATATACACTTAACACTAAGCTGTGTTTCGATCTGCTGCCCATGCTAACTGCTGTTTGCACCTCAGTCCTAATAACATTCTGACACACACATGCGTGCTAAATGTCTCAGTTTGAACATCTGATTTGTGCTCTATGTTCTACTGTGAAGAAAATATGTGTCTATGAGATTTGGAAATCTTTGCATTCTGTCCCCACTTTTTTGGAATTGGGGTCTTACTACTTAAAGATTCTGAGCAGCACACACAACTCCCAGGTGGTCTACCAGACTTGAAACTATCACCCAATCACAAAGTGATCACACAGAGTGCTGTTGAGGACAGACAAATGCACCATGTTCTTTTCTAAGTGACATTTTCATTGAGTGACTGATTTCACTGTTTATCCATTTGGATAAAGGACATCTGTAGAGCTCCGCAGCATGCAGACTGTATATATTTCCAATTCCTGGCTTTTCCATGCAGTTTTTGGGGTGCATTTTGAAAATTCGCAAAAATTGATGGATGGACAACCTCCTCGAGAGACAGTGACAGACAGAGGGGGACCGGAATGGCAAGCGAACAGAATCACACAGAATCAGATCACTTTCTACACAGAATTGGGTGGAAAGATGTGAAAAGAACTGAACTGACAAGTCAGGCTTCAGCTGCAAATCTAACACCACCAGAGGCTTTTTGCACACACACATACACACACACACACGCACACACACATGCACGGTGAGCACTCACTCATGCTGCCTTCACTAATGTGCTTCCAGCAGAATGCATCAAAGTTAAAGTGACTTAACTGGAATGAGCAATATGGCGGAACTCCTCAGGACGCCGGGCCTTTGAAAGCACGGGGCATGATGCTTCTGCTCGCTGACCACCTGACCTCAATTCTATATGCCTACACGTCACACATCAGCCTGACAGCTGCTGTGGGTGCTGCTCGACTGGTGCTGGTCCTTATTTGTTTATGTGTTTGCATGTGTTTATTCACGCTGGCTGGATGCCGGGCTGTAATCCCGGGCTGCCCACTGAGAACAGAAAGCTAGCGATGGCCTGAGCAGGTTACTGATGAGCAGCGATACCGCGCGCATCTATTCCGTTTTGTCTCCTAGTGACTAAGACCTCGCTAATCCCCTTCTTTAATTTTCCTCTCTCCTGATTTTCTAATCACTCCATCTAATTAAAAACACGGCAGGATTCCCTGCTACTCTGATCCGTATCTCCCCGCGTCATGCCATCCAGAGCGGCTGAGCAGGACAGGGAGGGAAGAGGTGAAGCCCAACAGCCAAAAATCTGGCAGAGAGATGAGCTGGATATGATGGAGGGATCACTCTCTCGCTCCCGTGCTTCTGGTCACTGTCACGCGACTGAGTAGGCCTGTTTCTCCGCTTGGTGCTGCGGATTAGACTAAGATGAATTGGCCAGTGAGCCGGTCGATCTCAGCCTGTTATTTTTGTAGTGCAGGCCAGCAAAACTTTTCCTCTGACATCACCATGAGTCTTAGCCATATACAGACGTACCATATAGGTGCACTTTGTTGTTCTACTATTGCAGACTGTAGTCCATCTGTTTGTCGGGTCAGGACCCCCACAGGACCACCACAGAGGAAGGTATTGTTTGGGTGGTGGATCTTTCTCAGCACTGCAGTGACACTGACATGTGCTGCTGGAGTGTTTAAACACCCCAGTGTCAGACAACAGCGTCATGTGGGAAACGTTCTGTGGGCAGCGTCATTTGACAACTAATGAAGAACTAGAGGACGACCAACACGAACTCTGCAGCAGCATATGAGCTATCGTCTACAAGGTGGACCAGCAAGGTAGGAGTGTCTAATAGAGTGGACAGTGAGTGGACACAGTGTTTAAACACTCCAGCAGCACTGCTGTGTCTGATCCACTCACACCAGCACAGCACACACTAACACACCACCCCCATGTCAGTGTCACTGCAGTGCTGAGAATGATCCACCACCCACATAATACCTGCTCTGTGGTGGTCCTGTGGGGGTCCTGACCATTAAAGGTAGGTAGCAGGTAACAAAGCATACAGAAACATATGGACTACAGTCTGTAAAACTACAAAGTGCTCCTGTATATACATATAGTATGGCTCTAATGTCTTATTATCATTTTTGGTACAACAATCAACTCATTTTAGGTGAACAGACTCTAGTGTCACTCTCGGTCCACCAATCTTTAAATAGAAAGTCATTAATTAGTCTGACACTGACTCTGTTCAAATATATATATATATATATATGCAGATTTATACTGAGGGCAAACTCCCAAAAAAAGAAATGATATTTGCCTAATATTCTATACCTGTTTAAATTTCTGTGATATTTGATATTATTCATTAATATAGCAATATGATTTCAACCTTTATGCCCACACTCTATACAGTGACAGCTCTAAACTTTCTTATTCAATCATACAGCTTCACCTTTTGACTCCTGCAGCATTATTGATGCACCTCAGATTTCTGTGTGTAATAATTGTGTGATTATCTGTCCGGGCACGTCCACCACAGTTCAGAAGGGTTTCACTATGAATATATTCAGGGCACACACACGTCACTATATGAAAACAAGACTTTGAACATGTGATTGTGCATGACTGGAGAAGGAGAACAGTTCAGCTCCAGAACGACTGTATGTACTGTGGCTAAAAACATTCTCTCTCTCTCTCTCTCTCTCTCTCTCTCTCTGTCTCGCGCATGTGCTGGTGTATTTCTGGGACGCAGGTGGCAATACTCCAGACAGTTGCGGGTTATGTGCGAGGAGCAGGAGAGTAAATACATAAATAAAGCTGTTTGAGCCGCTGACGTGTTGAGTGCGTGCGGAAGGCCTGCTGAAAAGACAAACAGGACAGTGAAGGGTGCTTAATATTGACTCAGGTGTTCTAATGCTTGCCTGCATAGCATCACCTGCTGCAGATATTTCATAACCTCACCTTTCATCCCAATAGACAAGAAGCAAAATTGCATTTGATTTTTTTTCCACGCATCCACATGAGAACATGAGTTTTGATTCTCCTGTAAAAGTACCATTTCAGAAATGTGTAGACTGGTTATGACAAAAGAGGTTTTGCCTTCTGTTATGGGGTTAATATTTCTGCGATACAAGGTCTTTTTTGGACTCTGGCAGTGTGGAAGAGATGTCCATGCCAGATGTTCTATCACTAGCTATGTTTACATGCAAGCTGATAATCAGTGGTAGACGAAGTGCACATGTAAAACCATGTAAAGTACAGAAACCCAAGCTAAAATACTCCTCCAGTAAAAGTAAAAGTTCTTCCTTTAGACCTCCACTGGAGTAAAAGTACTAAAGTTTTTACCTTCTAATGTACTTAAGTATGGAGAGTAACAGGAGCATGATTTATTATGGCTCTAATGTCCTATTATCATTTCTGGAACAAGACTCTTAATCAGCTCAGTTTAGGTGAAGAGACTCTAGTGTCTCTCAGTCCACCAGTCTTTAATAGAAGGTCATTAATTAGTCTGACACTGATGTCTATTCAAATGATCATAAGCACAGAACACTGAAGGAGAACAGTTTCCATTAGGTAGAACCAAGCTCTGTCCAACAGGTCATAACAAGCTCAAAACAAATGTGACCGCTGTACCCTGATTGGTGGGTTCGCTTCACGCTTCTTTCGTTTGGACATGTTACGTTTATATGCTAACGCATTACACGTACTGAGTTACTGTACACCAACACACTACTTAGAGTACACCAACACGTTACGCTTACCGAGTTACTGTACACCAACACGCTACTTACAGTACACCGACGCATTACACTTACCGAGTTACTGTACACCAACACGCTACTTACAGTACACTAACACATTACACTTACTGAGTTACTGTACACCAACACGCTACTTACAGTACACTAACACATTGCACTTACTGAGTTACTGTACACCAACACGCTACTTACAGCACACTAACGCGTTACACTTACTGAGTTACTGTACACCAACACGCTACTTACAGCACACCAACGCGTTACACTTACTGAGTTACTGTACCCCAACACACTACTTACAGTACACTAACACATTACACTTACTGAGTTACTGGTATATAGATACTGAGTATATGTACTATGGTACAACAAACCCTTTACTTTAACAAAAAATGACATGGGAAATGGGACCTTGGGACATCTCTGCACAAACCACTGTAGTCCTGACCACTGGAGAACTAGGTATGCAGAGAAACAGGTCAACTACAGTCTGTAATTGTAGAACAAGTGTGCCTATATGGTACATAGAGCTGATAAAATGGACAAAGATACAAGTTAGGTGTATCAGTGAAGTGGTGGGCCAGTGTATATTGTTTTCCAGCAGTATATTACTCTTCTTCTTCTAGGCACACAATTATTGTCCACTAACTAGTCCTGCAGTTTCCGAGATATTGACACCGTTCCAACTCTGGACTGTTCGGTATTATCAGGAATGGTGTGCTTGTATACAGCTTTTTGACCGGAGAAAAAAAAAACAAACTTTTTTTGGATGGTAAAGTGCCCGCCCATCCACTGTGCTTCTGCTCGACCCACAGCCATACTGACCCACACTCCTCTATATGTTCTTTATTCATCCCTCATTCCTCGCTTAGCAACCAAAGCCTAGCAGCAGCCAAGCAGTACGTGCAAACAATTTAAGCTGTGCAATCATTCTGTGTTTTCAGTTCTAGTTAATATTCTAGTTATTATTCTAGTTATTAATGTGATTATTCTAGTTATTATTCTAGTCATTATTAGTAAGCTTTTTTATACCATGTCTACAGATCATATGAATGCATTTTAAATGTGGGTGATAAGTCAGATCCAATCTGGGAAATGTTGGATCCAGCATGTTCGGATCCAAGTTCAGCCCTACACTCTACCAAAACTGGCGGCGACTCAAAATCCCTTCACAAATGTCACCGATTGTACTTTAGCAAAGGGCATGTATCACTGCGGACTGGTTTCTGGCTACAGAAACTCAGCGTAACTCCGAATCACTTCATATCAAAATCCTTTACAGTCCTGGCGTGTGTCCTTTTGCACAGTTTGAAAGCCTGTACACAGTAAACACTGTCTCTGCATCTATATCTGTTCGCTGATACGGTGTGTCAGACACACGGTGGTGTATTTGCGTTGACCTGAGAGGAGTCAGCCATTCTGAGAGCAGTCAGTGAAGCTGCTGACGCTGAGGGAAACGCTGCTCTGTGGTCAGGGATGTTGAGGCGTGACCGATGAAACTCAATGAGACGGAGCCAGCAGGAGAGGATGCGCTGATACACAGGTAGCCAAAGGACACCATAAAGCCTCAGACTCACCGCTGACCACTAGTCTATCAAAACGCGATGCAGCAGTCGGGCCTAAATTGAAGCATGATGTCCTGAATGTAGATCCTGCTACACGCCAGACGCAGTTTCCCAGAAGTATTTTGGATTACGGATAGCTAGTAATTAAAAACTACGATTCAGCAAATGAATACACCAATCAGCTAACTGTTTAAAGGTGTTTTGCTGTAGTGTTCTGTCTTTATAGCCAATTAAATATCCATGGTGAATCTCAGTAGTGTTTTATCTTTATGGTCAATAAAATGAATCTCAGCGTTCCCCCTTTTTTACCATCCACTCATCTCTCAGTTTGATCATTAAGTGCTCTGTTATTGTTACTGTTTCTGAGTTGTTGTGGTTACTTTTATTGCTATTATATGTAATAAAAAAAAGTGTTAGTAGGACACGCTGATGGGTGAGGGCTGTTATTGTTAGGAGTCCCATTTTCTCTGTAACTTTTAATATAGTGTATAATTATTTCTTCAATCCAGTTTTGAAAATTCCTGTTTTTACACTTATTTTTCTTTGGCTTTCTCCTTCATTATGCAACTGGATTATGTTATATCTAATGAGCTTTGCACAGGACTGTGTATGAAAGTAGCCACTCATTTCTCCTCAATGGGACAGCATTCCTCAGAAACCAGTAATTATTTACACATGCTGATATTTGAACAGCTAACTTCAGGTAAAAAGCCTACAACATACGACAGATCATGACCGATAATTCATGTGTTGTTCTAACCGGACATGAAGGAATGCTCTACTCTGGGAAGCTATTCTGTAATCTCCCCACCAGTGAGGTGTTGCTGGTACCATGTGAAGGTGTGTCGGCCCATTCATTATCACTCATAAAGCCATGATGACCTCATGACTCCTGTCTGGCAACTTCTGCTGCCCTTAGAAAGTGAAGTGATGATTGAAGAGCACAGAAGTGAAGAGAAGGTGGTAGGAGTACTGGGATTATAGATCTCTCCCTCTCTCTCTCTCTCTCTCTCTCTCTTTCGCACTCTTTTCTCTCTACAGATATATATGTGTATATATATATATATATATATATATATATATATATATATACACACACTCACTGACCACATTGTTAGGTACACCTTGTTGTCCATTTTATCAGCTCCACTTACAGACCGTAGTCCATCTGTTTCTCTGCTTCAATGGTGAGGACCCCCACAGGACCACCACAGGGCAAGTATCCTTTGGGTGGCGGATCATTTTCAGCACTGCAGTGGTGTGTTAGTGTGTGTTGTGCTGGTACGTGTCGGTCAGACACAGCAGTGTTGCTCTGTCCACTCACTAATACCTGCTCTGTGGTGGTCCTGTGGGGGTCCAGACCATTAAAGACCAGGATAACAAAGTATATAGAGAAACAGATGGACTACAAGTGGAGCAAGTGGAGCTGATGAGTTGGTTGGTGTCAGGGTGTGTGTCAGGACTCATAGATTGGGAAAAGGTGGTACAGTGCGGTGAACGCCTTGTTCGATGTGTGGAAAATGCGCCCTTTTCTTCATATATAATTTCATAAACCGCATGCCATAGTGTACATTTAAGAATGCTTCTGACCAGCAGCAGCTTCAGTGTGCTGTCAGACAAAATACAGCAAAATAACCCTCCTGAAAAGACCTCTAAGTTGTCTCCAAGTCATATTATGCAAATAACACAACCATCTTCTGCAGAAGAAAACCAATTAATCACGTTAGTGTGTGTGTGTGGCTGAGATTAGAGAGGGATATATTTCTGTAGAACAGGAAACACTATGCAATGCTGTGAAACAGGGTGCTCTCCCTCCCGATCTCCGTCATCAATATTTAACCAAGTAAACAGCCAACAAATCACAATAAACATACGTTTAAACACTGGACTTAAACGATAATAATGAGAGGCAGTTTAAACAGCTCAGGAAAATGTTTCTCTCTTTAGCCAAACATATTGAACCATAGCAATATACACAATTTGAATGAAATGCCCACCTTAAATTTGGCAGTGCATTTGTAAAACACTTATGTGCTTATATGCTATATTGAAAATGAACCAACTACATAATTTAATAATTTCATATTTAAAAAAATCATTTTCAGCATTTAAATAAGTTTGCCAGGCACAGTCATATTCAACCAACTTCCCCATGGCACCTCTGTGTTTGTCCAAAACAGTGCTTTTAGTCAGTTTAGTCTGAGACAGAGAGTCACATATCTGAGAGTCATATGTTCTATATGTGGGTATAGGCTAATACGCTAATGCTGCATTCCCGCTGTGTCAGAAATACCAATTTTTCCCAATAGAGAACTGAGCTTGAATGGCTGACCAAGTTGTATTTACAACTGGTGAACTTGGGATTCTAGATAATACACAAATCTTTGAGATGTGACAAACTATGCCTAAGACACTTCTATTAGGTCTGTGTGCTTTTGCATTCTCCGGACCCCCATGGACACCCCAGACCCACATGCTTTCTTTTAACTTCCATGCTTTCTGAGGTGAGCGTATCTATGAACAAGCAACTGAACGGGCTGAAGTGATATTTAATTATCTAGCTTAGCATCTACTACATACAACCTTCCAATGAGCATTTTAATGCAGTATAATTTACAAGGCCAGCATCATACAACACTAGCCATTAGGGTGGCCACACATCCGGTTTTAGGCTGGACAGTCCGGTTTTTTAACTCCCAGTCCTCAGTCAGGCGCAATACCTAGTCTTCTTTTCGGGAGGAACTACTTATATTGTTCACTCGTGAACAATATTATGTGTGACATTGTGATTCGCCTACCAGCTAACTGCAGGTCAGCCCTCTGAATGCTAGTCAATGGGTAAGCTCCCGTCTGATTCACGAATGTTATCCATTCCACCCAATTAGGTGAGTAAAGCATCATTTATGTGTCACATAGGTTAGGTTATGATTTTAATTCTGTTCTAGTGTTCTGCCCGAGTGATTATTTTTAAGTACCTTTGTTGGAGGGGGTATTCTGATTTCCTGCATTCTGTCACTACCAAACCCTGACTACAGCATGCTGGGCAGTAGCTCAGTTTGGTTTAGTTCTTTCCCTGTTTGAGGCACGCCGCCAGCTTTACATTTGAACAAGCCCAGCATAATTTGATATTTAAAGCAGCAATTTAAGCTTAGGTTCCTGCTGTGCTGAGAAAGGAGGTGAGCGTACATCCTTTCACTTCGGCCTATGGCAATATTTCCATTTGGACATATAGAGGCCGATTAAAGCCGGAGGTGGGAAATGATCTCCAATTGGACGATCTCCGTTGCCTGTGTAATTTAGTCCAGCGCTAGCCATAATCAGATTCACAGAAACATTATTCTTATATATACACGCCCAGAAATGCTCCACACTCTCTGCACCATTTGCTGCAACACACCAGTTCTCTCTACACCCTCAGTGCTCTATTGTGCTGCAAATTGGCTTTCAAGCATTTAACAGTTTTCTTTAGGCACACAAACACACTTTGCATTGTATGAGCTCTACAGAAAGCCATGCAAAGTACAGCAGCTGGTGATAAAAGCCATCTTTGTAGGGAACCAGCTACTTACTGGAGGATGTGTGCACTCACAATGGAAACAGGTACAGTGCAAACAAAATCACTGAATCCATCATGCTGAATTTCTGGCATGCAGTGAAAACATATGGTTCATGTTAATTGATTGATTGTGAGAATAAAAGTCGGTTGAAGTTTTGCCAAACAAGCCTGAATAGCACACGAAGGACTGAACTTCAGTTTGTGCTCATGAGGAAGGTGAGCCACGGTTTTCAAACTGGCTTTTTCCTCATTTCTGTGAAAGTAATATGCATTTCAGAGCTCAATGGCGCATCATGATTGATCATGGCCCTGCTAAAGTAATGCATGCAAAATGAATTGTGCAGCATCCCCACAAATATATATATATATATATATGTATCTTAGCAAGCCTGGCAAATCGTCTAAAATTTAGTTCATATAGCTAATATTTCCTACTTTGACATTGTTAAGAATATTAATAATAATATACACACTTTTACTTCTTATAAAGGTGCCACAAAATGGAAACTGCATTTACTTTGCCATAGTTGAATAAACAGAGTTTAGTACATACAACTGACATATAGTGAACCCCAAACACTTGTTGTTCCTCCTTCCTCATTACATCTAGGTGATGGGGGATGCTGGAGCCTATGCATTATGCACTAGGTGAAAGGCAGGAAACACCCTGGACAGGCCACCAGTCCGTTACAAGGCAGTCACACAAACAAATACATTTACCTAGAGGGCACACACACACACCTAGGGGGCAATTTAACATCTTCAGTTCACCTGACTGCATGTCTTTGGAGTGTGGAAGGAAACCAAAGCACCTGGAGGAAACCATATAGACACTGGCACAACTCCACACAGAAAGGACAGTGGACTCCCCATTCAGAAATCAAACCCAGGCCCTTGTTGCTGTGAGGCTACAGCGCTACCCACTGCTCCACCATAAAATGGATGAAAATAAGTAATAAGCTCACTTGACAAAAAATAAGTCACCTGTGACTGAAACGTACCGAATAGTGTGTAACACCTACACAAGCACCAACAACAGCTGCTGTTTGATTTGGCATGTACTGGACAAGTTTCTGGATGTAGGCCACATCAATGTTCAGACACTCTTACATCAAAGAATTGGGCAGTTGGGCCAGATTTGGTGGATGCCTTCCCTGGCACAATTCCGAGGGGGATTTCCTGTAGACTGGGATTTTAGGCACTGCTGGGAGACCCGTATGTCTGTGTGCTTCCATACACCTACAGATTCAGCTACTTCCTTCACACTATGGTATTTGGCATGCCCAAATACAATCACTCCTTTTACCCAATCATTAACATCTGCTTTGGAGCCATTTTCCACACATGGAACGAGACATTCACTTCAATGTACCACCTCTTCTCAATCTATGATCCCGTCACTCACACCCTGCAGGTATTTATAGCCTTATCATCCTCGTACAGCGCCATCTGCAGGAGCCTGTAGCTACTACCACCTTAAACGAGCAAGGTGACTCATTTTTTTGCCCAGTGAGCTTACGTCCAAAATTTATAGCCTAAGCATCCTTGTGCAGTGCCATCTGCAGGAGCCTGAAGTTCCTACCGCCTTAAACTCGCAAGGTGATAAAGGTGCCATGGTATCATTTTTCGCAGTGATCAATGCACTGTGAGCTGCTGAAGCTGCTCAACCTTTCTAAAAATGAGAGAAGTGCTTAGTAGCAAGATGTAACACATGACCAATCAACGTGAGACGGGGTGCAGTGATCTAATCCATTACCTTTAATCTCTCGCTTCAGTGTCCTCGGCTGTCATTACACAGGACAAAGCCTGCACAGCAACAAACATGCTTACACAAACACTCACATTAAGCAGCCACGCTCTCCAGTCCATAAGCACAGTGTATTCCAGTGTGGGCCTGTCGCTGTGCAAGCAGCGGGCATGGAGCTAAATGGACCGGTGGGGCCAATACAGAGTGCACGAGGCCAGAATCAATGGTTTCACAGCTCACCTTCACACCATGTGGCCTCGCAGTGATATTTATAGCCGTCCGCTCCACAAATCTCACTTTGTTCACAGACTCCAATGGCAGGCAGTGATCATTTTACCAGTGCTTTAAAAGATCTTGTAATCTTACTCAAAAAAAAAGATGAATAAATAAATGAAAGACATTGGCTGTGACCTGCTCTGCTGCATGAAACCCGACGATGCAGCAGAATGGAAATACGATGGAACATGCTGGAATGCTGACCGCTTGTTAAGAGCGATTTCCTCGGCCATTTCTGTTCTCAGCGGATTTGGGTGAAGCGTTTGCTAAGTAGGCCAGGTGAACACCTACCGTTAAGACGCCAACGGCACCGCGCCCCTGCTGGCTGTAAACAAGTAGATGAGGGTCCGCTGCTTCCTGCGACCACCTAAGCAAAGTCCACCCGTGCAATTTTGATGGATGGTGCGGGGCAAATTGAGACGGTAAGCCAAGGCAGGTCTAAATAAAACCTGACTCACACAAAGCGGATTTGAAGAGTGCCTCAGGGTGAATAAAAAGACAGCTATTGATTTCACACTGTCCTGGATGAGAGGCCAAAATATAGTTTCAGACTTAATCTGCTGTTTCAGCAGTTGGTGAAAAAAAGAAGAGGATGAAGAGGGAGCAAAAAGCGGGATACATGGAAAGAGGAAGAGAGACATGGACATGAGCACATAGGAGGTATATTCTCAGAGGAGGTACCGTCCTGGTGTTAGCACAGCAGCTGACGAGTCACATTAAAAACCAATGATATAAAACAAGGAAAAATACAGTACAGTGCAAACGTCTCCTGCTCCATTTACATGCTGGTGTAAATAAGTCAATAAATAAGTAGGTAAATAAAAACTTAGTTCAGTGCCTCATAACAGAGCTGGCGTACTAAAGCATGGCAGGTAACCAACAAATGCATCACTGGAACACCGGTGAGGTTCCATGATCTTTGCAGCGTGTTACATATACCAGGTTTGCCATATGTCAGCATTAGTGAGCTATGAAAATGGTTTATTTGGGTGGTGACTGTGCTTCTGCAACTACATAGCACACTGTACAGCATCAGAATCAATACAAATGAACATAAATACAGTGGGGAGATTTCTCAACCGCTAACATCAGTTGACTCGTTGAGACACCAATTCCTCAGCAATTGTAAAAGCTGTCTTACTCGTCTGCCTAGGAGGTAGCTAGCTTCCAGGGCACACCTGGACTGTGATGTGGCTNACTCGTCTGGCTAGGAGGTAGCTAGCTTCCAGGGCACACCTGGACTGTGATGTGGCTATAGCATATCATTTGAAAGAGTCAAAAGACTCATACCACACTCCACACACTGGGCTAGCATCATCAACCCCCCACCCCCCCCACTTTGCACATATCCATATTTGATATAGGCTGGGTTGTACTTGCGGCTGATTTAGTTATTTATTTTTTCGCTTTTCCTGAAGAACCATGTCAACATTCTTTCTTGGTTTAAGAAGCTTCTCCATCTTTGGTTAGCTTTATCCAAATCGGATCTCCCTCGGCTGTGTGGTTTTCTTGCGATATGTTTTTATTTGTGGATTTTTACATTGTTTATATGATGTTTGTGGTTTGAACACCATAAATCTCTTAATTTTTACTTACACTAAATACATTTCATTTTCACTTATACTATTATGACCCTGTTACCAGCCCACTACGGACTACTGCCTCCCCCTGAGGATGGGCCTGCAAATGACTAGAGGGTGCTTCACGCCCCATGCATGTCTTTGGACTGTGTGAGGAAACCAGGGCACCTTGAGGAAACCTACGCAGAACATGCAAACTCCACACAGAAAGGACCCCCGACACCCTGGCCGGGAAACGAACCCAGGCTCTTCTTGCTGTGAGGCGACAGTGCTACCCCCTGCGCTGCCCCTGAATGTTCTTATGCCTTCTTGATGTATAAAGAATGTGATCTAACAGAGCCAAATATTTTTATGTGGTTTGTTTTGTCATTCTGAAAGATGGACCTAAATATGAGTAATGTATCAGTCCCACTGCTAAACAAGACAATAATACGCTCTTACTGATCTGAAATGTGCTAGCATTCTCCCCCAGTGCATTCACAGTGCAATCATCAATAAAAGACACCTCATCATGTTTTACACAGTGATAGAAACTAGAGGTGTAAGAAAAAATGTATATATGGGGATTGAAATGTAATATTCTTTTTTTTTTTGTGGGTGTAAACGATTTGCAAAGCCATAAATCTCAAAGTACATGTAAGAGAGAGAAACTCTCTCCCACAGAAACCACTTATCCCAGCTGCCTAGAATATTGCCCCCTACCACCAAGCTTGCCACACCCTCATACAATGCACGGAGAGCTGAAGCAGGAAAAACTTACCACTCTAAAATGCCCTGCTCAAGTCTACCCTGTAAAGGTGGGTCTACCAACACCTTCAACAACAAGAACAGCCAAAACAGGGTGGGGACAGAATTTGTAGCAGGATGCTGCGCTAATGGTTGACCCATCAGAACGGAGTGAGGAAACTGACCAATCAGAGCACACTGGTCTAATCGGGAGGTGGGGTTTAAAGACACAGGAGCTCTAACAGATCGCTTCAGACTGAGAGTGCATGCAGATGTGCAGTATAGGTACATAATTGTGCCCTCAAAAATACAACTATGAAATCTATAACTTATGGACAGTACTATGTGTGGCCCAGAAACTTCAGCAGCATCACTGTTTGGAACTTCCTACACCATGTGTGAATGTTCCACTGAACAAGCCGATTAGTTGGCAAAGCATCTGATTGTTATACATATGTTCAGCACAACCTCCTCCATATCATATGGCGTGCGTATCCATGGCATGTACGTTTCCTGAGTATCCACACTCTGGGAAAGCATATGGAACGCTCTGCATGCTGATCGCTGGCTCTGCGCGGTAATTGAAAGAACCACGTCAGGGAGCTGAGCTCGACGTTAGCTTTATAAGAAATGGCTTGCATTACAACCACTCTAAATCAAAGCCATGATGTCAATCCTCTCAACCTCTATCAACTTGTCAACCTCTGCAAGCGCAACACCCACCTCCCCTCCCCCCGCCAACCCCCTCCTCCGAGGGGCTGTCAGGCTACATGTCCCTGCCATTCTCTCTGAAAAACTACTACAGCCCAGTACCGACATGTCAAGCTTCCTGTATGGGTTCCACTATGGCATGCACATCGTAAATGTAAGTAACATATAACAATATTTGACATGGCCTCGACATGCTCGACTGATATGTTGCATTAGCAGACGCTGTAGGGGAGATATGAATGTGTGTTTTTTGAATACATGGAAAAAATAAATAGGGCTTCATGAAAGCGTATGTAGAAAAGGATACACAATGAACGCGGGGGAGGGCGAGCAAGAAAGGGTGTGAAATGAGAAAGGCATCCAGTGGGGAAATGGCATTGATATCACCCACCGCAGGAAGATGCTGGCCTGCTTTTCATTTTTTGATGTAATTATCTGTGACATGTATCTGAACCGTGGAGAAGCCAACATTCGCAACACTTTCCCTCGGCTTCCTGTGAGCCATGCAACCACATATGTTTGTCTTGGCCGGTTTATAAGTGGAGTGACTCGTTACGTATAGAACAGCAATCTGCACTTACAGTCCACGGCACACTTTCGTCCGAGATTTAGACTAGACATTGCACCCCCAGATGTTGTATGCCATTACAGTAAGCACAGTAGTGCAGTAGAGGGGAAATAGCGTAGGGCTGGTGGTGAGCATAGAACACAGACAAAGCAAGAGAGGGAAAGCAAAAGAGAGAAAGGCCCAGCCTCTGTACTGCTACATCCAGGACAAAAAGTACAGCTGAAGACATCACCCCCCAAAGCGAGGTCCATGCAGCGCTAGTCTACAAGGCGCAGGAACAACTCATGTTGTGTCACGAACGCACCGACTGGAAGGCATTCAAAGAGACTAGTGCAGACTTTAATGAGTACACAGAGGTGGTCATATCTTACATCAAATGCTGTTTTGATATATACCTTCCAACTAAACAAACTAAAACATCTCCCAGCCAAAAAATAAATAAACCACACAGTAAAATAATGACAACCAACAAACAACAGAGAATTATACATACTGCATCTAGGTATGGAGTGGAAGAAAGTGGCTATAAAGCTAAAAGACATCATAAAAAAATCAAAGTGGTAAAGACACAATAGGGGATCTATCCTGAAACAATTGTGGAACGGACTGCAAGGTGGAAACAGCCACAGAAGGCAAATAGACAGCCTCACAACTTCTGGCACCTCATTACCGGACCAGTTAAATGCATTCTGCGTGTGGTTTGAACCTCAAAACTTGGAATAGAAAGAGAATGACCTAACCGGGAGAGTCTGAGCTGCATCTATGAGAGAAAAATGTCCTCAAACTTTCAGCGGCTAACTACATTTCATCAGCATCTTTGGCATGTCTTAATGGGGACATTGCTAGTGTGATTCAAGGACCACTGCTCAACGTACAGATGGTAAAACTGATTATTGTTTAGTCACACTAACATCAGTAGTCATAAAATGGGTGGAAAGAAAAATTGTTCTGGCCCAAATTTGTCCCAAATTCACCATTTTCATCTGGTCCACTTGCTGCAGGGATTGACGGCACTTGGGTGTACTGCTCCTGGTTGCAAGATGTGGACCACATATGCACCAGATTATGGCCAAAAGTAGGCAACCCTGCCATATCTGTGCCAGAAGTGGACCAAATCTGTTTCGGGACATGTGGGCCAAATGCATATTTTAAATATGTGGGGCCACTTTTTGGCTCACTGCTGATTGCCAGTGCTGAGCCAGCAGTGCCATATCTTTGCCAGATGTGCCCCACATCTTCTAATATTACCAAAACCAATTAATGTTAACTAAAGCCCCATACTGAGCTGGATTAGTGTAACCAGAAGAGGTTCTGTAACGTAATTTGTAAGGAATTTGGCAGTCTGTTTTATATTGGATAAAATATCTCTGCAATTTCAACATGTGGCCCAACAGGACAAAACTCACTCTGCCCTGTAAGAGCTGCAGATATTTCACTTTCCTTCACCTTCTAACTAGAACCAAAAATATTTAGACAGAGCTGGCCCATGGCATAGGCAGTATAGGCAAATGCTAGGGGCGCTGTCCATCCATAGGTGTGCCTGGGCAGCTGCCAGCCAATATGTGGAAAAGGCTGAGGCCCTCTGGTGCCCAGAGGAGGAGAAAAATATAAGATGAGAATGAAAGATGGTAGAAAGACAGAGGTGGTCTAATGTGATGAATGAATACTTTATCTGTTGCAAAGTAATAGCTGCTGTCAGATGCTTGGAGCAAAGCTGGCTAGCTTGTTAATGTTTGCTAATTTAATAAACAGCTAACTAGCTAGCAGAAGTTAGCATCAGTTACTCCCACCATAAATCCACCGAAAAAGTCGGAAAGACTATTAAGGTGTTTGGAATTCAACCTTCATAAATTTAGGAAATACAGTTTGTCTTGTAAGTGTGCTGCCTGCATGAACCATCTACTGTCTGCCTGAGGAAAACATTTACTGCCATCTTAGACTAATTAGCTAGCCAGTGTTATACCTGCTTATAGCAGTGAATTAAAATGTGTCTTATTTAGCCATTAATTAACGTCTTTAAATAAGTCTTTTCATTGCATTTATTATGTATACCAAACAGCTTGGACCATGTGAGAGAAGTGCTCACTGAATACATGTCCTGTGTATCAATGCTGGGTGTAAAATACTCTTGTTTGTATTTAGAGTGTCATAGGCAACAATGTGCCTTAGGTGCTGTTATTACCTGGGTTTCACCTTCCAATGGGGACCAGCCAAAATCTTGCCTAGGGCATCATACTGGTCACACCAGTAGACCACTTAATGTTTTACCTTTGCCTGCATTACACTAGTTTCACTGTCATTTCATACTGCTCTATACAACAGCTGAAACACAAAAATGTTATTTGTCGCAGTCCATAGAGAACCATGTATCTCCATTTTTACTTTTATGCATAATTTGAACTCAATTTACATTGTGTGAAATTGTTATGATGAATAGACCAACAGAAATGGCCCCAAACTACTTGGAAAAAAGTCTGGTTCCATTGACTTACATTACATTTTGTTCATAGATCAAAGCACAGCAATACAGTAATACAAAGAAAAGCACTTCACTAAAGTAATCAAAGTCAGGTAATTAGCCCTGAACAGCTCCGTCTATAAACAGACCCATGATTGCCTGACTGGCAGACTTAAAAGACTGTAAGTAGAACGAACAGTCCACCCTTATTCTCACTATAGCAGATCTGCAGAGTTGGTGTCTTAGCTCATAACTCCATTCTCTCTTTACCCGCAACTGTGTGGCCAAATTTAAAAACAACCACATCATCAAATTTATAAGCAGTCTAAACAGCAATGATGGTGAAACCACATACGGGAGTGATGTAACACAGCTGGATAAATGACAGCAACCTCACAACCGCATGTCCACAAGACAAAGGGGATCATTGTCTTCAGGAATCATGGGAGAAGCCAAACACCAATCAGTGTAATGGGCTTTCATGGGAGACTGTCAGCAGTCTCAGGTTCTTTGAGCTGCATATCTTAGATACACTGTGATAGACAGACCATCACAGGAACCTCCTTATAAAAGTCCATCAATGGCTTTAAAGGAAATCAGTGTCTTATTTATGTGTATGTCGTCTGAGGAAACAGGACATGCAGTATGACGACCTTGCAAGCAGCATCTTGTTTGTATTTCGAGAGCTATATGGATATTATTGACCTGTCTGCTAGCCCAGCCATACAGCAGAAGTAGGGTCTTTCCTGCAGAGGAGAAAGCAGAGATCGGCTGAGTGGGCTTTACTGCTGCTCTCACCACCCCGAGTAGTGTGAGGAGTTACCTCACAAGCTACAATGAGAGCTATGGTGCTGGGGAAGAGGACATAACACTCAATGTGTGTTTACTGGATACAGGGCCTCAGGGGCTCTGCTCAGACTCGGGTCAGACCCTGTGGGAGTTTTTCGAAAACAGGAAGCATCCCTGCTGGCTAGCGTGAAGACATGGTCACACACACAGTTTCAAACCGGGCTATGAATACCTGCGGGGTGTGAGTGACGGGATTCATAGATTGAGAAGAGGTGCTAAAGTGCAGTGAATGTCTCGTTCCATGTGTGGATGACATTGGTCCAAAGCAGATGTTAATGACTGGCTAAAAGGAGTGAGGTGTTTGGAAACGTACAATCGTACGGGTCTACCAGCAGTGGCTAAAATCGCAGTCTGCAGGAAATTCTCCTCAGAATTGTGCAGGGAAGGCATCTACCAAATCTGGCCCAATTGAGCATTTTTTTGATACAAGAGTGTCTGAACATTGATGTGGCCTACATCCAGAAACTTGTCCAGTCTATGCCAAATCCAATCGCAGCTGTTATTTGTGGAGGTATTAGATGCTTATATATATATGAGAGAGAGACAGAGAGAGAGAGGCCTATCTGACTGGATTGTCGATGAGCCATCAACATGATTTCCAAACACCAAAAATTCATATTTAATGGTACTCACAAATGGGGCAAAGCAGTAGTGCTCCCCAAAAAATGCAGAACTGATTTGTAATGCATATTAATCCATGCAGGATTTCTCTCTCCTTTATTTTTCAAACCACACCATCCATACGAGAAATAAGCAACTAGCTTCGGATAATAAACACATATAAACATGGTTGCAGAATAGATAGACAGATAGATAGATAGATAGATAGATAGATAGATAGATAGATAGATAGATAGATAGACAGATAGATAGATACTTTATTGATCCCAGAGGGAAATTTAAAAAAAAAAAAAAAGCGGAAAGAGCTTACGGCAAGTCGTCTGTTTGTTGTGGGAATCCGGACTCTGATCCGGCAAAAGCTAGTGGCCAATTACCTAGACCTGTGCTACTGCCAATGGAGCATGCAAAACTAAATGTCCAACAGTTAGCGTTCGTGGCCCCGCTCCGGCCCCGGCCTCGAGCTCAAGCGCTTTTACAGCATGGTGCGCGAGAGGCCTGGTGCCTGACAGACAATAGCAGGGAATGATAGATGCCTGTGCTAAGTTCTCCGGGTTTGGAACATTGCGTTCTTGGCATGAAGAAGCAGGGACAGGCCAAAAACAGAAGCAACTGAGGTCATGGCGCGAGTGAGAGAGTTAGAGCAGGAAGCTGTTTGTCAGGGGCCAGTAATGGTGCAGTGTCAGAGGAGATTGCAGAGAGATGCAGGAGGTCTCATAGGGGGATGGAGACTGATGAGTGTGTACTGCTGTGAAGTCATGTGGCACCTCTGCTACCATCAAGAACAAACGTGGCATCAGGGGGCCAGACAGGCTCCGATTCAAGCCTGCTCTGCAAGTCACGGCCATGCCAAATTGTTCCGGTTTGGGAGAAAAGGATTAGGATTGGATGAGGGCGGTCACTTTCAATTATAGTAGTAATTAAGGAATCTGTCAGTCATTTTGACAATTAATTGAGTAATCAGAGCTAATAAAAGGCCAAACAAAAAAATCTACCCAATAAATTATGTAAAGATTCCTATTATGTGCCGTGATGTATTGTTCTGTGCTGTATTATTATATGCTTGTTTCTCTCTCTCTTTCTCTCTCTCTCTCTATCTTCCTCTCACTTGCTAAGTGTCTACTGGTACAGCTCATGATGATGGGGCATTGGACAAAGTAGGATTTCTCAGTTTAGCCACATGACTTAAAACATAAAGTCAAGCCTGTCCAATAGGAAAAGAGATGAAGGATATTCATATTGTACAGTCCTGAACACTGAGCTTAAGATTTCTGAACATAGATAAAATTTTCTTCTCTTTTTGTGAGAATTGCATTGTTGTGCCCAGTGTAATTGGTCTGGCAGGTTGGAAGCAAAAATGTTGGTAGGAGACACTTTCGGTGTGGCCTACACTGATGGGCAACAACCAGTAACACACCAAAATGAAAATTCTTCACCAAAACAGACACATTAACACTTGGCCAAAAACTGAACACGGTTATGAGATTTTTTTTTTTTTGAATATTTTTTTCGGAATAAATGTAATAAACATAATACATGAAAACAAAAAAACCCATAAATAACAGTTTGCTTAAAATAAATTTACTGAAATGTTGCAGTACATAGGCTACAGTTTGTGCCTGGAAATCCATCATTCTCGATAATGCTAGATGGTTTGTCATCCAGGGCAATGAATTCCATAGTTTGTTTATTTTTTTAGTTTACACTAAAATGCATATATGTATGTATGTATGTATGTATGTATGTATGTATGTATGTATGTATTTATTTATTTATTTATTTATTTATTTAAGTTTCATTTCAGAACCATTTGACATGCTTACAGACAGCATTGTTAAGTTAATGAAGAATTTCCTGTCAGCTGTTATCCACTATTCTGCCTAAAAGGCATGGTCTCGAGTGGTATCAAACCTGCAGGGAAGATGTTCTCGGGCATTGTATCCCCTCTTGATACTCGACCTGGACAGAGAATCTAAACAGGTGGTCTAAATCACCCATAAAAACAGTGAAGTCGTTCCATATGGCCAACATTTTACTCTGTTGATTCGCTGCTGCTCCAGCTGTTTGAACATGACTATACAGACCATCACAAGACTCTACAGGAAACAAACAGCGCTACTTAATCACCGCTACTCAGGCTAGATTGAGATTTTTGTGAGCACATAGATCACAAGAACTGTATGCACACAGCCCAAGACGCACCCACAAGATTATTTACAATAGTGATAATACAGAGTTATCAGTTAGCACTGGATACCAATAACCAGTAATGCTAACGATAGAGAAGAAGAGGAGAGTAAAGCTCTTACTTTGTAACAGTTCAAACCCAGTGTTTAATAAGGATGCAGTTGTTCTTATTTTGGCCTTATTTATCCTAGCCATGAGCTAACTGCCAACCAGCCATTGCTGATCCATTATTAATCAAGCTCATTCTAATAATCGTGACAGCCCTAAACAACAATGCTTCAGCAAAGCACCTAAACAGCGTATGAAGAGAGTAAGAACTAAGATCCTTTCTGTAGCAACCCTGAAAACACCAACAAGGATTATTATTAATCCTTTTCATTCCCACATGGATCCATTCACCAACCCATGCTTTCTCTAAACCCCATCCCTCTCACAGGTGGAAGGTAACAGGTAATCAATAGAGGCTGCTCACTGTACTTCAGTCAACTCCCAGCAGGTACGCTCCAAGAGGGAGCTGGAGACAGAGAGCGGGGTAAGGGAAACGGGAGCGAGAAAGACTGAAACAGATTATGTAGTCCTAGATCACCCCCTACCCCCCCACCCACCCCCAAAGCAAACAATGTGCTGAACTACTAGATCCAGAACAGAGGGAGGGGGAACAAAACACAAACAGGATGAAAAGGTCTTGTGGCTTTGTGTGTTTACGTGTTGGATGCAGAGTCCAGGGACTCTTAGCTGTTATCTTCTCTCTACCCCACTGCCTTAACAAGAGGTGAGGGGGAGGCTATCACGAGGATAGTTTGTCTTAGATCAGAAATAAAAGTTTAAGAAGAAACTAAAGGGTCTCTGAAGTTTATTCGATCAATCGCCAGCACTCCAGTCTCAGCGGACTTTGAAGAAGCCCAAAATGTCAGAATAATATTCCGCAGCAGCAGCAGCAGCAGCAGCAGCAGCAGCAGTGCTGTGGTGAAATTACGAGGCTTTGTTTTTTCTCCCTTTTTTAAAAAGAAGAAGAAGAAGAAGAAGCCTCATCCTCTCCTCAAAGAGATTCCATTTTTCTTGACGTTTAAAGACTCCTCGCTTTGGATTTACTCTGCGAAACGGCAGAAGTCGGCAGCAACTTGCGCATACGCGCGTACAATTAGGGGCAATCATTTCTACAATTATGTCCTCTTTGCAAATATCTCCTCTGACAATATCCTTAGCTCGGAGATTTCCAAATGTGCCAGGGATTATTAGTCCTGCCTATTAATCCATAGAGACAAAAGGGAAAGCATCTCCTCCATTCTTTCTCTGTTCTTCTTTCTTCTCTGTCCTCATCTCTAGCTCAAATAGGGGTTCACGACAAGCCTTCGCACAGGGCACCTTCTTCACCCTAAAAATCGCTCGTCCCTGATGAGCGTTTAAACACCTTAGTGTCACTGCTGGACTGAGAATAGTCCACCAACCAAAACTATCCAGCCAACGCCGTCCTGTGGGCAGCGTCCTGTGGGCACCGTCCTGTGACCACTGATGAAGGACTACAGGATGACCAACGCAAACTGTGCAGCAGCAGATGAGCTATCGTCTCTGACTTTACATCTACAAGGTGGAGCAGCAAGGTAGGAGTGTCTAATAGAGTGGACAGTGTTTTCTTACAACACCATACATGTCCCTCTCTATGCTGCATGTGGCCTTATTACGAACATACTAATCTCCAATAATTTCAAACATCCTTTAAGGTAGCTTTTAGAAGCCTTAAACTCTTTAGATGTCCGGTTCCTATCGCCACCGCTGTAAGCTCCTCTAGAAAGCAGCATCTCATATCAGACCACTCCGAATGACTGTCCACAGTAATTGAATTTTCATTTCAACATTAAATAATTGCTGGAATCTCCCTTAAAGCACACAAAACAATGTCTCCTCACAACAAAACACAAAAATTGATTATTGATTACTGAGTCCTGCTTTTCCCAGTGGTTGTGGTCACTAGCCAATCTCCAGCATCATCGACTCATGAGGTGGTAGGGCCCCCTCTCCTTTCTACACTGAGGCTCCATAACCTTAGCCCTCATCCTATAAACCTCTACCTACAATTCAATAAGACAGTCAAGCCAGACAGTTCAGAGCCTGTTTTTTTAGAGCATGGGGTAAACATCTGCATAACCAATGCTTTCTCTCCACTTCTCATCTCAAAGATCGCCGACGTTAGCTTGGAGAAATTGATTTCAGCGTGGTCGGTTCTGTTTCCAATGAAAGCTTTAATGCTGTGTGCTCGAGGTGGGAAAAAAAAGACGCCCACATTTCACCATCACCATCTCCATCCAGTGAATTTGGAGAGGGAAAAACTCCACCGGCCCAGATTGTCCCGGCTGTGCCGTAATTGGCCCTACAACATTGTAGCTGACACTCATTGTGCCCCCTTCCCTTCTGCGTTTTGGTGCATATTCATAGGTTAATTGCCCATGAAGGTGTAAGTGCTGGTGTTGGGCAGTGCACTCTAATATAAAGTGTACACACACACACACACACACATATATATATATATATATATATATTCTCTCTGAGGTGTTCAGAGCACTGCAAGGTCGAACAACATAGTGCCAGCCACTCCCTCTCTTTCCTCCTCCCCGTCTGCCGGCCTGTCTCTCTCTGCTAATTGCCTGCTTAATTAAAGGCCCTGCCGTGACCCCATGCTTGGTGGCACGGAGGGGATAGGAGGGCTAAGAGAACGGAAGCACGGAGGGCAAAGGGGCTTATCGATCAATTCCAATAATAGTACTCCCGATTCTCTGCTGACCCCATGTGTGTGTGCATTTAAAGTTAGTGAATGGAAAGACTCTGTTCCTTTGGCTAAATGTTGAAAAGTATATATGTGAGGCAGTGTGTGTGTAAGAGAGAGAGAGAGAGAGAGAGAGAGAGAGAGATAGAGTGAGACTGAAATGAACCTGGGTGAGCCAGGGGTCACTGCTATTATTCTTTCATTCAAATGTATTTATTAAGAACCTAAAACTCCTTTAGTGCTTCAACCTGAGGGTGACAGTTCAAATGCATTGATTTAGCTGTGTTATTAGAGGTAATGAACTTATTCATATTCATTATCACATTCTATGTGCAGCGCAATTCCTTCGGTCACTATTGTGTGTTAATGAGCTATTTCAAAATATTCTGATCTATCCAAATCATGGTCAAATCTGAGATTGCACTGAATAATCTCATGAAGGTTCCAGCTAGTTTGAGGTCAGTATTTACACCCTGACTGTTTAAAGGGGAATTCTATCTTTTTTAACTTCCGTAACATTCTGTCATTGAGATGTAAGCAAAGGAATTCAGAGTTGACTGATGCAAAAATGGTTCATTGTATTGAAAATGAAACTGGCTTGGATATCTTTACAGTGTGGGGAGGGGGGAAACTGCACCTGTTGTGCGAAACTGCTTCTCCCTTGATTCAGAATCAAGCGATGGCATGCTGTACACTACTCTAGCCGCTACTTGGCGTTGCACACAGTGATCTTAGGTTTGTGTGCAGATGCTCCGCCCATTTTTATGAGGCTCTTGATGCACGGTGCTTGCGTTGATGTTGCTTACGGTCATCAGTAGCCTCTGGTCCCGCTCTGTGAGTTTGTGTCTACTGCTGAGGTGTTGTTGCTCCTAGATGCTTCCTTTTACTAATAACAGCAGTTACATTAGACTGTGGCAGATCTAGCAGATCAAAAATTGACTTATGGCAAAGGAAGCATCCTATGAAAATTGATTCCAAAAAGCAAGACATAAGGGGAAGACATCTGGCAAAAAGTAAAAAAAACTTGGAAAACCACTTGGAACATTTTGAAAAATCCCAAACCCCCCCATCTTTCTTTCTCTTGTGGTCTCTTGTATTCCTTCTTTCTCCTTTTTATTTTTTCCTTTTGATCACGGCTCCTCATCTATGCTGCCCCAATTAAACAGACAGCTTTCCTTGATAACGCCTTGTTTTCAAAAATCTCTTGATGTTTTTTTTTTTTTTTTAACGACAGGAGAAAAGGGATCCAGAACCACTTGCTCACTTCCATGAATCTTTAAAAGGATCAACAACGCCCCCCCGAAAAAGAAAAAACAAAAACAAAAAAAAGCATACTGATGATGTCACTGTGTTCTGCTTATTAAATTTCTGTATGATTGGGCTGTTTATGGTCTCTAATACTTCCTGTGTCTGAACCATTAGGGTCCTATAAATACCTCCGATTCTAATGACTTGATCTCATGGTTATGTCTCCAAATATAGCGAATGCATTACTGGATGAATGAATTTCAAAACAGCGCTGCTTTCATGCAGTGCTACATTAGTGACACCGGACAACAACACTGGAAAAGGGGTGATGTTTTCATGTGGAGGCGTCAATGTGCCAACAGCTATTGAAGAAATGAAACTAGTCTGCTGTCCTTGTGTCTGAACATTAATACAATACAAACTACAAAGCAGACTCAATAATAAAGATCCCATGATAATACAGCAATAGACAGGAACAATCTTAGCAATGGTGCATTATCGTCCAGCCATCAGATTACTTAGTGAACCCCAGTCAGTAGTTCAGCTATGTCACCGAGAACCTCTTTCCCATTTCCTGGGACAAAATGAATGACTAACGTCAGAGTCCCCAGGCCGCTCAGTGCAAAGCTAATCACAGCCAAACCCAGAGTGTACTTGAGCGAGCGGAATTGTGGCCTCATGGAGTTTTTAGCATCCTAATGGGTGTGCAGCTGCTCAGAAGCTGAGAATGCTTTGGGGAACAAGAGGCACAGAGACACTGAACCATTTCAAGATTGAGCCATTTTCTAAAATGCCCCATTCGATGATTGAGACAGAAGCATTTTTCCTCTTTATGTCCCTGGCAAGATGGAGTGCGACACCAGCCGAGACACAGGATCACGCTGGGAAGTTGTGTAGCATGAATGATGGCTGGGAAGTTTCAACTCCAGTCAGCTGGGAGCCCTCATCATGGCACTTAGAGTTAGTCTAAAGGAGCCAGTCCAAACTCAACTAGAATGACAGCGCTGGTTCAAAGCGTTCACTCATCTCTCTTGCCCCCTCTCTCTCTCTCTCTCTCTGTCTCGCTCCCTTACTCGTCATGGGAACTGCCCCCTGAGATGCACTGCAATCTTAGCTCGTCTTCTAATCAGCCACTCTGCCTGGCACTGTCCCCCTAATCACTGAGTGCCCTCACTTTCACCTATGTGTGTGTCACCTGTAACACTTCCCCTCCTCCTCCTCCAAAAAAAAAAAAAGTATTTCTGCTTAAGGTGCTTTAGGGGAGTGGTTGGGGTCTGGGCCAAGTGTCCCACTCATCCAGGGAAAGTGTACGGGCAATACATCGTCATTCTTGTCCTGGTGATCGCCACATGGCCACTGACTGGCTCGCTGGCCAGGAGGTCACTGCAGCAACTTCTCATTGGTACCCCCCATTTCCATAGACCTTGCTACATTACGGTGCGACCGAATGTTCGGGGATATAACTGGATGGGTATGCTGGGCTCGTTAGCCTTGGTTGGCAATCGGCCTAAGAGACGGACATCTCTGACACTAAACCCAGGCAGATGGAACTCATTTAGCCCTGTCAGGCCATCCATCAAGGAGAAGGACACTCCCGCGGACCTCACTGTCACCATCCCAGCCTGAAAACTCCACTGTGCAGGCCCGAAGGGCACATCCATGTCTATAACCAATGCCATCATTAAGTCCTGCAGTGATGGGAAAAGGGGCAACAACGGCAGGTGGAAGGCAGCACACTGAGTGGCACAGTTCCGATCCTGTATGCAGGTGGTCCTGGGGGATTGTTAATTTAACGTTGACCCTGGAGACCCCACGACATCATTTGGTATTGACTTGAGCGTTTCGTAATGACTGCAGTAGGACCCTGCAAGACCTGGTAGACCACCAAAACTGTCACCATCAGATAAACATCTGTCACCATTAAGTAAACATCTCACCACTGTAGGTCTGAAAGGATGTGTAGCCATCAAGAAGACCTTTCTGAGAAAAAGAAAAAGGAAACAGACAAACTAAACAAACTACTGATGTTCTCAGAACAAAAGACCTATCACCACAGAGCCCAGGCCATAAGATCACTGAGTGCATTTACATGCATTTATGAATCTGATAACTGCAGAAAAACAGATTTTGTCAGTAATCAATTCGTTTACGTGCATTCGGGTAATGGGATAATGGCAAATGCCATAGTAATCAGAGTTCTTCTTTGCAACCAGTCAATAAAGAGGACATGGAGAAGACGTGACATTGACTTAATGTAAAACTCATGATGTGGCTTTTCATAAAACATACATCATCGAACAGAGGTCTTCAAATCTGGACCTTGAATCCAGTTTCCAATCCTGGATTGTGTGATCACTGATAGCTATGACACTAGGTGGCCAATACATAAACATTTCAGTTAACCAGACCAATGACTGCAAAATCCAGGACTGGAGATTCAGTCAGGGTCCAGATTTAAAGATGGCTGATCTAGAGGAAGTCTGATCTAGAAGCTTGTTTATTTGTGGTACCATGTTTTTCAGGCTGAGAAATCTGAAAGAAACCAGAGTAAGGGTTTCCATGTGCTGAGAATTCCATCTGATTTTCCTAATCCTTATTCTGATCTAAGACATGGTGCATGCTGCTTACATGACCACTTGAATAATCAGGTAACTGCAGAAATCTGATTATGACAGGATCATTAAATGAATGTTAATGCACTCGTTAAATGTAATTGGGACTGCTTGGAAAACAGATTGCAGAAAATCCAACCGACTTCTAAGACATCGCACCTGAAAGCAAGTCTCCTGAAAGAGCTGAACCTGAAATAAAGGCAATTAAATTAGTTTGAGGCTTCTGTGCCTGTACAGTCTAATTTTCCTGCCTTTTTTTCCCCAGCTGAAGAACTCATACTGAATGACCATTTTGACTGGAAGTTAAATGAGCAAAGAATGCTTTATGACTTTGACCCAGCACTAAATATAACCCAATGTATATGTGCGTTTATCTGTCACGCTGCCTGTGCGGTAAAGTTTATGTAGCGTTAATGCTGTATAAGCTATTAAGACGATGCTAGTAAACAGCACTGCACTTCACTGATAGATCCAAAAATGAAGCATCAGGCGAATCAAAGCACCAACACTTTTAGTTCCCTACTCACCACTGGGAGGAGCCGTCAGTGCCGCTGACCTCCAGGACATCATAGTCCTCCTCCAGCTGGAAGTCAGTGAAGACCAGAGCGATAGTGTCACCTGGCTCAGCCAACACTGTCCATGTGCAGTCTGCATTGTTGTTGTACTCCTGGGGGTAGTTAGGGCTGGTGATGATGCCACTCTGACCCCGCAGCGTACCCCCACAGCCGTCATCCGCTGCCGAACAACAAAAGGACACACAAACACATCATCAGGTGGGTTTCTTTGGTGAGCAACTTTCCCATGAACAGGCAACGTTAAACATGTGCTTGATCAGCTACGCACTCCCCGTACGAAAGCGCGCCTTGTACTGCTGGATTGGTAGGGAACTGTAACACATGGTGCTAGCGGGGGGCTCAGGGGAATGCCACAGGGGTTGACGCAACCCTTTGCAACACAGGCTTGATTAAGTGAGATTAATGCGGATTTCTGTTAATTATTTGTCCTCGCAATAAATGCACCCCCCCCCAAATATTGTTTTAAGGAGACAATTAAACGCCACAACTGATGCTTATGCACTGCTGTGGTAATTGAGCCCCTTGGCTCTCCGTGCGTTCCACCAATAAGTGAAATTTCTCTCTTTCATTGTGTCTGTGTGTGTGTGTGTGTCTGACAGCTACTCTGTGAGCTGAGGAAAATGAGACCGACTGTTTGAGGGGGGAAGGCAAAGCAGCAGCAGCAGCAGCAGCAGCGTCCCCCCACCCCACCCAACCCCATCTCTGGAGAAAACGGAAGGGATCAAAACTTTCTGACAGGGAGAAAAGTTAAGCCCGGGCGTCTGACCTCCTTTTTCCAGAAGAATACAATCCCATACTCACCTACATACCCTGACAGTGTCTCCCCACCTGACACACAGAAGGAGCAAAACTCGGTCCAGACAGAGGCGGGCTCTATTTACAGACTGTGGTCCAGCTCGGGGGCTTCAGCTTGAAAGCCTGCATGCGAGGAGGGTGACGAACGTTCTGGTAATGTATAGAACCGGTGCTGAGGTATGTGTAAGGCAGAGATCTGCTAAGCAGGGCAGCGACAGTTAGTTAATACAGTGGAAGTGCGTTTTTTTTTGCTATAGCGTTGGTTTGATGTTCACAATTGTTCCTATAGATTACAGTAGATTATACAAAGTGATACAGCTTCTACGATGCCCAAGCTTCAGCTTCTTCACAGAAGGCAGGACGTTTTCTCCTAGGTTTCCTGATACTTGATTGAATCCATTTGACCTCCATGCACTGCAGGTGCCCAGTGCCAGAGGAAGCAAAGCAGCGCCAGGGCATCATGAGCCACTGCGATGCTTTACTGTAGGCAGGGTATTCTTTTCAGCATATACGTTCTCTTCCTAACATACTGCTGATCCAAGGACCTGAACAGTATCCGTTTTGTTTTTACTGCTCCACAGAACAGAATCCCCAAACTTCTGTGGCTTATTAAAATGCATATTCCAGGCAACTTCTCATGTGCATTTGGGTCAGTATAGGTGTACGTCTTGGAGTTCGGCCATGGAGACCTTCAACATCTAGAATGCGCCTTGCTGTGGAAACTGAAACTTTTGGCTGGCACCAAATCTTGCTGCAGGTTATGGGCAGTCACTCGATGGTTTTTGGCCACCTGCCACTTTAGGAATCTGGTGGCAGCCGGTGATGGCTTCCTCTTTCTGCCATGTCCAGGTTGTGTTGACAGTGTTCCTTTAACCTTGAACTTGCGAATTATGCTTCCAACTGTATCTCTCAGTTAACAGTTAACGGTTATTCAATTCACTATTGCATATAATTGGAATAATCCTTTTCATATTGCTTTTGTGCTTGTTTTGCTGTGCAATTTGGACCTGACGAGGTCTTGGTTCCTCTCAAGGTTTCTTCGTCTTGCTCCGAGGGAGTTTTTCCTTGCCACTGCTGCCCTTGGCTTGCTCACTGGTGGCTTGGACCGAGATTCTCTGCAAAGCTGCTTTGTGACAACGTCTGTTGTACAACGTGTATACAGATAAACCTTGACTTGAGTTGACTTGACTATCTCTAGGAACATTCAGTGCCTTTGCTGCACTGTATCCTTCTTCTTGGGTGGGTGCAAGGCAATGACCTCATCTCTTAACTTTTTGGACAACTCTCTTCTTGATTTCTAACATGCAATCAAAAGTCACAGTCCACAAACGCCTAGCCAGTCCAGGTATTTGATGTGTTTTATCCCAAGCACACCTGATGCAACTGGTCAAGGGCTTCATTGGTTCCATCAGACGTGCTTGAGACAACACCTGATTGCAAATGTGTGCTATTATGAAGGAACCAGTTCAGGGGGTTGAATAATTCTAAGACTGCAGTCACCATTAAAAGTAGCGTTTTGAGAGAAACCTGTTATACTAGCTGTGTTGAACTGTTGCTCTTGTTTGATTGGTTTATTGCAAACTGCTGAAACTGTATTCATTTGCAATGGGAACTGAATCATTTTGATTCCAACAGTATAGCATCTAGAAAACATTCCCCATCTGAATAGTACTTTTGAGTCATGGCGTCTAGCCGAAGGTAGGTCAGCCCAAATGGGACGAGTGTTTGTAAAGGGTCAGACTGGCTGAAGGACGAAGCCGCCCTGGCAGCCATGACGCAGCTCCTTCGCATTCTGTCTGCCAAGGGCACCATCATCTCATCAGATGCACGGACACCTACACATCGGCGGCGGTTGGGGGGGATATTCAGCTGTACATCACACTCCGCCACAGGGCACCTAAAAGATGTACCTTCTAAATTCTAGCTAGACAACCGGAGCGAAGGATTCTTGGAGGGTGCCGAGGATGTACGTTACTTTCTAGGCATGCTAAGAAGTGAGATCTCCTAATGATGATCTTCTCTGGCGAGAGAGAGAGAGAGACAGAGAAAGAGAGAGAGAGACGGATAAATGGGCGAAAGAGAGATCCCTATATACTTTAGTGAGCTTGGGCTGGAATAAGGGAAGGGAAGCTGAATGAGTCATCGCAAGCACCACTGACCACTTCACGAAAAACAGAATGAGCGTGTGTGAGTCTGCTTCTGTGTGCGAGTGAGTGTTCGCACACAGGTGAGCTCTCTCACTCGTCTCTGGAGCACTCTTCTCCTAGTCGGTGGCATGGGGATTCATTAGGCATGGCTCCCTAATCACATGATTCCTTCTCAGACAGTGATGAGAGGAGCGTGGGCCCTGGGCCCCGTCAATCATCCGCCAGACCTGTCAGTCTCCCCGCTCCCCCGAGACAGACATGGAGCATACGGGAGCTCCGTGAGGAGAGGGCTGGCTTGAAAGGAGGGCCGGCCATTCAGGCTCTTTTCACACGTCAGGAGTTTTCACAGATGACAGGCCACAGCTCGGCCTTTGGCGAGAGCGCGATCTAATTGATGCCTCTACCTTTGCCGAGGCCTGATTTTAATCTAATTGGCGCTCTTTCCTGTGGATATGCAACATTTTAGGCTGTCATTAGACTTCATCAGACTTTAAAAAGATAATTAGCTAGCCGCCGTAAAAGCGGGAAATAGCCGTTCGCGGCCCACGCGTTCGGCGACGCCTCGGTATGTATAATTAAAGGACTGAGTTCCTCCTCCCAGTCAATTAATTACAAACACTTTTATTAATTAGCTTGCACGATCTCCCACACCTCACCCCGAAAGTTCTAGATTTCTTCTGCTGCGATGCTCTCAATCTGTCTGCTAATGAAAGGCTTGTGAGGTGCAGAGATCTAATCCCTTACAAAAGACTGTCTGCTCGGGTTTCATGCTTCTCTACAGCACCTCCTCCGGCTCTGCGGCTGCCATGACAACGCGGCAGAGAGAGGTGCGTGCCAGCACCCCTAGACCTGACGGCAGCGCTCAGATAGAGGGAGAGATGGAGGGGGGAGAGAGAGAGAGAGAGAGAGAGAGAGACAGGGAGAAAAGAAACGTATTTTTCCGCAGAGAAGAGATCTGGTCTGCTCCTTGAAAGTTAATCCTTTCTTCTCTCCCTCTGGAAAGATCGCTCCGTCCGCTCTGGCACAGAGAAAAAGAGAGAGACAGAGAGAAAGGGAGAGAGACGAGAGAGAGAGAGAGGCTGGCAGGCCGGCGGCTGCTGTGACATTTAGAATGCAGAACGGCAAACATGCTCCTGCCGAGCGAGCGGAGAGACGTGGCGGAGGGAGAGAGAGAGAGGGAGAGAGAGAGAGAGAGAGAGAGAGACAGAGGCCGATGTCGAAGACACTAAAGGTGGAGGGAATCCTGTAATTGTTATCAGATTAACTAGAACACTGTTGCCTCTCCGTGTATCAAATATTGGGACGCTGTGCTGAGCTGCTAACGACCAATGAGGGGTGAAGAGGAGGACTGCTAACAAAGGGGTCTCCAAAACGTCCAGAAATGGCCTTTATTGGCTGTTTTTGAACACAATTGTTGCACGCTTCCCCGCACCGCTCCGCAACAGAAGCTGGATTCTGACAATGCATTGCATTCTTGGCCCTAAAAAGGCCAAAGTGCAACGGCCAAAATAGTGCCAAATGGCCCAAAGTGGCCCAAAATGCAAAATGGCCCAATATAGCACACTACATATTCAACAGAACGCAATGTCATGTATGTATCGGGCTGTGTTAGCACCCGCTAATACATACAAATGCAGGGGATGAAGCTCAAAGATCTGTGTGTTTACACTCAGCACAGCAAACAGCAGATCGGGCACGGCAAGCGGATAATTATGGCAGGTGTTGCGCTGTGTTTAAAAGAGCAGGCCTGGAAGACTGGTGCTAATGAGGAGAGGAAACAGGCAACAGGCTGCTGGTCTTTTGTGGCTCGATGGGATGTTCCTGAAGAAAAACAGTCGAGCCTCCTGCCACCTTCTGGCCAAATAGACTCAGTGACTGAGCGTCGTCAGTCTGCTGACCGACCACAACAAAAGAAGGAGGAAGAGAACATGTGTGTGGCATAGAGGGGTAGGGGGAGTGTGAGAGAGAGGGAGGTAGAGAGAGGAATGAGGAAGATATCCCCCAAATCGTGGTTTACAGCAGGAATGTGTAAGGAGCTAGTAATTGGAGTGACATTAACAATATACTCATGCATTATGAAAAGGCACTCAGTCGCCAGCTTTTATATAGAACCATGAGACTCCAATTAGCTGTGGTGGAAATTGCTGGTTCGTAAAAACACTGGCATGAATTTCATCACGCGAAAATGCCATTTTCATGCTTTTCACATGTGTGAATGCTTCGCGCCTTGAGATGAAGGGGGTGCGTACAGTGCATTAGGGGTGAGAAAGAGTCTGTACGCAGCACGGGAGACAGGGAAAAAAACTTGAGGCCGATGGGACGGAATCCAGAGAAGGGTGAGGTAGGAAGGGCAGCGTGGGAGTGAGCAAACGAAAAACGAAGGCAGTGTCAAAAAAAAAAAAAAAAAGGCGGCCTGACTGCAGCAGGGCTGGCCCAAGGGCTCGCGTGGATGGTGGGTAGGGGGTCCCTTTCTGGCTCTGCGTGGCTGAGCATGTGGGACTGGACGTGGGCTTCCTGACTCCCACAGCCTGGGCACAGATGGCTCTGCTTCATACTGGCCTGTTCAGAGAACATGCGCATATAGTCCAGAGACCACAAGAGGCCGGCGTCATACATGTCATTCAAATGCGGGGTCTGACCTGAGGAACAACCTTCACTTTAAGGTAAGCTTTGTGGCACATAGGAACGCACTTACATAAAATGGGAGTCAATATGATAGAAATATGTTACTGTATAACATGAATATCATCGCAATCCAAAGAAACACATCGATTTTTACTTTTATGCATCATTTGAACACAGCAGGTGCCGTTTACACTGTGTGATAATTTCATGATGAATGGACCAACAGAAATGGCCCAAAACTGCTTGGAGAAGAGTCTGGTTCCATTGACTTACATTAAAATTAAATAAGGTTTTTGCCATTTTGGAGATACATGTTCTTCTTTGGATGGTGATGATATGAAGAATGTTGCAGGTTCATAACTCCATCATTGACATCAAAGAATGCATTCGGTCAATGGCATACATGTAATGAATGTCTTCTTCACATGTAAACTTATGGATAAAATGGTCCATTCATACCAGATTTTAATCTATGTGTTGTTGATTTTCGAATAGCCATATTCCCCCTAAGGGGTTCCACTCCGGTTGTCTGCCTAATTTTGAACCGCTTGGCGCATTTCTACCATTTTGGAACCCAAAAGGTTTGTTCCCAGCTAGAACCAAAGAATAGTAGATTCTACGGCATGAACCATGACGACATCCATGGGCATGTCTGTTGTTGGGAAAAAAGAAGGCAGCAATGGCGACACCCAGTGGTTGGCTGAAGAACCTCTTCTACGTCTTCTTATCTCTAGTAGCTGCTCCGTGCTTGCATTGTGGATATGAACACACGTCTGGAATAACAGCATAAACGCTCGCAGGTAGTCTACACACTCCGCCATCATGTTACTACTGTATACTACCGCTTTGTATTGCCCTACGTTGATACGTTGACGACGTATCCATTGATGTTCCTTGGTTCCACTAAAAACTTGTGCACATGCAGGCTGGTTTCCTTAATAGCACCAAGGTTCTAAGAAGCATGAACGGAACGAGTTCAAGAACTGCAAATAAAAAAGTACATCTTATATGCGCGGCAAGCAGTTCTCACACCTATATACGATAATACCACTCGTGCTTACATGTAAGACTCTGTGTCTCTTTGAATAGACACATAGAATGAAGACAGTGGATCTATGCAGCCCCATACAGTGACGTGCTGTAAAATGTACTCTCTCGGTGTCAAAGATGTTTCCACCACACAGTGATGAAAGCTGTGCGCTACGCTTTCAGATGTGCACGGGAGGTAAGAAAAGGGCACCGTGTACTCTCCACCCTCCCACCGCCCCCCAAAGCTAAGCGTGCCACGTGATGGCGCTGACAAAGCATCCGTCCGTGCCGCTACACCTTGGCAGGTGTCAACACCATGGGGGTCTCTGCTCACTCTAAAGCAGGACAAATGGCACTGCGTAGCCTCTCGCTGCAAAGCGCCAGGGTGCACATCATCACTGATAAAGACACTTCCTAGCCTCCACTTGCGTCTCTGGAGGAGCTCGGTGACCCTTGCGCCCCCTGCTGGTGGACTCACCTCGGCAGTAGGGCAAGGGAAAGTCCCATGCAGCCGTGCCGGAAGAGGTGGCCAGACAGGACAGCACGGTGTGGCCTTCCAGCACATAGCCTGGACTGCAGCTGTAGCGGATCTTGTCCCCGATGTTGAAGGTGGAGCCCTGCTGGAGGCCGTTGAGCAGCTGGCCAGGGTTACCGCAGGTGTAGCTGGGAAGGGCTGTCAGACAAAGACAAGGGGAAAAAAGAAGGAGGGATGTTAGAAACACAGCAACATGATGTAGCTCTTAAAAAAGGAGTTGATCTTAGAACCATGGCCACAAACATTCCATCTTGAGCTCTGTAATGGCAATGAAACCAGGTGATTAAAAGGGAATTCCACATATTCTTTAGACATACTTTAGTCAATAACATGCAAACAAAGTCATTCAGAGTGGTTTAAAGTGAAGTGGTTCATTGTACATAAACTTATTGATTCAAATTTCCTTATAATAACTTTCCTTTTATAATGCATTTTTATTTACTCTCTAAAACATACACAAGTTTTTACATGTAATGTTGAGGAAATAGGTTCACTATCGGTACTATCGTGCCTTAAAACACCTTGCGTGTCTCTCTCTGCTTTATTTAATGATCCTAAACCTGTCATGGATCAATGTTCCAGGCATCAACCAGCATATTCATAACCATTTAATGTCATAACTTTGTGAGAGGGCACATTTAGAGGCAAAATGATTAAAATTATGCAGAAAATGAGAAAAATCTGTGGAATTACCCTTTATTCTATGCTGGAATGAGATTCCTCTGATTGGAACCTGGCACTTCCCTTTATTCTAGGGTGGAACCAGATTGCTCAGACTGGAATCTGTGCTGGAACCAAATTCCTCTGAACGGAATCTGGCACTTCCCTTTATTCTAGGCTGGAACCAGATTGCTTAGATTGGAATCTGGCACTTCCCTTTATTCTATAATGGAACCCGATTCCTCCGATTGTAATTTGGCCCTTCCCTTTATTCTGTGCTGGAATCAGATTGCTTAGATTGGAATCTGGCACATCCCTTTATTCTATAATGGAACCCGATTCCTCCGATTGTCATTTGGCACTTCCCTTTATTCTGTGCTGGAATCAGATTGCTTAGATTGGAATCTACCACTACCATTTAGCCTGTGCTGGAACCAGATTCCTCAAATTGGAATCTGCCACTTTCCTTTAATCTGTGCTGGATCCAGATTCTTCAACTGGAATCTGGCAACTCGTCATTCACACATAAAATAAATGTATTCCATAAGCATGGTCATTAAAAATCATATAAAATTATATTTTGCACAAACAGACTCCACTATTTCAAAACCTCCAGACAAGTACACTCACTGTCAAAAGAATAGTTGCAAGTAGTTCCAAATAGCTGCACACAGACGGAATCAACCAACAGGAATGAAACTTGATGGGAAGGTTTGACATAGTAAGACATAGGAATGAAAAGTTTCCAAATATGCCAAAAAATGGACTTTCCAAATATGGACAGTATGAACTGTGTGAACGGTAGATTTGAAACTTGCATAGTGCCCATACTACATCAAACTGTGTTCCATGTTTCATGATATGGGCCCTTTAAAAGTCTCATCCAGTGTTTCCTTTGCAATCAAAAATGATTAAATTAAAAGGGAGTTTGTCTTTATTTAGAGGGTCTACTTGTCTGGGAAGGCCTTCCAGTACGTGTCGGAGTATTGCTGTGATTTGATTGCACTCATACAAGAGGATGTTGGATGATTAGTTCTGGATAACAGATCCCACTCCATTTCATTCTAAAGGCGTTTAGTGGAGCTCCATCACGCCACATTGGAGGTTGGAGCTAAACGCTGTATCTTACTATATCCCTGCCACAATGTACATGTACCCTCAGTGCTAAAGAAGAAATGCTAAATGATTATTTTGATGTAGTAATGCCGTATTTGGGTGCTCAGTGGAAGGTTATATGGTTATATGTCATAAAAAGGTAAATGGTGCTTGTTCATAGATGCGCCAACCACATAAGAAAAGAAGGAGTGTCACGTCCTGTCTAGTCTAGCCCATGGTTTTCTCAGTTTTCTCTGGTTTTCTGTTTCTGTCTTGTCATGTCCATGTGCCCTTTGTTGTTCTGTTCCTTGTGCTTCTGTTTGTTTTGGTTTTTTGCTCCTCCTGTCTCCGCCCTCTTGTCAGGCCCCTCACCTGTCCCTTGTTTGTAGCTCCGCCCCTTCCCAGGTGTTTCTCGTTAGCCCTTGTTTTATACTCCATGTTGTGCCCTTTGTTCTT
>CM067475.1:4668149-4710885 GCA_034552555.1 Semaprochilodus insignis | reverse complement strand
CTCTCTCTCTCTCTCTCTCTCTCTCTCTCTCTCTCTCTCTCTCTCTTTTTTTACCGCGCCTGTGCACTGTAACAGCAGCAGGTGGAACAGCAAGTGGGTGAGCAAGTGGATAGACTCTCTTGTGATGGATGGACTCTTGTTTGTTTGTTTGTTTTCTTTTGGCTGAGTATTTCTAGGAAGGCATATTTTCTGGAATGTATCCCTTAGAGCCGTAAGGAACCCTTTAGCGCTTTGCAAAGATCTTTATTTATATATTTTAATTGATTCGTCCCCATTAACAACCTGATCCTTCAATGATGAGACTGAAAAATCATTTGTTTTGATCGGTAAACGACATGCTCTGAAAATTAAAACGATAGATTTTTATGTTATTTGTTGCACAAGCTACTCTTTTGGAGCAAGCAAACACAGACATAGGAATATACTTAAGATTTAGCTTTTTATTGTTATTCTGATGAAGGAAATCAATTAAATGAGTGGTCTAGGTTCTATTCTAAATGTATATGCATACTCAATTATAATCTATTGCAGTGCATCCAACAATAATGCATCTGGAAATAATCCTGCTATGCTCCGTCTAACAATCATGCCCAATTTATTGCATTACATCTAACGATAATGCAGCAACTATTGCCATACAACACAATGCACTGGCAAAGTAAATCCAAAAATAATGCACTATTGCAGCATATCAAACAACAGTGCAGTAACAATCACAGTTAATGCATGATAATATGCTATTGCAGTAGATCTACAACTACAGTTTGTTAACTACTGCAGTGCACCTGACAATAATGACAGTGTATCCAGCAATAATGTGCTGTCTACTGCAGTAAATCCAACAAAAATCACAGTCACTGTAAATCCAACAATAATACACTATCACAGTGCATGCAACAGTAATTTACTAATTATTGCAGTGTATTCAATAATAATGTACCTTCTATTGTTGTGCATGTAACATGCACCAACAATTGCAAGTGCATCCAACAGTAATGTACTATTGCACTGCACCCAACAATAATGTACCATTGCAGTGCATCCAACAATAATGCGCTAACTACTGCAATATATCATGCAATAACCCAACAAATGCTTTAACCAATTATAATGCACCAACAATGCAATAACAATAATGCAAATAATTTTAATAACCTTCAAAACTGGCCTAAACTTTTTTCATTTAGGAAAAACACGTTCCTAATATGGAAGATTTTATTAATGTATTTACTATAAACCACCATCAAATGTACTGTAACAGGAAATGTGCATTATAAATAAATTATTTGTCATTATTATTACTATAAATTAAAAAAGTCAGCATTGTGCATTGCCAAAGTCTCTGAATGTATCAGCAGTGATATGTTAGGTACAGTAAGGTTAGGCCTGATAGAATTATTTGAATAGTGTGCTAATAAGCGTTCCACTAGAACATCTTCAATGCATTCAACTGTGCCCTACAAATCATTTACAATACGTTAAAGGTAACCATTATGCGTTTCAGAAAAACCTTCCTCCTTCCACTGCCTCCTATCTAATCCGACAGAGCTCCATTAACGCTGAAGGACACAAACTGAAACACAATTACAAATACCAAAAACCTACAGTACACAAGGGCAAACGCAAAACAGGTAGCTGAACCCACTGTACATGAAAGATGATGACACCAATATGTTCCAACTGCTACCCTTTTACTCCTCTTTAGTGCATCTGAGCCATATGCAGTCAAATTAAAAATTGTGTGTGGGCTAGACAAATGGGGGCACGTACCCTTGCAAGGAACACCGTTGCTTAGGTTCAACCTGCATTAACGCATTCACCCCTCTCCCCGCCCCATGCTTTAGAAGTGACATTGTGAAATTGATTCCAACACACAACCACATTAGCTCAATAAGCAGTTTCTGCTTTGTCGAGCATCAATTCAATCAATGCCTCTTCTTGCTTGCACATCTAACGGACAACTGCAGGGAACACTCATCACCTCTCTACACAGCTGGCAACTCATGCGACTGGCTGGGACAGGAACCATAAGCACTGCACGCTAAAGCTACAGTACACTTAATATTCAACTCTATTATACATACACTTTGAAAGGAGAAAGTAGAGGCTCTTTTACACAATGCACATAATTTCCTAATAATAATTTCCAAAAAGAATAGCTGCCACCAGAAGGAAGTGTGGGATTGCAGTGCTATTGGGAAGGAAGATAAAGGTTACCAGGAACAATAAATGATGATAGATTTAGACTGATATGGGCAATATTTATTGAGCTACACATGCAGAAGTAGTGCCTCTCAGTGTGGCTAACACAACATGCCAGACGTCTCGACATGGAGTTGTAAAGGTTTGTAATGGTGTCCTGCAGTAATCCATCACCAGCAGTATGAATATTCTAACGCAGATCCTGCAGAGTGTGCGGTAGGGATAGAGGTGGAGTGACACCAGGCCTTCTGGACGGGTGACACGTGACCACAAACCATTCATCTTGGTGCTGACTACGGTGCCTCCACCCAATGATTCGTTGGTCGTCTCCACCAAGACAAAAGTGGGACTCGTCACTGAAGATGACCCGCTGCCTTTCTGAGTCACTCCAGGACAGTTTGGCATTGCAGTATTTGGCGATGTTGACGTGGTGTTAAGGGCAGTCGTCATAACGGTCCGCGTGCATGTAGTCCTGCATTGTGCAGCTGTCTGCCAGTGGTGCTGGCACTAACAGGATGACTCATGGAGGGCATCACTGCTTACTCAGTGTCCGGAATCGCAGCTCTTTGGGTCAGTCAGGTACAGCGGTCAGGTAAGGTCTGTGCTTGATTACATCACATGCGCGGCTGAGCGTGAACCTTTGCATGTCTCACAATGTCAAACCTACCCACCAAGTTTCATTCCTTTCAGTTGATTACTTCTGGGTGCTGCTCTTTTTTCGCCGATGAGTGTAGACAAAATGAGATACATTGACATACTGCAGTCTTTTGCTTTACTTGCTTTTGCCAAAATGTTTTGCTATATTTTATTAATCTCCACTTTAAATAAATCTTTGATGTATAAAAAGTAAGAGACCTGGCTGTTACAATAACAAGTCCTTCTCACAAAGAAAATAATGCCCACATTTAAAGCAAGTACAGTCAATGCACAGCTCTTTGCTGGGTAATCATGGTGCAGAATTATTTAAGGGATCATTCATGAACAAGCTTTTTCTTTCCATTCCATTCCAGACCTATGCAGCTTACACACACAGCGGAAGCAAGTTAAAGCCCCATGAACGTTAGGCGAAACTGAACTAAGAAAGAGCTATATCAGTCATTTCGAAGTGTTTAGGCACTATGAAGACTACAATAGAAGCACAGTAATTTCAACATTGTAAAAGATCTACTGTAGTGGAGATACTTATACTCAGTGGTGTATCTATTGGCGATATGTGCAGGACAGTAGCACTGGGGCCCATCTGAAGTAGTGCCTTCTTTTGTAGTTGCCATCTTGCCCATATAAGGAAGTTTGGGTCTACATTGTTTTACACTAGGGGGCATAAAATTGCATTGTATCCCAACAAAAATCGCACCACTTCCCTGGGATATTCCATATCCAATACACTTTGTCCCACGTTCCTTTTTCTTCTCGATACACGGAATTAAAGATTCATTCAAAATATGAAGACTGAAACATAACACTCCTGTGCACTCAAGTGATGTTGCATGAAGGCTACTACCATATTTTATCAGTATTGTACAACAGCAGCCTGTAAGTAGCAGCCATGTTGTGTAATGGTATCAGTGCTTGCACATCATCTTAAACTGAGAGTTTCATAGTGAGGAACAACTTTAATCTACTGTGTGTTGATGTCCAGATGGAAAGCAAGTAGCTAGTATAGGTAACGTTAGATACTAGCATTAGCTCCAAGTAACTAGCATAGCTAATTAAATAGTATGAGGGCGGAGCTTATTTGCACAGAGGCTCCTTTTATTTCGTCTATTTCCACATGTTGTGTCTGTGTGATCGTTGCAGCATCTCACTGTAAACCAGCCAATCAGAGCTGTGCTCATCTAATTATCCATGAGCTCACCAAAAAGGGAAAACGGCTCCTTTCATTCTAGGACCAAATCATAGAGAGTAAACGGGTGTGTAAAACTATCTGGCAGTTTTTCACTCCAACCAACGGCTCATACCCTCTATGTAGAACATCAGAGAACAGTTATGAAAAATACTGAATGAATGCATTCAATAGGACCATTAACAATACTTAGCAATAATCAGTAAACTGCTTTAATTTATTGATGGGAGCATTGATTCATGACATTTTGCAATAGAGCCCTAGTTACACCACTGCTTACACTACAGAGATGTCTGCAAAGTAATGTCAAGGCAGATCTCTGAAGCTAATAGCAGGGCTCTCTTCTCTCAATGCCTCACTTAAATGAGCATTTAAAAATCGATCGCCAAACCTCTGAATTGCTTGTGATTACTGACTCACACTCCTCTCAAGTGATGTGCTTCATCTGAACTCTGGGCAGTTCAGGCCGTCTGAAAAGTTTTCAAACTTAACTACGGCGGTTTGCTTTGTCAAAAAACCTGTGTACTCTCACCAACACAACACCAAGACAAACCATCTAGGAGTTCTCGCTACCCATTGCTGAAGACTGAAAAAAGAAAAGCCTGCTTTTTATGTCCCAAAGAGAGAGAAGTGTTCCAAAACAAAGTAAAGAGCAATCATCTTTGTTCAGCCACCTGTGTAAATGACACCACTGGGGAACAGTAGTTTTGAAGGAAGTTTTCTTCTGCCTGTCTATGGAGATCCAGAGCTGAGATTTAACTTGTTTGTAATTCGATTTTAACCCATCATTATCAGAATTACATCAAACTGATCTCTCTTCACCCTAAAACACACACAGTATGCTTCAATATAACTTCTACTCCTCCGCAACAAGGATTTGCATCTTAGCTCAGCAAACATGCAGACATTGGCTGTTACATGTTACATGCACAGATGCACCAATACCACATTTTCCCTTCCAGTACAGTACAGATACCGATATTAACTCTATCTAACCTGACTAACCTCATAATGTCTATACGATTACCTTTTAAAAACATTGTATTTTGGTCAAATCTGTCTAATTTAATGTAATCTTATATATACGCATACACTCACTTGCAGCCAGAAGGAAGTGTGGGATTGCAGTGCTATTGGGAAGGAAGATAAAGGTTACCAGGAACAATAAATGATGATACATTTAGACTGATTGGGGAACATTTATTGAGCTACACATACAGATGTAGTGTCTCTCAGTATGGTGTCGGGCCACCATGTTCGCTAATGCAACATGCCAGACGTCTCGGCATGGAGCTGTAGAGGTTCCTAATGGGGTCCTGTGATAATCCATCCCATGCAGCTTAAATATTCTCACACAGTTCCTGCAGACTGTGTGGTAGGGGTGGAGGTGGAGTGACACCAGGCCTTCTGGACATGTGACGTGTGACATCCAAGTGTTCATCTTAGCACTGACCAGGTTGCCTCCACTTACAGATTTGTCGGTCGTCTCCACCAAGACAAAAGTGGGACTCGTCACTGAAGACTCGGGGCTCACCACTCCACGACAGTCTTGTAAACAGTGTTTAAACCAGTGCAAGCCTTTAGTCACGTTACATTATTAATTATCCAGTGCCTGTTTAATATACTGTATTAATATGCATATTACTATATATGTCTAAAAATCCCATTTCTATTTCTATTCCCCCAGTATTGTAGCCCCAGTATCGCCCTATCACTTATTGCTGATAGTACTGGTTGGTTTAGCCCGTCTCTGAGGGTCCAGCATGTGCTATTTTTTTTTTTTGTACAGTGTGTTATATCTGGCTCCCTCTCTCTTGAGTATGCTCATTGCGTTTTCCCTAACACTTAGTGTCAGCAGAAATGCAGGAGTTAGTGCAGGCTGGGGGTCGGCACAACAAATGCGTAATTAAGAAGCCCACTGCACCATGGCCTTATAGAGTAGGTGCTGGACTGTAATATTACCACCCCATAATTGGCTAAACAGCTGCCCAGAGACTCGCTGCTTTGATTCTTCATCCGTTTGTTATGATTTATTTATTTATTTTATGTTTTATTTTTTTGCCTTTAATCTGAGCTGTTTGATGCCACCTACTGTGTGGGTCCAGAATCCATTGATTGCAAGTATGAAAGGCTTATAATCATGTTTATTTGTAGGGATACCTAAACAAAGCATGCATTATTACTGATACTGGTACCAGGCACACAACAAACAAAAGATAGCTAAAATCACACAGAGCATGCCTGTCTTTAGAGGACATTCAACCACACACCTTAACTACAGAGCCTCAAAAGACTCTAACAAGACACAAAACTCCACAAGTGAGCTCACTGGATTAGCCCAGGATGTGATTTATGCTGTCGCTGTGCTACAAAGACTGTTAAACAAGAGACATGAAGAGCAGGGATCAAAACTATGAGACATTCTTTACTTACAGACGTAGAGAAGTTTTTTACTGGGGTGGAAACCAAACTGGTCTTCTCCACTGTAATGCCACTCCAAGGTAACTAGGCCTAATGTAACATAACTACCCCGTGCACCATGTTAAAATCAAATAGATTTTAATGATTAAACTGTTAAGATACATTGCACTCATTCTACACTAACAACCGCCTCATTATGATATTGATATCTGCAAGAGCTTAAACACATGTACTTGTATTCATACTCAAAAGTGGTATTCATACAAAAAATTGTATTGATGCATCCATAATACAAGCCATATACATATAGAGAGAGTATTTTAGAGAAGTAGAGGAGTCTCTCTGTAGCAAAGAGAGGCAGAGGTTCACCAATCTGCAAAAAAATGCACCTACAAATTGCAGAACAATTTCAGAAAAATGTTCCTCAAGGTAAAAATTGCAAAGACTTTGGATATCCCAACACCTACAGTTCATAATATCATCAAACGACTCAGAGGATCTGGAGAAATCCCTTTGCACAAGGGACCAGTCAATATTGGATGCTTGTGATCTTTGGGCCCTCAGGCAGCACTGCATGTAAAACAGGCATGAGTCTGTACTGGAAATCACTGCATAGGCTCAGAACACTTCCAGAAATCACGGTCTGTGAACACAGTCCACCATGCAAATGCAAGTTAAAGCTGTATAATGCAAAGATGAAGCCATATGTCAACATGACCCGGAACGCCGCCATCTTCTCTGGGCCAAAGCTCATTTAAAATTGACTGAGGTAAAATGTTTTTGGAAAACACTAACGTCGAGAGGAGAGGGAGCACGTTTCTTTCAGGTAAGGCCTCGCAAATTTCAACAAGACAATGAATCAGGTGTGTTGGGAGCAGGGAAAGCACTGAAATGTGCAGCGTAGGGTGCCTCCAGGACCAGGGTTGAGAGACACTGCACTAGAGGGTGCTTCACGGCCCAATGGTGGTCCACCGTCCACAGGTTGAGAAACCCTAATGGAGTGCATACATGGCATTAGGCAGCAAACATTCAATTCAGAGATTACTGGGAGCCTTCCTGCCTCAGCATACCATGTGAGTATGAAGTGTTTCTTAACGTTTAAGACACAAGCATTGGAAAGGACACTTGGTGTTCTCTCTTGACTCTGTGGCAGAACTCAGATACAGAATCTCGGTACAGTTAAAATCAAAGACCCCAATGAATTTGCTTCCTGCTGCTCATTGTACAGCCAAAACACTGTATGTTGTCGGTTCCCACAATCATGGACTGGGAAATAAGTGTGCCCCAGGTCGGTGATGAGAAAGTGTCTGAATTAACTGCCAGATTCCCATGTTTCTACCACTATTCCGTAAACCAAATAGCAACAGTAATGACGGGGACGGGATCCACTTTGATCACAGCTATCACTTTCCACCTTATGTTTACCAATGCTCCAGTATACAGAAGCAGAACCGAATGGTTTATGAAGTGCTATGTAAATAAAAAAGTGAGCGATTGACAGAAAGTAGAAGAAGAGCAGTAGATGTGAATGCCTTTGCTAAGCTATCTGGGCTGAAATCCTTAGAAGAGCTCATGAATGACGATGAGCTTCTCGCTCTCGCTCCGCTGCATTAAATACATGCGCCGTCTCATCTTTTCCATCAGCCATGCCGGACTGTAAACCATCCTGATGGTATTCTTTCCCACATAGATCATGCCTCAGCTGTTAACAGCTGCCTCGGTATGAACAGTTGCTTATTAAAATCTCTGTTTACGTTTGCGAATAACACCGCTGCACACGCAGCAAAGCGCAACAGCAGGCGGGCATCTTCGGCAATCTAAACAGCTCTTGGACCTCTGCAGATACCGAATTACCTGATTTAATCTCCGACATGGTGTGAAAGACCTAAACAAATAAACACAGCGAGCTGATCCGCGCGCTGGCTCCACTCCTCAATGCTGCTCGCCAGGTTGCCAAGGAAACAGGCACAGGCCCACCTGGGAACTGGGGGTTGGCAATGGAGGAGTGTGTGGAATGGAGTGTGCCGGTGAAGAAAGAGTGTGCCTATGAGTGTGTACGTGTGTGAGAGCGAGCCCCTCTGCTTCCGCCATTTCACACTTCAAAGGGACCCCCCCTGTCAGGGGGGGCGGCAGCGCTTCCGTATGGTGCTCCGAGGTTGCCGCTCCCTCTCTGAAACTTTGACACGTCGGGAGACTTCGGAGAGTTAGCGGTCCCGCAGGCTGACTCACAGCGCTCACGCACCCATGGGAAACAGCCCTGCCTCTACAGAGCCAGCCTTTCAGCGCAGGGCCCACACAGCTCACCTTTAGCACCCCAGCACATACACCGCTGCTGGGTACCTCATTCCGTTCAGCTGGGCTGGATTAGATGTGGCTGCTCTCTCTCTCTCTCTCTCTCTCTCTCTCTCTCTCGTACTGATGCTTTGAAGGATCCTGACGGTAGTACATTTCTTTAGCCTGCCAGACTTGGACTGCATGATGTACAGTACTGTTTGCTTAACCTTATTAGTTAGTACTACTATGGGTCTGAACACCCTCAGTCAATCCATATTAGTTAGTACTACTGTGGGTCTGAACACCCTCAGTTAAACCTTATTAGTTAGTACTATTATGCACTGAACACTGTCAGTTAAACTCTATTAGTTAGTACTACTGTGGGTCTGAACACTGTCAGTTAAACCCTATTAGTTAGTACTACTGTGGGTCTGAACACTGTCAGTTAAACCCTATTAGTTAGTACTACTATGGGTCTGAACACTGTCAGTTAAACCCTATTAGTTAGTACTACTGTGGGTCTGAACACTGTCAGTTAAACCCTATTAGTACTACTGTGGGTCTGAACACTGTCAGTTAAACCCTATTAGTTAGTACTACTATGAGTCTGAACACTGTCAGTTAAACCCTATTAGTTAGTACTACTGTGGGTCTGAACACTGTCAGTTAAACCTTATTAGTTAGTACTATTATGGGTCTGAGCACTGTCAGTTAAACCCTATTAGTTAGTACTACTGTGGGTATGAACACTGTCAGTTAAACCCTATTAGTTAGTACTACTATGGGTCTGAACACCCTCAGTCCACCCTTATTAGTTAGTACTACTATGGGTCTGAACACCCTCAGTTAAACCTTATTAGTTAGTACTACTATGGGTCTGAACACTGTCAGTTAAACCCTATTAGTTAGTACTACTGTGGGTCTGAACACTGTCAGTTAAACCCTATTAGTTAGTACTACTATGGGTCTGAACACCCTCAGTCCACCCTTATTAGTTAGTACTACTATGGGTCTGAACACCCTCAGTTAAACCTTATTAGTTAGTACTACTATGGGTCTGAACACTGTCAGTTAAACCCTATTAGTTAGTACTACTGTGGGTCTGAACACTGTCAGTTAAACCCTATTAGTACTACTGTGGGTCTGAACACTGTCAGTTAAACCCTATTAGTACTACTGTGGGTCTGAACACCCTCAGTTAAACCTTATTAGTTAGTACTACTGTGGGTCTGAACACTGTCAGTTAAACCCTATTAGTACTACTGTGGGTCTGAACACCCTCAGTTAAACCTTATTAGTTAGTACTACTATGGGTCTGAACACCCTCAGTTAAACCCTATTAGTTAGTACTACTGTGGGTCTGAACACTGTCAGTTAAACCCTGTTAGTTAGTACTACTGTGGGTCTGAACACCCTCAGTGAAACTATATGAAACGTGTAAATGTGCCATTTTCTGCATATTTTATGTGCACAATTTCTACTTATTTACAACATTAAAACCAAATTAAATATATATTTTGCTATCACTTTTACACATGCCACAATTCAGCAAATAATAACAGAATTTGCGCATTAAGGGCCACACAGAGCTTCACATAGAGAAGTATATATTCTGATAAATCATTCAAATGTATAGTGAAGGTGTTACAGTGAAGGTGTAAAGGTGTTACACTGAATTACACTGAAGGTGCGAAGGTGTAAGATATGAACATTCCAAGGTTGAACATTTGAATTCCAAGTTTTGAAATGTAAAGGCATGAGATGTAGGCACATTGCAAAATATGGTATCTGGTATGTCTTTTATCTAGTTGAGATTTCTTAAAAATCTTAAAATTTGAAATTGTTGTAAGCTCATTTTAAGATTATTTCTCATATTTCCATATTTTCATTACTTGTTTTAAGTATTTCTCACTGTATTGGCAGATAATTTGGCCTGTTTGAAGCTAATTTCTCAAAATAAGCTGAATTATCTGCCAATTGGCTTGCTAAAATCACTTAACGTCAATGTGCAGTAATGACTGTTCACCAAAAGTTCCACTTATGAACATAAGCATGGTACTGATTAGTGTAGGATCCACCTCCTGCAGAGTTTATCTGTTTCAGTAAGCTGTGAAGAAGAAATATGGTAACACTTTAGGGTTCTGTTCAAAAGGCTACATGACAACCACATATGCTTGTCATGACAAATGACATTAACTATCCATAAATGTTCATAAAGGCTTATTCCGAGAGGAAAGATTACATTTGCCAAGTGTATGACACATGATTCATAAGTTTTTCACTCAAAAGAATAGTTGCAGGAATAGTTGCACCCAGAAGTAATCAACCGACAGGAATGAAACTTGGTGGGTAGGTTTGACATTATGAGACATGCAAATGATTCAAGTTTCGCGATTGGCTGCGCATGTGATGTAAGCAAGGACGGGCCTTATCGCTGTACCTGACTGACCCAACAGCCACGATTGCAGACATTGAGTGAGCAGTGGTGCCCTCCATGAGTCATCCTGTTAGTGCCAGCACCATTGGCAGACGGCTGCACGATGCAGGACTACAGTCACGCAGGTTGATACGACACCCTTAACACCACATCAACGTCCCCAAAGACTGCAATGGTGTCATGCAAAACTGTCATGGAGTGACTCAGAATGGCAGCGGGTCATCTTCAGTGACGAGTCCCGCTTTCGTCTTGGTGGAAACGACCAACGAGTCCATGTGTGGAGGCACCGTGCTCAGCACCAAGATGAACGATTTGTTGTCACACATCCAGAAGGCCTGGTGTCACTCCTAGCAAACATGCTAGGCAGCCCGATGCCACTCTGAGGGACACTACTTCCGTATGTGTGGCTCAATAAATATTGCCCATATCAGTCTAAATAGCTCAGGTGTAGCTCAGCGGATAACACCCCTACCCGCCAGGGAGCCACCACCACCTGTGGGAGACTGGGGTTTGAATCCTGGTCTGGAGGACTATGCTGTGCTACACCAATAAGAGTCCTTGGGCAAGACTCCTAACACTACATTGGCCTACCTGTAATATGATTAACCTTGTAAGTCGCTCTGGATAAGAGCGTCAGCTAAATGCCGTAAATGTATCATCATTTATTGTTCCTGGTAACCTTTATCTCCCTTCCCAATAGCACTGCATTCCCACACCTCCTTCTGGGTGCGACTCTTTTGATTATGAGTGTATAAACAATTATGTGTTTAATTATGTGTTAGCTTTTTTGTTATGTCAAGCTTACGTATGTGTCAAGTAGCCTTACGAACACTCTGCTCTTACCATCAGCAATAACCGCATCTTCCAATGCTGAGAGTTGAAATAAACCAGAAGTAGATTTTTGAGAGTTAACATCTTATTGTCGCATTGCTGAAGTCCAGGCATACTCTGCATTATTCAGCAAAAAGTAGAAGAGAGCCTCCTGACTTTTTCATTACCTGAAATGAGGAACCAACCTTGATATAGCGCTCCTCTGATAATCATCCATTTTCACCATGGAAGCCTTGCTGCTGTCAATCACTTACCGCTATGAGGCATAAAACAGTTAATCACCATCACTACACACTCCTGCAGGACAGTTATTGCAGATTGCTATGATAGGCCCGCCAACTTTTCACATGTATGCCATGAGCTTCCTGACCAATCAGAGGCAATCCAAAGTGTCTGTGGATGTTTAAATGCATTCACACAAACTGTTTTGGTCAAAAATGATGCGAGCTGATCTTTGCGGTGCAGTCTTTCGGCACCCCCAGGATTCGCAGATATGTCTTTAATGTACTGTAAGGCACATTGCAGTTCCCGTATGCAGCGAAGTAATTGCAATATGGTAGTTCCTCTACAGCACACAGCCCTACTAGGACTGGGAACACTTCACAACAAAGCTGCAAATCCATTCAGAAAGAAGCCCTTTGATAGTGATATCTAATGTAATCTCAGCTCAATTAGTAGCCGACTGCCCCCACAGAAACACGTAATACACTCAAAGTTAATGGAATCAGAGGAGGTCCTGGGGCACGTTGTGCATTATACACTGCTTTAAACATATTTACTTATTTATACACTGCCCATTATTCAGGGTTCATTACAGCACTTACTGTAAATTAGTCTTCAGGGCAGTGGTCAGGCAGGGTCAGGAGCCACCCATTCATTCATTCATTTATTACTTTATTATCCCACAAGATGAAAACTGGTTTGCAACTATGGAACGAGCACAACATTAAAATAAATTAAACTCATAAGTAAACAGAGGCAGTCAATTAAAAGTAAACTGAAATGGTGCGTACATACAGGAAGCCAGAACATTGTACATATTCCCATATCTGTAATACTTAACATGATCAAAGGAAAGACTTTGAACATGTAGCATTACATCTTCATATATCCAGCTGCCTCTCTGTCTATCCGTCTGTTTGACCATTTTTCCATTATCTATCTATCTATCTATCTATCTATCTGCCTGTTTATCTGTCAGTCTATCTATTTATTTGTTTTGGGGCCGTCAAAGATCAAAATAACTGGGATTAATCACATTGCTTTGTGTAGATGATTAATTTTCACCTTTACTTTAGCCTTAACTTACTTCGTCCAAATTTGAGATTTTAAAATATATTTAAAGTATATTTAGTTATAGCTATATAAGAGGATACAATAAGAATGTATGCATTACATAATTCAGTAACAGTACAGTCATCATGTAACTGCAGGGTTTACGTGAACTAAACATGACACGCGTCATTGGAATTTTTTACAAGATGACATCATCTTGTAACACAGTCCCTATTGCCTGCCTACCGGCACGCTTCTCACACCCTTACAGAACACACGGAGAGCTAGAACAGGCCACAGGCCATAAATAGATAGATAGATAGATAGATAGATAGATAGATAGATTGATTGATTAATTGATTGATACTTAGATAGACACAGATAGACAGTTTCTACTATTTGTTGGTACACATAAATTTCCGACGTCATTCTCTGGGATTTTCCGAAATCTCCGGGTCTGACTTCATTTAAACGTCCTAAGCGTTCTCTGGTGTTCACATGTGCATGTGTCCTCTGCAAAATCCTGCAGTGAGCAGGCATAGTGTGATGCCCCATGCGCCTATGTGAAATCAATCTGTGCCTAACCGGGATTCAAAGCCCAAATCAGAGCTAGTGGCTCCTAAATTGCACAAAGCTGCTGGCTCGCCTGAGATGAATCTTAAACGGGGAGCGGCGCCGAGGACGCTAGGAGGCAAGTTATTGAATAGAATATCAGAAGCAGCAAAAAATGAGAAATGAGGATGCAGAGAGGGAGAGAGAGAGAGAGAGAGGCTCTGGGCCTTCTGGTCAAGAAAAAAACAAGCTAATGAAATTCTTTTGAAGGAGAACGTGTGCCAGTATAAAAACGACGCCCCATGATTGTGGGATGGCGGGGATTTGAGACAAAGTATGCAACGCAAAACGTTGAACGGCAGTTCTGTTTTTTCCACATACTTGGTTTCAAGATGATCCGACTATAACCACCTCCAACGGCCATCGCTATTCCAGCAAACGTATCGCGGCGTATTGTGCCGGGAAGAAGGAGAAATAAATAAACAACTAAAACAACAAAGGCCGCGTGTGCACCTGCGGAGAGGGAGAGAGAGCAGAGAGAGCGCAGACATTTCTCTCAAACATCTGACCCTGTGCTACTCTCTTCATCTAGTACGTCTGCTGCTTCTCTTGCTTGCCAATGTATCGTCCCAAGGAGGAAAGCAAAAACAAAAGGAAGTGTAGAGGGGTTGACTCAATGCGAAATGCTCCACTGTGCACCCACAATCCCCTGCGGTCCCGAGGCGCATCTCCTCCAGCTTTGATTCCAAGCTTCAGAGGAGCTGTCCATTCCACGGAGGGATCCTCTAATCCGTAATTAGAAATAAATAGGCACAGCAAGCAGGCAGAAAAGACCTGATGTAAGTACTTTAAGATAAACACATGCATAATTAAATCTGCAGTATTCCACTGGTAGGGAATGTCCGTTAGTGGTTCCAAGGCCACATTCTCTCTCTCTCTCTCTCTCTCTCTCTCTCTCTCTCTCTCTCTGTGTCTGTCTCTCTCTCTCTCTCTCTCTCTCTCTCGTACAAACACTGTACACAGAGACACAGGCCGATATGCAAATCGGAAGTACAGGCAAACATATGGAGCTCATTCATGTAACACCTGGACGTGTGGCTGGAAGGTGTTATGTAAGCTTGTGATGTTTACTTCTAGAACCTTCATTAAAAAGTAGAAACAAGCCAAAAATGTAGGTTCCTGAAGTTTCTATACTTGGATGTATGGTTATACTTGTGATTGGATGGCAAAGATATTCTTAACCCTATCAGCACAAGCAATCTGAGAAAGGTTTTCTGTCACAATATACAAGATGCTCAATGCTTCCTTTATTGTTGATTCCACCGATTTTCTCAGAGTCCACATGCAAGCTCATTCAGAGTTTGACTGGAGCGCTAGGTACTTTTTATTAACTGGGTTCTTCAGAGTAATGAAGAAACGTGATTATTAAATAAGCATGTTGTATGACAAACAAAAAATATTCAGCTGTACTAGACGGAGATAGTGGATGTGAAGACGAACTGTAGTTTGCGAGTGGATAACAGGACCAACAGGGCTTCAGGAAGTCCAAATTTCTTTAGCTGTTGTAGGACATGCGAGCACTGCTGTCCCATTGGAGGTCCTGCTGAACAGTAATGCTACTAATAACAACAGGATTAAGAAATTCTGTAATCAATGGAGACGAGTACATTAAACAACAGAAACCAACAGAAATGGCCCAAAATTGCTTGGAAAAAAATCTGGTTCCATTGACTTACATTACGATCTCATAAGGTTTTTGCCCTCTCCTTTAAAAATGCCATTTTTGGAGATACTTGTTTTTCATTGGACAGCGACGATATGGTCTCCTGCTTTTCCATGATAAATGGAAACGAATTGCGATTTCAGCATTCAAATACTGGCACCTCGAATGACTGACCAAGTACTCGTGCCCATCAGTAAACAAATCACAAGTGCATTCAAGTTCGACCCAAAGTGTTCTTTTAAACACGCATACAAAGAAAAGCAAACAGGAAAAAAGGTAGAGCTCTTCATCTTGCCCTTGGAAAGTGGTCACCTCTTCAAGGCAGATTCAAATCAACTAAAAGCACACAGCCGCTCTGACCCGTGGTGTGTGTGAGAGTCTGTGAGGAATGTTAAGCGGGAATGGCTTCACTGATAAGGATTCGTTCTAATCCTAAACTCCCTCGCCTAAATCAACCGCCAACAGCGTCACACGAGTTAGTATTCAGGGTCAGTTGGGCTGTGTGCGGGACTGGGGCTATACAGTGAAGTGGAGTAAAACCGATTATCAGCGAGGCATCTGAAATAAGGACAAAAGCTGACGGAGAGTCTATTTTTTAATCCCCCCAGGGACGGAGCGCGTTTGCGAAGAGCCCACCCAAACTCACCGGCCTCAGATGGCCGCTTAGTAAACAAAAGCAGGATCCTGCTGATTAATACCACATCGATTCCTAACAAAGTAAATATCCAACTTGATCCACAAGTGCGTGGAGTGACAAGCTGCATCGATTGAATTGGACTGGTGGAGCCGTTCCGAAACGTACAATGGCGCAATCCGTCGGCCCCGCTGTTTGAACTTGGACCCGAACAGGGTCTTAATTGCCGTTCTTCTCTTTCCCGTCCACATTACGGACTCTCGTGCGAAGAGTATTGTGGAGAAAATGAGGGCTGATCGATTCCTCCGCTGTGATGAATGGCGTTGCGCTGTTACGCTGGAGACTTTTCTCGAGCCATCAGCGGCGAAGTAAAGCCTTATTTATATCAATTAGCCTAGCGACCCGCTAGTCTTGCATTATGCATTCGGTAGCAGCGACTTTACAGTGACATTCAGTCACCTCGCTGTGTAAAAGCGCGCTGTCCATCCAAGTTGGAGAGCGGCACTAAGCTGAGCCACGGGATAGCCGTCTGCTCCAGGAAAGGAGTGGACCGCGGCCAGGGAAGGCAACATGGCCCTTCTTGGACAGACATCTTAGAGGGTGGGCAGTCAGAATGTTTGGCTGATGTGACGGGGCTTGTCATCTGAATCCAGTCAGCTTAAGCCCCACGTGACTGCGGTCCCCTGCCGTCCCGGGGAGCTGTGGTGATTAGCTGGAACATCGCAGGCAGGAATATGGATGACAGATCGCTGGAGCTGCCAATGTCCCTACTGACAGCTTCTCAGCAGGATGCAGGGGTCACTCGGGGATGCACATGTTTTCTTTTTCCCTAGTAGGGAGCTCGCTTACAAATTCCACTCATCAATTATGAATGAGCTTCATTTGCATGGCTGAGGCCACTCTAGGACGGGTGCTCATTTGCTTTCGGTACTTTCTTAATAGACGGTCCATTGATATACTTTACCCTAATAAGCATCATCAATCCCGGTTTGTCTCCCTGATTTCATCCCTTTTTCTTTTACCTCGGCCAGCACTGGCCCTCCTCACCTCGCTCTCTCTCTCTCTTTCATATCAGGCTGAAGATTCCTGGCACGGATATGGGATATAAACCTTCTCAGAGTCCTGTGCGCAGATGCTGGTGGGTGGTATTTCTGTGGGGTCGTATTTTCTCCCCCGGTAAATACAGCAGGCTTGGACAGGTGTGGGATCAGGGCTGGAGCACAGAAAGCGAAGCACTCTGTTCTTCATCTCTGTAAATCCCCCTCCTGCCGCACACAGCATCAGCAGAAAAAGCACAGAGACCCGGTCAGGGAGAGCCAGGGCTGGATATACAGGCTCTGCTCTCGCCTCCCTCCTAAATCAAGCCACAGTTCTATAAATGGCACACACTGCTTCACATTTACTCTCTCTCTCTCAGCCACCTCCGACACATCCATTCTGTCAGTCTGCAGCCCTCCTGCACCTCAACCAATGCTCCGACATCCCTCATAGGATTAAGGTAATTAAGGACACATTCACTGCTTCTGTGACAAAACACATAACTGAAATCTATTCCGTATCTGCACGCATGACAAGCGATTCTGAAGCAATATTTCAGCAAAAAAATAATTTACACAATTTTCTGCACACCTTCGGTGCAAATTTTGCCTCTAATGTTGCACGACAGCCTGTTATTCAGAAAATGGACCAAAGTACTTAGCACTGAAGATCTTAAAAGAGCTAATTCTGCCTACTTCCCAGCATTTTTATTGAAAACAGCCAGAAAACATAAAATCAATGCAGTTTGAGGCAAGAGTATGACAATGTAGGCATTCACATTAGCACAACATAATAACTGGTACAGTTGGATAACCTCCATTCCTAGTTAGTAGGGCTGCAATATCATTATGGGGTCATCATCATGCTATTAGCCAAACGCAGAATCGACAAAGTTTTGCTCCAAACACATCATCAATCTTCAGCAATTTATATATATATTTTTAATGCATTTTGTACTGTATTTGAATGTTACCGCTGCTCTTATTCTTATAAACAATGTCAAATGGTATAATTCTTCATGACATATTTTGCTAACTGCTACTTTAAGTTTACTTTAATCTAGAAATTTAATCTAGAAAAAAATAATAATAATTTTAAAAAAATATAAGCGGCCACTTAGCAGGGCCTATAAGAACGAGGCTTTTATTTCCTTTGTTTGATTTGGTGGTAATATCATTTAGAGATAAGGCACTGTGAGCCTGCGGCCATTCTTGTGACCATGGTTCAGCCAGTTGCAGGAGGAACCAGGTAATGAATCACACGTTCATCTGTCAGGTGCTAAAAAAAAAGCTAAAAAAAGAAAAAGGAAGCTGATAGGACCACTGATAAGAAAACGATTGTAGCTTGAACGCTGGGATAGGCTCCAGCACCCCCGTGACCTGGAAGGATAAATCGGTTTAGAAGACGAGTGAGTGAGGGAGTGAGTATAACTAGCTATTTTGTAAGGCCTAATTACATTTGTTAGCAAAAAATCTAAAAATCTCATGAAAACTAATAAGTGGCTGATTGTTTCACTTCATCTGAGCAGTGAAATATGTTGTTCTTGTACTGTGAATATCAAAAAATCCATGTGTTTTATGTGGTCATGAAGTCAACATTCACTAGTGGACTGGATTAGCTGAATTCGATCCTGTCTACGTTAACTATCTAGTTGTAGTGCAGTAGGTGCTCAATGTAGGCTACTCAGTTTGTATTATTTTTCAGGTGCTATGATGAAATATTTTGTGGCACCAAGCGCAAGTGATTCAGTTACAGTTACTTTTAAACAGCCACATTTCTCTTCAGTTATGTGGAAGGTTTACAGCTATTAAGCGTATATGATAACACTGTCCCTGTACAGTATCTTAATATCAATAAGTAACCTTCAATAATAGTTTGCTCCTGTTCATTACAGCTGTGTTAATGGATCTACATATTGGGCTGTATTTTAATAGCACAGTCTGAAATCCGTACTGCTCATTGCTTGCACTGACAGCCTACATAGCTAGCACATTCTCAAGCACTTGCATTCATTTCTGAAAACCTGATCCGAGATCTCAAAATATGTAAGCAAAATATACAGAAAACATACACAGAATGGAGCCACTTTATTAGGTACACCTTCTTGTATCTACACTCATTGTTATTTGATACCATATAGGAACACTTTGTAGTTCTACAGTTGCAGACTGCAGTCCATCTGTTTCTCTGTATACTCTGTAACCCTTTTCTTCAGTGGTCAAGACCCTACAGGACCACCAGAGAGGAGGTAGTATGTGCATGGTGGATCATTTGCAGCACTGCAGTGACACAGACATGATGGTGTGTTTATTTATTTATTTATTTATTTATTTGTATTTTATTAATTGTACTGGCTGAATGCTGGCTGAATGACCAAGATAGCAGGTAGGTCATCAACAGCCATGTGCTTCAACCTGACAGCAGGCACAAAGAATAGTATAGAATAGCACCAGCAAGACGTCTACACATCTTTAAGATAGCAGTCCCAACCTTTTACAAGAGTTAAGTCCCTCTTACTGTCCAGTGCTTCACATGAGCCAGTAGTGCATTGCACAAGACAATAGCAGGTCACCACTTTGTCTTACTGACATGGCAAAATGTGCCAAAAGCATTCCCGAAACTTTACTTGCTGGTCTCTCATTGCTTAGTGTGGGAGGCTTGGTTGTATCACTGTGTTAAAGCTAACCCCGTCATGAGGAGGCTGTGCTTTAGCCTGGCTAGCTCTCACTGGGCGATGCTGTCCCAACTGTTTTGGGAATACAAGAACATGAGTGAAAGCATGTTGTACTGAAATCAGTTTAACCACATAAAACAGCCGCATTACCTCGCAGTACATTGGGTCCCATTCCCCTTATTGGAAATGTACCTATGGTGCGGTTAGCCCAAATCTCATTTCAAGACAGATATGGCAAACACGTTTTTGTGAGCCATCTTCAGTGGGGACTTCAGTCCCATGCATATAAGCGACATTCTGCATTTCAATGTCTCCACAGTCCGAGTAGTATACGCGTTCTCGGCCACTCTGATCTGAGGAGGGAGCTTGGGCAGTTTGGAGCGATCCTCTGCTCAGCAGTGCAGAGAGGGTCCAGATGCCACCTCTCTCACCGCAGCACAGCGGCGGCCTAATCCAAAGACAACGGCACTCTAATCCGCACAAAACAGCGATCGGGAGGTAAGACAAACGGCGGCGGGCTGCGAGAGACTAAAGCTGCCAAACAGCAGAGCTAATCCTGACGTGTGATACCGAGCTGGGAGACACTGATAACATCCACATCTAATGAGAAGACAAAAAAGGGCCGTCTCGCACTCCTGCACTCCTGCATGTGTGTGCGCTTTCGCAGTGAAATAGACTGGGAGAAAGAAGAAACAGGTGTAAAGAAAGGAAACACAATGGCTGAGTGAAAAGGAGAAGAGAACGAGAGACGGGAGCGAGAGTAAAAACATGTAGCACCAAATAGGCTCTTACAAGCCTTCCATTCTCCGACAGATGGTTTACTCCTGCTTGCAACATCACGTAAAGAGAGGAGGAGGACACATGCAGGTGGACGACGTTGAGTGTGAGAGAGCTACGGCAAATGAGTCGAGGCCTTTCGGCCTGCGTGCGCTGGCCTGTGGGTTCACTACCAGAACGACAGCAGTCTATTACTGAGGCTAATGACTGTGCTGGAGAAATCAGCTCTGTGCAAAGTCCATCCAACACACTGTCAATCCAGCCACCCACATCAGCGGCGCACGCAGACAGGGCCTGTCCGCGCAGACACAGAGGCTATGCACCCGCCTATTACTCTATACATACACAACATCCGCCGCTCCACTTATCCAATAATACAACACAAACAAAGCTCAGTCCACCCTCACACTCGCCGGAGACAGACATGGCAGCACGGGGAGTCTGGGGACAGGCGGTATTTAGAAGCAGCGGCATTGTCTCAGTCGCAAAGGGGTGCAAAATTAGAGGCGCCATGTTCGCCAGCTATATGAGCCAACCGTATATGGCTAGCCAACTGTTGAAGAATTTGCCAACTTTACTACCATGTATACACAGGAGGGGAAAACTAAATAAAGACATCAAAGACCAGCGTTCCCAAAAGCATGTTTTATTTATTCATTTATTAATTTATTTAGGCTTATTAGACACATACAGTAAGCACAAAATGTGCACAAATAGCTGCACCCAGAAGGAATCAGCCGACAGGAATGAAACTTGGTGGGTAAGTCTGACATTGTGAAACATGCGAATGATTCAAGTTTGACGCCGGACTGCACATGGACGTAAGCAAGGACGAGTACCTGACTGACCCGACAACCACGATTGCGGACATTCAGCGAGCAGTGATGCTCTTTATGAGTCATCCTGTTAGGGCCAGCACCATTGGCAGACGACTGCACGACGCAGGACTACATGCATGCAGACCTTTGCGACTGTTGCCCTTAACACCACGCCAACGTCACCACAGACTGCAATGGTGTCGTGCCAGACTGTCATGGAGTGACTCAGAATGGTAGCAGGTCATATTCAGTGACGAGTGGAGACAACCAACAAATCCGTGTATGGAGGCACCGTGGTCAGTGGCAAGATGAACAGTTTGTGGTCATGCGTCACATGCCCAGAAGGCCTGGTGTCACTCCACCTCCACCCCTACCACTACCTTGCATTTATGAACATATAGTCAGATTTGGAAATGTAATACATACTAACTTAATTTGCTGTTTTCTGGCCTCCAACCTGCTCCAGTAGCACTTCTTATGAATCCTGTACAGGGGCATTTAGAAGCATTATTTGGCATGTATAATACCTTATAATGCCTGTCATAAGCTTGTATAATAGCTTGTAATGAGCTAACGCTTTATGTATATCACTGTAATATGTTATAATGCAAGGCAATATGGATATAATGTTATAGTATGAAGTAAACATGAATGTAATGCCACCACCACCCAGAACTCCACACACAAACACGACGGCAGTACTTCCATGACAAGTACTTTTGTCTCCGATCAAACACTGAATAGTATACTCTACTGTATAGTATAATACCCTATAATGTCTGGCATAAGCCTGTATAATTGCTCATAATGAGTTATAGAATATGGCAACCTTACTGCCACATACATCTGCAACCTTACTGCCACAGACATCTGCTTCTTGACTGCAGTTCATCATAGGGATGACACAACAGGAGTGAGGAGCTCCATGAACTCTACTGACCGGGTGAAGAAGCCTTTTAATTTAATGGCATTCATTTTAACAAGCACCTGCTATAGACAGCTTGAAAATCTGTGGACTCATAATCTACGTCCAAACACATGGGTCACTCAACACATGCAAGACTCAAGGGAAGTAGTGAAGTAGTTAGTGCACCATGGATGTGCTCGATCGGAGCCACAACACTAATCCCTTCACGCTGTAACTCTAATATACCCACACAACAAATTTAATATAGCCCCTTCAACTAGCCAATCATGCTGGTTAGATTATGGGCCAATCAGGCCAGCTAACTAATGAAAGTTAGATCTCAGCTCTACAATAAACAGTTATGCGTCATGATTTACAACCTAAATTAATCAGGGTGATATATCATGCTTGGAGGAAGAGGCATTTATGAGTAAGGCATAAATTAAAGTGCAACACTTAAAAGCATGCAAACATAACATTAGCATTATACTAGCGTGCGCCTTCTATATGCTGAGTCCAATTAGCACACCCACTGTGAAAGCATGTCCACCCAGCAGAAACCCAGATAACATGATTATAGAACATCATAGCATGTAGCCTGTAACACTAACTGTTTTAAGTATGGATACAGGTGCTCGTGTGCATGTACACAGTTGGGAATTGGATTTCTGTGCATTGCTGTATCAGTATTTTAAGCACAGACTTACTCCTTAAGCAATTAAACCAAACACCACAACACATTTACATAATTGCAATATAGAAAAGCTCACCCCCTGGGATATACTCACGAGTGCAAATCACTTGCTAACACAGAGCGTCCCTCTCAGGATTAGCGTTCTGGCAAGGCTTTGCCATAGCTGCCTCAGAAAATACATATATGAACTCTTTAACACCAGGCTAGTTACCCTACTCTTCCCTCTGCCGTCATCACATTCATGTCGATATGTAAAAGAACTTGACCTGACACTGAAAAAGCAATATCATGGCAAGTGAAATCATCTTAATCGGTGGCAATTCTATAGTCTGTTTGGGCCCTAGGCTAAGACTTACAGGGCATACGTTTAGGGCCGTGACGGTATTAATTTATTGCCACTGCGGTGATAAAGCTACATAACCATATAGTCTGGCGGTTTACCACCAACAACCCAACCCCCCACCAAACATGTTAGCATTTCTAGTTAGCACTTCCATTGTTGCAGTGTTCTCAGTGATTACATGACAGAGCTCTCATTAGGGTGGCCACACGTCAACTCAACTCCCCGTCCTCTGTCTGCTGCAATTCCTGGACAGCTGTAGAAAAGTCCAGTTAGTCAACGGCAGGTTTCTCTTTCCATGCTGTAGTTTAGAGATGCAGAGGCACTCTCTCATGTCAGTGTGTCGCCCTGCCTCTATTTTACCTGATGGATGAGAGACAGCAGGGAGCTGAGAGTTTTTAGTTAAGAGAAGCTTGGCAGAAAAAGCTCACACTCCGCCGTACATGACTGCACAGGCATGGTGGCACACACACGAGCACGCACTCACACACACACACACACACACACACGATTCCACTGCTCAACACACTGCTAGCCCATTTCTCATCCTGCTTCTCTCTCACTTCCTGCAACCTTTTTCTCTTCATTCTCCACTTTAACGCACAGACAGTCCTGTGTTACTCCCCATCCACACACTTCAGCCACTTCCTCCCTCCCTCCTCTCGGCCCCGTCTTCCCATTTTGGCAGTATATGTCCACTGTATGCGACAAGAATACCTCCCTCAACTCCCCCTCGCCATGCCCCGCTGCTTAAAGAGAGTGTCTACCTGTAGTGAAGGATGAAATCCAACCTGTCAGTCAAGAAATCATGGATTTTTTAGTATACTCTTAAACACGGGGGTCCTACAGTGTTTCTGCAATACCTGTACCTTCATACCTGTTTCAGTGCTATGGACACCCCCTCTAATTAGTGAATGAAGCTAGTTTAAGGTGCATCTGTTGCTGATATGGGCTTTCAATTGCACATGTTGATACAAGTAAGTAATAATTCAGCCTGATATGCTAATAATCAGAGATTTAGGAGAGGCCAAAAACCTCATTTAAGTTGAATGGAAGTCAATGGAACCAGGCGTCTTTCCAGCCATTTCTGTTGGTCCATTCTTCATGAAATTTCCACACAGTGTAAATAGCAGCTCATGTGGTTTCTTTATCTTTATTTATCTGTTTATTTATTGTCATTCATATATATTATGATTTTAATTTTCAGTCCTTTTTCATTTAAATAAATTTAATACATTTAAATAATTATTATTACCTCAATCACTAATTATGTACCTAATTACTTTTTATAATCCTTTTACTGCCTGTTTTAATTTTAGTTCGCCTTTTATGTTGCAATTTTATGAATTCATTTGTATAGTTTATAACCAATTATATTGATATTAATATTTTTTCCTTTATTAAATAAATCGTAATTGTTCTCTTAATTATTGTATCACTCATCTTGTTAGAGTTTACCATCAATTTGTTCTACCTAGTCTTTCTTTTAATTTAGTTTTCCAGATTAAAATCTATTTTAATTTGTTTTTCAATCCCTTAAAATGGAAATGCTTGGCACCCTCAATGTATTTCCATCAAATAACTGGGGGTTTACCAATTGATTAATTAATATTTTTCCACTTTTACTGTACCACTTAATGTATTTGCATTGATCACTATAATCCAGTATCAAACATTTAGATCAGCTGGTCCCAGAATGTTTCGATGGGAATGAATCCCAGAAATATAGTGACCCCGATGAAATCCCAAAATCAATTAGCATATCCCTACAGTAAATGCACTGAGATTAATTGATCAGGAGAGAAAATAAGAGGGGGGGGGGGGGGGGCTTATTTACTTAATTCATCCTATTAAAAAGTATACCTTCAATATATACCTATACTAAAGTTGCTCTGACGACTCTACTGTTGTTTTATAAAACCGTTTGGGGATCAATGTAGAACTCTATTTGCTAAGCACAAATTCCCTGACAAATTCCATCCGTGTCTCCCAAAAAAGTTGGGACAGAATTCACTGATGTGCAAATCATTTAAACCCTATGTTTGAATAAAAATGGTACAAAGACAACATATGGAATCTTCTGGAATTGATTGTTTTTTTGAAAAATATATGGGCATTTTGATGCCAGCAACACATTTAAAAAAAGCGGCACAGGTTCACGTTTGCCACTGTGTTGCAACACCTCTTCTCATAAAATCCCTCTGTAAGCGGTTGGGAACTGAGGAAATCAATTACAGTACTTGATGCTTGATATAGGATTTAATCTGCTCGACAGTCACCTATGCCATGTGCACTATTGCCCTCCCTTACCTTCATGGATGCTGCTTTATGAACTCTGGACTGATAACAAGTAAGATGGTCTATCTACTCTTTAGACTGGAGATCTTAAATGAGCTCAGGCCCAGAGAACGCGGCGCCGTTTCTGGATCCAGCTTATATATGGCTTTATCTTTGCATGGTAGAGTTTTAATTAGCATTTGTGGATCCAGCGACTAGCTGTGCTCATAGACACGGTTTAAATGATTTGCATCCTGTTTTTATTTACATTTTGCACAACGGGGTCGTGTTTTTAAAATTGTCCCGTACTAGCTTTAAAATATAGAGATTACAAACTCTATAAATATGCTCAGCCATATACTGCAATAAGACAATGAACTACTTTATTGATTACGTTTTGTCCAGAACTTTGCAGACCTACCCAGACTGTGTACAAACAAATGTTGCTTTTTCTGGTTGGTCAAAGCGAAATGGCAACGGCTGCTAATTAAAACAATAGTTGATCTGATCTCAGCTTTTCTTAACTGCTGCGCTTGACTAGATCTCAGTGTTTTCTACATTTATCCAGAGCTGTGGCACTATCGGCCCAGGGTCAAACTGCATGGAGCAGGAACACTATCGTTCCTCCACATCCGCCTACTGGCGCCTGCCACTCGCCCCACCATCCGAAAACCCCCTGCATACCTGTACGGCACACTGACACGCACCCACACATACTCGCACACCTGCAGCAACAGTTTGCCTCACAGAGGAACCCAATTCACCGCTTGCTGACCCCGAAGACAAACAGAATGGAGAAAAGAGGGAAAAAAAGTGGCAAAAGGAGTGAAAAGGCAGTGGCGAACAGTAGTGTGCAGGAGCGGAGGCAGATGGGAGAGGGGGGTGGGGGAGCGTGGGGCGAACACGACCTGTCAGAAGAGCTTTTAGCTCATGTCACTTAGCAAACACTCTTTAAAAGGCACCAAAGAACCGTACTGCAATATTAATGTGAGGTAGGACCGGGGGGAGGAGGGTGTTGGGTATAGCGCCTCATTGTTTCTGCCTTAGTATATTTGAGGGAACAGAATTAGCCATGTGCAGTGCATACTGCTTCACAAATGAACACATTTTCTCCCAAGTATTCAAACTAAATATCTATTTTTGAACATACTGCGTGAATTCTGGGTGGACTTTTTATCAAAGCAGGTTGAGGGAGTGGCTAAACTTCCACTAACTTCCATTGTGCATCTAGTGGTAGTTGGATTTCACCAGTGCTCGCCACTCAACAGCGAGGGTGGGTGTGCTTTGTAAAGCTATAACGAAGGACATCTCAATGCTCGCTTAATAATGGCTATTGTGGCAAAACCTTGTATGGGCAAAAATGGAACCATTACAGCAGAAAGAAAATCAGCGTTTCTATTGCTCCATTCATCACGACGTTTTAACACACTGTAACGCAAACAAGCAAAAAAAAAAAAAAAAGGTTTAGTTTAGTGTTCACCGATGCCGTTTTGCTATCAGAGCCGATACTGGCACATACACACAGTATCTAGGACCAATACTTAACAACACATCAACGGGAGCCCCTTACCTGAATGGCTGAGCCTATGTCGGTCAGCTGTATGGGCCAGCAGCGGGGTCACGTTTGGTTGCTTCAACCAAGCTGGAAAAACACTGAAAGTCGTTGCTACTGAGTCTGACGCACACAGAGTGAACGAAACGCATGTATGAGACAAAAGACTTGAGAAATTTGAATATGAAACACTATATACAACAATATATTTGGAGAGCTGAGGAAGCTGCAAGGTGTTTACATGGACACACCACGGGTTTATCGATATATACGGTTTGGGTCTGCTTTTAATTAATTTGCATAATAAAGATATTTTACGTTTACCTAAGACATTCAGTATGGTCCTTATTTCGAATTATGTAAATACTAAACATGTACAATGAATAAACAAAAACTGATTTTCTTATGCGTCTTATGCAATACTATACAGATTTTTACCAAAATAAAACAAAAAATAAAATTTAAAACGGTATAAATATCAGGACTTGTAGGTTAGGTAGGTTAGACAGAGTTAGTATTGGTATTGTCTTATACTTATTGATCAGGTATTGGTTTTAGAATGGAAAAAGGAGCAACATGCATCTCTTTTACTTTTTTTTCCAAAAGTGCTATAATAATCGAAGACTCATATACTGGAGTACACAAGCACACAAATACTCACATGCCCAAATAATTGAATACTTGAATACCCCAACTCTCAAACTGTCCACACCTAAATAAACAGATACTTGGGTAACCTAAATATAACCTTCAATATTCAGTTACCTAAATATGTGAATACCCACATACTCTTATGTATTATTGCTCTGAATATATAGATAAAACAGCCCCTTAGTTAAAATCAACAAGTTCAAGCCATAAAACCCACTGGGCCAGGATGCAGAACAAAACGTGGCTTGGTGCAATCCTAATGTGCGCCAATTTTGGTGCAAGCTTCCCATGTTTTGTGCGGTCCTCCCTCAAATGCATATGCAGGAGAAAAAGAAGCGCATTTTGCATTAACGCAAAAGGCTTGGCACGTGTGATCAAACCTGCCTAACATCAAACCAGGCATGTCTTAGAGGTGCATTTATAAAATGTTTAGTTTAAAACAGAATGTGAAGAAATAACAGTGTGTGTCAAAGTCTATGCATTGTGTTGCAGAGATATCTATTGAAGTTAGCATGCTGACTAGCTAGCCCCAGCCTGTCCTGTCTCGTAATACCACTTTGTACCTCAAGAGGTGATATTCAGTCACTGTAGGGTCAAGTCGAATCAGTCCACTATAAGAGGGTTAGGAAGTAGCACAGCTGCCCTCAAGGCTATGATCCCGGGTTAGGTCATTTAAGAGCCGGTAGCCAATGAAATGAACAGTGAATGCGAGTAAGTAAGTGACCACCGCCACTGCCCATTCTCAGCAAGTAACGTTCCGCAGCACACAAAAGGAGTTATATAAAAAGCCGCAAAACAAGTGTTTGCATTGGTGCTGCTTTGCACCACTGGAGACGCTGTTGGAGGGGAAAGTGATGAAGTTTGATGCTGAAGTCGCAACATTTCTTCTAGACTGGCAGCTGCTAATGCTAACACTAAGGGGGAGGGGGTGTGCTTTCCCTTGTTTCTTATGATAGGGGTAGACACCACAGGTTTCTGGAGATATGATGCCCCCTATCGGCTGGAGTGTGAGTTCAACAGGTAGTGTCATCTTACAAATTGCTCCTTCAGAGCACGTTCAGCAAAGCTCCTCAGAAAATATCCATCAACGTCAATAACAAGAAACAAACAGCCAAGCGAAAAGCACTGCCAACACTTCACCCTCATTAAAACAGCCCAGTCATGCTTCAGTGTGTCACCCAATCTTGAACAGTCCTAAAAGGACATGCAAACCATCTCGCACTCAACCCTCTGTGCCACATTCATTAGCTCATCTGAGAATGATGGACCCAAAAAAAAAAAAAAGAAAAATGAGAAAACAATCAAGAAGTAATTAACTGTCAAAAATATTTAGCCAGGAGCCGGCAGTGTCCGGTTCTTAATTGCAGCGACAGTCTGCTAACTGTGACAGCTTTCGAGGAAGTGATTACAAAAATACATCCACAAGCTCAAATGGCCCCTCCAAAAAACCTGCACACATGTTCATATTAAAAGTCCATTTGTGGGTCATCGATAATGAAAAAGTCATTGAGACGGCAGCCGGTGCGCAGGGCTGTTGGAGCCCGGGGTGTTTACCACTTAGCTCTGAGCGTACTTCATTACAAGTGTAGAGGAATGATTAAAAAGAACACGGCGTCCCATTAAATGCATCATCACGAGGAGCACAAAAGAACAGCACAATAAGAAGAAGTCAGAAGTTAGCATTCAAATTGATTTTGGAGTTTCTAATGAGTTTCCTGTTTACAGCAAAGACTGCTAGCAACAAAGGGAAGTGATGTTGAATGTATTTTCAGCACACAATGATCATAAATAGATTTTTTTTTGGGGGGGGGGGGGTCCAGGTCGACTGGCAGGCTTTGCTCAGAAAAACAGAACATCTAGGTTGTTCTATCATGCTCTGTGCTGTCCTCATTGTGTTATGAAGGACATGTATGACCCTTCCGGCCATGTCACGCTCACTGTAAGAAATGTCACTGTCACAGCGACTCTGTCAGACAGCTCTACATCTCTCTGGCTCATTCAGCTCCTCCAAAGATTAACAGGAAAGTTAAGGGTTGAGAGACACTTCAGAGGCCTCTCCAAAAAGGCCCAATACCTGTAACCAAAAAAGCGTCATCTGGAGCTGTCAAGTTTCATTGCGGAATGTTAGTTGAGGTGTGGGGCGGGGAGCAATGGGGTCACTAGTTGAGGTGAGTTGCAGGGGTCAGTTTCTGGTCAGCCAGAAAATCCCCAGCATTGAGACTAACGTATAGAGACACATATCCAGGTCCCTGTCAAATACTCCCTCCAGGAGATCACAATGAGTCATATAACACCAAAGGAAAAACACTAGCACAGGAAACCGATCCTGTTTATGGTGGGTTTTACAAACATGCATCTGCAAAAGACCTTTAGCAAATGACGCCTCACCCAGTAATTTACTGGTAGAGACTATTTGCGAGTGTATCAACTTCTCCTTCCCTTACAAACAACATCTGCTACATCGCAAGAGAAAAACTGGGATCATCCGAGCATGCACAAATCAATTATTTTGTTTTGAGAGAACTGCTCTTACCATTACGAGTGTTCAATATGCTTAAAAAAGAGAGAAACCAAGCAAAACGAAAAAACTTCTCCATAACACGACTTTATGGATGTCATCCAGTTTGTTAAGCTGTATAAAATGCACTAAAATATGAAGAGGAAAGTCATATTTATAAAGGCTGTAGAGGATCCATTCATTAATTAATTCTAAGCCGCACGTCCTCCTGGGTTGTGGGGGTGCTGGAGCTTATCACAGCCCTCAATGGGTGGAAGGCAGGAAACACCCTGGACAGCCCACCAGTCCATCACAGGCTGTAGAAGATTCATCATACACACTCATCATCAAAAGAATAGCTGTGCCCAGAAGGAAGTGTGGGACTACAGTGCTATTGGGAAGGAAGATAAAGGTCACCAGGAACAATAAATTTAGACTGATATGGGCAATATTTATTGAGCCACACACACAGAAGTAGTGTCTCTCAGTATGGCGTTGGGTTGCCAGATGTCTCGGCATGGAGTTGTAGAGGTTCCTAATGGTGTCCTATGATGATCCATCCCGTGAAGCTTAAATATTCTCAAAACAAGACAAGACAAATGCAGTAGTCATCTCTTGAAGATGACCCGCTGCCATTATGAGTCTCTCCATTACAGTGTGGCACGACACCATTGCAGTCTTTGGCGGTGCTGACATGGTGTTAAGGGCAGTCGTCATAATGATCTGCGTTCATGTAGTACTGCGTTGTCCAGGCCGCTGCCAATGGCGCTGGCACTAACAGGATGACTCATGGAGGGCATCACTGCCTGCTGAATGTCCGCAATCGTGGCTGTTGGGTCAGTCAGGTACAGCAATAAGGCCCGTCCTTGCTTAAGTCAAATGCAGGGCCGAGTATGAAACTTCAATCATTCACATGTCTCCCAATGTTAAACCAAAACACCAAGTTTCACTCCTGTTGGCTGATTCCGTCTGGGTGTAGCTATTCTTCTGATGGTGAGTGTATTATTTATACTGTGTATTATTTATTATTAGTGTATTATTTATTATGTTTAATTTATTATGTTAAGTTGTTTTGAGTTGACCATTACTGACCAGTACTGCAGAGAGAGAGGATGCGGCTCCAGACAAGAGGCCAATGGCTAAAGTCCCATAGCTTGAAAGTGCCTACTACGAACAACGACAGTGACGTCAGCTATAGAAGAGTGTGTGGAGGGGAACGGCGCTTTGAAAGCTTTCCCAGGCTGCTGGAATGACGTACCTCACTCACTGAGGTATAATTAGCCTTCATCATCCTCGCCATATTCACAAAAAAAAGAGACTTGGGGAATAAGCCTAGGCTGTCGCTAACCTCATGAGGAGCCCCTGGGAAAAAAAGATTTTCACTTTGTAGACTGTGAAAACAGTCTCTCGCCACACGCTCTATTCCACAGAGAGGCGTCAGTGTTTCCAATTGGAACTCAAATACTATTGCGGCACTCTGCGTGACCCACTTTTTTTCCCCTCCCATCTCATTCAGACAGTGAGCGTGCACACTTTCGGGGCTGTGGTAATATTGAGAGACACGCTGTTAGCCTTTGATTCCACCATGTCACTCTTCGTATAAAAGGAGAGAAAGTGTATGAACATGCGTTAGCATGCAGACCCTGCAGCAGCCACTTCTGTTCCCCCCACAGTGAATGACTGATGGCCAAGCAGATAGAGTCGTTTGCACAGCAATGAAACCAAATCCAGAACTTTATTTGCCTTACGTTGAAATACTGGAGAGAGAGAGAGAGAGAGAGAGAGAGAGTGAGAGGGAGTCAGACAGAGAGAGAGGCCGGAAGGGCCCTTTGATATTGCGGAGCTTTCTCACAGCCCAGTAGAGCGGCTAACGCTTCCGCAATGAAAATGCAACCGGAGTATTTAGGCTGGAATGAAACATCATTTAGGAATGATGTTCTAAATCGACAGAACATTTCTTAAAAACGTTATTCCTTCTGAACTTGATTATTAAGGGCATTTCTGCAGGCCCTCCGTGTGACTGTGTGGGTCCTCCGCTCACCGCGGCTGCAAGCCTCACTGCCTCCATGCTCCATTACCCTAGCACACTTTTGCAGACACGGGCAGAAAGCTCCCTGTGTTGCAGGCAGATGCTACCACAGCAGCAGCAGCAGCACCACCACCACCAGCAGCAGCAACCTTCATCTGCAGCCTTGCTGGAGGATGTGGGTCAGCCTGCAGACGCAGCCCGCATTGTGCTCCTCACCTCCACCTCTGACGCAGGGCAATGAAAGTGTCTGTGTTCCACCACCTCATCACCCTCACCTGGTCCGGGCTGCTGACTGCCCTCTCCAAATTTAGACCAAAGTCATGACCATTCCTCGGTTAGTCTGGTTGTTTGTCAAGCTGAGTTTAGCTTGGGGTTCATTTGTGGACTGTATCTGAAATACGGCTCTGTATTGCCAGTGCGGTTGTATTGAATGCTGTTCTGTCAAGGATGCTGGCTGCGCTCCAGTTGTATGCATGAACTAGCCTGGTAGGATTTCAATTTTCAAGCCTAGCTCAGTTTAGCTTGTTAGTATGGAAAACCGTAGCAACGCACACATTCTACAACCCAAAACAATATTTTTAATGATCTTAGCTTTTCTGAAAGCAGATTTATGGGGACGGTATAGTTTGAATCAGATCAATATTATCAGCCCGGTTGTCTTGAATGCTGCTGACAACACAGTATTACACACTGCTCTGTAGAGGCTGTTGGCTGCCCTCCAGCCAAATCTAGACCAAAGTCATGACCAGATACCTGAACTAGCTTAGCTGTTGGCTTTTAGCAACATTTAACCTCTTTATTTCCTAAAATTAGGTTTATGTGAATCTTTCCAATCATAGCTCTACATTACCGGTCTTGCTGTGTTGAAAGCTGTTAGTAGCTTTCCAGTTTTTCACATTAGCAAGCCATAGCCACATTCTAAAACACTTAAATCTGTAGCAACAACTACAGTTTTTGGGTTTACCTGAGCACAAATTGGGTTTACCTGAATAATATCTTTTGACTCATATCGTCACTGTCCAATGAAAAACATGTATCTCCACTTTTGTCCACTTTTATGCATCATTTGAACACATCAGATGCTGTTTACACTGAGAGAGAATCTCATGATGAATGGCCCAACAGAAGTGGCCCAAAACTGTTTGGAAAGATGTCTGGTTCTGTTCACTTCCATTAAAGTTAAATGAGGTTTTTGGCCTCTCCTGTAAAGTTGCCATTTCATGTTTTTCTTTGGACAGCGACGATATGCAATATGATCAAAGGTTTGTGGACACCTGACCATCACACCTGAACATCCTACGTCATATGAGCTTAGTGGATATCCCATCACAAGACCATGAGCATTAATACAAAGTTGACCCTCCCTTTGCATTTCTAACAGCCTCCACTCTTCTGGGACGGTTTCTGTTTGTGGGAAAGCCCATTTAGTCAAAACAGCATTTGTGAAGTCAGGCACTGATGTTGGACACAAAGGCCTGGTTTGCAACCAAACTTCCAATTCATCCCAAAGGTGTTGAGGTCAGGCACTTCAGTTCTTCCAGTCAAGTCATGTCTTTATGGAGCTCACTTTGTGCACAAGGGCATAGTCTTAGTGGTGCAGGAAAGGATCTTTCCCAAACTGCTGCCACAAAATTCGAGGGATATGACTGTCTAAAATGTATTTGTATACTGTAGCATTAGCACTGGAAGTAAGAGGCCAAAATCACTTGAAAAACAACCCCGACCCCAAACTGTTGGCACTATGCATTCCGGTTGGTAATATTTTTCTGGCATCCACCAAATCCAGACTCATCCATCAGACTGCCGTGCCAGATAGTAAAGCATGATACATCACTCCAAAGAGCACTTCTTCTCTGTTTTGGAGTCCGGTGGCGGCATGCTTTGCCACCCTCTAGCCAGCACTTGGCATTGCGCATAGTGATCTTTGGCTTATATGCAGCTGCTCGGCCATAGAAACCATTCTTGCGCAAAAGTTTCTTCTAGAAGCTTGATTGCACGGATATGTGCTTGATTGCATATGTGCTTGATTGCAAGGATATGTGCTTGAATGCATGGATATGTGCCTTATTGCATGGCTATGTGCGTAATTTAATATAGCAGTTAGCAACGGGTGTAGCTGAAACACCTGGCCCCGATAATTTTGTGTCCGCATACTTTTGGCCACATTGTGTAGCTCTCAAATCATAGCATTACCAGGCCTGTTTTGATAAATGCTATGCTGTTGGCCACCCCCTTTTAATAGTCTACAGTCTTTTTTATATGTGGACACTATCTTTAATACATGGCTATATCTATTGCTAGGCTGCTGACAGAGCCGAAAAGTATCTAGCGTTTCATGTGTTGTTTTTTTTTTTAGTTTGAGCCCATTTAAAGTAATCCAGGGACAAGAAGGGGTGTTTTAGTAGCCGGTACAGACAAATGAGGGTTAAGTGAGAAAGCGACAGTACAGCCCGGGGTCTCTATTCCTGCAACTTATTGCTGGGTTCTAAATGAAGGCCATTAGAGTTTGGTGGATATGCCAAAGGCAGCGCAGTCTGGTAATGAGTGGCCTATAGCATTAAAGCAGCGGCAGAAGCCTCCGCTCCAATTCCCCATCAGGCTCACCAACAATATGTCGCTTAATGCTGCCCACACACCACACTAATTTGTTTGCGTTACGCGGCTTCTCTTATATATATATATATATATATATATAATTTTTAAAACATTGAGAGCATTAATTCATGCCTCCAGCCACTGGTCACATTGAATCAAATACGTTCCACAGCAAAGAGAAACGATAAAACATTCATGCGGACGGCGGCTATGCTGGTAACATCACTGAATCGGGATAACACAAAGAGCTGCACCCTCCAAGAACGCTAATGCAGAATGACTGGGCTCAGATCAAGCATGGTGCACCTAGGGATCTAATCCAGAACTGTCCTAGTGCTAGTTTATCATGAGTCAGTTTTAATAAAAGTTGCTCAAATCACTGCAAAAATCGCTGCACATGTGCCAAACTTCTCCGCGTTTCTTCTTTCAAGACGAGCCCCAATTACATAACTAGCAGCTCAGCGGTTCAGCAGTTGAATGAGCTATTTGCACAAACAAACACACCTGCAATGCTAAAAGAAAGCTTTGGAGTTGGCCCCATGTGAAAAGCCAAGCATTTAGAGGCTGGGACGAGATCCAAAGCTTTCCCAAGCTCCCTTTATGGTTTCATTTGGCAAACATGCGCATTTAAGGCAAGTTTCTCCTCATGCACTGCTAGCTTTTGATCGTCTTCACATGAGCCATTCCTACACCATTATTAAAAAAAGTGGGACCTGCAGCATTACTGGCCTTCTCACTGCTTGCACAGACTCGTTTAACAGGGATTACAAATGTTGACGGAAATTGAAGTGATGTAAGAGAATGAAAAATCCTAAAATTAGAATTAGCAGTGCTGATCATGAAATTCCGTCACACAGGGTGAACAGCGAAGGCACCATCTGTATTTTTAGTATTGCTACAGTTCCACTTGCCAGCTCTTTGTAGTCCATCTGTTTCTCTGTATACTTTACTAGCCCCCATTTACCCTGTTCTTCAAAGGTCAGGACCCTCCACAGGACCACCACAGAGCAGGTATTATGTGGGTGGTGGATCATTCTCAGCACTGCAGTGACACTGACATGGGGGTGTGTGAGTGTGTGTTGCTTACCTCAGTGTCACTGCTGGACAGAGAATCGTTCACCAACCCAAACTATCCAGCCCCCACTGTCCTGTGGGCAGTGTCCTGTGACCACTGATGAAAGACTAGAGGATGACCAACACAAACTGTGATGAGCTATTGTCTCTGACTGTTGTCTCTGACTGTACATCTACAAGATGGACCAGCAAGGTAGGAGTGTCTAACAGAGTGGACAGCGAGTGGACACAGTGTTTAAACACTCCAGCAGCACAACACACACTAACACACACCACCATGTCAGTGTCACTGCAGTGCTGAGAATGATCCACCACCCACATAATACCTGCTCTGTGGTGGTCCTGTGGGGGTCCTGACCATTGAAGAACAGGGTAACAAAGTATACAGAGAAACAGATGCACTACAGTCTGTAATTGTAGAACTACAAAGTGCTCCTATATGGTCAGTGGAGCTGATAAAACAGACAATGAGTGTAAAGTGCTTGGTTAATGTATACTAATGACACAACACTCCGCCAACACATAATCTTTAATTAGGGCTTATGGAATAACTGGGCTCTTCTATATTGTTTGGCTTAATACAAAAAGCACCCTGAAGGGTAGTTCAGATACATTTAGGGATAAGGCCTTGTTCGCAGTGATATAAGTAGGCATATCCGAGCCTATTATGAAGAAAGAAAACCAACAAAAAAAAAGATGATATTTCTTAACCCACTCTCTAGAAATGTTCTATTTTGTTCAATGTGCACGAGCACTTTGTTTCCTTTCATATCTCAAACTTTTCTATGGCTTCAACGTATTAATTATTAATGTAAAGAGCAAAACAGAAAAACAACAGTGGAACAAAATCAGTGTTTGAAACTTTTCTGCTCCCAAAAACAGGATTAGGGCCAATATAAGCAAACATAGATACTAGGCACTTGTGTAGGATTTCAGCTATAAAGGTTTAGACCTTTTAACTGAAGTCTGGTATGAGTACTTAGGAGGGGACTTCCATCGATATGTCCAAGTTTATACACACCAATCATCAAAAGAATGGTTGCACAAATAGTTGCACCCAGAAGGAACCAACCAACAGGAATGAAACTTGGTGGGTAGGTTTGACATCGTGAGACATGATGTGAATCATTCATACATAAGCAAGGACGGGCCTTATCACTGTACCTGACTGACCCAACAGCCACGACTGCAGAAATTCAGCGAGCAGTGATGCCCTCCATGAGTCATCCTGTAAGTGCCAGCACCATTGGCAGACGGCTGCACGACACAGGACTACATCCACACAGACTGTTACAAAGGCTGCCCTTAACACCACGTCAATACCGCCAAAGGTGTCGTGCCAGACTGTCATGGAGTGAATCAGAATGGCAGCGGGTCATCTTCAGTGACAAGTCCTGCTTTTGTCTTGGTGGAGACGACCAATGACTCCATGTGTGGAGGCACCGTGGTCAGCACCAAGATGTACGGTTTGTGGTCACATGTCCAGAAGGCCTGGTGTCACTCTTCCTCCACCCCTACCGCAAAATCTGCAGGAACTGTGTGAGAATATTCAAGCTACATGGGATGGATTATCACAGGACACCATTAGAAACCTCTACAACTCCATGCCAAGACATCTGACATGTTGTGTTAGCAAACATGGTGGCCCGATGCCATACCGAGAGACACTACTTCTGTATGTGTAGCTCAATAAGTATTGCCCATATCAGTCTAGATGTATCATCATTTATTGTTCCTGGTAAGCTTTATCTTCCTTCCCAATAGCACTGCAAGCCCACACTTCCCTCTGGGTGCAGCTCTTCTTGAGTGATGAGTGTATAACTCAGTTGTTGAGCTGTGAACAAAGTCATTCAGAGTGGTTCAATGTGAAATGCTTATTTCTGGAGAAAGCTACAGCATTAGAATTGTTTGTAATGGTGGTGATGGGAACCAGACATCCAACAAGTTTAATGCATTTAAAAGCAACACCTATTATATGAAATAGAGATAAATACGTTGCCTGGTGCCTGAGATGCTGTGATGTAGTTTTGGTCTAAACAGCATTTTTTAATACAAGTAGGATGTTAAAGGACAAAACAAACAAACTAAATAAATGAATAAATAAAAATGGATTTGACATTATTTTACCATTGTCTGCATCACATATAGAATGAAGACATGGATACACGCACTTGGACTGTGAATAGTATGGCTATATTTGCATGGGCAACATAACTCCTTGGTTCGTATCACTATCATTGTATAGAAATCTTGCTGGATCGAACAAAAACTTTCCATAAGCAATGTGTTGTAGGCGTTTTTATAATTAGCCTTGGATAAATGATACAAATGATCACGTTTAAGCATATTTTATAAAAAAAAATTAAGTGTTTTTTCCAAAATTAAATTAAATACAACATAAAAGCAACATGTTCATTTACACAGTTAACAAACAGCAAATCTAATATAGCATAAGCTGTTGTTATTTATAGGTCACGAGGACCTCTGACAGTGTAGCGGAACGTAAATATAATATATAAGCCATTGCTTTCACTGACATATTTCACAACCAGCAAAATGTTGCCCTAATAGGGTATATGAACACTGCATCAAAGCAGTTTAATATTTCCATATAATTAAGCTCATCAGACAAAAAATTTGTCACCTGGTGTGTTTAAGGCGGGTAGGTAGTAAAGCTTGCACGAGGTGATGGCACTGAACGAGGATAATATGTTCGGGGTGTGTGACCGGATTCATAGATTAAATCACAGCTGTTATGCGTGCTTGTGGAGGTATTACACACTATTAGGTACGCTGCCGTCACATTTTTTTGTCCGTGATCTTATTATCATAAGGATTATTATAACTAGTATACAGTATAATGCAAACTGTGGAAGTAAAACCATTAAAATGACTAAAATTAATAACACAAGCCACATGAGTTTGAGTATGTGTCAGTGGCTACAAAACATTGAAACGCTAAGCATTTCTTCCAGTAATTGCATCCTGGCCCCTAACACTGCATCTGGACATGGGGGCAAAAACTGTGTTATGGTTTCATCTTTGTTAAATATAATAAGTGCAGTTTAGCAAAGGTTCACCAATGAACCTACAATTTCCTGACTGTTGATGATGAGCAGAATTCCGAATCGAGTACTTTTCCTTCTCTATGGTAGCTTGGACAGTGCCACAGTCAAGTTTCAATAACTGAATTATATACAGTACTGGCCAAGAGACACCCAACTAAATGGATGTTGTTGGTTATTGTACACTTTCAACTGATGAGATATATGAAACAATTCATATCCTGATATACCACATATACTCTTGATGTACCACAGTATTATATTTCTGCCATATCTCCACCTCTAATGTATATTTAGTTTTTTTAGCACAAAAAAAAAACATTATTTCTTTAGCACAGTTTGAAAGCTGTAGTTCCCCTTTCAGTATAGTGAATATTCATGATGGACAGACCAATAGAATTGCTTCAAAACTGCTTAGAAATAAACCTTGTTATATCAGCCTCATTGCAGTTTACAAAAGCTGTTTTATCCTCCTCTAAACTCCACTGTGGAGTTTTTAAGGTGGACTGCATAATTCCATGAGTGTTATTTTATAGTTTGATGTTCTCACCGTTATTCTACAGTAAAGCATTAAGATAAACATAACCTTCTATGAGTAGCCGTGTCTAAACTTTTAACTGGTACTGTAGATGGTTGATCCATTGGGACCCTGTTACAGTGCATTACAGCAAACATGCATTACAGCCAAACATGGCTCTAAAACTGTGCACTAAAGACATGAGTAGGGGTGGCCAATCAGAATCAGAGCATTCCCACTAATCAGCCTTCCAAAGCTTAAAGTAAGGAAACATCCCCAAATTACTGGTGCAAGTCTTAAAATCTCTACACATCAATGTCATGTAGTTAATATTCCAACAAGAGGGTGAAATCAATGTCTCTATTCAAAGCAGGATATTCCTTAGCCTTTAGCTTCTACATGGACTCTACTCTCTAACTCTGCTGGAGCTTCTTTAATCTATCACCTGATGGAACAGACTCTATACCAGTCATCTTTAATAAGTTCTTGCTGCCGTAATTAGTTTCCTTTCAATGCACCGCTATTGGATATCTGATGTCTGATGACTTTTTTGTCTTTCAGCATCGCTTTGTGTTTACTTTGCCCTTCTGATGTAAAATCAGGCGCATATATATATATATATATATATTGTTTTTTTTGGTCTGAAATAATTAATGTGCAAGTATTTACAATATTTACACAGGAATTGCTACAGCTGAGATTTACCTACTACGGCATCCCTGCAGATCTCAGAAGATAGATAACTGTGCACCGTTCTGTCTTGAAAGTTAATATATGGAGCATTCTGTAAAAAACTCACTTTGGGTCTTATAACTGTTAATCATAGTCAAGTTTCATTGGATCGTTTTGCTTTACCTGTATTGCTTCTATGAATTACTCATCACTGAAGATGCCATTCTGAGTCACTTCATGAAGGTCGGGCACGACATCATTGCAGTCTTTGGCGGCATTAACGTGGTGTTAAGGGCAGTCATTGTAACAGTCTTGTGTGCATGTAGTCCTGCGTTGTGCAGCCATCTGCCAGTGGTGCTGGCACTAACAGGATGACTCATGGAGGGCATCACTGCTTACTGAACATCCACAATTGTAGCTGTTGGATGTGACGATATGACGGTATGACGCACAATACGTCTACACGACCTCTCTCCACTTCTTCCAACTGCTCGAATTGCTTTCAGACTCTTCTGTGAGGCATGCTTCACTTGCAAAGGATGCTACCGACACAGCACGCACAACAGGACAACCTTATATAGTCAGTCAGGTACAGCGTTAAGGCCCGACCTTGCTTACATCACATGCGCATGAAACTTGAATCATTCGTATGTCTCACAATGCCAAACCTACCAAGTCTCATTCCTGTCGGTTGATTCCTTCTGGGTGCAACTATTTGTTTGATGATGAGTCTATGTTTTGTTTTTTTATTTTCTCTAATAATTTATTTCCACAACTGGTTCTAGATATTCAGGCTGTATTATAAGCTTTACTGAACATCCTTGTCCTATAATTGATTTGATGCATTCTTTGGGTCTTTTGTTAAGTCTATGTTGCATGTCTTTTTATGTCTTTTCTAATCATATGGGATTTAGAGCATATTTGTATCTAAAAATGGAGGCCACTGTGGCCACTGTGGTCAGGCTTTCCTTAATCAAGGAAATGAATTGCCTGTTTTTATTGCCTATTGAGTCCCAAAGTTACATTTGTGCTACACTAAACATCCAAAAGTATCCAGATTCCCCTTCTCATTAGTGAATCCAGCTACTCTAAGGTGCATCGACTGCTGACACAGTTGTTCAATTGCGCATATACAGCTTGTGCATTCTCCATAGATAAAAAACATGGCCAATAGAATGGGATTCTTGGGAGCTCCAGTGTGCTGTGGAGCAGTGGAACAGCGTTCTCTGGAGTGATGGAGCTCCATCCACTACCTTTACTACCCAACATCAGTACCTGGCCTCACTAATGTTCTTGTGGCTGAATGCTGAATGTGAAGCCTACCTAGAAGAATAGAGGCGGTTACTGCCGCAAAGGGGTACAAGCTTCCTATTAAAGGTGCGATGTGTAAGATTCAGGAGAACCTATTAGTACATGTTTTCACTGCTCTATAATTATCACTGTGCTCTCATTAGCTATTCATATCTATATAGTAGCGGGTCATCTTCAAACAGAGGCTGCTATGTAGGCCTTCAATGTTTCTACAGTAGCCCAGAACGACACACACAAACCACACACTGCCTGCACAGAATGACTTTCACATTGAATTAAAGCAGCAGTATGGATTTGGTGGTGCTATAGTGCTGGCTGGAATACCTAGACGTAAGGATATGAGAAATGTCTCACTGTCTTTCCATGCATGTAATTATATGTAGGATATTTTGCTAGCTTAATTCTCCTTATCAAACAATATTACCAGCGCTAAGCTCAAATCAGCTTCTTATTGCTAGTTTATGACTGTACGAATTTTCCTGCTGTTCCACCTTAAATGGTGCAGCAGTTAATTATAGCACCTCAGGCACTGAAGTGTAACTGCAGCACCATTTAAGGTGGAACAGGAAATGAAAGCTGGTGAATGTCTTATCGATGAATCTGACTAGGGCTGCCCTCTAGAAGTTGATGAGTAGAATCGTCAGTCGGAGACCCTTTAAGTCAACTGACAACAGTGATGAGTTTCTTTTTTTTTTTTTCATAAAACAGACAAAAGCTTACAAAATGCACAAGAACTTTAAGAATTTAAAAAGACATTTTAATAATTATTAAAAGGGGAATAATGAATATATATTTAAGTTCTAACTGGGCTATGACGCATGCTTGCTAAAAAATTTAATCCACATGACAACGTGCGCTGGCGGTTCACCGGTGAAGGAAGCTAAAGCTGTGAAGCTGAGAAACACGGTAGAACGATGTTTCAGAAAAAGTCTGGAGGAGCTTTTGAAGAAGAGAATCCGAACAAATCAAACCTAATTCTGCTCGTCATTTAGTCAGACATCGAACACTGCTTCAAACCAGTGAGTTGACTTTCGTTTTAGACATAATGGCTGTTTG
>CM067475.1:4614309-4638354 GCA_034552555.1 Semaprochilodus insignis | reverse complement strand
AACACATTACACTTATCAAGTTACTGTCCAACCCTGATGTCATGTAGCCTTATGAACTGTACCCTACACTAAAGTGTTACCCCGGCCATATATATTTGTGATTAATAATACTTTTTGCAGTATTATAAAAGCAATGGTGAGTGAATTAATAACATAATAACATTAATAATACAACATGATAACTGCATTTTGTATTATTATACAAATCCATAGATTTTTCAAAGCATCCACAATAACACTCATCTGGAACTGTGATTGGTCAAGATGTTCACAGCATTGCTTGTATGCATCCTGCAGCCTTCTGTGATATGAGAAATGCAGGGGGCAATATTGCGATAACGATTAACAAGCCATATTATTGCACAGCCCTAGTAACGTTGTTTATGAAGCAGTCCTGGCTGCAGTCAGTGTTCTTCATACAGCCTTAGCTCTGTGCCAACACTGCCACAAATCTCTGAGCTTTCTCGGAGCTACAAGCTGCTCCAATCAGCTCTTTCTACTCATACTCATTTGAGATCATACAGAATAACTGAAGAAATGGAGGCAGGAGGAGAACGAGGCGTTCCACAGGGAACATCACAGGCGAGCTTCACATCCAGCTATGACATCTGGAACCAGCACAGTTTCACTGTGAAACTGAGTGGAGCGAATCTGATTCGCTGCATGCTCTATGCACCCAGGACTAAAAAAGGAGGGCGTTGGAAGTCCTACCTGTTCACACATTTATGGCTTTTTGAGGTGTTCTCTCTCTCTCTCTCTTTTTTTTTTGGTGAAAATAAGGGAAATGACAGCCTGGCTCCCCCTTCACAAACTGGGAGGGCTGACTGCACTTCAGTGTGGCAGTTACTGCAGTGGGACCCTCCCAAAATCCCTAAAGAGGTATTAACTTAAGAATAATCCACACATATCGACTGTTCAGAATGGCCATGATGACTTAAATCCTTAAACTCTGAAAGCATGCATGTAGCTTCATGTGTTAATGCCTCGTTGTCCTAAACACATAACTAGTGCGTCGCACTTCAGCATGTACTTATCCATCCTTCAATATTTGCTTCATAGTTGCTGAATAATTTAAGCCCAAAGACTAATACCCACTTAAAGCTGCATTCATGCTTTGCATGGATCTCCACTATTAAATCACGTTTTCCAACAGCTTTAAAATATTAACCATGTTTGTTATTTTATATGCAATAATTAGTTTATAACAAACTAGTAATAACTAATAATAGCTTGCAGTAATAAGCTGATCATTACAAACTACCCAGCAAAATCTACACACCTGTTTAAAAGTTTGGGGTCACTGATTTCAATTATATAAACATCTTCCTTGTAGATACGTGTATAAAATGATTCTACAGTGAAAATCATTTCATGCAAGTTTCAAACAGTCTGTAGGATGTTTTAGATGATAAACAGAGCTGTACATGATTTAATGATAACTACGAAATCAGTACAGCATAAAGAACAGAGTAATAAAGAATCTGACATCTACAGTCCCTCATATTTGAAAGCCCATGACCAAATATAGCTAATTAAACAGCTATTCATATTCATTTTGTGACAACAAATTCCAGAAAAGAGAAAATCTCATTATTTAATAACACCGTTTTTTTTTTACCATGTTTATTTTTCAATCTACACTGTATGAGTTATTACTGAATAGCAATTATTACTGTTTAGTGGTGAATTTTCAGATGTTTTATCCATAATTGATGTGCTTCATTTGAAAATGTTGTATAGTCAACTATTGTGGAGTTTTTGGACATATAATAATAATAATAATAATAATAATAATAATGATTTCTATAATAAAAGTGTTATACAGTTATAAAATATCAAATTTATTCCTGATGTTCAACCAATTCAGAATCAGCTATAGCATTAGACTTCTTTCTAGACACACCTTTGTTTTTATTGTCCTACTAATTGAAACTTACAGCATTTGAAACCTTTGAATCTATAATCACATATATGAGAATCATATTACTCTTCTGCAAAGAAACTGGCTTCATTTCATTTCAAATATTGATTCCAAACTTTGAACTCTACTGTATGCGGTGCACGCAGGTACAAATCTTCAGATGTATAACATTTTAAACCTTGCTACTTTTTCATCCTTTTGCATTTTAGAAATACTAAGTTTCTTGTATTTGAAGTTTTCCTGACTGGTCAGTTCAATATTTGCAGGAGTCACACAAAGAAGACATCTGCACTGTGAAATGTTATTTAACTGTGTATAAACAGCGCTGTTATTGCTAGCTGGTCATTATTAATTGTGTGTAAAGCTGCTGGTAACTGAAATATATGCATGAATTATTCATAAAAAGGTAAAAACACCTTAATCTAATTACGTGTTTAAATAAAGTGAAACTTGAATGAAGACATACTGGGTTTAATATCGTGCTGCTCTAGTTGTAGTTAGCCTTGATCAGTTGATCAGACAAGTTAGCTAGGCTAACACTGCTAACAAAACCTGCATGTCAATAGCCACCCAACTCATTTCTATAAATACAAGGCCAAAACTTCTCTCAACCCACTTAAACCACAGCCAGGCCTTCATTAAGCCCACATACACATTTTGGGATAACTGGAATCGCTTCTTTCATTCCACACACCCAACCAAAAAACAAGGCCAAAGGAATTCACAACCAGATATAGCTCAGGGTAGTGCAAGTGGGGAAACTAAACGAGTGTACCCAGAAAATCAACACAGTACGATGTCCGATTAACACACTGTGATAGTGTGATAGGTTTTTTGCTATTCGACTTGCAGCTCATACAGAACACAAGAGTTCAAGTGCAGGTTTAGCTTATACGTGCACATGCCAGTTTACTAAATCATTTCTTCATGGTGTTTACATAGCTCACAGATGCAACTTAAAATAAATAGATAAAGATCATTTGTTGGAAACGGTTTGGGTGTATATTGACTTCCAGTGTTAGCATAGCAGCTCCAGTTCTAATCTAAAGAAGCTAAATCTGGACACCAAAAATGTCTTGGCTGGTCGACTGCATTTGCTGGTGAGTGGAAAACCATACAAGCTTAATTTTTTCAGCAAACGTTTCCTGTTAATAAAACTGTGGGCGAACATGTGGAGGGCATAGAAAGAATGGCACATGAAGAAACAATACACTGTCCAAAAGCCACATCAAAAGCTTCCAGATTTCTGTAGCCAAGGAAAAGGAGACTGGGTACAGTAATACAAGCCTTTGCCTGGGCTCCTTTCTACAAGAAATACTGCACAGAGAAAAGCTGAAGCCAGCCCAAACATGATCAGTCAGAAGCAGGCTGGAAGGTTATGAGGTGCGCTGAGAGGCTACAGCGAAGGCCTATCTGAAGCCCTTTCCACATGAACGAGTCCTGCAGCATCCTGGCCAGACCCCCATTAGAAAGAGCACTGCTCTGCCTCCAATTATCCTAGGTGTCCCTTGAGGGGGGAGGAGGGCACAGCAGAGGATGGAGAGCAGCGAGGGCATAGAAACAGAAAATTGAGGTATGGGTCAGTGGGCTTCAGTCAGCAGACGCCACAGAAGAGCACGTCTACATGCTCGCGTGTATGTGCGCGTGCGTCAAAAGTAAAGCAAATTTTACGGCCGTAGAAATTCCTCTGATTAAAACTATCCGTAAATGCCGCCTCCCCCCGCCCCCCGCTACCCGAGTCTCCAGCATGTCCATGCGGCCGCTGATTTACTGCAGCCCAGTGCAGCTCCATAATAAAATGTGATTAAATGGAGTGTCAGCCTGTGAATAATGAGCTGCGGCGTCCAAGCACTGTCACCACGCACCGGGGGGCTGTGGGCTGTGGCTTCTCTCCGTTTACCACCACCGCTCGCAATGCAGCGCCGCGTGGGTTAAATCAACTTCCTGCATTAGCGTGGCTAGCTCCGTCTGTGCCTCAGACGTGGCCCTGTGCCAGTCGACTAGCGTGGTGCCACGGAGCTGCACAATCTATTCTACAGTGGCAAACTCCACCGTGAAATGCATTCATTCCACTCAAAACACAGCAATGGAAACAAACACACAGGCTCACACAAACATATTGACTGAGTGGCTTCTAGTGGCTGTTCGCCACCTATGGTGCTCCTATAAATTGTGCTGATTCTTTTCATCGGTGTGAACACGTTTCATTTCTCTCTCTCACTCTCTCTCTGTCTCTCTGCTTACTGTGCTTGCCCCTGCCTCGCTGTTTAAGGCCCATGCCGAGATGAGACAAATTGTTTTAAATGAACAAAAGCCCCCTGGTTGCTCTTTCTCACTGTGTAAACACCGTGGAAGTAAATCAGGTTGTCCTCCCTTTAATCTCATTCAGTAGATGTGCGTGAGTATTGCTGAAGCAGCTACATCACGCTTGGAGTGGGGAGAATGGGGGGGGGGGACGCAGCAGCAAGTTTTTGACATGCATGGAGGAAGGACTTCAAGGGATAAATAGCTGGGAGAATGTCTTGGCATGGAGCAGGTGTGGGTATATAGTATGTGTGTATACCCACATCAATATCCCACTCTGTGTGAATGTGAATGACTGGGAATGATAGCGACAGTATGGGGAGGGGAAGATGACAGTACCAAATGACAGCCTGAGGTCTTCAATGATTTTGTTTATTAGAGGCTGTCCAGTAATTATGACCACAGTCCATAGTGGACGGCAGAGTCGAGAAGGTAATACCGCATATCCTCAAGAACTACAAACAATCCCACAGTCCAGGACAAATCAGTGTTACATCACAATAACAAAGAACTTTGTAGATGATTTAAGTTTCATACTTGGCCACACATGAAGCCACACAAAGCCAGGACGGGCCAGACCGTTACAATGACTGCCCCTAACATCACATCAATGTTGCCAAAGGCTGCAATGGTGTCGTGCCAGACTGTCATGGAGTAACGCGGAATGGCAGCGGGTCATTTTCAGTGACCAGTCCTGCTTTTTGTCTTGGTGGAGACGACCAACGAATCGGTGTGTGAAGGTTTGAACGGTTGTCATGCGTCACACGTCCAGAAGTCCTGGTGTCACTCCACCTCCACTCCTACCACACAATTTGCAGTTAGGATATTCAAGCTGCATGGGATGGATTATCACAGGACACCATTAGGAACCTCTACAGCTCCATGCCGAGAAATCTGGCATGTTGCGTTAACAAACATGGCGGCCCGACGCCATACTGAGAGAGACTACTTCTGTATGTACCTTTATTTTGCTTCCAAATAGCATCACAATCTAACACTTCCTTCTGGGTGCAAGTATTCTTTTGACTATGAGTGCATTCACTTTACAAGCTCTACAAGGGGTGAGGTTGATAACAGTCTCACATACCAAAGATTATCAGGCTAATGAACTGGGCAACACTGCTCTGCTTAAAGGCCTAGGGACCATATTTCCCTCCAAAACATTTGTATTTCATCATTATTGAGTATATTCTGGTTCAGCTGTTCTGTTCTGTTTGTGTTTACTGCTCCTTAAAGCTAACTGCTGCTACCGCTGACTGGATGCGTTATCCACCTGAAAGTATGGCCAATGTTCATGTATGCAAACATTCTGATTTGGTCTGTAGGTCTTGTGGCCCAGCAGGCTTGAAATACCCATAATGCAATGCTGTGTGTAACAGAACGTGACTCCTGTTTCAGGGTGATAAGCAAACGCATGTAACAAGCATTGTTTACTTCAGGCACAGATGCTGGTTCCTATAATGGGGCTGCTGACTTTCCAATCTAGGGTGCAGTAGTCAGAGGATCCATTCAAACACAACACATTTTCACAGACTGTAGTGCTCCAACTGTCACATATTTTATCTAGATGTTATTTTATGAATATGTATTATGAAATATGTCAGTATTCTATAAAAAAAAAAGAAGGGCTTGAAACATGTTTCACTGTAGTAACACCTGAAATTAAAATTTGTTTTATTTGTAAGTCTGCCCCATGATGGACTGGCGAAATGTCCAGGGTGTGTCCTGCCTTTGCCCAAACAGTGCTGGGATAGGTTCCAGCAACACCCCCCCGTGACCCAGGAGGATTAGCAGTGTAGATTAAGTGATTAATAATAATAATAATAATAATAATAATAATCCTTTCATCATTATTATTATTTCTGTGCAATTATTTTTTTAAATGTCCATGTAATACTACAAAGTAATGAAAAACTACAATAAATATATATAGTGGATATATAGCGGATATTGCCCAACCCTGAGTAGGCTGCTGGTTCTGAAAAAGCTGGAAAAGCAGAGGAAACCCTTCAATCATCTCATCATCTCATCTCAAATCATTTCGCCTCAGAAAGAAAAACTCTTGTCAGTGAACAGGGGAGTAATCAAGGTTTTTAAACCACTCAAAACTGCTTCATAATTTAGTCAGGTTGGCCTTAATGCTTGGTGCATTATGAACAATTTCCTCTGTCATATATACAAATGAGAGCAAGGCCGATACTGTCGCCTCATATCAGGGGCGACAGTGATTGTGCTCGCTTGATATACGCCACTTTTTCCACAGAAGCACACAGCTTTATTAACGTGGTAAACATAACGGCTATTCAAATGGCTTTTCTGTTTCCCAATATTGTTTTCAATATATAGTTATATAGCAAAGGCACAGATACATACCAGGCTCAAGGTCATTTTGCATTGTATTTATAGAGGTTTGATGGATTAAACTTTGAATGTCATATAGCAGATTGATATTTTGATTACATCCTAATGAGACCAAACAGCACCAAAAAGAGGACCAAGGGCGAAGGCTCCAAGAAGAGAAGGTACCTGCGCAGGGATTCTGTGACTACAATAACAGCCTTGTGCTCCTTTGTGCCCTGAAATTCAACCACAAAGGCAGAACAAAAAGGATTTCCATTCTGTCCATTGTTCCATTGCTTCGTCTGTCATCCACAGCCTCCACCTGAAGACGGCAGTTTCCACCATGGTCCTCCTCCCCAGCTGTTAGGCAAGGTTGGCTCGATTGATGGTGCTGTCAGGGCAGACTGCTGCGTCGGACACAATCGTGGCTGTAACTCTCCCTTGCTCAAGGCCTCTGAGCCTGGGCCGGGGGGCAACCAGCGGAGCACCTCAAAGTGGCTAACGCCCGGGGTGAGTGCCGCCCAATTATCCTCTCCTACCCCATATATCCAGCCTCTGGCCTACCTCCATAAATACACCCCCATACCTCTCCACTTCCCCCTCAAACTCATTCACACAGTCTACACATTCCACACATCCAGACTATGAGCTTCTGGGATATTTTAGTTACCGCACTGACGATGGCTTCCCGGTGAAAGGCAATCATGGCTGGTAATGGGTGCCATAAGTGATTTTGTGCTAGAGATTGGATTACTGTAATGTGTCTGACTTAAGTGCACATGTTGAGTAAAGAGCTAATACACACAACCAGCCAACGGCCCAGCATAAGCCCCAGCCATCTGCCTGCAGCAGCTGGGTGAAGCTGTAAAGGTCAAGCTTGGCCACTGATAGTATTGAACTTTCACTTTCAATCTACACATTGGAACAAGAAAATGAAGATTAAGCCCCGGTGGCAGCTCGGTATAGGCTCCAAATAAGCCCCTATAGCGCTAAGGTGCGAGATATGTTTATGGGGAGATTTCTACCGGCAGCTGTGAGCCGCATGAAGCCCACAGATCAGAGTTTATCTCTACGGTGGTACCTCATTAGCCTGTTTGGATTTGTTTTGGATTGTGCCAACACAAACTGGGCTGTGGAAAGCGGCTCTCCAAAAACAGCCAGGGCACAGTAATCAAAACCCGCACCCCCCCTTCACCCCCATTTCCCCCTCGCAGCGGTGGATGTCAGAGATCCAGAGCACCGGCTCCAAGCTTAATGAACAGGAGGCAATCGGCTCATCTCAAAATCACACCCCCGCTCCGCTCCAACAGAAAAAGAGCCCCAGTCGCTTCTTATTTGCAGAGGCCCCTATAATGTCAGGCTACAGCGCTGCCCCTTTGCATAAACAGTCAGGCGGTGATATCCATTTAGACAGCCTTTTTCATAATGCGTGGAGTCATTTGTCCCTAAGGGTCCATTTGAACGAAGCCTTCCTACCATTTGCCTGTTGCTCCGAACGTCCAATCCTTGCCGTTTAGCGTGCTTTCCCAAAAGCTTGAGAAAACCCATAGACAAGCAAATACTAAGTCTTAAGGTAAACTAGGCTACAGCGAGTGCAGGCAAGTGCAAATATCATAGGAATTCTACTTCTGAGGAGAATTATTAATGCACTAATACCGAGAGGATGATGGAGAATGCTAGAGAGAGCGAGAGAGAGAGAGAGTCAGAAAAAGGGGGAGACAGAGGGGAGAAGAAGAATAGCAGTACAGGCATGAATTATAGAATGTAGGGAAGCAGTGATATAAGACTGCTCATCAGGCTGGGGGATTTTCAGGCCAGAAAAAGCACTGGGAGAAAAAAAAAGAAAAGAAGAAGCAGAAATGATGAGTTGTCACCAGGAGAGTTCAGTAGCAAAACTCTTCACAAGTCGGATAAATGGTCTAAAATGGTCGGGGAGTCTTTCACATGGCTGCTAATGATCCCCTGTCACAGCTAACCAGCTCGTTTCTCTATGTCTCACCGCTCAACGTGCACCAGCACCTGGGGGATATACAGCAAAGCAGGATTTTGGGCTTAGTGAGATCAATTTGGGCTAACATTAGCATTAGCATAACTTCCTCAACTTTTGACTCGGGTTGAAACAAGGACATTTAGCACAAGAAAAAGAACTTTAATATCAAACCGCAGTCAAGTCATGTCTTCATGAACAGTCGCAACATAATGGTATACACTCATCATCAAAAAAATAGTTAGCACCCAGAAGGAAGTATGGAATTGGAATGCTATTGGGAAGGAAGTTAAAGGTGACCAGGAACAATAAATGATGATACATTTAGACTGATATGGGTAATATTTATTGAGCTACACATACATATAGTGTCTCTCAGTATGGCGTCGGGCTAATGCAACATGCCAGACGTCTCAGCATGGAGGTTCCCAGTGGTGTCCTGTAATAATCCATCCCATGCAGCTTGAATATTCTCAAACAGTTCCTGCAGAATTTGCGGTAGGGGTGGAGGCGGAGTGACACCAGGTCTTCTGGACGTATGACGCATGACAACAAACTGCTCATCTTGGCGCAAAGACAAAAGCGGGACTCCTCATTCTAAACAGTCTGGCATGACACCATTGCGGTGTCGTCCTTTGGTGACGTTGACGTGGTGTTAAGAGCAGTCATTGTAACGGTCTGCGTGCATATAGTCCTGGGTTGTGCAGCCGTCTGCCAATGGTGCTGGCACTACCAGGATGAATCATGGAGGGCATCACTGCTCGCTGAATATCCACAATTGTGGCTGTTGGGTTAGTCAGGTACAGCGATAAGGCCGGTTCTTGCTTACGTCACATGCGCGGTCGACCATGAAACTTGAATGATTTGCATGTCTCACAATGTCAGACCTACCCACCAAGTCTCATTCCTGTCGGTTGATTCCTTCTGGATGCAACTACTTGTGCAGCTATTCTTCTGATCATGAGTGTATGATCGAGTACTAGGACACCCCTCGGCTGTGTGATGTTGCTTTCCACACTAAAAACGTAGCTCATTAACAATGCATCTAGTTGTCTGTGGAGTCTACATGGCAGTTTCTTCCTAATTGCTTAAAGGACACTTCAGCACCATGTTCTAATTGATGTTATAATCGAAGCAGCTGTGCGGAACATCTGTATCTAAAAGCCACCAAGCTCTCTGAAATGAATCGACTCTAATTAAGACATTGGAAATTTGTATGTCTTTTGTATTTGTATTTCTTATTTTTTGTGTGTGAAGTTATGGAGCAGTTTCTTTCTTGGAGGAACTTCCTCCTCCTCCAGAGGTGTGCTCTGTGACATTCGTTGTAATACGAGTTCCTTAGGTACCTTCACCCTGGAGCTACTCTCACTGTCCATTAAGTCAGACCATACAGGTATGCTTGTAGCAGGGGGTGGCCAATACGGCACATATAATGGGTTGAACACATTGGCATGATATGTAATGCCAGTGGTATGCAACATGCCGGTGGTGCTACAACGCCTTCAAAAACTATGAGTACAGCGATTATCTTTTCACAATATTACATAATATTAAATAGAAGTCTTGTGTGGCTCCTTTGGGACACAAACATGATCCATTTCACCTGCTTATTGAACCTAGCAAGACAGGAATCAACAGATTTTTGCCCTGAACATGCAAGTAGCACAAAAAATATAATAAGTATATAATAATCATAAAAAAATGTGTCATCTGTGACTGAAACGTTCCTAACAGCATGTAATACCCGCACGAGCAGAGCTGTAATTTTATTTGCTAAGTTTCTGGATGAGGGCCACATCAAACTCGCATTGCGCAGTTGGGCCAGGTTTGGTGGATGCCTTCCCTAGAGTTGTAAAGTAATAGAGCTGAATTCAGTCGGTTTTCTCTTCATCTGGAATGTCCATGCTCATATCTCCATCTCAGCATCATCAAAAAGCTTTTGTAGACATGCTGCTGATACAATCCTGTAACTGAAGTTTAACTGGATTATGTTTTGATTAAAGTTAGACTTAGGTTTAGGGTTGATGTTAAAGTTAGGGTCAGTATTAGGGCCAGGATTAGGGTTATGTTTTGGGTTGAGGTTATGGTTAATGTTAGTGTTGGGATTAGGGCTGGGGGAGGGTTAGGATTCTGTTTTGGGTTGAGGTTAAGGTTAGGGCCAGGGTTAGAGTTAGGATTAGGTTTTGGGGTGAGACTATGGTTAGGGTCAGGTTTTGGGTTGAGGTTAGGGTTAGGCCCAGGGTTAGGGTTAAGTTTTGGGTTGAGGTTAGTGTTAGGATTACATTTTGGTTTGAGATTAGGGCTAAAGTTAGGGCCAGGGTTAGAGTTGGGGTTAGGTTTTGGGTTGAGGTTAGGTTTATGGTTAAGGTTAGAATTAGGGCCAGGGTTAGAGTTAGGATTAGGTTTTAGGTTGAGGTTATGGTTAGGTGCAGGGTTAGGGTTAGTGTTAGGGCTGGGATTAGGTTTCAGGTTGAAGTTAAAGTTACGGTTGGGATTAGGTTTTGGGTTGAGGTTAAGATTAGACCCAGGTTTAGAGTTAAACCCAAAACCTAAGGTCAGGGTTTTTCCTAAAGGACGTAACACATTACCACTACTTCATTTATCAAGTGTACATCTACTTATTGTAAGTAATGTATCAATAGTACATCCTCAAGTTGTTTACTTCGCTACTGCTGCTTCACTGAGATGTTACTGATGTGTAACTGATACTTACGAACAAAGGACCACTCAAAACAAAGTGTTACCAAAATGCCTTCATTGTCCTCAAAAAGACATCAACACAGCATTAGGAAAAATGAAGCGGCACTGATACGGATGGCGGAGGAGAACAGAATTCACCCTTAATCACTACAACAGCCTGGGAAATGCTCCAAGACTGAAGACGTAAGTTTTAGAAAGTGCCTGTTTAGTTTCGCGAGGCTGTGAGTGATGCTGGGGAGCAAATAGGGTGAATGGCAGGACAACTATTAGCACGCCAGCCGACTGCATACACTCATCACTCAACAGTACTCAGTCAGTGAGCCGGGCTGACCCGAGGAGCGTGCCGTCTTTGTGTCCTACATGCATTACAAATGCAGAACAGAATTACACTTGCCATCAGCGTTTAAGGGTAAATGTCTTTCATGCACAGTGGAACGAGCACTCCGTTACATGGCATCGTTTGCAAGGTACTTAGACTCCTCAAGAACGCTAAACTGAAGAAATCAGTCAAAGCACAGCCCTGAAATAAACAACAAACGTTTAGCAGAGATTTGATTCAGTCAGAATGCTTTCAGCCTCCCATGAATCACTGTTATCTGCAGTCAAACGAAGGATAAACAAAATCTGCATCGGTGACATTGCATTATTGCCACCGGTATTTATGACTGGACTGAACATAATCCATACTCTAGCTGAGCCTGAGCTATGATGATGAAATTCCAGAGAGGGAATGATTTTTCCCGCTCTCTTTGACTCGGCAAAATCGCAGAGTAGCCATTGCAAGTACAGCTCAAAAGGATGCAGTGAATTGGAGCAAGTTCATACCTCCATCTCAACATCATCAACAAGCTTTGGTGGACATGGTGATGACACTGTAACTGGAGTTTAACTGGATTAGGTTTTGGTTAAAGTTAGGGTTAGTTAGGATTAGGTTTAGGGTTGAGATTAGGGTTAACGTTAGGCTTGGGATTGGAAAAAATCAGTCAAAGCACAGTCCTGAAATAAACAAAGTGACTCAACACTGTTTCAGCCAGTCAGTAACAGGGGGCATTCATGCTTGGGCACATGCTGATTGTCAAGAAGGAGAGATGGTCAGGGAAACAGCCAAAGAGCAGAAGATCTGCAGAACATAGACTGAGAAAGAAGCCCTTAGATCATGTGAGGGTGAAGAGCCGTGTTCACATTAGTGAGGCATTTCAATGGTGGAGAGACTTCTGAATAGACTTCCCATTCACATTTTCACGTTCCACCTTAAATCAACAACTATTCTGGCACCTGAATGTAACTGCCTGAATGTAACTGCTGCCCCATTTAAGGTGAAACAGCAAAATTCAAACAAGAGGTTGGTGAATAAGAAGAGCTAGTTAGTAAGTAAATTAGTTAAGTTAGTCACATTTCCCCATTCCACCTTAAATCATGCTGCAGTTCCATTCTGGCACCTGAGATGTCTGAATGTAACTGCCACATCATTTAAGGTGGAACAGGAAAATTCAAACAAGAACCTGCGACGCCAGAATGCAACTGCCACACCTTTAAAGGTGGAACGGGAAAACTAAAACAAGAACCTGTGATGCCAGAGTGCAACTGCCACACCATTTAAGGTGGAACGGGAAAATTCAAAAAAGAAGCTCAGATGTCAGAATGCAACTGCCACATAAGTCGTTTAAAGGCCAAATAGAGATTTAAGTCATTAAAGGGCCAAGTCCAGTCGTTGGTTAATCAACATGGACCCTTGTCTCTGGTATCGTTGATACACCCTGCGGCCTCATCTAAAGCTCTCTCATTTGCTATCATGAAAACCAACTTTTTGAAATCTGGAACTGCATAACAAGATAACGGTAAGGTGTGCAGTGTTTATGCTTGGCATGCATTCTCACTTAAATGGGCCTTTTTATGCCCCTAATATGTATCATGTTGAGTTCAGGCATGGAGAAAACAATTCCGCTTATTCATGGTGCTCACGAGGGGCACTCTGCACAACTTAACAACAGCCACGCCGTCTCTCCAGTGAGAATGGCTGGGCGGCGGTGATGAAGGGGCTAATATCTCGTGTGCTTTGCGACAGGCGTGGCGGCTCTCGCTTACATCTTCATTAAAGAGCGACTGACCCCTCCACCACCACCCTGACTCACCACCGCAATATGACAAGTGCTTTAATTAAAGGAGTTAATTGAAGATGCTTCCTCGCCGCCCTTAATGAGTTCACCGCAGAAGCCTGCATTAGCTGGCCTCCTATACTCATCTCTGTCTCCTTGCCGTCTCCATATTGGCTTATCGACATAGTGCAACCGCTTTGTGCTACATAAACAAAACAATACACAACATTAAGCAGGATAAATGGACACTTAAGGTAAATGAGGGTATGAAAAGTTTTACCGAGCATCGATATCCAGACTAAATGGGACGGCACTTTCTCTCCTTTCCCCAGACAGAGTTAGCAAATGCAGCAGATGTATCGTGCTAGCAAGGTAATTCCACCGGCTCCCATCACTCAGCACTTTGGTAGCTTCCACATGTTTTCATGGCTCACTTTGTCAACCGTGTAATTAAGCTATTTTAACCCATACCTTTAGTCTCTTCTTGGAGCAAACCTTTCTAAATGTGGTTCAGTTCAGCTCTCCTAGGCCACAGAGCTGGGTTCACGGAGTCCATCCATGATGCTTGTGACTTGCTTCAAGTTATCAGCCTGAGCTAAACCTTCCCAAGTACAAGCTCATTAACAATTAACGTGAACAGTTGTGTTTCCATGCAACTCTACTCCATGGAACGCATTGCAGAGCTCATATCGTACATATTGTACTTGGTTACACATGAATGAACTGCCTTTACCTTCTTAAAGCATGTCATGCCTCAGCCTTGATTCCAGATGTCATGATTTCTGCATGATTTCTGAGTATAGCAAACCTCTATTTCGTGCACCAGAAGTAAACAACTAACTTGTGTTTAAAATATGAAAGCCCTAGTGGGTGGGAATCCACCTAAACGATTCAACTCAATTTCTTTAGGGCACCACAATGCAGTCATAAAGTGATTCTCGATGCATTCTGATATACACTCATCGTCAGAATAGTTGCACAAATAGTTGCCCCCCGAAAGAATCAACCGATAGGCATGAAACTTGGTGGGTAGGTTTGTGAGACATGCCAATTATGAGATATGCCAATGATTCAAGTTCCACACTCAGCTGCGCATGTGACGTAATTAAGGATGGGTCTTATCACTGTACCTGACTGACACAACAGTCACAACTGCAGACATTCAGTGAGCAGTGATGCCCCACGAGTCATCCTGTTAGTGCCAGCACCATTGGCAGGATGCTCGACAACAACGGACAACATACACACACACCGTTACAACGACTGCCCTTGACACCACGTCAACGTCGCCAAAGACTGCAGTGGTGTCATGCCAGACTGTCATGGAGTGACTCAGAATAGCAGCGGGTCATTTTCAGTGACGAGTCCCACTTTGGTATTGGTGGAGACGACCTAGAAATCCGTGAGCGGTTTGTTGACACACGTCTAATGTCCAGAAGGCCTGGTGTCACTCCACCTCCACCCCTACTGCACAATCAGCTTGAACTGTGTGAGAATATTCAAGCTGCATGAGATGGATTATTGCAGGACACCATTAGGAACATCTACAACTCATGCTGAGACGTTAGCAAACATGGCGGTCCTACGCCATACTGAGAGACACTACTTCTGTATGTGTAGCTCAATAAATATTGCCCATATCAGTCTAAATGTATCATCATTTATTGTTCCTGGTAACCTTTATCTTCCTTCCCAATAGCACTGCAGTCCCACACTTCATTCTGGGTGCAGCTATTCTTTTTGACGATGAGTGTATGTCAATTTTTGATTTATATAGCCTACATTATGATTTTCTCCTCCTCTGCTATGAAACTCTGGGGGCGTATCTATGGAAAGTGCTGGTCAGTCGCAGGAATGCCGCAGCCTCTTAAGTCTCAAATAACACTACAACCTGAAAAATATATACTCCGTCTAACAGCATTATTTGCCATAAATATTTGAGCCACAAGAGCCAGAATCCAAATCAGAGCAAGCGGAAGCTGACCTACCCGAGAATCAACCTTGATTTTCTCAGTTTGCCTTTTTAATTCTTCCAATTATGCAAGATGTAGGAGTGTGAGCTAACGGAGAAGTAGTAGTCTGTAGCCTGTTACCCCTTTTATATAAGTGACTGGTCCGACTACTGTATTGCCCAGAGGCACAACACGCTTCCTTGAAATGGTTTTTGACTTGAGTAGGCCTGATAGTGCCTAATTAGCCTAGCTGAATTTAGTGAAGCAAGCACTGTCTGAGGAGGATCGGGGAGCCATAATGGGAGCCGAGGCTCACAATGAAATGCAGCCACTGGGGACTGACCTAGCTCATGCTAATGTGCTTATAGTGTTTACAACGTTAGGGGAGGCATCATGCTAAGTAAGGCTCCAGTGCGTCATCAAGCCATGATTTGCGGCCCAACCAAAAAAGACTGAACTTTACTTGGAATATTCCTGGATTGGTTGATTCGCAGTCTCCTTCACTGACGGTTAAAGGAAGATATGTTCTTCAGTAGGATTGGGTACTATGGCTTCAGGCCTTTCATGTCATATAAATGAAAGGCTCCGTTGGCACGGCCAGGGTGGGTGTTTTACAGTAGGGGAAATGCAGAGTCTGCATACAAATCCGACCATGACATTTTGTGAACCAATTCAGAATCTTTCAAGAGAGAATAGTGATGCATCCAGGAATCAATTCATTTTCCTACACCTAACAACTTCCTCAAGCCCCTTCCAAAACAGGAGGGCTCGTTCCTTTTCAGTGGTGCAGCATGTTAGAGCAACACAGTACAGTAGAAACCAAGACTGTTTCCTGAAACGGTACATAGTAATAACATCCAAGCCTTACTGCTTCCTTCACCACTGCCTCGCTGGAACCGTATGGAGTAATATCACCCAAGCCTTTCCATCCGAAGCATCAAATTACAGCTCAACATAGTACTAATTGAAAAAACTGTTAATAAGAACCTTCTCCACTCCTCTAAATGACTGAGGCTCACCGCTGTCAGCCCACCACCCCAAACCTCAATCATCCCCCGACATCTCCTACAGGTGTCTCATTACCTAGAAACCAAATCAATTAGGCCCATTATCACTTTTTGCTTAAAGAGACGCTTCGCTGCACTTCTGGAGGTGGCGCGTAATTCATTAAAAGCATTTCACACTCCGACTCTCTCTCTGAGGGGAAAAAACAGATGAACGAGAAAAGGGGGGGGGAAATAACTAATCACATGAAGGCTAAGGGGATGAAGCAATATGCCATGCCTCATTATAAGCCACACTCAAATGTCATCTAGGCAAACAATATGGCAATTGCCAAGCCTGCTATTATCTCTGATTACTGAATAAAATGCACACTTCAGCCCATTGCCCAGATTTGATGACTGAAGAAGAGGGTCACGTTTGTGGTCACTCTTTGGATTTAAAACACAGTTCATTACGACTGTCAGCAAAAATAAACTATAATGTCCACCATCAGCTTGAAAGGGAATTGAATTGCTATGGCTGTGGCCTGAAAACCAATGGATCTATCTAGCTTGATTGCATCCCGAATCAGCAGTGTCAGATTGTCCCTAGAGTGAACAGTTGATGAGTTCTCTATGAGTCAACAATCAATAATAATAACAGTGATTATCCCACATCCCACCTTCCACCCCACTACCCCAAAAACAACAAGGCGTGGAGGATGGGGGAAGAAAAATGCCTCTCTCCATTTATAAGACACTGTCGATTTTACTTCCACCGATAAGTGGAGAGATCTCCGTCAAGCACCTGGGACCGGGAAGGAATACATCACTGAATGGGACAAGAAATAGACAGGGATGGAGAAAGGTATGGAGAGGGAGATATGATTTATGGGTAAGAACTCAAGGGGTTTTCCTTAGCTGTCCAATTCCAGCTTGTAGTCTTCTCTCTATTTCCGCTCTCAATCCTCTTCCCACTGCAGCCAGCTCGCCATGTTTGTATGGACTGTGAGCTACAGCGTGCTAGCAAAAAGAAAGATCGACCCTTAACACGCCACTTAAGCCATTGATCTACCGATCTAACCTATCTTCTATAGTCTCCACTGAGAAAAAGTAAAGCCTCTACACACAACAGTTCACAGTCAGTGTACAGCAAAACACACACACGCACACACACACAATGTAGACTGGTAATCACCAGCCGCACCTCCCTGCTCATCATCGCCTCATTCCCTTCTACAGACTCCCTAACAGAGGCCTGAGCATTCACCCAGTAATCAATAACGCTGGAGGAGAGTATTAGCTCATGAGCTACAGCCTGCACTGCAGCCAACAGCAGCCTGGCCTCACTCTATTCCATATACCATCTTATCTGTAAAGCCATCAAAGATACAAAGCCTTTGGGTTATTAAAAGAGGTGGCTGTCTTCTTCAAAGGGCCCATATCCTTTATTTTTCCAGCGTTTAGACGGCTTCAGGCATGTCAATTTTTGTACATATTAGCTATAATGATTTTTCTATATATAATTATTATACACTCATCATCGAAAAAAAAGTTGCACCCAGAAGGAATCAACCATTGGGAATGACATTGTAATCAACCACCCGGTTTGCCTCAGAGAAGAGTTCAAAAGGAATTTGAGGAATTTGAGCAGTTAGAAGAGCTGGAGAAGGGTCGTATTGAAGGGCTCCGGGAAGCTGGGTGTATTGCGCGCCAAACCGGTCATACTGATACTACCACAGCATGCTGTTGGTGGTAGTGGTTATAAGTAGGCACACACCAACAACATCTGGAAGATCTGGAAGACCTACACGAGCCACGTGTCATCCTTTTAGTGCCAGCACCATTGGCAGACGGCTGCACAACGCAGGACTACACGCATGCAGACCGTTATGATGACTACCACGTCAGCGTCACCAAAGACCGCAATGGTGTCGTGCCAGACGACCGGTCATGGAGTGACTCAGAATGGCAGTGGGTCATCTTCAGTGACGAGTCCCTCTTTTGTCTTGGTGGAGCGACCAACAAATCCGTGTGGGGCGGCACCGTGGTCAGCGCAAAGATGAACGGTTTGTTGTCACACATCACACGTCCAGAAGGCCTGGTGTCACTCCACCTCCACCCCTACCGCACAATCTGCAGGAACTGTGTGAGAATATTCAAGCTGCATGGGATGGATTTTCACAGGACACCATTAGGTGCCTTGGCAACTCTATGCCAAGACTACCACCATGCAAACGTGACTCCTAGGATAGTCCGGTTTTCCATAATATGAGCCTTTTCAATGGAGGCTATGAAGCAAGATTCCGAGTTCAATTGTATTGTTTTCCCTGGAGACATTTCCTAGTTATTTATCTGTCAATTAGTACACCCATACGAACAGACCAGTTTACAGTCAGTAACTTCTCACAGTCATCAATGCATAATTCAAACCGATTCTGGTGTAGCTCAGAGGTTTCCTAGCTGGAGAGCCTTTTTGTACCTTTGCATAGGCCCAAACAACAAAGGCTTTTCTAAGAGACAGTGCTAAAGAATTCACTTCTTTTATGGATTTCTTTAAGGTTGCATTCCAGCCCGGAGCCCAGTCCTGCTTACATTTTTTAACAGCCCTGGATCTCAGCCCCTATCCTGAAGAGCCCTGCACATTTTCCATGCTCTAAATCACTCTACTCGACTTATGCCTTAATAATCTGTAACTAGGGATGCACACTGATATCGGAATCACATCAGTATCAGCAGATAACCGCTTTAAAGATGACCAGCATTAGACAGATCTTTAGATTAGATCTTTAGGTAGTTTCAAACTGAAATTTAACAGCACATGTATTGTTTTCTGGAATCACTCTGTTCTGGAATGTATACGGAATTGTTTTCATTTTACTGCATTTGTATCACCACAGAAATCTATGTTGTATTTCTGGTTCCTCTCTGTATGGCTAATCCATAAGGATTTTACATTTTATAAATATGCATGTGTTGCCGTTGGTATCAGCATCTGCAGATATTTACGTGAAAAATATTGTATATTGGAATTTGGTATCAGCCAACAAGTTCCCATATTGCCGCATCCCTGTTGGTAAATGGTCACCTTAATAACTCAGTGATTTAAAGCAGAGAAAGCGGTAAATGGTTTCGACTCAGGGTGCAAGATATGGACAAAAAGCAGTTTTGTGTTCATATTGCTACATATTGTGATTGTAATATGCCTTCGTGAGAGACAGCAGGAGGATAACGGCAGTCGTGAGAAGTAGCGGGAGGATGGTGCCCGTGCCCTGCCTCCTGAGCCTTTCCTCTTCTCAGGGAAGCACATGGCCTGTGTTACAGCCTTATTATACTAAGGAGTCAGTGATTAATTATTAATGTGACATGGTTAAGGCTGCCTGCACAATTTTGACCAAAGTACTTCTGTTTGTCGGATTTTCTAAACACTTTGATTTGACAGAACGTTTATAGAAATCCTAATCTGTAAAGGGATTAGTCAACACGGCTAGATGTCCCATTCGCATATTTCAGTATTATGTGATAGCATTACAAAAGCCACTACTGTGACAAATGATATACTGTGTTAGGGGTGGGCCATATGGCAAATAAAAAATATTGTGACACTTTGAGACATTTTTTTACAATACATGATATTCATGATATTCATTCATACTTGAGAATTTATTTAATCTGAGATTTAATAAACAGGAACTGAAAGTAGAACCTGCAGTGCCATATAAACTTACCAGACAAAAAATGGTCAACTGTGACTGAAAAATACCTAATTACCATATAATACCTCCATGAGCACAAATAACAGCTATGATTCTATTTGTCATGTACTAGACAAGTCACTCTTGCATCACAGAACTGCACAGTTGGGCCAGATTTGGTGGATGCCTTCCCTGGCACAATTCTAAGGAGAGTTTCCTGTAGACTGGGATTTTAGCCACTGCTGGTAGACCGTACGCTTCCAAACACATGCAGATTCAGCTACTCCCTTCACACTATGGTCTTTGGCACGCCCTAAATGCGATCACTCCTTTTAGCCAATCATTAACATCTGCTCTGGAGCCATTTTCCACACATGGAACGAGACATTCACTGCACTGTAGCACCTCTTCTCAATCTAGGAATCCCATCACTCACTCACAGGTATTTATAGCCCCATCATCCTCATGCAGCACCATCTGCAGGAGCCTGAACTTACTACCACCTTCAACAAGCAAGATGACTCATTTTTTTGTCCAGTGAGCTTATAAAATCAATATTAATAATAATAATAATAATAATAATAATAATAATAATAACTTCCTAATAGGTCTAATAAGGCTAAAGTGTATATTAAAGCATGTAGTCAGTCAACATCAAGTTTTAAATACTGGTTCAAGTAAATTTAAGTCCTGATGAAATCCATAATTCCGTGGATCACTGGATTACTCTTATGAGCTCTGTATTACATCAACCTTGCTAGGTGCAATCAGAGCTAGAACTTTGGGCTAAGCTCGGAACAGGAGGAGGAATAAAGAGGGGGTTGTGGGGGGAGGGTGGAAGAGGGGTGGTGGCAGAGAAGAGGATGACAGAAAGTGATTTAATGGGATTGGATGGTCCGGGTCCAAGCTATGCTTCTGTGTACTGTTCTGTAAAAGCTGGCTGAGAAGCAGCTATATATCACCAAGGGACTAAACCCTGAGGTTAAACAAATAAATAAGAGTAATTAAACAGAGTGGCCACTACTCCTCACCTGGCTCTATATCTCCTACCCACCCCTACCCCGTTCTCCCAGCTCATACCCACACGGAGGTACAGGAGGGTTTATTGAAAAGGATTCCCATCATAGAAAGCACTCAGAGGCTATTATGTTTTCAAGAAGTGCTTGCCATGTCTGATACCTAAGTCAGATAACCTGATGAACCCAATCTTTGGCTACTTATCAGAGTATATCTAAAAAGATGCTGGCAGTAATGAGCTCTGGGCCAGCTCATTTAGACAAATGATACCATCTGAAAGCATGTTACCCTTAAAGGGGAATTCCAGCTACCTTCCATAATTTACATTATTCGATCACTGAACTGATTTAGAGAGGTTTGATGTGAAATAGCAGATACTTAAGGACTGACTTACTTTACAGTAGTGGTGACAGGTGTAACACAGAGACGAGGAGGCAGGATGCAGGGCAGCGTCTGAGCTCAGGGTGAGTTTTAGACTCTAACCTTCTCGTACTAGCTAGGAAACGTTCTCAGACGGAACACAAAGCACAGTTGCAAGTTGCTCTGGATAGGAGCGTCTGCTTAATGGCGTAAATGTAAATGTAATATAACCCAAGATAAAGAAACCAAAGCAATCCACAAACGTTATAAAGACAGAACATGAGAAAACAAAGATGCTAGAATGTAAAAGAAACAAAGGACCACAAAACATAACCAAAATTAGAGCAACAGCAAAACTGACAGGGAGACAAAACACCAAGTGAACAACAAGGGGTAAAAATACACAGGGACTGACAAGGAACACCTGGGAAGGGGAGGAGCCACTAACTAGGGACAGGTGAAGGGCGTGGCAGGAGGGAAGAGTTATAAACCAAAACAAACAGAAGCACATGGCAGAGAACAGCAAAGGCACATGGAAGTGAAAAGAAGGAAAACTAATCCAGAAAAAAGACAAAATCAAAGAAAGACTGGGGCAGGGCTAAACAGGATGTGACAACAGCAACCAGTGGTTATGATATCTACAAGGCACATAAAGCCATTTTATTTACAATCCAAAACCACCAGTGAACCTACAAAAGCCCTCTGGATTTACATGTATATCAATGCTGTTGGAACAAAACCCATTTTTGTCATTTTTCAGTTTCCGACATAATTTGAAAGTACATGTTTCCCTTTACATTGTGTGTATGTTTAATGATGAATGGACCAAAACAAACAGCACCAAAATGACCTGGAAAAGAGTTGGGTTCCACTGACTTGCATTAAAAGTAAAGCACGTTTTTTCCTTCTCCTGCAGTTGTCATTTAGGAGATGCAAGGTTTGGTTCTGATAGCAGAGACACATTAGAGAGGAACCGATACGTGTTTTTGGGGCTGATACTGTTTGCCAGTCACCTTTCAGGGCAGGGCTGGACACAAATGCTGTGTTCATATGTTTGTGTTGAAAAAAAAAATTGATATGAGATCATATCACCATTAAAATGAATGTCATTTATCTAATACTTCTTTGTGGTTGGTTTAAATCGTTGCCAATTAGAATTGAACCAATTAAGCCATTCTTTGCAAGTCAACTGTCATATAATTCAAGGAACAGGTTACACACTCAACACTCAGCAGGCGGCTGCACGACGCTGGACTACATGCACGCAGACCGTTACGACAACAGTCTGTAACACCACGTCAACGTCACCAAAGACTGCAATGGTGTTGTGCAGGAGTGTCATGCAGTGGCTCAGAATGGCAGCGGGTCAACTTCAGTGACGAATCCCTCTTTTGTCTAGGTGGAGATGACCAACGAATCCATGTGTAAAGGCATTAATATTAGCTCATTAATATTTACGCCTCCAAAATTTTGCCCATTCTCTGCAAGTCAACTGTTCAAGGAACTGGTTAAACGTTCAACACTTGTCTTGATAGCAACATAGCTTAGAGTGAATGACCATTAATAACCAAAGAATGACCACTAATGACCAAAGAATAAGGCCCCATCTGTTGAAAATGCACTCCATGCAGGTTTTTTAGCAAGAGAAACCCCATATCGCTGTACTCCTGCCAGTCTATATGTAATGGCATGCCTCAGCAGCTTCTCATTTGGTCTACTCCCTCCAGCAAAAAACCTGTCCCCACAAAGTTCACATGCTGCCACATCACCCTCTGCGAAACCACCGATCTAGAGGCGTGTGCATGTCAAAGGTGCACCATTTCCACAGTGCAGGCCGTGTGGGCTCTGAAACACAAAGCAGGCGAGCATATATATTTCAGGGTCATGGCTGCGCAAGTGGAGCCAAAAGCCACAAGCCAGCGGGGGGCACTTAGAGCTCCTGCAAAAGGCCAGCGTTCCTCTTTCACCCAACGACATGGAGGATCTGTGTCAGCTGATATGACGGAGAGTATAGCACGGGGGCATCCAGTGCACTCACTCAACAAACAGCCTCTGGTCTGCTTCGGAGCTGAAACATTTCAGACGGTGGCCTTTAAGAACAGAGAGGCCATCTTAATGCACCCTCAATCTAAAAGATAAAAACAACTGGAACTTGAACTGACAAGCTAAAGCAAAAGCAAGAAAAAAAGGCAGTAAATACAAGCTCATAACTGCTGGGAATAAAAATGATAAGTCCCCTGTGTCCCCTCAGCCATAACCCACACACTGCCTGCCTCTGTATGTGTATACAACATTTACTTTAGCTCAATGGGCATTTTATCAGGTACACCTACCATATAGAAGCAATTTGAAGCTTTATAGTAACTGGCTATAGCCCATCTGCTGGGTAGTTGGTAGAAGTGTCCACCAACCAAAAAATGCTCAGACAACAGTGGTCCTGTGGTCAGAAACTGATCGCCGATAAAGGACTAAAGGACGGCAAACTGTACCTAGAAAAAGATGGTGCACATAAACAGTGGACCAACAAGAGTGGGCACTGTTAAAAGGTGCCATAGAATGAACCTTAGACACTGTTGTTCTTCCTTCAAATTCACTCATCATCAAAAGAATAGCTGCACAAATAGCCGCACCCAGAAGGAAGCAACCAACAGGAATGAAACTTGGTGTGTAGGTTTGACATCATGAGACAT
>CM067475.1:4596221-4613917 GCA_034552555.1 Semaprochilodus insignis | reverse complement strand
CTCTCTCTCTCTCTCTCTCTCTCTCTCTCTCTCTCTCTCTCTCTCTCTCTCTCTCATATAAATATACATATATGTATGTGTGTGTGTGTGCATGCAGGCAAGCAAATAAACAAACCCACTCCCACCTTCTCTGTCTGCATGAACAGATTCATACCCATATTGCATAAATATTCAATCCTCCACAGATTCCTCCTCTTCACCAACAGCTCCACAGACCCATACTGTCACAATGACATGCTCACCTCCACCTCCTGCCAAAAATCTCAGCTTTCTACACTGCTGTACAAAAGTCAGAGACCACCCTTCATTTATTTAACTTCTAGTCAAACTAGTTATTCAAGTACACGTGATTAATCTCTCAGGAGATATTTCTGAGGACATTAGGTACAAAATTATCCACTTGCTTAATGAAACAGAAAGTCAAACTAAAGAAAAAACTAATTTCCAAAATTAGTTAGAGTTAAAAATAATGGGACAGCTGTGCAAGACCCTTAGACCACCACGATGCTCCTCATTAGATCAACAGCGCTTAAAGCTTTCATGTTTAAGAGGAAATTCCCCAGGCATATGTGGAATGCACAGGAATGAAACTTGTTGGGTAGGTTTGACATTGTGAGACATGTGAATGATTCAAGTTTCAACTCACCCGCACATGTGACGTAAGCAAGGACGGCCACGATTGTGGACATTCAGCGAGCAGTGATGCCCTCCGTGAGTCATCCTGTTAGTGCCAGCACCATTGGCATTGGCACCATTAGACCACCAAAACACTCCTCATCAGAAGAACAGCATTTAAAGCTCCCAAGTTTAAGAGAAAAATTCCACAGGTGTTTCTGATCAGCCTGAGACTGAAACTCAGACTGAGCTCAACAACCAGGCAAATGCAACGCAGTTAAAACTGAGCTCCTTTCCTGGCAATGATTGGTTAAAAATCTATTGCTCACCAAACCAAAAGATCAGCCTGGTAAATGCCATCTTTTGAGTCCCTCCTTCTTATCAATATTTATTAAACAGAGATGTTCCTAAAGCTCCTGATCATCGTTTGTGTTCTAACAGCTAAAAGGTCTATATTAGCTCATCATACTTCATATTGGTGCCTCGTGCCTAGACTTAGATGATCCGTGTTTGTGATGTAATTTATACAGGCATATTTATGTAGATGCTCTCTTTTCAGCAGTCCTAGCATGTTCAGCAGTCCACACAAATCAACGTGTCCTTCAACTTTAAAAGGCATTAGTTTCACACAATGTTCGACAAATAATCACGATGACGATTACACATACTAACAGTTTGGACCCATGATTGGAAATCCAGTCATGTTCTGACAGTAAAAACACTGTGTAATGCTTACTAAAATTTTTATAAATAAGCTGAATAAAAGACAGCAAACTACTGCTAGGGGTATTCTTCAGAAATCTCTACTGGTAGCAGGACCCCCTTTCTGTTTTTCAAAATGAATAACTCTTCAAAATCCATGTGGCATATTCATCATTCAAAGCAGCATATTATATATCTATATATAAAACTTATTCAGGCAAAACATGGTAGGTATATTTACATTTATGGCATTTAGCTGACACTCTTATCCAGAGCAACTTACATGGTTGTCCATATTACAAATGTAGTGTTAGGAGTCTTGCCCTAGGACTCTTATTGGTGTAGCACAGCATCGTCACCCAGACCAAGAATCAAACCCCAGTCTCCCACATGGGGTGGTAGCGCACTGGCAGGTAGTGGTGTTATCTGTTGCACCACACCAACCATGTACCTCCAACATACCTGTAATCTGACTACTGTCTTTTATACAGTAACTTTAACAGAATACAGTATGTCCTGGTTACATAATGTTGCTACATCTATCCCACTATTGCCCAACCCTGGACGCAAAGCATTCTTCTCTCCTGTGGTGTCATTCATGGTGTCAATAGCAATTAATCTATGTTGACTAAACTTTCATCACATACACTGCCAGTCAAAAGTTTAGACAGAGCTACTCATAGAAGGTTCTCCTTAAGTTTATCTTAATGCTTTACTTTAGAATAAAAGAGAAGACAACAAACTATAAAATAGCACTCATGGAATTATACAGTCCACCTTAAACACCTCCAGAATGGAACTTTACAGGAGGATAAAACAGTTTTCTTAATTTGTAATGAAGGTTGATATAACAAGATGTAAGGCTTGAAGAACCAATCAGATGCTTGCGGATAAAAGCGTAAGAGTGTTAGCTTTAATAGTACACTGAGTAATCAGAGAGGCAATTCAGAGACAAGCCAGGGTCAAAACCAAGAAAGGCAATCCTCGAAACATGGGGTAAGGCAAAAGGAGAAGTCAAATAAACCAGGGTTTGAAGCCAAAACAGGAAATCCAAACTAGCAGACACCACCAAAGGGAAGATCAAAAAACAAAGCAGGTAAAAGCACATATAGCACAACCACCCAAATGCTAAGTAAACCACAGCAATACTTTGCAAAGACCAGGCACGACTAACAGGTATTTATACAGAGGTAAAATAAGGAACAGGTGAAAACAGTTAGTATTCAGGTGACAGGAAGTGGATTGTGACTGGTTCATATGGCATGTGTGCGAGTCATGTGATCTCCTGTAGGCTCCCTTTGAAATGTAGTCAATGGACTCAACAGAGCCAGCCAGTGAAATGGAGTAGGGAGTACTACAAGGCATGTCAACAGGAAGCATGGCACAAGATTTCTTTCTAAGCAATTTTGGACCAATTCTATTGATCTGTCCATCATGAATATTTACTAAATTGAAAGAGTAACTTGACCGTTTTTTGCTCAGACAGAATATATATTAGATGTGGCGATATGACACAAACATAATATTTTGGTACATCAAGAGTATATGTGGTAGATCAGGATATGTACTGTTTCAGACATCTCATCAGTTGGCATGGTTAAGTGTAAGCCAGTAGAGTCTTTAAGATCAGCAACAACATCCATTTAATTGGGTGTGTCTAAACTTTTGACTGCTAGTGTAGTTGGCAACTGTAGGAAATCGTAACCTACTACTCATTGCAGAGCAGAGACACATGACACCGTGCTTATCAGCAATCCAATCATGCTATTAAAGCACCCCTGTAGGAGGGGGCCTTCCTAATGGAGCAGTTTGCTGACACAAGGGGTTTTGTAACTAAATGTAATACTACAGTTGCCACTCAACAGACAAATGGGTGGCAAATGAACATCTAAGCCTTACATTAAAAGCATTGCATGTACAGCCCAGTGGAGCCAGCGGTTCTCCAAATAACGAGAACACTTACACCAACACAACAGGGAAAAAAAACCCCTCATTTGAAACAACCAGCCCAAATCTTCAATTACTGACAACTTTTACAGTGAGTGAGTAATATCTTCTGCGGAATGCCTGAGAGCAAATCCTCCTAATTCTACATTACATGCTTATTCCGAAAAGTGGCAGCTCAAGGCAGGGCACAAAAATAAATGCAGGGTGAAGGAACAGGGTGAAGCAAACAACATGGCAGCTCACCATGAGTCACTGACCATGTATCAGAGTGCAAGAGAAAAGATCTTTCTAGGAATGTAGTATTGCAGTATTAAAGTCAGTGAAATAACAGGAGCCACCAAACCTGCTGCATACAAATACAGAACAGGCTGTAAAAGAGACGATCGACAGCACCTGCTTATTCCAAGCTGTTTATCTGACTGACAGTCTAGTCAAAATAGCTACAAAGGAGGAGAACAAAGGTTTCCATTGACAAAATCCACAACGGCATTCACTTCCTGATTATACTCAGCATGAGGTCACGCACACTGTCACGTTGACTATGAAGACAGAACGAAGCTGGCGTGCTCTAATAAGCCGGGAGAAATGTCTTCGTTTCACTCTCCCCGTTGTTAGCAATGCCATCCAATGCTGGGGGTCAATTAGGTCAGAACAGAATAGCTAGTAGACTTTGCTAAGCACATTCAAAAGCTCAAGCTCTCTGTAAGCATGTGTTAGACCTATGATGCAGGCAGCAGGTCAGAATTTGGCTCCAACAAACAAAAACGATGCCTTTTTTGTCCAGAATGCAAATGAGTTGGCTCTTTGAGCTGGCTCATTTAGGTGAACGCTGGGTGCCAATTTGCAGTGAACCTGCAGTCTTTTGTTTTGTAAATGAATATGAAACCAAATGGGTCGATCATATGACTCTGTAGCTGACGGATCCTCCTCCTGGATCTTACTGGAACATTCTGGCTCCCCATCGTTCGGTATTCCTAGACCTGCTGTCATGTCACGTCACGTCAGAATCAGTGACATAACAGGAAATATAGAAATACAGGCTGTAAAAGAGCTTATTCCAAGCTGTTTATGTGACTGAGACCGAGAACAAAGGTTTCCATTGACAAAATCAAAATGGCATTCACTTCCTGATTATACTCAGCATGAGGTCACGCACATTGTCATGGCGACTATGAAGACAGAACGAAGCTGGCGTGCTCTAATAAGCTGGGGGAAATGTCTTAGTTTCACTCTCACTGTTGTTAGCAATGCTATCCAGTGCGGGGGGTCAATTAGGTCAGAACAGAATAGCTAGTAGGCTCCGCTAAACACAGTCAAAAGCTCAAGCTCTCGTTCAGCATGTTATGCCATGCCATGCCATGCCATGTTGTTCGGTTAGGTTTTCTCCAGGTTTCATGCAACTCTTAGCCAAGTTTCAAAATGCATATGGGAGCTTTGGAGGTCCAAGGCCCCCTAACTAACCTCTTGTTCACACTGACCAAGTTTTAAATTCTAAATTCTGGGGAGTCCATGAAAAGTCCTTTTTATGACATTATGCTCTCTTTCTTTAGCTTGTTCGACAACTATAGTCAACAAGCTTCTGTTTTCCTTTACTAACTAGTGATGCAGCACCGGTCTGCCTTAGGGTGGCGCTGTAGTGAACTGGCTCATGCAGTTGGTCCTGCATATCCTACCAACTGCAACTGTGCCTGCGATAGGTCTAAAAAACATACTCATTTACTCATTCCTTAAATCAAAGACCAAAGAGAAGATGTTAAGATCTCAGTTAATGGGTAGAAGAGAACAAAAAAATGTTTTATTGCCAATAAAGCTAACAAGAACAGTGCTAACCTAACACTGGGGAAGCCAGCTAACATGGGACCCCACATATACCAGGGGGTATCTGTATTTCCAGTTGTGCCTCCTTGGTTCTTCTATGTTTTACTTCTACTTGCCTTTGTTTTCTGGTGACTGGTTGATGTATTTACATGCGTTTTGCCCATCTGCTGATCAAAATTCATCCAAGCAACCTGCTTATCAACATCTGACTTAATTACTTAATTATTTAACATGATGAAATTTTGGTTAATTAGAAGATAGACGAAATTTTTAGTGAAAATTAAATCATAGATAATAACGCTAGCCAGAATGCATCAAAGCAGGGCAGGGTTTTAGAAAGCTAGAGCATCAGGTTTCTCTGAAATCACTCCAACAGCTCTCCATCCCACAAGCCAGTCCTTTTTAACTATGTCTGCATGACACAAATGATGCAACGTTTGCATGGCAGAACTGTTCAACAGAACCACATCCCGGAAATTTTCACCAACAAAATTCTCCAGATATTATGCATCCATTTTTCTGCAGGTGTGTGATAAAGATGAAAAAGTGTGTGCATTCGTTTACTCTTGCCAGTAGTCTGGCTTGGGAAAAGGGCATCCTTTCAAGCCTAACCCTACTGAAACCCTACTAGCTTGTTTTATTTACGGACAATAATTATATACAGTAATTCATGAAATGAGTCTTGTGTAGTGTCTTGTCCATATGTTCAGGACATCAAATATAAATATCATAAGAAAGATTCATTTGTAGCCCACATGGAGCAGGTGTTTTCTAATATGAATATGCTTGAAGAGGGAAGTGCGCATGTCTGATACTCCACTCCAGCTTGACTTCTTAACGAACCACCAGCTTCAAAATGATTCTCTACAGAACCATAGACAACACATTCTGCATCAGTCTGAAGAACCATTTTGTTATGCAAAGAACCATTTAAGCATGAATTGCATAAAGAACTCTTGAAGAACAAAAAGCATCTAAAGCATCAAAAACCATCTAAAGAACTCTTGTACATAGAGTTTGATGGTTCTTCAAGAGTTCTTTAGATGGTTTTTGATGCTTCAGATGCTTTTTGTCTATGTCATATACAGACTGCAAACATACAAGTGTTTGTGAGATCCTGCGGCTTTTGCCAGACTCTTCCCTTTCAGTGATGCAGACAAAAGCTACTACAGTCCTAATGACTCCCCTCCCCCCCCGGGCTGCTGAACATGAGTTACAAGTCAGATCAAGAAGGTGCTTGGCATCTAAAAACACTATGTAGTATGAATGTAGAATTCCTGTATGAGGTCACATACAATGTTAAGATGACTGCTGAATGTGAGATCTAGGTCTGGGCAGTCCCAGAAAGACTCCGAAAGGCCTTGTATAGTCCTGAGCTAAGACCCCCATATAGCATTATTAGCAAAGTATCACAAAACCATCACACATTGATTGTGAGTTGATCGATCAGACTGTCAAGCATAAGTATGACAAAGAAAACATGGCTTCTTACCGGGTTCGTAGGTTTCCAGGGCTTGGCTGCCCATCATAAACAGAGAGTATGTCAAAATCCTCTTCTAAAGCAAAGCCTTGGAATACCAACTGTATCCGGTTGTGTTCCTGGGCCACAATCACCCATGTGCAGTTGGCGTAGTTTGGGTATCCGTAAGGGTATCCAGGGCTTTCTATCGTCCCATTCGGACTATATAGTGTGTAGCTGCAGTTTTGAGCTGAGAGAGAAAGAGAAAAAGAGAAACAGATAATCAAACAGGAGGTTCCGGATATAGCGCACATTAAAACTGAACCGGCACAGACCTCTACAGGACACGTAGTAATGCAGGCTTACTTCAGCTGTTTTTCCACGGATAATGAGAACGTTTAGTGTAAGTTGCAAAGCAAGCATAAAACCGTGCTATTTGGACCACCTACAGACACACACTCGCCAACCAGGCATAACGACATTCATCAGCGCTTGTTTTCCTAAAAAGTCATCCCTGAGTGCTAATTTATAATTCGAAGGATAAGTGTGAAATCATTACAGTCAATTAAATGAGCACAAGTGTGTGAAATGCCTACATTGTCACCTCCCTGTGCTTCGGTAGTCAATAAGCTGTTCTCACAGTAATGCCATGGAGAAAGCTGGTGGGCGTGGGGGTGGGATGTGGGGAGAAGGGGAGAGGGTGGTGGGCGATGCCACCCTCGGTTATTAATGCCAGTAATTTTAATAGCTTCCCATTGCCTGCAGCTCTGACTCCCTTCCTCCAGCATTAATTGCACTTCTCTTTCGCGTACTTGTCAATGGCCACTCGTAAAATATTGTTCCCGATGAGAAATTTTAATAACGGTGGGCGCTTCCATCCATCAGAGGAAAGCTCGGCTTAAATTACTTGTTCTGGACAGATCTGCACCCACGCTTTTAATTAATTGTCATTTAATCCCACACATTTGCCCACGTTTTCAACATTTTCACAGGGCAGAAGAATTATGGTATTTATTTCTTTATCACTGCCCCTGAGGACCACCAGGACTAGATCGCTTCCTGTAGTCTGTAGCTTCAATAGATGCTTTTAATATACGCTCAGAGGAGAAATGTCCATATTGCACAGTGCAGTACAGTAGCTTAGCACAGTTCAGAGAAGTAACAGCATTTTGTATTTGTTGCAAGGCTTTCAGCAGACGTCCAAATGTTATGTCTTATCTCATGGAGGGGTTAAGTGAGGGGCAAGTTGAATTTTACAAGTCAAGTATTGTAAAGTCAAGCAAAATGATGCAAACACAATTAATTCAATATAACTGTATCTTGTTTGAGCCAAATTAGACTCCACAGTACAGTTACAGGTATGAAATGTAGTTATCAGCTAACCAAAAGTGCAAAATACAGTTATTATTTACATATAAAGTGCAGGAAGTACCCATGGCAAGCGATGCAAGGTATGTACAATTATGGACAGTGGAGTGGTATAAAATACTGATCTAGTACAAATATAATATACATATGTACAGAGCGAGTGGAGAGAATACAGTGTAGGTTGTATGTACTGTAAGAGCAACAAATGTGCAGAGTAAAAGATACGTGTTTAAATACGTTTACATACATAAAAATATATGCTTCAAAATCATATATCACAACACTGGCTACATCTAACACTGGCAACCAGTGAGTATCACCATAATGACCATGAAAAATATTGTAGTGTCCTGCTACTAGCTCGCTCGGCCTTTGCCTTGAAGATCTTTTAAGCGCCCTTCCACTCCAGGCCACAGGTGGGGGAGGGGCGCTATCTCACTTCTGACACCAATCCTCAAGAAAAGCTGTGGGGAACAGCACTTTAAGCGAATGCTCCTCTATTGACCAAATAGGCATGGAAAAGTAGACACTCAGTTCTAGCCAAAACAGCCAGGAAACAGGCAGGCAGGCAGGTCACTTCCAGCCTTATCCGTACAGGGTAGATAGCACAAACCAAACCATCTATCCCACAGCCCTACACATTACAGCACACACAACACAGTTGCACATGCCAAGCTAACAACAACTTATTCACAAGTTTGAAGTCTCTCCAAAGCCACGGTGCCTCCCATGAGCCTCTGTGCATGGCCATGCATCCCACACATATGTGGAAGAGCAAAAAAGTAGCTTTAAATCTTCCAGAGATGCATTAATCCTGCGTCTACTGGCTACCAGTAGCAAGACACTAAAGCCAATTTACCAAATGAAAACAGCAGGATACTGTAGTGACCTACTACTGGCTGGCGCTGCCCTCTAGGAGCTTGTGGGGTTGTGGCCATGGGAGGCGTGCCCTGCAGAGAAGGGGCTATTTATGACGTGGTTTGTTAGTCAAAAGATCTGAGTGTGTTCTGGTAGTGGGTTCAGTTAGGGGTGTTTTGTGTGTGAGGTGGGTGACCATCAATATGTTAATTGTGTGGCTAATAGCAAGTTTTTGTGTCTATTTATGTGCCGTTTCTCCTGGTGTGTCAATAAAAGAGCACCTCCTATGGCAGAATCACGGCCTACCCATGTCTTACTCCACAGCAGCTCTACAGTATGAACCAGTGCAGTCAGTATGTGTGCATTTGCCTGCTGAATTAAGCTTCTTATTCTCAAACAAAACACCCTCGTTTATGGTAATCAGCGTAATACACTCAAAAGGAATTAAACATTTGCAAAATCAACAAGACGACCTGCCATCAATAACTGAATAGCTATGACACACTTGTGGACATGGGACTTACTCTTCTGAGCTGAAGTCCCAGCAGGACAGGGACTTAGACTTCTAAAAGAGGTACAGTCGTCTCCCAGCATGAGATCTGGTAATTAAGTGCAAAACTCGACACTAAGGAAAACATGGGGCACGTTTCAATCGGAGGATTTCTTTCCAAAACATTAAGACTTCAAAAAAAAAAAAAAAAGCCGGTAGAGTGCTCCTCTCTTAGCCGCCAGGAAAACGCTAAGCGCATTTCTAAACTATAGTGGAACCGATTAGTTATGATTGTAGAATGCCGCTCGCAGATATTTAAGACTTCATGTTGTCCATGATAAAAAGCACCCCTGACACAAAGCATGGCATAACAGACGCAAATGCTATTTGCATGACTAGTGTGTGTTTCAAAGAAATAAGGCTTTAACCAGACGCTGTCATTGTAGAGCTGTTCCAGGCACAGTTCCTCCCCACAACTAAACCTTTGCCTAGAGGCACAGAGAAGGGCAGAGATGGGTGCAGTGGTGGGTTGTTGTGCCAGACTGTCACGGAGTGACTCAGAATGGGAGCGGGTCATCTTCAGTGACGAGTCCCACTTTTGTCTTGGTGGAGACGACCAACGAATCCGTGTGCGGAGGCACCGTGGTTAGCGCCAAGATGAACGGTTCGTTGTCACTTGTCATATGTCCAGAAGACCTGGTGTCACTCCACCTCCACCCCTACCGCAACATCTGCAGGAACTGTGTGAGAATATTCAATCTGCATGGGATGGATTATCACAGGACACCATTAGGAACCTCTACAACTCTAGATGCTGAGACGTCTGGCATGTTGCGTTAGCAAACATGGCGGCCCAACGCCATACTGAGAGACACTACTTCTGTATGTGTAGCTCAACAAATATTGCCCATATCAGTCTAAATTTATCATCATTTATCATTATGAGCATGTTTTTCTTGAACCGGTTAAAAAAGATCAGGGCTGCGTTCAGCACTGTCAAAACGTAGCAAAATGTTAATTCATAAGAAAACTAGCAGGTTGAAGGACTGAAGGCCATTCTAGGCATCCTTATTGCAGATGTTTTGGAGCCTGTTTATGAAAACTATCTGTCTTCATTTTTCGCATACACCAATTTATTAAGATCCATTGTGTGCAGTGTCTTTTTAATATGGATGGGTTTACAAATACTTCGCTACTGATTGGGTAATACCACTGACACACCCATCCAACCAGAGAAAACGTACCTCAAACCAGGTTGTGCACCAGTTCAACAAAGCATGTTGTTCAACCCGGAAAACATGGCAAAACCCTGTACAGCGTTGATTTTGAATGTGCCCCAGGCAAGCCTAGATCTCACCATTGCTTACAAGGCATTTAGTCGTGCAAATGCAAAGAAATAATAATAATAATAATAATAATAATAATAATAATAATAATAACAATAATAATAATAATAATATGAAGAAAAAAAGATGACAGTGTATGTAGATAGAATGTTGAGTAAATATGCCTTTAAACAGTACTATACCATTGGGGGTCTCTTATTGTAATAACCCCATCAGCATCCCATGCTGGCAAAAAAAGAGTTTTATGTGAATATGTTTCATAATCTGATTTGTCTCATAATTCTAGCATGTTGTATCTACTGTTCTGTAATGTATAAATGACTAAAGACAGATTTAGTTAGCTCTTTAGCTAAGTCTACATCAGCAGGCCCTACCAACACCCAGTACTCACTGGGGTGTTACCGCACATGTTATTAGGAGGAGTTGCAGTTTTCTTAAGACCCATAATGTAACTCAATGAGGGTGTTTATTTCATTACCTTTACACTGTCCTGCAAAAAAGCCACCGTTTCGGTTTAAATGAGTATGTACTTGAGAGACACTGATTGGATAATTACTGCAGTGATGAATATGTTTCAGCTGGCCACAATTCTTTTAACCCTAACTGATGCAGTGAGTGGTTTCTAAAGATGTTACTGTGGGTGTACAGTTTCAGGTGGTTCAAATTATCTTCCTCCATCAAGCAAAGAAAACAACCAAGGAGAAGCTGAAATGACTGGAATTGTGTTAAGAACTGTCCAATACATTATTAAAACCTGGAAGGAGAGTGGAAAACTGGCAACTTCAAGGAAGAAATGTGGTTGGAAAAAAAATTCCATGATTGGATGGATCATCTAGTTGAGTGGTAAAAACACAGACAGTAGAACTCACGGCTATGTTTAATAGTGGAAGTAAGAGCATTTCCACATGTACAATGTGACAAGAACTCACAGGACTGGGACTAAACAGCTGTATAGCCAAAAAAAACTTGTTAGTGAAGCTAATCAGAAAAAAGGCTTCAATTTGCTTTTGAGCAATGGCAAAAGGTCATGTGGTCTGATGAGTCCAGACTGACCTAATTCCAGAGCAACAGGCACGTCAGGCTAAGAAGTGAAGCACATAAAGAGATTCACCCAGCATGCATAGTTCCTACTGTACAAGCCTCGGGAGGCCTCGTGTTAAGATCTTGGGTTGCTTCAGTTGGTCATGTCAAGGTTCAGTAATGACATATGTAATAAAATGAAGTCAGCTGACCACCTGAATGCACTGAATGACCATGTTATCCCATCAAGGGATTTTTCCTTCCCTGATGGGCATATACCGAGATGACAATGCTGAGATTCGTAGGGCCCAGATTGTGAAAATATTGTGTCCTTGCATAAGGTTGTCAAAACGACATCACAGCGAATATGCACCATAATCAATGCTAAAGCTGGTCCAACAAAATATTAGAGTGTGCACCTTCTTTCTTGGCTAGGGAGTGTATGCTAGGCCTTCACTGGGGATTGGCAATGCTGCTTTTAGGTGTACAGCGCCACCTAACTGTTCAGGGGCGACTCATGCACAAGTCAATAATGGGTGCCTGGGACTCTTTGGTCTCTCAGTCATAAGAGACAGCAGCTCATGAAGGCAGGCCCAATTGAGTGGCCCAGCAATGAGCTGTGTTACATTTCACTCTGCATTAGGTTGCTCCCCACCACAATCCCCTACAACTGATCTCAGAGCAGTGCTAAAAGGGCAACTTCGTCCAAGGCCAGAAAATCCGTGCTGGCTGAAAACAATCCATCACGCCTTCACCTGATCCTGAGGGAGAGTCTATCTGGAGTAAAGTGAGCATGGACCAGCACCAAAAGAGCATTTGACCTTTGGACATGCACTGCTTTATGACTGTATGGAGCTTCACAGTGGCTATTTTCTCTCTCTGCACTTTCAGAGACTACGGCTTAGCCGTTGAGCGTGAAAAGGAGGTCATGTGAGGCCTTGTTTAAAGTGATGAGCTCGCTTTATTTGTGCGGAAGGCGGAAAGAAACACAAATATCGAATTCCTTTTGAAGTTGTGCAGAATTCATAAGTTATACATCAGTCGCTAAAAGAAGAGGCTCTTTTCTAAAACAAAGCAGGCCTAAAACCAGAAGCCATAAAAAGGAAACTTTCTGGAGTTTTCCTTATTTCCGAACTGGGATAGGTCCTTAAGCCAAAATGAATATACATACGCTTGTCCCTCAGAGGTCATCTAATTATCTTTATAGCCATTAACTTTGCAATCAAAGAGTCTCCCAGGTCAGCTGACTGGAGGTTTGGGAGGTGGGGGGATATTGTGCACATATATCCTGGCTAATTTGCATACAATCCAAGCAATCCAGTAGAATGCAAGGGTACTTTTATTATCATCATTATCATTATCTCTATATTATTATCTGTTTTATTTCTTGGTTGCCATTTTCTGTTCATTTCACATAAAAAAAAAAGTCCTGTTCATACAAAATATTAAGACCAAAGTTGCTGGACCACTGGGTGTCCAGAAAGCAGCCATCCCAAGTTTTTATATGTATATTGCAACAATAAGATCGATAGCTGGCTAATAACAAAGGTTCGCATGTCTACAAGACCCATACGGACCTAATAAAGTTCACAAGTGCAAAATCTATAAAGGGAATAAATAAAAGACTCCCATCCGCTGCTGTTCACGACAGGATGCCCCCCTGTAAAGTCTTTACGGTTCTCTTCCATGCTGTCCAATGTGTCTCCTGAGTTACTGTAGAGCTGGCATTGTCTCTTATGAAAAACAGGCACATGACTCACAGGTGACACTTCAGAGAGAGACGACAGCAGCTCACTTTGACAGTGCTTACCTCCAACGTATCTTTGTATGTGTCAGAAGTGGATAGGCAACAACACGTTTGATCTAAAGTGAACACGCTGACATTGGAAAAAACGAACAACAGCGCAAACGCAAGTGAAAAGTATTTTGCGGTTTTGCAGAGACCACAGAAGCCTGTCCAAAATTAATAGCACGGGGTTGCCAGATTGCTTCGATGGGTTCCGGGAATATATATCGGTTTAAAAACCATCTAAATGCATAAAACAATGCATTATAAGCCGTCAAAAAACAGCATTCCAGCCATAGTACTACAGCATATTTCACAACCGGCACAACAGTAACAAATGGTTTCATATTTGTGCACTAAAACGCAGAGCTAGCAAAGGAGAGCATCATCTGACAATACAAGCATAAAATTATCTGCCAGTTCTACTCTATAATGTAATATGGACTCAGGGTCCAGACCACCCTGTCAGGGTTTATTTTGCCAGGCAGCATCTGTAATACTTGTGCTAGAAACACACACGCAAGTGCATCTGAAACATTTATCATTCAGAAAGCTGGTCCAAGCTGGCTTATGCTGGTCTGGCACCCAGCTGGGCACCCAGCATACCAGCATTCAAACCATTACGTACATAAGCTATATAACATATATATGCTGTCCAATTAAAAACATTTTTACTTTTATGTATCATTTGAACACAGCAGCTGCCGTTTACACGGTGTGATCATTTCATGATCAATGCACCAACAGAAAAGGGTCAAAACCGCTTGTAAATAAGTCCAATGGTTCCATTGACTTACATTAAAATTGTAAAGTTGTCATTTTGGAGACACTTGTTTTACTTTGGACAGCAACAATATGATGTGTTGTTTTCTGGTGACCAAGCATGCGGATCTATACTGATTTTTCTAATAGGGAAAATGTTCAGTGCAAAAAGTGGCAAAACTAGCATGGCTAATGAGCAGCTTGATTGCCATGTCCAACACTCCTAGCCTGCCCTGCCCCTCATACAGAACTAACATCATTATTAAGCTTTGATGTGACTCCAACTGGACAACATTACGGGGATGGATGGACTGACGAAGCAATGCATGAAAGAGTGGACAAATGGACATGCAGACGGATGGATGGACATTTACACACATGGTATTTAGCTGACGCTCTTATCCAGAGTGACTTACAAGGCTAGTCGTATTAGAAATAGGCCAATGCACTGTGGGTAGTCTTGCCCAAGGACTGTGTAGCACAGCATATTCACCCTGACTGGGAATCAAACTCCAGTGTCCCACATGGAGTGGTAGCTCACTGGCAGGTAGTCCTGTTATCCGTTGCACCACACCAACCACCGAACAGACAAAGCAATGCATGAATGAAGGAACGGAAGGAACAAAACAATTTTGGCGTATAGGTAAAGGAATGAACCTGCGACAAGGAGCTACACACAGGTGGTCTAGCTTGTTAGCTGTTGGTTATGCTGGTTAGCGTAACCTTGCTATGTTTCTCTGATGCTAAAACCGTTTTTGTGTGAGCAAGGCAAAAAGACGTCAGCTTTGTGATTGGTCAGGAAGTGTTTACGGAAGCCATATCCAGTTTACATTAGGGTGGTGACAGTCCGGTTTTTCAACTCCCAGTCCTCCGTCTGGCGCTATACCTGGGCGGACTCCTATTAGTCCTCTTTTCGGGACAGTATTATGTGTGCCATTGGCTCAAGTCCATGTCAAAAGAAATGTTTTGCATTTCATTGGTTTACCACAGTCACGTGACATTGTGACTCGCCTACCAACTAAAATGCTAATCAGTTAGTAAGCTCCCGTCTGACTCATGAATGTCATCTATTCCATCCAATTAGGTAAAGCAATCATTTAGGTGTCTCATAGGTTATGTTATGATTTTAATTCTCTTCTAGTATCGTGCCCAACCCCCACCCCTTTATGATGTCCCTGTAGGATGTCCTCCATTTTGGGGTTATGAAAGTGGCCAGCCTAGTTTACATGGAGAGGACAGAAATATGCTGAAACATAACGGCCATTTATTAGTCATTGGAACATTATTCAAAGGGTTTACTTCGCCTACAAGAACAAGATTCTAACAAAATTAGCAATCAAAGGCAACCTATATTTGTGGAAAACCACTCTCTCTGCTCGTGAAAAGGGTAAAGGTACCAGTGTACCCTTTCTTCCACCTAAGCACCACTGGCCAATGCATGCATTAACTCAGAAGCTGTTTGTCATTATTCCTTATTCACTCCGACATAAAGATGTGATTCCTATAGACCAGCGTTAGAGGTAAACATCTATTCACACTGTGCTGTCTATAATGGTCCAGCTGTACCTAATGATCTTTCTGCAGCACTGCCACAAAAGCCAGCCAATCGCAACAGAGAAAAAGCATGCGCTGCTTTTAACGACTTCCAGTCTGCACTTTCTAATGAAGGTCTTTCTCCACAGTAGCACATCAGTCGCAGCTAGACCGAGCAGGTATTACGTGGGTGGTGGATCATTCTCAGCACTGCAGTGACACCGACGTGGTGGTGGCGTGTTAGTGTGTGTTGTGCTGGTGTGAGTGGATCAGACACTGCAGTGCTGCTGGACACCTCAGTGTCACTGCTGGACTGAGAATCATCCTCCAACCAAAATTATCCAGCACAACAGCGTCCTGTGGGCAGCGTCCTGTGACCACTGATGAAGGACTAGAGGATGACCAACACTGCATTGTGCAGCAGCAGATGAGCTATCGTCTCTGACTGTACATCTACAAGGTGGACCAGCAAGGTAGGAGTGTCTAATAGAGTGGACAGTGAGTGGACAGTGTTTAAACACTCCAGCAACACTGCTGTGTCTGATCCACTCACACCAGAACGACACACACTAACACACACCACCATGTCAGTGTCACTGCAGTGCTGAGAATGATCCACCACCCACATAATACCTGCTCTGTGGTGGTCCTGTGGGGGTTCCGACCATTGAAGAACAAGGTAAAGTATACAGAGAAACGGATGGACTACAGTCTGTACTTGTAGAACTACAAAATGCTCCTATATGGTAATTGGACCTGATAAAATTGACAGTGTGTGAATATACAAGGTAGGGTGTACAAGGTGTACCTAATAAAATGCTCAATGAGGGAGTATAGTCCCTGTTTAGAATATAGGATCTGTGCAAAGTCTACTGAACGTAAGGTCTTTGCTGCAGGAGCAGCGTCTAAATTGCACTGAGACTATTTATGACTAGTCATGATTTAAAGCTTGCAGATCCTCCTAAATGAATGATATCTCAGTATTCACTGTCATTACAGCTGGTCTTAGCTATTTGTGATAACTGTGTACTTTTAAAAGATACATATAGGATGCTAATCGAACGTTCATTCATGCACTAACACGCTCCTCTGGGAGTGTTTATTTACGACTGCAGCCCCCGCAACAAGAAGTGTAAGGTAAAAATATTTCATTTCTTCACTGACATGCGTTCACTGTAGATTACATGCTTAATGTTGAAAAGGCATATACTAATATGCACATTTTGCCACAAAACTACTCCACTCCTGCAGCTTGCGGGCTCTGCGATAAAGAAAGCATGCATCAACTTCTGATTAAGTGAGTCATTCGCTCTGCCAGAACAGTTCAATTATCCCCAACCATAACTCTCCAGATGCATTATAAAATTAGCTGGTGCATTCAAGTGACCTCTGTTAATGTATAAATCCAAGGGACAAAATAAGTGACGGTGTACCAAAGCAGTCCATAAACACTCTGCCCCCTACCCCCGGCTTCTTTAGCCCTGATCCCTGAAAAAAAAGCTCAGGTTTCTGCAACAAGCCATGCGTTATTTTGATCAGTGAAATTTGCTGTCCGAAGCACAAAATTATGCGGTGGCACAGGGAGTCTGCTGTCCGCTCCCGCATTCGCGCTTTGTGCGTCCCTGTTAGAGCCTTAGCAGCGGATCCACAGGACTAAGTGAAAACCGAAGGAACACTTTGACCTTGTTTAGCAGGACTGCGGAGACCACCTCGAGAGCCTACCAATGTTTGTTTTGCCTCCGCTGTTGTTTTGTTGCTACAGGACTGCAGCGCCTCGGCATGACACTTTGATGAATCGATCGCCGCTGTGCCGTACAGCGGCAGGACAGCAATCCTTCAGAGAGCCCGGCACACAATCAAACGTCTCACGAGAGAGAGAGAGAGAGAGAGAGAGAGAGAGAACGAGAAATAGATAGAGAGAGAGAGAGAGAGAGAGAGGGAGAGAGAGAGAACGAGAAATAGATAGAGAGAGAGAGAGAGAGAGAGAGAGAG
>CM067475.1:4562750-4596174 GCA_034552555.1 Semaprochilodus insignis | reverse complement strand
ACTCTCCATCTCCCTCTCTCGCTCCCTCTCTCTCTCTCTGTACACTCATCAGATTACTCTCTGCCATTTGCTACTTCCTGCTCCCTCCACTCCAGGCAGATATAAAGGACCAACATGATCAAAAGTGTAGAATGCTTCTGGCAGCCATTCATAGCTGCACAAAAATCTAAGTCTGGCTATTGCACAGAGGGCAGAGAGGCACACATAGTGCTGCTGCTCTACCGCATCCACAAATCAGTGATACTTGCTTTTAACAGTGATTCAGAGCATCCTCAAGGAGAACTTCATACAAATATACTATAATATTAAATGAGTACTGTACATTTAGATCAAAAATACCCCCCCCCATATATATATATATATATATATATATATATATATATATATATGTGTGTGTAACTATGCAGCATCATTCTTGGCATTCTCTCTATTGAGGAGCCATTATAATGTTTCTCCAAAAGGACTGAAGAAGATCCAGATGTGGGGAACTATATAGAGCCATATTGCATGGCCACATACACCTTCTTACGCCTATACTTGTTGTACATTGTATCTGTGCCACCATTTTAACCTCTTTTAACCTGTTGTACATGGTCAGGACCCCCACAGGACAGGTATGATGTGGGTGATCGATCATTCACAGGACTGCAGTGCCACTGACATGGTGGTGGTGTTGTTAGTGTGTGTTGTGCTGGTGTGAGTGAATCACAGCAGTGCTGCTGGAGACCTCAGTGTCACTGCTGGACTGAGCATAGTCCACCAACCAAAACTGTCCAGCTTACAGCTTCCTGTGACCGCTGATGAAGGAATAAACACAACACAAAGTCTGAATTAGGTGAGTCCAGTCATTCTCTGAGTAGAGAGTTTTTGAGCCATTTGTGTTTATACACAGAGGAATTTGTCTTCCGCAGTTAACCCATCCGTGAAGTGAAACAGCCACATCTAGGGGGCAGCAAGCACACTTGCCCAGAGCGATGGGCAGCCCTATCCATAGCACCTGAGAAGCGGTTAGGAGTTAGGTGCCTTAAGCAAAGGCACTTTTGTCATTACTGTCGGTTCAGGGAATCGAACCAGCAACCTCCTTTTCACAGGGGACCTCCAGCCCACGACTGCCCTGCCTTGCTACAGCAGCAGATGAGCTACCGCCTCTGACTTTGCATACGGAACAACAAGGTTGGCGTGTCCAGTAGAGTGGACAGTAAGTGGACACAGTGTTCGAGAACTCCAGCCGCACTGCTGTCTGATCTACATGTACCAGCGCAACACATGCTAACACTATGGCTCCACTGCACTCCACGTTTTAGCTAACCGTTGAAGAACAGGGTAAAAAGGGTTTGTTTACATACATTCGTCACTCAAAGGCATAAACAGTAACAGCCTGTCTAATTCAAAGACATAAAGGGAGGTTGGGAAACTCTTTTTGGTACATAAAACTGCACAAGCATCATAAATGAACCTCAGAGGGAAATAAAATGATGTAAATAATGTTTCTAGCTGCAAGAGATACTACATGTTGCATAAAAATGTTTCTATTAAAATACAGCAAAGCTTCGCTGATGCAACAGATGTCATTATTCCCCCTTTAACGGCTAGCAGATTTCAAAGGCAAGCCGGTCCTTGCAGTGCTTTCTAAAGGCTGTTTTGTGAATAGCGAGTCTGGAGCAATGAAGAGGGCCAAATGGGATGTAGCTCCGGAGCTCTATTTGAGCATTTACCACTCCGCATCTGAAGAGCCTGTGCTCTCAACCACGTCCCATACAAACTGGAATACCATTAATTGGGTCCATATTGGTTACTTCAGCTCTCCCTAACGTCACCTACATGCATTATGCACTTTCAGAACGAGAGCTTTATTAGAAAAGCCAAAGAAGTTCATTTCCCCTGACACACAGCTTAGAGTGAAGCAAGACCGAAGTTTGTTAGTATTAATTACTTATCCTCATCACGATCAGAAACTCGTTCCCTCCAGCTGCTCTCTATCGCCCGTGCCCCTGAGGCAAATGGGTGTGACTCACCGTCTTTCTGAAGCGCTTCACATCTATCTTGTTGCCTCTTTTCAAGGCTCAGCAATAAATGTCATCAGAGCTTCAGCAAAGTAGCATCCTACCAACAAGCCGACTAAGATGGAGAAATCCAAGTATGCCAACCGGACGGGAAAAATGAGCCACCCCACATCACAAATCTCACTATGCACGACTATTTGCCATCCTAAAGTGTCAGGGCATATGCCTCCAAACTACATCATCCCGGAATTAACCTAAGAATGCCCGCCATTAGAATGGAAATCAGCAACCTCAGCTTTCCTGCATGAGGCTATACATTAGGTTAACGTCCATGTGGGGCGATTGTGTTGGCCATTAATAGCACGGCAAATGCAGTGGAAAGCCAAGTAGATTGGCCCTGCTTCTCAGAGGTGGTGTCTTGTTTCCGGAGGATTGACTGGCTAATAGGGCAAACAGGCAAAGGAGACACAACAATAGCAGCTGTGAGCGCCTGCGGACTCTGGCGCACGGCTAAATGCTTAAATTTGATATTTGGGAATTCCATATATCACACAGGCAAATGCACACATACAAATATAACTCAAATGCTACATTATGTGCTTATATATTAATTCACTGCAGACATAGCTATTCAGTTATTCATACAGCTGCTGTCGGAACATCTCAGTTTTTGTTTGTTTTTCAGTTTTGGACATCATTGGAAAGTGCCTGTTGGTCTTTACATTGTGTGTAAAGTTGATGGCGAATGGACCAAAAGAAATAGCTGAAATTACATGGAGAAAAAAGTCTGGTTCCATTGACATACATTGTAAGTAAGTTTGGAGCTTTGAAAGTTTTGAAAAAGTATTACATTATATCGTCGCCGTCCAATGAAAAACATGTATCTCCACTCCCATCCTTTTTTACTTTTATGCATTATTTGAACACATCAGTTGCTGTTTACACTGAGTGAGAATCTCAAGATGAATGGACCAACAGAAATGGCCCAAAACTGTTTGGAAAGATGCCTGGTTCCATTGACTTACATTACCGTTAAATGAGGAGTTGCCGTTTTGGAGATACTTGTTTTTCTTTGGACAGTGATGATATATTATTATTATTATTATTATTATTATTATTATTATTATTATTTTATTATTATTACAATTATCAGAGCTAATTATCTGTGTGTTTTCTAATGCAGAGCTACTGCCCATCCTGTGCACTCTGATGGTGCTGCTTCATCTGCCTCAGCTGGGTGCCACTACATTGGTGACCAGTTTGACTACCATGAAGCTTCTTCTTGTCTTGTGCTATGAGGGGGCTTCACCTGCATCCCGCGGCACCCATCCATGCGCCCATTCGACGATCCTGATATTGAATCACAGACTAATCGGACATATCTTCCTCTGCCTCAAAAAACACTCAACACTTCACCTATTCTAGACTAGACTCATCACAGTCTTCCATCTAACAGTTACTAACAGTTATCCTGTTCAATATTGCCTATAATTATAACCTCTGTTTTTGTCTTTGCTGCTATCCGGGGTCGACCTGAAGAGGATGGGTTCCCCTTTTAAGTCTTGGCTCCTCTCGAGGTTTCTTGCTCTTGCTCTGAGGGACTTTTTTCTTGCCACTGTCGCCTCTGGCTTGCTTATTATGGGCTTGGACCCGGATTCTATGTAAACCTGCTTTGTGAGAACATCTGTTGTAAACAGCACTATATACATAAAATTGACTTGACTTGACTATGGTATATTACTAAACCATATACTACACTATGTTTCCTAAAATTATATTCAAAATGCATTTCATCTTATTTACAGTATCACAATATATCAAAATCTTTCAAATCGTAAGCCCTGTATCATGATATGCAGTGTTTTGCCAGCTTCCTGCCCATACACAGCTCAAATAGAATGGTGCATTCTGGAGTAAGCTAAAATGCCCAGTACCAAGTGTCAGCTAGAGGGGTGTAAACCCCCCTAGCAGTGGGCTGTGGACCAGTGAAATGTATCGATGGAGCACCATCCAATGACTTTAGGATAAGTTGGCACGTAATTCACAGCTAATCATCCCACATCAGTACCTGATCTCACTAGTGCTCTTTCTGCTGAATGCAATCAAATCATCACAGCAAAGTCCTGTCATCTAAAACCGTTGTACAAGAGCAAAAGCTGTTAGGCAAGGGCGTACAAACTCCTTTTTAAATACCCATGACTTCAGAACATTCGGGACATATAAGTCCAGAGGCAGATTAGAGCACAGGCACAGTTCAAAACGCATCTGATTGCAGCACGAGACTGAAATAATGGAGACGCCAACAAAACAGAAAACGAAAGTTCAGTGACAACAAACAAATGGAGTTAGAAGGTTTTCTTATGACAGCGATGATATATAACAGCATAAACGTAAGACACCCCCGTATTGACTTCACATTAATTATGCAGCCGCAACGTCAAGTGGCTAATCAGATATGCTGCGACTCTTGACGTGAGGTGAATGTTTTAAATTGGCATGCATCTCAAGTAGAGATGAAGGCAGTCATGTCAAGGTGACTCGGATATACATTACCCCCCTCATGAATTGATTTAGAGTCCAGGAGAACGAGCCTAACGGGGACGGCTTAGTATTTCGGGAGGGAAGTTTCTGAGTGGGAGTGCAAAGGACGAGTACATTTCAGCACGGGATTTAGTGCACTCCCAGTTCCATTACAGCGCCACAATGACCCACTGTTCTGCTCTCTACCGCAGGCCTTCACTAAAACTGGCTTCTGCCGGCTCCGGTCCAAAGTAACGTCACGGCATGCCGCCTGCGATTCTGTGCACAAAAGCAACACTTCAGCCATTCAGAACTTGCTAAGTCACTACTGAAAAGCCAAACAGCCTCCCTTATTTTTGCCTTTGAGACGGCATCATTCTTACAGTCCTATATAGCTCAGCCTCTATTTTTTGTCTGTCTCGGAGCAAGGTCATGTTTGCGCGCCAGTTTATTTAGCTTCTCTCTAAATAATCCTCCCACTCTTTCAGTCGGAGAGAGGGCAGGAGAAAGCGGGGCGGGGGTTGTGGGAGATGGAAGTGAGGAACGTTGCTCAGGGACCAGTGTAGCCCTGTTTGTTTATTGTTCGCTGCTCAGGCTGAAGCGGTTTCATGGCGTCCCCATGACAACGGGGAAGACACGGGGGAGTGAGAGGACGGACTCTTAATAAGGGATCCTCTTTCTCTCCCTCTAAGTCGGAGAAGTGTGGCCCTCACTCTGCTCGTCCCTCGCTCGTTTCCTCACTTCTTTCTTCAGTACACTGCTGCTAATTTCAAAGGGACCAACACGTAGCTCAAGCTTATAGCGATCGTACAGCACAAGCCCTGGTGCACGGTCTTTATCATCGTCGTCCTATAGAAATCTTATTAGTCATATTTTTAACAGCGTTATAAAACGCCAGCTGGCCTGTTCAGGAATGGGCTGATGGAAACGGGCCAAAATCTCATCAGATTAATGTATATCAAGGATAATAAAACAATGTGCATCATGAAAAACTCATTTTCTTCACTCGTAGCATGTAAACATCGTTATGCTGTCAGAGTGTCACTACCCAGTCCATATATGGAAAACAAGCTAATGCATTTACACATACCCATCTATTCAGCCTTTAGCACTGTAGCCACTTCCATTTGCTTTGACATCTATCAGCACAATCTGCTTTATGCATGAGGCGCAACACAGGGCAGCCAATCAGAAAAGAGGTCATTTACATATATATCCTAAATACAGGAAAAGTTGTCACTGTGCCAGCCTGTTTTGTTACATATTGTACTATAAAGGGGAACTGGAAAATGGCCATATAAATATTTATATTTCTATTTAATAATGGCTGTTTTTGGTACATAGCACCACACGAGCTGGATAAAACTGTGCACCGTGCAGTATAACCTTACAAATGGTCCTTCAAGGGTTCTTCAGTAATGACAATGATATCAATGATTCCAAAATTGATGCCTAAATGGTTCTGTGCATGGTGAATTGGTTCTTTAGATTGATGGAGAATGTAATATACAGTATATGCTTCTATAAAGCATGTTATTGTACATGGTTACATGTTTGACATTGTGATAATATCAGAACATGTTTTGGTGCTAAATAGAACCTAAATAGAACCTATAGCTTCTATATGGAAACATTTACAAACTCAGTCTGAAGGACTGCATTTCACAATGCATGCAAATCCCATTTAAGCATGAAAACATGGTTATATGTAGAACTTAAGGTTCTATACAAAGGTTATTTACAACAATGGTTTAACAGATGCCCATTCTTCCTATGTGCAAGTTATATTGTCATATATTTTGTAGTTATTTATGACCAGACAAGTGACTTGTGGTATTGCACAACTCATCCATGGTTCAGATGGAATTCTTGTGTGTGAAAGCAAACTAGCAATCATGACCACCTCCAAAAACTAGCCCAGAATCGTTCCTGGTTGAAGACTTACGTATTCAGGAAAAGTGTTAAAAAACACCCTAAGGTAATGAAATTTGGAAATATATCCTCTAATAACGCAAAATATGCTGAATTTAAAGCCATCTGTGTTCCAGACATAGAGTGTACAGGTGTTTTTAGAAGTATAACACATTCTTTGGTAGAGTTTACCAGCTAAATGTCATCAGTAATTTTGCTAACATAGCCAGACTTATATTGACCAACTTCAGATGGATTCCTGAAGTGGTTTGTGAAAAGGTTTTGTGTTACTTTAGTAGTCAAGTCAAGTCAAATTTATTTATATACCGCTTTTTACAGCAGATGTTGTCACAAAGCAGCTTTACAGAGATTCCAGGGTCCAAGCCCCCAGTGAGCAAGCTAGAGGTGACGGTGGCAAGGAAAAACACCCTCCCTCAGAGCAAGAGGAAGAAAACTCGAGAGGAACCAAGAACCCATCCACTTCAGGTCGACCCCAGATAGAACCAAACACGAAAGGGGATCAGAGTTTACAATTATAGTCAATACTGAACAGGGTAACTGTTAGAAACTGTTAGATGGAAGCCTACAATGACAGTCTATTAGAAAGAATAGGAGAAGTGTTGAGTGTTTTTTGAGGCAGAGGAAAAAATGTCTGATGGCATCAGAGCACACAGGATGGACAGTAGCTCCGCATTAGACACAGTAGCTCAACTCAGTCAAAGAAAACACACAGACAATTAGCTCTTTAGTAGGGGACGTAGATCCTGATGATGCTACGATTGGCACTGTATGTTACCAGTCTTGTGTTTTGTTAATCAGTCTAAGGCTGAATGACTAAGCGTGTGCTTGAGACTTTTCCATCTACCTGATTTATTTGATTTGCTTTGGTCCTTTTAGTCCTACTTAAAATCTGGGCCTCGTTTTCAGTCCACTTTCTGGGTTTATGATTGGCCTGACCTGCAGCATTTGCAGGATCAATACTGTTTCATTAATAGACTAATTGAAGTAATAAGCATTGGAAACGATCATCCACAGTCCGCTATTGATTGGTGTATGTTGTGCAAGTTTGCTCTGACCCTCTGGATATTGTGATATCGTGAACCGAATGATGGAGTGTGATTATGGTTCTACTTGTTAAATCAGGTTTATATACTGGCTACTCTACACGGGACGGTTACACCAAAGAGTGAGGGCCAGTAAATATGATCAATTTAAAGCTACAGTGGTTTGCTGTAGCAAAGTATTAGGATGTTACCTGTCATGTCCAGGTTTGCAAATATTTGGTCTTTGCAGGGACGAGGGAAGATGTGGGGTGCTGAAATTTTAAGTCTATGATTTCATAGCTTTATTTATTTTGTTTATTTGTTTGTTTATTTATTAATTGAAGCTAACTTACATCAAACAGACACTGCCATACAGTGATATAACTAGGCAAGAGATAAATATATACATATTAATGATACATCAAACCGATGATGAACATCATCGCGCTGCTATCTCTCGTTCTGGGTGCAAATGAACTGGTGAGTGGTGACCAATCAGATTGTTAATATATGGCTCGGTAACCGCCCATGATAACACATTGAGCTTTAACCCTGAAATGCACACCAAGCAGAAGATATAACAGCTTATGAAAAACTTCATTATTATGAAAAAGGATGATTATTATTAAGTTCAAAACAACATTAGGCTGCTCTGGAACTTAGAACAAGTCTTCAACTTTGTATAGACCTTTTCTCTGCATGTGTTTGAGTGACTTTCCCCCAAATCGGATAGCAGTTTTCAGCTTGTTGTAGTGAAAATACCAAATACACGTGCTACAGTGCAAATGGCTATTGCAGATATTGAAAATATAAAAACGGTAGCTACACCAAGCATGTAAGTCTTATATAAAGTTCAGAACATATTATTATTATTATTATTATTATTATTTATTTATTTATTTTTTTTAACAGTTGCGTTCCTGAGCACTCCCACTTCTTGCATCCCTGGAGTTTTAACCATATTATATGTCATTTATAAAGATTTTCACTGGGATAATAAGCTATAACAAACCCCATGATGTTCAGGCCCTCAGTGTGTGATTTAGGCACTAGGAGTCCTTTCCACTAACTTGGTGCAAATTTTCTCCACTCCGCTTGACAAATTTACCAAGGTTCCTAAGCTCCTCGGCTAACATAACCAGCATTTTTTAACAATGCCTACAGATCCTCAATGGAATTCAGATCAGGTCTGACTGGGCCTTCAAGAGCACTCATTTTCTTTTGCTGAAGTCACTGCGGGATAGCTTTTGTTCAGTGTTTCTGATCATTTAACTGTTGAAATTGAGCTTTAGGTCTTCACCAGCCTGAAATAGATTTTCATGTGATATTTGCTGTTATTCAGCTCAATTTGTCCTTAAACCCCAAGTGTGAATTACAGGGGGTCCTGGGGGGGATCCCCCTAATTAACCCCTTGGATCCCTCAAATATCTTCAAATCTAAATTCTGAGGGGGTCTCTGAAAATAAACGTATTATGACGTTATGCTGTCATTGTTAAGTCTGCTTCAGTCAGGCTCACCCCAGGCATTGGTATTCTCTAGAGGTGCAGCACTAGAGGTGAACCTCTATAGGTGGCACAAATTGGTTCACCCAGTTGGTTCCTGTAACTAAACCCAATTTCCCCAACAGATGTGTTGAAAGAGTGAATTGTTGCCCGTTTCCCAAACCAACGTCAAATGAGGAGATGGGTAAGATCTCAGTGAAGTTGTGGAGGAGCTCATTAGCAAACTAGAAAAAGACCCTCTTTAAAGTTGTTAATTTGTTCACCATTGAAGTTAGCATCAGCACTGCTTCAATGTCGAGTAAGCAACCAGCCAATCCTGGAGTAGCCAGCCAACCTGGGACCCCCCTGAATACCAGGGAGTATTTCGCACACTGCTTAAATCTTAGCAAACCTTCACAGCCAGGAAGCAACTCCACAGCATGGTACTGCCATCCCCATGGTCCACTCTCGGAATCTGTGTTGATTCTACACCAAACACACCACAAGTATTCTTGTCTCAGTTGACATATTTTTGCAGGTGCAAACTCTAGGCAGGCTATGTTTAAGCGGTTTGTCACCCTGCAACATAAGCAGGCTTTGTGCAGTGTTGTAGAAACTGTTCACTGATGCACACGTCTCTTCTCTCTAAGCCATTGACTTCAAGTCTTTTAAAGTTGTTGCTGACCTCACTCTGACATCCCTGACCAGGTTGCTCCAGTTTGGAGAGTTTGCAGTTATTTGGGCTATGGGATGCTTCAATGGTTGTCCTGATTCTGGAAAAGACAGCGCGAACAGTAAATGTGTCTTGTTCTGAATGCTGTTTGGCATTTACAGTTGACTCTATCCATCACCTGAGGAACTGAGGAACCGCATGAACATGTTTTCTTTAATCCTTAAATCTACTAGTATTTACTGAACCACGTTCTGTGCTGCAGGCAGTCTTGGCAAGTTTGCTAAAATATTGTACAACTGAATTAATTAAGTTTTGCCTGTGGGCTTTTTTTTTACCCTTCATTTTGAATATATGGTTTTGAATAAAATGCTATAAAAGTGCTGTATTTCTCATTTTGTGAATTGAGAAGTAGCCCCAATAACCACCGCAGATTCAAAGTGAGATTTTACAATTTATTCAATTCATTTTCATTCATTAATGTCAGCCATATATTTGCTCTTGCGGTTTAAACACGGCCAGGTATCACGTAACATCTCATTTGTTAGCAATATCAAGACATAGTTACATGCCAGTACAAATTCATGTAGGTATATAAGACATATTTTTAAGTTTTATATATGCATTAAAATGCAGCCTGCTGCAGAATTATTGGCACTCTTGTTAACGATGCATAAAAGAAAGGCCTATTGCCATATTGCCCACCAGAAATATAAGAAATAATCAAACTTTTCATTCAATTTTAAGGCAATTTCATTCATCTGACTGCAGACGTAAGCTAGAATGCTAATGGAACCAGGCTGTATGGTCAGATCAACCAAAAACAGTTTTTTTAACTTTTAGGTAACAAACACTTAATAGCAGTTTAGACAACTTTGAAGTACAACAGGATTTAAATAGGAAATCGGGCTGCTTTGGGCCAAAAACATGGTTGGATCTTCCGGCAGAACAATGATCTAAAACAGGTTCTGGTTCTGGAGGGCCAGCGTTCAGCACATTTTGAAGGTTTCCCTACTGAAACACACCCACTAAACCTGGCAATCAACAGAAGAGTTGAATCAGATGTGTTAGGACCAGAATTGTGCAGCCCTGATCTAAAGTGTACATCCAAAATCAAGTTGAATGATCACAGAATCAAGCTGTTGCAGTCCTTTACCTGAACCTCACTGAAAACCTATAGGAACTGACCTGAAAAGGAGATTCTCAAAGGGAGGACCTAAGGCCTTGTTCAGACTGCCAGCCCAAATCTGATTTTTGATTCTCTGGACAGCAAAAAAACACATGAAACTCAAACTGGATCCAAATTGGATCCAACCATATTTGGAGGCGGTCTGAAATACCATTTCAATCGAATTTTTACAGATGGACCCTCTGGTTTGTCTTTTGCGTCAATGTGACAAACAACAGCAGTGTCAGACAGATTGTTCAGAGGGTGAGATGATGCACCTCCATTTCTATTTGACTATATGACTTCTTCCCCCTTGTATCCTTTCTATTGAAGAAATGATGGCGGCGTGTGTCTCACGCAGCGGCTTCCTGTCACTCCTGTCCTGTCCTGTTTCCCCCTGTATGTTACTGTGTGTTTGGATGGGCTGATTCAAATTTCGCCGGTACTTGTGACCGTGTGACAATAAAGGTTGATTCTGATTCTGATTCTATTCTTGAAATCCGCACCACTGTAGTTACTACACTGATCCATGCAGATAGGTTGGTGATGTCGGGACACACAAATCCAATCTGACCACTTGCAAATAAGGGCAGAGAGTCGTCTCAAAAGATCGGCTTGGAGAATCAAATCCGACTCGCTTGTAGTCTGAACATAGCCTATGATATACTATGATACTGGACGATGTGGAGAGATTCCATATCAGATTCCTTGCTCTGCATTGTCCAGTCCCATCAAGCATTATAGGAAAAGACTCATTTGCTTGAATAGGCTCAAGCTGACTGATTTAGTCGGATTGCTATTTGTTATTGACCTATTGCTGAATGACCTTTTATTTTTACTGGCCATGCCAGTAATAACGAAGCTGACTGCACAAGCAGGTTTTCTGACCATCATGACCAGCCACTTCACCAAATTCCAACTCTAGAGGCATAAATTATAGGAGCTAAATCAGAGAAACTGATCTCTGTCTGTCCCCCGGGTTCTCCTCAGGTGAAGCTGCAGTGTAAAGCGTTAGTATGGAGTGGGGGAAAGCTGTCAGGTGTGGCTGCTGTGACAGCTGCTCAACGCTGACATGGATTACAGCATCTAACATCCTGCTGCAGCCAGTGCACTAAAACCTGATGGCTGTCCTCCTCCCGCTGGCTTTCTCTACAGACCCTATCTCTATCACCTCCTCTCTCTTTTGAGCCTCTATCTCCCCCTCCGTTCCTTTATCTGTCACTTTCACTTTCCCGTGCTGCCTGTCTGTACTGCTTCTGAAAGGTTCCAGCAAAAACGCTTCTTATGCCTGTTATGTATGTTAGGACACCTGTGCACATCCAAACTTAAGCAGTGAATAACGGCAAGGACGGAGAGAGAATTCCAGCACTGAGAGAAAAGACAAGGAAGAACGAATCAGCTCAGGTTTAGAGGCCATAAATGGATTAACTGTGTAATCTAATCACAGGAGATCAAAGATAAGAAAACACTAAATCAGTGCATTTAAGAGGACTGGGGAGTGACAGTCAGCAGGGCTAAAGAAATGTAAGCTGTCAGCAGTCACTAAAGATAGTGGCTTTTAATGTAGCAATGTAAACAGCACGTGTGTTAAAATGATGCACATATATGTAAGTCTGTTTCCATTGACTACATTAACAGTCTCACATCACAGTTGCCATTTTGGCATTTTGGAGGAACTTGTTTTTCTTTGGACAGTGGTGACATATGTATATATATATATATGCCATCAACCATGCCATGTAGGACAGAACACATGGAGAGCTCAGCAATATAGGAAACAACATATAGGACACAGTCAGGGAAGACACAATAACAGTGGATCATTGAATGCTGAGTGGCCTATAATAATTTTTTTCAACTTCTCATATGAATGACTGTAGTGGTTTGCGGCAGAAATGAAGTATCTATATTCAGTCTACAGTGCATTTTACAGTCTACAGTATTGAGAGTACAGTAACTTTTTACATTTGTAGGATTATGATCACCAGATTCTTTGTAAAGCTGCTTTGTGACAACATCTGTTGTAAAAGGCGCTTGATCTAGAATATTTACCCAGCAGACAAAACCAACATTTCATAACAATCAGCACACCAAGACATACTCTAAAGGAGAACTCAACAATCAGCTTCTTTACCAACACTGAAAGTCTTGCTAAAGCCTGAGTAGACAGATAAAAGCCAAATATTTATATCAGTGTTTTTAGCTCTTAGAAAAAACTGAAGATTCTCCAAAGTGTTTGTGATTGGTAAGCTTAGCATTTCCCATTCTACCTAAAAATAGAAGTGAAAAATAGTACTGTGTTCCAGGGCTCATAATATCCAAATGGAAACTATATTCTAAGTGTATTCTAACACAGGTTTAATACATTTACAGTTACGCATGTTTTATGAGAATTATATATGTTTTGTTGAGAAAATTTGGACTTTTTTGTTCAAAGTCAAACATTTGTCATGAAACATTCACATATTCATATATAGAAGATTTACATGAATAAAACTGCCAACCAGTAAAAGTGGGGAACAGTATAATAAATGAATTAGTATTACAGTATTACAGAATACAGTATTATAAGTGAATTAAGATCTGAATTCTATATTTCCGCCATTTGTTGTTTTTTTTTGTCATAGCTTGTTACAATGAATTGTAAATCAGTATGACATACACTGATAAACTGAATTTATTTTTTTAGTGTTGTTGTCTAATTAATAACATGCTCTAAAAATGCAGAAATGATTTCACATATGCTCTAAATTACACATTCTATATGGAATGATCATCCTATACACCCTTGCTGTCCAAAGAAAAACATGTATCTCAATTTTTGTCTATTCTTACTTGTTTGCATTATTTGAACACATCAGATGCTGTTTACACTGCGGGAGAATTCCCACTGTAAATGACCCCAAATTACTTGGTAAAACGTCTGATTCCATTGACTTCAATTCAAATTAAATTAGGTTAATGCCCTCTACTATAAACCTGCCATTTTGGAGATACTGCTTGTTATTCGGAAAGCGGCGATATGTTAAACTTAGATATGCCATATACAGATATGTTGTGGCTTCACCGTTAAATGGTACTGTTCCCGAGGGGCCACATTTCCCAGCATTCTCACACTGCAATCTGTGTATGTTAATTTTTAATGTATTACTACAGAAAAAAGTTACAGAATACATTTAGAATAACTGTCACTGATGAACCCTTAAGGTGTAGGCTTGGATGTGTCAAAGGGTACCATAAAGAGAAGAATGCACCAGCATGACCTCAGAGGCCCTACAACAAAATCGAATCCAGTTCCCAGCCCAGGTTACAGTACTCATAAAACGCCTTCAAAAGCCTTTTTTACAGGGGGAGATTAAGTGCTACTAGAGTGGTGGAAAAACGGAAATTGGGGGGAATTATGAAGGAACTGCTCACGATCCAAAGCAAACCACGTCATCTGTGAAACGTGGTGGAACTGGATCACTTGTCTTTACTAATGATGTGACTGACAATGGCAGCTGCAGGATGAGTTCTAAAGTGCACAGTGACATCTTAACTGCCCGGCTCCAGCCAAGGGCTTCAAAACTCACTGAGCGATGCTGCCTAAGAACGGTGTCGGGGGGCAATGAACAAATACAGCTATATTGTTCACTCAGCAAAGATGTAAATATTATTGATCATTAACACTGACTACACTTTTACGGTACAGTCACTGTTGGTGTTTTTGATCCAACAGTCGTGTCCAGTTACTTATGGACTGACTGCACCTTAAGGCATCTTAAACGTGTGAACTAGGTAATGTCTTTTAAATGTAATATTTTCTCTTAAAACTAAAGTGTAAGAAGTGGCTCTTTGGAGCAAAGCTCGTGGAGGTGTGCTAATGTGAACCTTTTACAAGTGTCATGTAAATATGTACCTCCAAGCCAAGAACCATTAAGGAATAATTTCTGAGGTATTTTAAGACACCAGTAAGATTCACATAGATATACTTAAATACATATTAAAGTACATTTGTAGTACATTATAATATACTTAATTTTTAGTATACTTATATTAGTACACTAAAATACTACTCAGGTAAAAGGTACTTGTAATTATTACATTTGTAATATATATCTACACTCATCATCATAAAAACAGCTGCACCCAGAAGGAAGTGTGGGATTGCAGTGCTATTGGGAAGGAAGATAAAGGTTACCAAGATCAATAAATGATGATACATTTAGACTGATATGGGTAATATTTATTGAGCTACACATACAGAAGCAGTGTCTCTCAGTATGGCATCAGTCCACCATGCTTGCCAGACGTCTCAGCATGGAGCTGCAGAGGTTCCTAATGGTGTCCTGCGATAATCCATCCCATGCAGCTTGAATATTCTCACACAGTGCAGATTGGGTACGGGTGGAGGTGGAGTGACACCAGGTCTTCTGGACGTGTAACACGTGACAACAAACTGTTCCTCTTGGCGCTGACCACGGTGCCTCACAGATTCGTTGGTCATCTCCACCAAGACAAAAGCAGGACTCCTCACTGAAGAGTCACTCCATGACAGTCTGGCATGGCACCATTGCGGTCTTTGGTGATGTTGACGTGGTGTTAAGTGCAGTCGTCATAACAGTCTGCATGCACGTAGTCCTGCCAATGGTTCTGGCACTAACAGGACGACTCATAGAGGGCATCACTACTTGCTGATTGTCTGCAATCATAGCGGTTGAGTCAGCCAGGTACAGCGATAAGGCCTGTCCTAGCTTCATCACATACCCAGCTGAGTATGAAACTTGAATCATTCGCATGTCTCACAATGTCAAATCCACCCACCAAGTTTCATTTCTGTCGGTTTATTCCTTCTGGGTGCAGCTATTTATGCAAGTATTCTTTTGATGATGAGTGTATATATATATATATATATATATATATATATATATATATATATATATATATATAAGGTACATTTCTAGTACTTAGAAAATATACTTAATTTTGACCTGGGTAATGATATAAACAGCTTTGCATCATAAATTCATATGACTATACAGTGAATTCCACCCAAGCATAGAGCCCAAGGCAACTCATCTCCACATCAAGCCAGGAAGCTGTAATCTCATATTCTAACATGTCCTTTTCCTCAAGAAATGCTCCCAAATGAGGGAAAGGGGCCACCCTAATTGAACTCTCCCCAAACATCAGTTTACTGTATTGACACCACATTTAAAATGCCACTAATGGATGACATACATGTTCTGTGATGATGATGCCAATGGAAATGTCAGGGACATGTAAGCCTGGCTGAGATATATACCGTGTATGCTTTTTTTCATGAAAGGGAAATGATTACAGAGATGAAAAGCCCCATGAGAATGGTAAAGAATGACCTTGTTCCCTTTCCCCACATCTTCTGAGGAAATGTCAGCATGCAGGCGAGAAGTTCTGCTCGTTCTATCATTATACAGAATGGAGTCACGCTGGGAAATGACAAGATGGAGCGTAAACTAGGAAGGAAAATGAGTCCATGGTGCTGTTTTCATGAGGTGAAGGCTCTTCGAAAGCATCACATTCATCAAGGCTTTAAAAACCTTGACCACAGCATTTTCTTGTAATCAGCAAAGCGGGCATAATGCTACGGACCACCCCAGCAAGCCTTGAATGTATGATATTTCCAAACACGTTTGTGGAAATATGTATATGAACATTCCACCCCAAACTTAGAGCGAAATGGTACCACCTTAATTCAACTCTGAGCTCAATTGAATGAATGTTATAAGCTTTCAGTGACATAATGATTTCACTGTGTGAAAGTTGCTCCCACACCACTGAGACCTGCAAGCCCACAGTGCTTCATCTCAGAGCAGAGTGCTGCAGCACACGTTCCTGTTTAGTATTCCATACGTCTCGGCTGTGAACAAACAGAGGGGCAGGTGTTAATTTTCTCGGTAAAGACGGCCATGTGTGCACAACGAGGACCGTGCGAGAGCAGGTTAAAGAATGTGAGGGGCTGGCACTTTCTGCAACAACGTGCACAGCACGTTCCATGGGTTCCTTTTATGGCTGTTAACTTTTTGCACAGACTGTGGAAACCACTCTGGGGGGAGCTGTCCGTGGTCCTAAATGGACTGCAGCTGGGCCGGGGATTGTGGCAGGAATAGCAACAAAACCTGCACATTCATCTAAAACATTCACTCTTTCTGCACTTTCCTCTTTCGTGCCTCTAAAAAAGGGGAAATCCTGCACACAAAAGTGATAGTAACCTCATCGCTGCCTTGAAGAAGAGCAGATCACGTTTGTCTTGAGTGGAGGGGGAGCTGACCATGGTCCTGAATGCCTAGCAACTGGAAAGGGGACTGCTAGAATAGGTTCTTTGGGTTAATGCTATAGAAGAACCACTTTGGTGGCTTCAACATGTGAATAACCTTAAAAGGCCTAAAGAATGCCCACATTAGGTACAGTTAAAAGTTTGGTATACTGTGTATATATATATTCGCCAAGCTCTTTATTAGGAACGGCTCCTTGTATATACACTTTGTGCTTTATATCAGCTCCGCTGACCATATAAGAGCACTATGTAGCTCTACACATTTCTTACAGACTATAGGCCATCTGTTTCTCTGAAATCTGTGTATGTAGCCCCCTTTTGCTCTGTTCTTTAATGCTCAGGACCCTCTCAAGATATTATGGAGGATCATTCTCAGCCCTGCACTGAATGTCAGAAACACATGCATGAAATACCCAGCCAACTGCGATACTGTCCTGTGGGCAGCGTCCGCTGATGAAGGACTAGAGGATGACCAACAACAAACTGTGCAGTAGCAGATGAGCTACCGTCTCTGACTGTACATCTACAAGGTGGACCAGCAAGGTAGGAGCGTCTAATAGAGTGGACAGTGAGTGGAACAGTCAGATCCACTCACACCAGCAGAACACACACTAACACATCACCACAACGTCAGTGTCACTGCAGTACTGAGAATGATCCACCACCCACATGATACCTCCTCTGTGGTGGTCCTGTGGGGGTCCTGACCATTGAAGAACAGGGTAACAGGGATGGTAAAATATGCAAAGATACAGATGGACTACAGTCTGCAATTGCAGAACTATAGAGTGCTCTATATGGTATAAGTGGTGCAGGCCCCTGGCATGGCTATTTTCACACCCAGTAAGTGGCATAAAAACCATTAAGCTGGAAATAAAGCAAACCAACCAAAGCAAATAAACAGGAGCTTTTTAGAAATGCCATTCTTCTACATCAGCCAGGAGTGGCCACCTTGTGTGTTCAGGCGCAGCCTTGACAGACTTTTGCTTTGTCAGAAACAAAGCTTAAAAAAAGAGAAACTTCCGGAGACCCAAATCTCTTGAACATGATTAGGAGACGTGGGGATTTGTCTCCCTGCCCGTTCAACAGAGCCTTACACTACATTGCATCATATAGAGAATGGCCTGACTTTGCCACTTTGCTCCATTTCTTTCAGCATTGGCCACAATGACCAGCAAGACACAATACATGGTCGGAATCCCGAGATTCCCACGCCAAGACATGCGGTTCATAGGGAGAGGTGACTAAGCTCCATCTAGACTGAACTTGGCCAATGGTGCAGTTCAATTCACTGTCAGGATGAGCTGAAGCTCTCTCTCTCCACATCACATTTATTTATTTATTTATTTATTTATTTATTTATTTATTTATTTATTTATTCATGCTCCTAAAATAGCCAGGAATAGCATGAGTGACAGCACACTAATGTGCTGATAGCTTTACGCTTAGCCTGAAGGTGGCTCGCTGTGCGTACTCCGGATGCGCATCCTTAGCAAACCCTGAAACCGCTTCTTCTATCACTTTCTAAACGTCACCTTAAACATCATATAGGCTGCCGTGAAGCTCTCGAGCGCGGCACCCCAGCCAGCAAGACTGGTTTCCCTGCTATAAAGCCAACCGGTGCGGGATTTATTTCTGTTTTGGTTGAGGTATACTGTGAAGCTTTGGTGCCGCTCAATGGGAAAAGAGGGCAACTGCTCGGGGACGATTTGAGGAGCTGGAACGAGGAGATAGGTCCCAGAAGCAGGGAAGCAGCCTGTATACGCACGCCTTACATGCAGTATTGTTTAGCGATAGGATCAATTAGCGAGAGGAGATGGTTTAAAACAGCAGCGCACCATAAGATCAAACTTGCGCTCAGCTCCTCGGTTCAGCCAGAAGGACAGCGACTATAAGGCTGATTGGGTTCTGGTGATGTTTGCCATTGACTCCAAGGCTTATGATGGGAACAGATGGCACGCGATATCGTCTATTAATGAGGTGAACGCCAGCTCTTAACTGTTGCTCTGCTGGGCTTCAAAAGTTTGAAATGGCCCGCACTGGACACTGTATAGCCTATACGGGAGCGCGTGCGCAGGCTGCTTTCGTGGCGAAGGATGTTTGCAGAGGAATTCACCAGCTAGAAATAGAGTGAAATCACAGCGTAAAAGCTGTCGATGCCACCCCCGCATACTGCCCCCACCACCACCCCTCCTTTCCCAGCCTCCTAAACTCTGTTCTTCTCGCCTCCTCACATGCACACGCACGCGCGCGCATAGACGCCAATGCATACACACACATACACACACAAACACGTCACCACGTCCAACACCACCACCACTACTACCCCCCAACGCAAGGCGCTTTAACTACATGTCAGAGTTTGAACTATAAGCAACCGACGTGAGTATTATCCAGAACGGGGAACGCTGGCTCGGTTCTAGCGCGAGGCGTTCCATCCAACCTTTCGAGCTCATGCGCAAAAAAATAGCACAGCAGCCATTTACATGCGTCCAAAACTAACGGACCCCCCCGGCGTGCGCATCACTCTGGCCGCGTTCGACTCCCCACCAAACGGTCCGACCGCGCACTGGCAAGGCGGTTGGGATGGTGGTTGGGGGCGGGGGGTGGTAGTTCAACTCACCGTGAGCCGATGCGGCCAGCAGCCCCGTGCAGAAGAGCAGGAGCGGGCTCCAGCTCCAGCTCCTGCTTCTGCTCGTGCTCGCGCTCCCGCTCATGCTCGTGTTCCATCTCCAGCTCCAGCTCCACCGCTGCCTCATCCTCGCGACGCCCTCCGCTCTCCTCCGCTCGCTGCACGCGCATCCGCATGCGCTCCTCGCCGGTCCCGTTCCGTTCGAGTCGACAGCGGCGCTCATGACAGGGGCTTGTTTTGGTTTCTGTATTTTTCCTTTATCCGTTTGTTTTTCTCTCTCTCTCCCTGTTTCTTCTTCTTTATCGGCAGGCCACTGGTATCCGCTGCTCTTTAAGAAGGACGTGTGAGTGCGCGGCGGCGCTGAGAGAAACCCCCGCGCGACGAGAGCGGGCTCGTGCAGCTGGACTGAACCATCTCGCGCGCACCGCAGGGTTCGCCGAAATTCCGCAGGAAGGTTTCACGCCGAAAAGAAAACAGACAGAAAAACATATAATGAAAGAAAAAAGCAAAGAGAGAGAGAGAAAGGGAGAGTGAGGATGAGAGAGCAGCCGCGTGTCCGCGCACAGTCCGCGCCGAGCGACGTCCAGTTCGGCGCAGAAGATGAGAGAGAGAGAGGGGGAGAGAGAGAGAGAATCTGGAGGCGGCTTTGAGAAGACGAGTGCAGCACGAGCCGATAGCCGCTCCCGCGCTCCCTCGCGCCTCCGTTTTCGTGAATGTGTGCGTTCGGTTTATTCCCAGTGAGATGAGCGCATCGCCACTGATCGTAATCCCCGTTTCAGCGCCGCTCTCCGCATGAATCATACGACTGGAGTGGAGAGAAGGAGGACACACACTCAGACGCACGGATGCACGCGCGCGCGCAGAAGCACACACACACACACACACACACACACCCCGCCTCCGTTAGAAAGTTTAAAGGCTCCGTCACTGACACGTTCGGAGGTGTGGAAGTGATCAATAAGGCATTTCCTGCACCTCAGCTACTTTAGACTCTCCGCTTTTAGGACCATCTCTCTCTCTCTCTCTCTCTCTCTCTCTCTCTCTCTCTCTCTGTCTATCAGTCCATCTCTATTTTTCTCTCTCTCTGTATATATATATATATTTTCTTTCTCTTACTTTCTCTTTTTCTCTCTTTCTCTATCTCTATTTTCTCTCTCTCGCTCTTCATCAGCTTCTCTGTTCTCTGTCTCCATCTCACTTTTCCTCACTCTCTCTTTTGTCTCTATCTCTCTCTCTCACTTTCTCTCTTTCTTCTCTCTCTGTTTCTCACTTTGTCTCTCTCTCTCCCCTGTCTCTCTCTCACTCTCTCTTTCTGGTTCTCTCTTTCTCTCACACTCTTTCTTGCTCCCTCTCCCTCTCTCTCTTCTTCTCTATCTCTTTCTTACACTTTCTTTCTCTCTCTCTCTCTCTCTCTCTCTCTCTCTCTCTCTTAAAGTTTCCAGAACTTTGGCTCACATTACCTACAAGTTCTAATAAAGCTTTAAAGAAAATGTCTAGTCTAATGTTAAAAGAATGTTTTAAAGATGTTTATAACTGTAATGTTCCTATAAATGGAATGTTACTGAGTCTTGAGATGAGACAGAATGTTGTGAATGAATGAGAATTAACATTCTCCTACTTTTAGAAAGAACATTCTGGGAACCAAAAGAAAACTTCCCACTGAAAACATTCATGGAGCATCACATGGCACATTCTCAGAACGTTTGTAGAACAAATCATTTCTAGTTGACACCACCCAGTTTCTATTTAAGGTTTAAGGTTTAATTAACGACACACAGCTGGTCCTCAGGGACAAAATCCTGACCGGATTTCCTGCCTACCTGGAGTGCAAAGTCATTCACCTCCTTCTTATGCGCTTGTTGTTGATATCAGTGGACATGCTACAAGCCAAGATACATTAATTGAGCTCGCTTGCTCACTCAATTCAATGAAATTCAATTCAACGTTATTGTCATTATACCAATACAGGGTTGTATAATGGAACACTGTCAGACTACTTCTCCAGTGCAGTGATTGAAAAGAAGATAAATAGAAGATCAGTGGTCAGGACCCCCACAGGACCACCACAGAGCAGGTATTATGTGGGTGGTAGATCATTCTCAGCACTGCAGTGACACTGATATGGTGGTGGTGTGTTAGTGTGAGTGGATCAGACACAGCAGTGCTGCTGAACACCTTAGTGTCACTGCTGGACTGATAATCGTCCTCCAACCAAAACTATCCAGCCAACAGCGTCCTGTGGGGCAGCATCCTCTGACCACTGATGAAGGACTAGAGGATGACCAACACAAACTGTGCAGCAGCAGATGAGCTATCGTCTCTGATGGTACATCTACAAGATGGACCAGTAAGGCAGAAGTGTCTAATCGAGTGGACAGTGAGTGGACACAGTGTTTAAACAGTCCAGCAGCAGCACTGCTGTGTCTGATCCACTCACACCAACACAACACACACTAACACACCACCACCATGTCCGTGTCACTGCAGTGCTGAGAACGATCCACCACCCACATAATACCTGCTCTGTGGTGGTCCTGTGGGGGTCCTGACCATTGAAGAGCAGGGGTAATAAAGTATACAGAGAAACAGATGGACTACAGTCTGTAACTGTAGAACTACAGACTCGTCCTATATGGTCAGTGGAGCTGATAAAATGAGCAATGACTGTATATACAATGAGGTGTACCTAATGAAGTGGCTGTATATCCCAGTGGGCACCCAGGACGGAACAGGCTGTCAGTGTTGGGGAGCATGCCCAGCTGGATAAGGGAGATAGCAGCTAGTATTCCCCAACTGGTCGCCTTCAAGGTTGCAGTGCAAATACAAGCTCCTCCCCAGGTGTGGCCTATGTGGCTCGTTCTGAGGTGTTGTATTAGCGAGGCAGTGGGTTTTCCAGATGTTCCCGTCACTGTGCCATGTTTCTTGGAAGCAATGCTATGCTGGCCCATGGTACTGGTGCTGAGCAGTTGTGTCCTGGCTCCCGACAGGAGTAACAGGGCTCATCATCTTGGAGCTTCTATATTCTCCTGACAGGCTCTGTTGTGAGGTTGGCAGGGGATTGTGCTGGCCCTTCCTGGTGCACCACCTCTGTGTTGTTGTCATCAGTATTGTCACCACTGACATGGTAAACATGGTGCCGCAGGGTGGCTGGCAGTGCAGCAGTTCATGGTGTCAACAAAGCTTGTGTCTTTGCAGTCTCAACCAGAACTGTGGGCCAAAACTATACTGCAAGACACACTCGAGAAAGGCAGGGTTTGAGCTTGGGCATCCACCACAGGGTCCCTTTAAGGTGTAGGGGGTGTCCCTTGTTCCAAAGGACAGCAGAACATAACTAAAACAAGTTATTGACAAACTCTCATATCCGTCTTTAATGTAAAAAGACGTGAAAGAACCCGCATGCACACATTTACAAAATCAGTCAAGTCATATGTATGATCCACACGCATCATAAACGGAAATGAAGCACATGGTCTTTGCGAGACAACTGCAGTTACGAGGAATGTAAAGTGAATAAACTGGGAGCACAAGCCTTCAGTGCAAAGATTTGTCGTCAAAGAAGATTTGGAGTCGACTGACAGGTCATCAACTGTCCATGGGTAGGGGCAGAGGGTGAAAGAGGCCAAATGCATTGCTTTGTTGACTTTGCAGCTATTGCTGGAACTCCTGTACACAGACATAAGTGGGGGGATCAGATACACTACCAGTCAAAAGTTTAGACCAGAGAAAATACCACTCATGGAATTATGGAGTCCACCTTAAAAACCTAAACAGCTTTCTTAACCTGCAGTGGAGGCTGATAGAACAAGGTTTATTTCTAAGCAATTTTGGACCAAATCTATTGGTCTGTCCATCATGAATATTCACTAAACTGAAAGGGGAACTAGAGCTTGCAAATTGTGCTAAAAAAGAAATAAAGGGTTTTCTTGTGCAACTAAATATATATTAGAGGTGAGGATATGGCAGAAATAGAATACTGTGGTACATCAAGAGTATATGTGGTATATCAGGAGATGTATTGTTTAGACTCATCATCAGTTGGCGCTGTTGAGTGTAAGCCTGTAGAGTCTTTATGATCACCATCTACATCCATTTAGATGGGTGTGTTTAAACCTTTGACTGGTACTCTAAATGGATCATTCTACCAACTGTGGAAAAGCTGATGTGTGCTTTAAATGGAAATCTGTTTGCTTATTTATTTTGACTTTATTTAAACAAATGACTGAACGTTTCCATTTTGTCACCACCAGTACAGGAATAACTACTGAAACTTTACCAAATGTGGATGTTTCAGTAGTGACGATTTTAGCAAAGTTTTATTTTGAGCAAATCTCAAACATGCTAGTCAGGACATGGATAATAAATGCAGCTTTGACGGTTGTATTGTCACGCCTGCTGGCTCTGTTTGCACCCCTGATCTCCCGGACTCCATTTCCCATAACTCACCACCCGATGACGTCACTGTCACATGTCTGCCATCTCCCAATCCTGTTCTGTTTTCTAGTTCCATGTCGCCGGAGTATTGATCACACCCCTGTTGTTTATCTAGTCCGTTTGTACAAATACTTCTCTCTCCCACCGACCCATTGTGAAGTATTACCACTCTGTGCTTACTGAGCGTTTCTCTCTGCTGTTACTCTTGTTTGCTACTCTGTTTTTTTATTCTCATTCGCTGATTTACTCCTTTTTGGTACCTTTGTTGGTCTGATTCTTTGCCTGGTTTTGACTTCCGCTTGTGTCTTCACTCTGACTCTGCCTTGTCCTTCTGTTATGTCCGCCTTGCTCCTGTTGCTGCTATGTTTGATTACAAATCTGTTAAATAAACATCGCCTTGATTTTAGCGCAGCACTCGTCACAATCTGTTTGTCCATCAACACATGTATACACATAAAATTAATACTAATTAAATGGTGTACACAAATTAATTACTAATATTTTTAATAAAACAAACAAAAAAGTTAATTTAAGATATGAATTAAAAATATATTTTTCAGTAATTACCATTCTTAACGCTACACATTGTTTTTCACACTTTGGGACACATTTACTTCAAAACAATAATTTAAAACTAATTGTGTTTATAAAAGAAAATGTTCAAATATTTCAAGAAATCAAAATGATCTTTTTAAAATCAAACATTAAGAACCAAATGCATAAGTATTCTTTGAATGTGTTTTTAGGGGTTATGGTTTCAGACAGTTTTATAGCTTATTACTGTCATGCCTTGCCTTATTTCTCTTCCTGCCTCTATCCTTCTTTATCTTGCCCCCCTATCATTACCACCATGTGTTTCTGTTTGTTTTGCTTTCTAGCTCCTCCCTGTCTCCCTCGCCTGTTCCTAGTTTGTGGCTCCTCCCTTTCCCAGGTGTTGCTCGTTGGTTCTCGTGCTTATAAACCCCTCTGTTTGCGCATGCCTCTTGTCTTGTGTGAATGCATTCATATGTGTATTTCAGTTTTCTTGGCTTCTTGTTAGTTTTTAGTTTGTGTTCTCATTTCTAGTTCTAATTCTAGTGTTTTGCTAATTTCATGGTTCCTCTTGTGCTTGCACTTTAGCCCACTGCACCAAAATTTAGTCACCTAGCATGTTTAAGGTGGTAGTAACTTCAGGCTCCTACAGATGGCGCTGCACAAGGACAATTGGCTATGAGGAGCGATTGCATTTTGCTGTGCTAAAGGCCATAGTGTGAAGGAAGTAGCTGAGTTTGCAGGTGTATGGAAGCACACGGTCATACAGGTCTACCAGCAGTGGATAAAATCCCAGTCTACAGGAAATTCACCCCAGAACTGTGCCAGGGAAGGCATCCACTAAATCTGGCCCAAATGCACAATTCTTTTGTGCAAGATTGTCTGAACACTGATGTGGCCTACGTGCAGAAACTTGTCCAGTCTATATTGATACTAATTTGGTAGGATGATCCATATACTTCAGACCTACATATGAAAGTCACAGAAAATCTAATGTGAGAACTTTTGTGTTCATATCACTCGAACAAAATCATTGATTTAGTAGACTTGTGCCTGTAATGTGAACATAGGAAGAAAAATGCAGTCACTGAGCATCTATTTGTGATGGTAAACATTACATTCCTCGGAGGGCTTTACCCTCCCCATCAGTACTCAGCTCTCGACCTGCTTGTGTGGGATGCTATCAGAGTCTCATTTAGCAGGTAGGTGTCAAGCATAAGTGCAATTACTGCCCTGCAATGATTATCATTCACTTAGGATTTTCTCATTCACCATTTCCAAATTACAGCTTTGAACAAGAGCTCTGTTCAGCACAAGTCTAAATGCAGCTAATAGCAGCCTTGCTGGTCTTTCTTCACTACATTGTCATGCGGAATTTGTAGAGAGCTCTCTGTAGTTGTAATGTTTGCAGCTTAGGCTACAATTTGATTAAGAAATATATGGAATTATTAGAACTACCTGATCTGCATAATTACCTCCTGATATATAAAACACTTTTTGTAACATTGGTTTACATTGTCATAATAAACAAAAAGCTTTTCAGCATGAAGCGTATACACTGTTTTACTTTACTGTATCTGACATAAACCAAAAATTAAAACAGTCAAGATCACTGAAGAAAAAACAGTCAGCCAACTTGAAAAAAGCTATATTACAGATTACATAGATTTATATATATAAGCTTATTACTATACATATTACAGATATACATATACATTTTAGTTTAAGTCATGTATAGAAATATCATGTCTCTGCTTCAGAAATAACTTACATTAATTTTACTGTTGAGCGTATGTCACTAGCTGTCATAACTGTTGTTTTTGTTTGTTTACGTCAAGATTAAAACAAGAAAACAATGTGTTAAATGGTCAACCAGTAGAAAGACAGATGCGTCAGATGGTGGCTTTCCAGGAAATATTGTTGGAAATCAGTGGTATGAGCACAGTTTATTTATTAATTTATTGATGTATGTGTATTTGTTTATTAGTTAATTTGTTTGTTAATTATCTATTTAATAGTATGCTATGTCAGAGAGTGGCTTTCCAGATGTTGGATATTTCTGGTTTGTGCAGAATTGTATTTTATGTTTTGTTTCTTTGTTTATTTGTTTATATCATTGCCCCAGTTGGACCCAAATAAATGTAGTTACAGTACAGGTGAAATTGTGTGTCAAAGTGGCTTTCCAGGAACAGTATTAGAAATCAGTGGTCTGAGCTAAATATTTATTTATTTATTTATTTATTTATTTATTTATAGTGTTATTGCCCAGTTGGACCCATATCACTGCAGTTACAGTACAGGTAAAATTACAAACGTGAGAGGTGAGAGTACAATACATGTAAGAGTACATCAAAGAACAATTTGTCAATAATATATAATATATATCCTGATATTTGTTTTGAGGTCTGTTGATAGTATTACAACCAAGGGTGTACAACTAGTATTGGTATTACTGGTTTGTTGGAATAAATAAATAAATAAGGAACTGGCTCTGGAAGCAGCACTGACAGCGCTCTGTGAGTTGCCAGGCGAGTCTTTGTGTTTGTTGTTGTTTACGTTTGGAATGAAACATTGCGTCAGAGAGCGCAGTCCAAACCCCACTCAGAGCGATCCAGCGAAGCCCAGCCTCGATCGACTATCAACTCAAAAACCGCACGTGTCAAAACCATAAATGTTCCGGTCTCCTCGCGTTGAGAGCGCGAGAGCAAACCGCAAACGCTGTTCTCGAGCCGCCTTGGGCCCTTTTCCGAGGTCCGTGTGGATCCACCCTCAGGCTCCGGAGGACGAGCTGGACCGGGTCTGCTTCAGGATCTGGAAGCGCTCGGTTTGGGCCAACAAGTACATTTGGCCCCACCAACCAGAGAACGCCCACAGGTTTGCAGATGACCAGCAGCTCGTGGAGGGCGTGAATGACAACTCCGTCCACCAGCACGAGAACCAGCGCAACGGTACTTTACCAGGAATGTGAGTGGCTATTACAGTGTTCAGTCTGAACTCGTTTATCTGATAGGTATGTGGCAATATATGGGTTTTTTTTTTTACATATATGACAATTCCATGTATTGATTTCCTTTACATCCAGCTTATATTTCAACCATATGTCACCATGTTTAAACCTATACACTCATCATCAAAGGAATAGTTGCACAAATAGCTGCACCCAGATGGAATCAACCCACAGGAATGAAACTTGGTGGATAGGTTTGACATCATGAGACATGCAAATGATTCAAGTTTCACACTCGACCGAGCATGTAATGTATGCAAGGACTGGCCTTATCGCTGACTGATCCAAACAGCCACGATTCCGGACATTCATCGAGCAGTGATGTCCTCCATGAGTCATCCTGTTAGTGCCAGCACCACTGGCTGACGGCTGCACAATGCAGGACTATATGCAAGCAGACCGTTATGACGACTGCCCTTAACACCACGTCAACATCGCCAAATACTGCAACTGTGTTGTGTCAGACTGTCACTCAGAATGGCAGCAGGTCATCTTCAGTGACGAGTCCCGCTTTTGTCTTGGTGGAAACGACCAACAAATCTGCGTGTGGAGGCACCGTGGTCAGCGCCAAGATGAGCGGTTTGTTGTTACGCGTCACATGTCCAGAAGGTCTGGTGTCACTCCACCTCCACCCCTACTGCACAATCTGCAGGAACTGTGTGAGAATATTCAAGTTGCATGGGATGAATTATCACACATTATCACATGTTGCATTAGCAAACATGGGGACCCGATGCCATACTGAGAGACACTACTTCTGTATGTGTAGCTCAATAAATATTGCCCATATCAGTCTAAATGTATCATCATTTATTGTTCCTGGTAACCTTTATCTTCCTTCCCAATAGCACTGCAAGCCCACACTTCCTTCTGGGTGCAACTATTCCTTTGATGATGAGTTTATTGCTCACAAACCCTGCTTAGCCAAAATATATACATCAGAGTGGTGTTTGGCTTGAAATACATAAGAGCCTTTGATTGAATAATTACTGCAGTGATTAATATGTCTCACCTGGCAATAATTCTTGTAACCCTCACTGATGCAGTGAGCAGCTTCTCATCTCTTACACAACCATGCGGGCAGACACATCCTGCAGTCATGGGAAAGATGATACTGTATGTCATTAGCATCAAATTATTGTCCTGCATCAAGCAAATTAAGCAACTAAGGGGAAGTTGAAATGATTGGATTTGGATTCAGAACTGTCCAGTGCATTATTAGAACCTGGAAGGAGCGTGGAGAACCATTAACTTCATGCAAGAAATGCATAGCAGATCTCACCGCTATGTTTAAGAATGAACATTAGAACATTTCCATGTGCACAGTGTGGTGAGAACTCACGGGACTAAGACTGAACAGCTGTGCATAAAGATTGGATGCTGGACCAATGGGAAAATGGTCATGTGGTCTGATGAGTCCAGATCGACCCTATTCCAGAGTGATGCGCTTGTTGGGGTTAGAAAGGAGGCGTATTAAGTGATGCACCCATCATTCAGGACCATCACAGAGCAGGTATTATGTGGGTGGTGGATCATGCTCAGCATTGCAGTGACACTGATATGGTGGTGTTGTGCTGGTGTGAGTGGATCAGACACAGCTGTGCTGCTGGACACCTCAATGTCACTGCTGGACCAAGAATAACAGCGCCCTGTGAACACCGATGAAGGACTAGAGGATGACCAACACAAACTGTGCAGCAGCAGATGAGCTATCGTCTCTGACTGTACATCTACAAGGTGGACCAGCAAGGTAGGATTGTCTAATTGAGTGGACAGTGAGTGGACACAGTGTTTAAATCCTCCAGCAGCACAGCTGTGTCTGATCTACTTACACCACCACCACGTCAGTGTCACTGCAGTGTTGAGAATGACCCACCACCCACATAATACCTGCTCTGTGGTGGTCCTGTGGGGGTCTAAAGCACTGAAGAACCGGGTAACAAAGTATACAGAGAAGCAGATGGACTGTAAAGTGCTCCTATATGGTAAGTGGAGCTGATAAAATGGACAGTGAGTGTCAGACTGCTTTGCACTGTCTGAATCTGATTAGTAGCCTCACCTAAAGGCTGGAAGAGAATTGACTGACAACTGCAAATAGTGTCTGAGCACCTCTGTGATTATTTGATTCACAAGAGGAAAGTGACTGGCTCGTATCTGAAACATGCTGCCTGCTCGAAATGGGAGGGCTGACTCCGGTCCAGCGACCTGGCCCACTCATGCTGCCTTGGTAATTTGCACAGGGCTCAAAGTCTCTAACTCACTGTGCAAGCTATTTCCAAAAGACTAATTCTGCTTATTACATGGTGCATCCCAGATTATGAACAAAGTGGCGAGGGAGCGATAAAGAAATTAAGGCCTTATTGTGCCAGCTCCAAGAAATCCATGTTCAAATAACGGCTCAGTCACCCAAAGTAATTAACCCTTGTGATACCAGACGTTGGCTACATACAGTAGATTGCCAAATGGGAGCAGTTCTGAAAAAACAAAAGTTCAATAAGTCATTATGCATCACATCATTTATCAGGCTAGAGTTATGTGGTTTGTGTGTACATTTTAAAATTGAAATGCAAACGCTCGACATGCTGCGCAATACAGATTTTCTGTTATTATTTGTATAGATTTTAATCAGGCAGGTATTAGATCATTTTATGCTGATGTAGTATGTATTTATTGAAGCTCTGTTTTTCAACTGGGTCACTGACATAGCATGCATTGTTTTATGTTGATTATTTTCCTCTTACCAAATATCTCATAAATATGACACGTATCAAGCTGTTCTACAACATCTCCTTTATGTGGATACATTTTTAGTACATACAAGTAAAGGAAGTGTGGGATTGCAGTGCTCTTGAGAAGGAAGATAAAGGTTACCAGGAAAAAAAATAAATTTAGACTGATATGGGCAATATTTATTGAGCTACACATACAGAAGTAGTGTCTCTCAGTATGGCGTCAGTCCATCATGTTTGCTAATGCAACATGTCAGATGTCTCGGCATGGAGTTGTAGAGGTTCCTAATGGTGTCCTGTGATAATCCATCCCATGCATCTTGAATATTCTCACACAGTTCCTGCAGATTTTGCGGTGGGGTGGAGGTGGAGGAACCTACCTTCACCTATGTATATAACATCAGTGAACAGTTTAAAATCCTGAATAAAAGCATTCTGTGGCACCTTTTAATAGTTACACAGCACAACAGACGACAAAGGTGTTTTATTAAACAGATCTGCTTTTTAGGAAGAGTGGGCACAATGTTGCATCATAAAGAAGACATCAGGTGGCCTTGATGGTGCAATGGGAGGGTAAGTGGAAAAACGGATCTTTTTGATTTGGTATGTGTGTGTTGGAATGACCCCGGCAAAGTCATGATACTGTGTTATTCACTGCTTATTAATTTTAAAATACAGATATTTATATATGTAATTATTTATATAATAAATAATATAATATAATTAATTTTTGAGAGACATGGTTGCTCCTCCTGACATTTTTTTAATGATAATAAATCCTGTTAAAAAAAAATAATTATATATATATATATAATAAAAAACCCTATATATATATATATTGTTGTTTGTGGTTTTTTTTTCAGAAAACTTTCATAAAATCTGCAAGTATCGACTTTTTCAGCTCTTCTGAACTTGCATTAGGGTATCTAAAGTGCCTCCCAACCCACAAACTGTATGAAATAAAACAACCCAGTTAGCTTTTTGTGGGTTGCCTTGATCAGAAAACATGGGCTTCAATGAGCTGTTCAGATTCTGCTCCTCTTCCTATGTCAAAGAGGACAATAAATACTGCCCCCGGGGTCCTTGCTGTGGGGAGTTCGCATGCTCTCCCTGTGTCTGGATGCTCCAGTTTCCTCCCACAGTCCAAAGACAAGCAGTCAGGTGAACTGGAGATGCTAACCTCCCCCCTAGGTGTGAGTGTGTGTTTGTGTGTGTGTATGAATGGATGTATGTCTTTGTGTCTGCCCTGCGATGGATTGGTGGCCTGTCCAAGGTGTTTCCTGCCTTCTGCCCAGTAAGCAGTAGGATAGGCTCCAGCAACCTCCACCACCTAGAAGGGTGCACTTTAGAAGATGAGTGGGTGAGTGAATGTTCCTGTTCCACCTTAAATAAAGCAACAGTTACATTCTGGAGCTTCTGCGCAGCTGTCCAGCTTCTTGTTTGAGTTTTCCCGTTCCACCTTAAGTAGAGCTTTTAAGAAGAATGGGATTAGAAGCTGATACATAACAGGCCTTAAACAAGTAAGTATATAAATGTAAGTATGTAAAAATGATTCTGCTCTGTGTTTTTTGGCTGTTTAGCACTATTGGCTGTTGAATATGTTGAATATCTGTAAGATGAACCTCATCTGATCAACATGCAGAGAACATGGGAGTAAAAATATCATACAGGCAAATAGAAAAAACAAATAGTTCCACTATGATGCACCATTGAACCATTTGCGCAATGCTAAACTTCATATTAAACTGAGTTATTTTACATCAGGCAGGCCTGGCCTTCTCACTGTTCAAGGAGAATCTAATTGACTGTCTTTCGTCTGCTCCTACAGCCACATTTAGGACAATGTTGGCTAAAGTGTTTCCATCGTTCATAATAAATTATCCCTGTTAAAGGCACTTATTTTCTAATGTGTCGAAAGTTAGTAGGGGTGTTTGCATAGTCGGATGTCACTCTGGTAAATGTTACTGTGTGTGTGCGCAGCGGCTGCTTGATTGGAGCCTCTCTCTTAGCTTATGCTAATAGTTCGCCATCTGTCCCCGGTGGTCCGTGGAAACACCGTCCTGTTTCAGGTACACCACGTGACAGTGCCAAGCACTCCGTCTGTTCTGCATGGGGGCTCAATGAAGGGCCAGGACTAACAAGAGTCCAGTTAAATATTCATATTCGGGGGCAGCATATGTCCTGCGCAAAGCTATGCAATGTAGAGGAACTAAAGGACCTAACTGAAAGGACGCTGATGGGGAACTTTATCTGCTTTCCCTCCTGCTTACTGCTCATTGGTGCCGTCGCTTACTGGTCATCATTGCCCCTGCGTGAAACATATTGACAGGAGTTCATGCTACTGTACATGAGACCTGCATTAGCCTTCGTGACTTAGACTGACATTGACCTACATGAACGTCTATTAACACTTATTCAAATAGAAGTCTTTTGTCGTAAGGTTGCATCAGCTAGCATTGATGTCAAGTTGGACATTACCTTTGAAGCTCAGTGTATGTCCCAGTGATGGTAGCACGTCATCCTCAGAGATGAGTCCTGCTTTGTCTTGGTGGAGACGATCAACAAATCTGTGTGTGAAGGCACCGTGCTCTGCGTTTGTTGTCCCGCGTCACAGGTCAAGAAGGCCTGGTGTCACTCCACCTCTACCGCAAAATAGGCATGGATGGGATGGATTATCACAGGACACCATTAGGAACCTCTACAGCTCCATGCCGAGACGTCTGGCATGGTGCGTTAGCAAACAAGTCAGCCCGATGCCATACTGAAAGACACTACTTCTGTATGTGTAGCTCAATAAATATTGCCCATATCAGTCTAAATGTAAAATCATTTATTGTTCCTGGTAACCTTTATCTTCCTTCCCAATAGCACTGCAATCCGGCACTTCCTTCTGGGTGCAGCTATTCTTTTGACGATCAGTATATATGAAAATATGAGCATTTTCTGGGATCCTTAGGTTTCATTTTACAATATGATTATATGATATAAGCTACATAACATCAT
>CM067475.1:4539735-4559980 GCA_034552555.1 Semaprochilodus insignis | reverse complement strand
CATTACACTTACTGAGTTACTGTACACCAACACACTACTTACAGCACACTAACACATTACACTTACTGAGTTACTGTACACCAACACACTGTGGACACAATGTTAAACACTCCAGCAGCACTGCTGTGTCTGATCCACTCACACCAGCACAACACAAACTAACACACCACCACCACGTCAGTGTCACAGCAGTGCTGAAAACGATCCACCACGTACATAATACCTGCTCTGTGGTGGTCCTTAAGCTCATCTTGCTCTGTACTGTAATAGCTATTCATCCTTTAGGGGGTGTCAAGCAAGGAGAAAATGAATAATTTAGCTAAATAGATTAGGATAACAGCAGGCTAAAGAAGAAGAAACTGTGGCACAAGCAGCCATTAAAACAGCTGTTAGCATTAGCTGGCTGGTTATACCAGCAAGTAACAAGATGGTTAGCTTTGAGAAACACCTGTAAACCATATTCTGTTTATTTGTGTTTGTCCTTTAATCCAGTAAAATCAGTCATTTGAAATGATGTCATGTGATGCTTTATCAGCCCATTAAGTGGCTATTACACAGGCGGTTGAAGGTAGTCTGAGGGGTCTTGCCCAAGGACTCTTATTGGTATAGTGTAGGATGCTAGCTCAGGTAGGGGATCAAACCCTGGTCTACAACATGGGAATCAGAGGTATACCTACACTATTCCAACCGCTACGAGGATATTAGTACGTTGCAGGACATTTTACCATGTGCGGCTCAAGTGCATTTTAGTTACATGCAAGTTTCAAGCACGAAAAGTTGCACAAAGGCTTCTGAAACTGTGGCTTGAGGATTTGGCATGTATGCGTAATATCCACATGCTGCAAAAGCAATCCCGTGTTGTGGCTAAAAGACCAGGTTTATGAATTGATCTCGTCTGTACTAGGTATAATAAAAGTGGCATTAATGTAGAATATCACCCAACATGTTCAAAAGGTCAGCTCATGTGCAGGAATACTAGTCTTGACCAGTGTAGACTGTGATCTGCATAAAAGAAATCATCAAACGAGTGACCTTTTTTTTTACCCTCACTAGGGATTAATGCCTAATATGCGCTAGACAAGCACATGTTGATGCTGATGGTCATGGAACAGAGAGCAGTAAGTACATGCAGAGGGCTGTGAGTGAACCAGTGTAGAAAAGATGGTGGCAATTTATTCGACCTTCAGAGACCCAGTACTTTTTTATGGCACAATCTCACGAACAGAGCTGTTAAAGCTCCCCACTGGCTGCTTAGCTGTACATCCAAGCTAATCTGCTGCTAAAGGGCTGCTTTTGAATTACGCAGATTTTTCATTTCATGCACATTAACAGCACTACCATTTATATAAATCTATAAATGTGTATGAATGGCTTTTTTTCCCAGGGTCACGATGATGGAAACGGCTTTTAAGGTAACAGTACTTTAACGATAACGATCAACAGTATGTCATTATATCGACTGTGAAATCTGCGCCGTTGACGACACAAGACACTGATGTATGACTCGCATTAGGCCTGTGCAGAAAGTGTTGTTTTTGTTTGTGACAACGGCCTGTGGACGATGCTCTGTCAGCTCTCGCCTCGGGACAGGAGATGGGGCTCCGCTCCAACGCCAAAAAAGTCACTCATTATTTGGAAAATGAAAAAGGAAAAAACAAACGTGAAATTGGGAACATCAGTCCAAATCGATACGGCTATTTTCCTTTTGGAAATGGAGGCCGTTTGTAATGGAAGTCGACTCTAAACACAATCGATTTTCAATCTGCATTTTTTTTTTCTGTTACCTGTACTCCCACGTCTGAACACCTATATGCTGACCAGACTAGAGAGAGTCTAGGGTGGCTGATGGAACGCAGAGTAAAGTACATTTTGAATGATAAATGTTTGAATGAAACATGATATAAATATGATAAAACACAGGTTAAAAGCCTCTGATCAGGTATATCTGAGAACTGTGTGGGTGTGGCTAATGAGACGCTTGACTGACAACTCTCTGTACAACACTCCAAGCCTGCTCCACCCCTCATACAGAACTAACTTCATTATCCAGCTTTTATGTGATGCTAAGATAAACGGATATGCAGATGAAGGGATGAATAGATAAAGCAATGCATGAAGAAACTGGCAAAAAGACATGCACTACATGAATGAAGGAGCTGATAAATGTTGGTGATGGATAAAGGACTGAGCATGTGACAGGCAGCTACAGACAGGTGGTCTAGCTTGCTAGCTGTTGGTTATGCTGGTTAGCTTTAGCTCGCTAACTTTCTCTGACTTTGAACCTGTTTTGTGTGGGCGGAGCAAGAGATGTCAGCCTTGTGATTTGTCAGGGGAATGCTTACAGAAGTGTTACCCAAGATTAAGACCACCCCCATTTACATGGAGAAAAATAAGATCACCAAACCAAAAATTTGTCACCTTGCACGTTTAAAGGGGTAGTAACTTCAGGCTCCTGCAAATGGCAGTGCACAAAGATGATGGGGCTATAAATACCTGTGGGGTGTGAGTGACGGGATCCATAGATTGAGAAGAGGTGGTACAGTGCAGTGAATGTCTCGTTCCATGTGTGGAAAATGGCTCCAAAGCAGATGTTAATGATTGGCTAAAAGGAGTGACTGCATTTGGGCGTGCCAAAGACCATAGTGTGAAGGAAGTAGCTGAATCTGCAGGTGTATGGAAGTGTACGGTCATACGGGTCTACCAGCAGTGGCTAAAATCCCAGTCTACAGGGAATTCTCCTCGGAATTGTTCCAGGGAAGGCATCCACCAAATCTGGCCCAACTGCACAATTCTTTGGTCCAAGAGTGTCTGAACATTGATGTGGCCTACATCCAGAAACTTGTTCAGTACCTTCGATTTGGCATTACAGCTGTTATCCGTGTTCGTGGCGGTATTACACGCTATTATGTCTATTTTTAATTTTTTTAATAAGTCATTTATTGGTCATTGGACTGTTATTCAAGATTATGCTTAGCACATATATGCTGTTTTCCTATAAATTAACCTCATTAGAAAGAAAACACAGATTTAGGTCCTGCGGGCCTTTTAAAGAGACATATGAAGAAAATATCCTCAGTCAATTCAGTGAATCAATAACACTTCCTGAATGAGAGGGAGAAACAAACATTACTGATGTCATAGCTGGAGAGCTACAACAAGAGACAGTCAACTATTTAATTTACTGTTTATGATTGTTACCTTTGATTGATTATTATGCATGAACCATTATGGGAATTATAGACCAGTGCTGGTATTAGATATTGTCCACCCACATACCTACCGTTGTCAATACATGAACACAAATAGCAGAAACTGAGAGGAGTAAATTTACATTGATTAGCAGTGCAAAGACATTTAACATGTACTTCTTTAGAGAATCAAAATAATACGATCAAGAATAATAACATTTTAGTGCATCAGCCCAGTTTGTCTGGAGTTCATTTTTTAATTCATTTTAATTCAAGTTCATTTATTTTTTTAAGCAATTGTCTTTAATCCTGTTATGATTGTAAATCGCTAAAATCATTAGCCTAGCATTAAGTCGGATTAGTGTTGAGTTTGCTGTTTCCCAGATGAATCTTCTCTATGTGATTATATGTTTGCATGTTTGTACAGGGTAGTATGAACCAGGAGCTGTGAGGTACCAGCTACAAAGTGCATAGGTAATTAGTGTGGGTAACACGATGGTGAGTTCCAGGACAGTCAACAGGTTCTAGCGTAACTGGAAAAAGCAATATAGTAAAAAGAAATATAGTAAATATCTTAAAAACTCGTGTGGAATAACAAGGCGGATAGTTCTAAAAAAATCTTGCGCTAAATTTCACTGTAATATCACATGTTTAGGTTGTAGTGTGGCACAGTACCCAGTAAAACAACAGCAGGAATCAGTGCTTTATTCACATCCCAGATACAGTGTCATTCTGGGCTATAGATACGTATATACTATGTGAGACCCGTCATGGACAGCTGTACATGTACATTTGTTGATGAGCTAGAAGTACAGAAACTCATGATTTCGGTTGTTTGTATGCGTGAGTAACTGATACTTCTACTATTATCTGTAGCGTCCGTATTCCTGTGTGATGTCCATATGCTATGCGAGCGCAGAAGTCAGAATTTGGCACAACACCAGCCAAGAGAACGTCAAAAGAGAAAGAACCATGTGGACTTACAAGGCAGGGTCATATTACAGGACTGTATTACAGGAGGTTCAAACTTTCAAGGCATATTTGGTGAGACTGATAAAGACTGACCAAACTTTTTGGTGGAGATGAATTTATTTGTTTACATGCAGCATGAAACAAGACTGAGGCTAGATGATTTTTGGCTTCCAGAAAAACTACAGCACTCCGTGAGACAGGGATGACACTGAGAAGCGTACAACTTACATTCCAATCATACACTCTGCTGTCCGCTTTTCGCTGTTTCCCGTTAGCTGCGAGACTGCCCTGCATCCTTTAATCTCTATTAGATTTACTCTTGTCCAGTCTTGCTTGGTCACTCTCTCTTTTTCTCTTCCTTGCTTCCTCCGAAATGTGTTCTTCCATCTCGTTGCAGCCTCTGCCATGATGTCCATTCTTGGAAGACTAGCTTCTGGGATTACTAATACCTTCTTCTTAAAGCTAGCTGAAGACTTATAGTTGTTGGTGTGCGATGCTGTGCTGTAAAGTGTTACCCAATTCTTGTGAGAAGTCTCGTGCCGCTCCTTCAAAGTTACGTAGCGCTATAGCAGGTGTTCCAAGCCTTTGAAGCTTTTGTCTTCAGTTAAAATCGTACATAAGGTTGCCTTAACACTTGGCTGACTTTCCTGCTTAAACATGAGGCATCACTGTGTAATTTAGTCAGACTGTCTGTTTACTAGCTGGTTACAGTTCAGGGTGCTGGAGCCTATCCCAGTGCTTGAGCAGAAGGCAAAAAACACCCTGGACAGGCTGCCAGTCCATCGTAGGGCAGACACTCAGACATGCACGGTCACTCAAATCACACTCGCACCTAGGGGCAAACCCACCCAGAGGAAACCCACACAGACACAGGGAGAACATGCAAACCGCACACAGAAAAGACCCTGGATGACCCAGCCAGGAATTAAACCCAGGCCTTTCTTGCTGCGATGCGTCAGCAGTACCCACCGTGTCACCCCGAACCAAAATTCACACATCATATTTAGATGTCATATTTCTGCTAATGGGTTTAATCTGATATGAGAAATTATAGAATGCTGTTTATATGACTGTTTCAATAACTGGGTAACTGTGGTAATATGACTTGCATTCATTCAGTGCAAAGGGGCTGTAATGCCAGCTTGATGCAGGTGGCTGCTCTGGGTCATTCTTCTATTGTTCAGCCCGTCTTTATGCTTTCTCTTCTTGAAGGTGGAGATGGACTGCAGAGAAAGAGTGCAGATGGTACCCGTGTGGCACACGACCCGACTGGCACTGACACTGCGAGCGCAAGGAAAGCAGCTGGCCCTCCTCAAAATGCCAGGAGCCAGCTCTTCCGGGAGGATGCCACAGTGCTGGGGAGGAAAACCCTGAGTTCAGCTGATGACAAAGGTGAAACTCTCTATATGTACCTCTCTCTCTCTCTCTCTCTCTCTCTCTCTCTCTCTCACACACACACACACACACACTCTCTCTCCCTCCCCCTCACTCTCTCTCTAAATAACTACTATGGTTTCTTTATGAGTTTGTCCTCTGTCTTTGTGTAACCTCTCGCAGTAGGTGTGCCAATAGGCCATATGGCCGTGGTCCAGGGACAGCCATGCCAGTATGTTAAGGCCGAATGGGGGAGGAGCAGCAGGTATTTCCCACAGAAAGCACCATTGCCAGAGCATCATGGTCCTGCTCCAACCTGCCCTGATCCACAGAGACCTGTGCGCCCTCCACCAGGTTTCACCCAACCTCAGGTACACTGGAAACACCACACATGCTCAAGTTCACAAAGTGCAACCATATCATGGAAAACTGAATCTTTCCTTTTGTCATGTTTGTGTTAATACATGCAGATTCAGATTTAAGATTTTGTTTTTCCTCCAGCAGTAGCCATGTTTACTTGCAGCCTGATAAGCAGTTAATAGTCCAAATAATAGCTCAGCTGTAATAGGATATGCCCATATACACCGATCAGCCATCACATTAAAACCACCTTCTTGTATCTACACTAATTGTCTATTTGATCAGCTCCACTTACCATGTAGGAGCACTTTGTAGTTCTACAGTTACAGACTGTAGTTAGCCCCCCATTGGCCTGTTCAGGACCCCCATAGGACTACACAAAGCAAGTACCATTTGTGTGGTGGCTCATTTTCAGCACTGCAGTGACACTGACATGGTGGCGGTGTGTTAGTGTGTGTTGTGCTGGTGTGAGTGGATCAGGCACTGCAGAGCTGCTGGAGGGTTTAAACACTGTGTCCACTCACTGTCCACTCTATTACGCTCCTACCTTGCTGGTCCACCTTGTAGATGTACAGTCAGAGACGATAGCTCATCTGCTGCTGCACAGTTTGTGTTGGTCATCCTCTAGTCCTTCATCAGTGGTCACAGGATGCTGCCCACAGGACGCTGTTGTGCTGGATAGTTTTGGTTGGTGGACGATTCTCAGTCCAGCAGTGACACTGAGATGTTTAAACACTCCAGCAGCACTGCTGTGTCTGATCCACTCACACCAGCTCAACACTCACTAACACACCACCACTGTCACTGCAGTGCTGAGAATGATCCACCATCCAAATAGTACCTGCTCTGTGGTGGTCCTGTGGCTTTGCTTTGGCTACAGTAGCTAGTTAGATCACTCTGAATAAATAGCGATATAAGCGGTGTTGTTGTTTGTTTGCGTCAAAGCTCCATCAGGTGCACAAATTACTGTTCATTTCTGTTCAGTTCCATTGAAAAGACTGGTGCTCTTGATGGAGCTTTGAGACACTACAAAAATAATACACCTCTTATTGCTATCTATGGCTGATTTCCCCCCTGAATATGGTAATAAGAACCAATCCAGATAGCAAGCTGTCACCCGTCGGGACTCTTCCCCTGCCTCCGCCGAGTCCGGGGACTACACTCCCCATGATTCCCTGCTCCTTGACTACAACACCACGAGTGCTATCTCCACCAATCAGGAACAGCTTCCCCGCCCTACGTCACCAGAGTTCTGATTAACCTCACCTGTCTTCCATTTACTTGTTGAGTATATATACCTGCCCTTGCCAACAGCACTTTGCGAAGTATTGCCGATCCTACTGTTGCTTACCGAGTGGTTTTCTATTGCTATCTGTATTCCCATGTATGACCGTCTTCTGCCCTTTGGTTTTCGTCTTTTGCCTCCCCCTCTTGTTTGATCGCCTGATTTCTTATTGTCCTGGTTTTGACCCCAGCCTGTATCTGGATTTACGCCTCGTCTTGCCCATGTCTGTTTTGGTCGCTCTGGTTTTGCCATTCGCTTGCTGAATCGACTCACTCACGACCCCGCATTAAACTCTTGTTACATTTTACCTCCGCGAGCGTCTGGTTCGTCAATCCAGCATCACACAAGCCTATATTGGTGGGCCCCCCACTGACTGTTTCCCACTGTTGGTCCACCCCCGGGGCACCCAGGTAGTTGTTCTATGCACAAGTTTTTTAAACTAGTTTTTAACCTCCTCAAATTGATTTGAAAAGACTTTTATTTTGAAAATAAATTAAGACAAAAATGGCAAATGCCTTAGAGGAAAAACCAATTCATAAATAATAACAAACATAAGAAAGAAGGAAAAATAAGTACAATGGACTGTGAGTGGAAAACAAGCGATGAAAAGTGGCATTGGTGGGGTGCCCAAAAGATGCTGAGCAAAACACTAGTGGACTGCCAGCTTTGCTCTTAGTGGGCCAACAGTGGTCTGCCATCCTTTTGCAATTAGGGTATAGGAGTGGGAGGGGGGGGGGGGGGGGGGTAGGGACCAGTTGTTTGCATTAGTTTTAACATTAAGAAATTGGCTTAGTAATTGACCTATAGGAAGGGCTCAAATGTGAAATGAGATCATCTTCTTTTTTAATTTAATTTGCAGTTTTTGTAACCAAAAAACAACAGATTTGCATATATCTGTTCAACCTACAACAGCCCAGCCCATTTGCATTCAAATATGAGCAGTGTTGAAGTCCCTGCTGCTTTTTAAATTGGACACAATACAGGGAAATCAATCAGAACAGAGGTCATTAAAGTCTTATTAACAAAAACAGCCTTTTAAAGTGTAGGGGATAAAAAGAGACTGGAAGGTGGTTTGGTAGCCATGAATGAATCCAGTTTCAAACTATTATATACCTGTTGTTAGAACAAAACCTTGTATCCCAATCATTTTTCAGAGTCATTTATGTCGCCCTTTACAATGCGTGTAAAGTTCAGGATGAATGGACCAAAAGAAATGGCGCAAAATGAATTGGAAGACAAGCCTGTCTACACTGAATTACAGTAGCAGTCAAAAGTTTGGAACTAAATAGATGTTGTTGGTGATTTTAAATACTCTACAGGCTTACACTTAACAGCTCCAACTGATTAGGTGTCTGAAACAGTACATACCCTGATATACCACATGTACTCTTGATGTATTACAGCATTATATGTTTGTCATATCTCCACCTCTAATATATATTTAGTTGTGTAAAAAACTTGCACAGTGTAAAAACTCTAGTTCCTCTTTCAGTTTAGTGAATATTCATGATGGATAGACCAATAGAATTGCTCCAAAACTGCTTAGAAATAAACCTTGTTCTATCAGCCTCCACTGCAGGTTAAGAAAGCCGTTTCATCCTCCTGTAAAGTTCTATTTTGGAGTTTTTTTTAAGGTGGACTGTATAATTCCATGAGTGTTATTTTATAGTTTGATGTCTTCACTTTTATTCTACAGTAAAGCATTAAACCTGTAATAAGGAGAACCTTCTATGAGCAGCTGGGTCTAAACATTTGACCGGTAGTGTACATTCAAAGTAAATCAGGTTTCCTACTGTGATGTTATCATCTTGGAGATATTTTTTAGGTTTTGTTTTTGACAGCGGTAATATCTTAATATTACTGCATTGTCCTAGTGCGTACTGTATGCAAGTTCAGCAAATTCTAGATTTTCCTTTTCTAAAAGGAGAAGAAAAGTAAGTAAAGGACTGCAACGGATAGACTCAAGGTCAGGAAGACCTTATAAAAGATTTATTTGTGGCAGGAAATAGCTGATGTAAGCGCTTTAAGTAGAAGTTCATCATCAGGGTAGTCTACCGCGCCTCTCTATTGCCTTTTCAGGTCTTGTATTTACACCTTGACCCTACGCCAGCCCCAGCCCCCACCTTTATGTAAAATTTGGCCATGTGATAAAACATTAATGACCAGACGTCAGCAAGAATCAGCGGAAGACTTGTTTTGAGAGCTATGCTGTTTGTAGTGGACTCCGCGTGAACCTCATGTGCCCATTAACGTTCTGGTTTTCTGCAAAGCCCTACAAGATGAATCCAGCACAAATATAAACTCACTGGACAAAAATAAACCCTCTGTGGCTGAAATGTACCTAATAACGTGTGATACCTCAACAAGCACGAATAACAGCTGTGATTGGATTTGGCATGGACTGGACAAGTTTCTGGATTTTGACCACATCAATGTTCAGACACTCTGGCTTCAAAGAATTGTGCAGTTGGGCCAGATTTGGTGGATGCCTTCCCTGGCACAATTCTGAGGAGAATTTCCTGTAGTCTGGGATTTTAGCCGCTGCTGGTAGACACCTGCAGATTCAGCAACTCCCTTCGTCTTTGGCACACCTAAATGCAATCACTCATCATTAACATCTGCTTTGGAGCCATTTTCCACACATGGAATGAGACATCCACTGAATTGTACCACCTCTTCTATGAATCCCGTTACACACCCAGCAGGTATTTATAGCCCAACCATCCTTGTTCAGCGCCATCTGCAGGAGCCTGATGTTACCACCAAATTACACATGCAAGGTGAAGTTATTCTGTAGCAAATGTATTTCCCAGTGATTCTCACCTGCATAACTGCTGAAGATGAATAAGAGAGAAAGAACGCTACATAGGTATAAGCAATAGCAAACAGACAGTTAACAGGGCCAAATGGCCCCAAGGGGCCCTTTCAGATCTTTGATTGCTTAGGCATGGCTAATTTGGGATAGAAATGAAGGGCATTGAGGGGTGGTTCATGAGAGTTCGTATGCAACAGTTTGATGAAGTCCTTACACTCATTTACATTGCTGGGTTCTGTTGCTAGGCTACACAGGTCCCTTGTTCTTCAGGAAATTAGCTTTTTCATTTGTAGCCATCGTGTGAGCATAATTTTGCACTGGACAATCGCTGATGAAATTCTTGTGTTTTGAATTATTTATTTGGCATAGAGGTTAGATTTCTGTTACTGGCGAACAGCAGAAATGAATACATGCCAGGCCTTGAGTAAGTGCACGATTCCTTGGTTGTATTTCAGAATAGCAGAAGTAGGGCAGAGGACAGAGATAGAATAAGAGAGACGGAGGCATGTAAAAGTTACTATGTGCCTCCAAATCACAAAGTTTTCCTATATGCGCTTAGGGTAAAAAAATAGCTGCAAAAATAGCTGCACCCAGGAAGGGATCAACCGACAGGAATGAAACTTGGTGGGCAGGTTTGACACCATGAATGATTCAAGTTTCAAGCTTGGCCACGCATGATGCCCTCCATGAGTCTTCCTGTTAGTGCCAGCACCATTGGCGGACGGCTGAACGACGCAGGACTACATGCACGCAGACCGTTATAACAATTGCCCTTAACACCACGTCAATGTCATCAACAACTGCAATGGTGTCATGCCAGACTGTCATAGACCGCCTTCTAAAGCAGTCATTACTGACCAACAAATAAACAAACACCACTCACCGCCACCCTCTAAAGGAGTCATTACCAACCATCAAATAAACACCACTCACCGCCACCCTCGAAAGGAGTCATTACCAACCATCAAATAAACAAACACCACTCACCGCCGCCCTCTAAAGGAGTCATTACCAACCATCAAATAATCAAATGTGGATCACAGCTGCCCTCTAAAGGTGCTACATTGCCAGTCAGATATTAGAAGTTCTAAAAACTATGATGTTGTCTTTTACTGTAATCTCCCTCAAACCAACATATGATTGTGAAAGCTAACAGCTGAGGAAAGTAAGCTTAAATACTCGTGTTCAGCTCACATAATTGTGAACAGGCAGTTATGTAAGTATTTGTGACAGGCCTAGGACCTGGCTCACTAATGCTCTTGTGCTTAACTGCAATCATATCCTCTCAGCAATCTAAAGCTCCCCCAGAAGAGTAGAGGCTGTCACTGCAGTAAGGATAATACCCTTAATACCCGTGATTTTAGAAGAACTGTTGTGTGAGAAGGGTTCTACAAACCGTTGGACTTTAGATACTGTATCACTCAGTATGTAAAAGCACACAGCATTATCGCTGGCTGAAAAAGATGTTTCTCAATGTCCGTTAAAGTGGCTCTGTCTGTTGGGACAGTGCTTAATTAAATTGCATTCCCTCATTTATCCATTTACTTTACCAGGGAAAGCAACTCTCTCAAATCCGCGTCACAGTGTTGACTTTCTGCGCAAGGCGTCTGCCTCGGAATATCCCAGCCTGCTGGCTTATTGGCATTTTCTTGGCTTTGCTCGTTAGACATTGATTTTTCTCTCCTCTTCTATATTCTCATTTTGTTAGTTACCCCACCATTCTTTTTCTCTATGTCATAGAGCTGTCCTCCCTTGCTTTCTTCCCCTGTCGGCCAACACACCTCTCTGCCTTTTGCTCTGGTCGGGATGAACCACCAGGGTGGTCCGAACCCTCTTCTTCTGTGTGTTTGTGTGTATGTGTGTTTGTGTGTGTATAAGGCTAAGAGTCGTGCTGTCTCTGTAGACCTGCTGGCTGCCTGGCTCTCTCCCACGCTCAGACGACTCTTTCAGCCCTTGCTCTGCCTCACATTCATGTGCCATTAGACTCCCATTAGCCTGTAATAGTTAGGTGGGTGGTTATCTATTTCTCTGTCATGATGTGGGCATCTGTAAAGGCCTTTTTTTCTTCTCACGATGCAGTTTAGCAGAAAGGCAGGAAGGCAGTTTAAGGTGGTCAGTTTTGCACCGTGTTTGTTTGTTGGTTTTGTGGTTAAATATGTGCCAGTTGTGAGTGAAAAAATGAAGGGCAGATGTGTGTGCGTGTGCAAATGTCACAGCTTCAGATTCACACCTGGCATTAACAAATGTTTTGAGTGATCATTGTAAGAGGAGAGTCCTAAGGAAAGGATTAAATGGGGTCCAGTGTGTTGTATCTACCAGTGTGCAGGAGTGGGTATGTGTGTGTGTGTGGAGTGTAGGTGTAGGATTTAGGGTATGGGTGTTGGAGCGAATGTGGGTGTGGAGTGTGTTTGGTGTAGGGTGTGGGATTGGTTGTACGGTGTGTGGACGTGTGTATGTGGTATGGAAGTCAGAAGTGGGGTGTGCGGAATCGGGTGTGGGATCTGAGGCAGTATGAGTGAATGTGGGTGTGAGGAGTGGGAGTGGTTGTGTGGAAGTGGGGTGTAGGGTGTGGGTTATGGGGTTGGGGTATCGGGTGTGGGGTATTGGAGTGAGGTGTAGGTGTGGGTCTAGGATGTGTGGTGTGGTTTGTGTGGGTGTGTGGTGTGGGATCTGTGGGTGTAGGAGTGAATGTGATTGTGGGGTGTGGGAGGGGTTGTGTGGTGTGTAGGTTATGGAAGTGAGGGTAGGTGTGGATCTAAAGTGTGGGGTGTGGTTTGTGTGGTGTTAGGAAGGGGGTTGCAGGGGGTGGAAGTGAGGGTGGAATGTAGGGAGTGGGTGTGGGGTGTGGTAGTGAGATCTGGGGTGTATGTTGCGGGAGTGGGGTGTAGGAGTGGGTGTAGGTTGTGCGGTTGGGTGTGACAGTCGTGACAGATGGAAACTGTGGGTGAATGCTATGGACAGATGAACTCGCTGCTCGAGCCTGCAGTGAAGCTGATGTACACATTCGTAACAGCCCGTAAATGTAAACAGACGAGGCCTTGCCGCACATTTTCAGCCGCAGGAGGCTGACATAGTACATATGTGCAGTGCCTCCCCTACATTTACACAATCAGATCACTGGAGACGCACTGGAGACACATGGACATGCCAGACATAATCACCCACACGTCTCACTGTCTACTTCTCGCCAGATCACTGCTAACCTGATGTTAATACCAGGTGTGAACTGCGCCTGTGTGACTGTGTCACTGTGTGCGGAAGCGCATGCATTTGTAAGTGCCATCAGGCGTGCGTGTTGTGCTGCACAGGAATACACAGGTTGACGAGCCTATACATAGCCTGCAGGGAGAACTAATTGAATATGGGGGATGCTATTTGTTTGACTGTCTGTGGTGATGGATGCCCCTCATAAGAGCTTGGAGATTCTGGATCATTCTTTAGTCTTCTGTTATCTGTCCTCACTGCCTTGCCTCATTCGCTCCAAACATTCGGCATCATTTGTTTTCACTCTATATTCAGCACACTTTTCCTGTTATCGCCTGATCGTAGATCAACAAGGTAGTGGCATGGCAGATGTGCGGACGCATGCGTCTTTGTCCGGCCGTGACAAAGCGCGGCTGAATTGAGAGTGAAGGAGGAAGCTTCATACGCCGTGCCCTTGAGACACCAAGTGCATGTGTCCTTGACATGAGGTAATGACTGCTGGCATGCTGGGCCTGAGCGATCGCGGAGGTGTATGTTTAAAGTGGCTTATAACGTGACCCCGGAGCCTCGCGGCTGTTGGAATGAATCAGCGGCATCCTGTAATCTAGCTGCGTTATTTAGTGAGGTGCTTAAGCTCTGTGGGTAGTTGTTTAAGGCCTGCTGGTTATTGTGAATTATGAGTCCTCTTTTTTCACTCGCACTTGGCCATTTGTATTCATAATTTGAATTCATTCATCATACCCAACACTTAGTGGACTGTGCGTGCTTGTGTGTGTGTTTGTGTACCTGTGACTGCGGGTGTGTGTGAGAATCTGACCAATAAAGATAAAGGGAGGAATAATATCCGAGCTTAACTAACGCAGAAGAGAGACAGCTTAAGGACAGAGATGGGAGAAATGTGCTCCATGGTGCATTTGGTCTGTTTGTTTATGTGCACATGTGTATGTGTATGTATTTCCACTTAAGTGATGCAAGTGTGGCTCTCCAGCTTAGGCTCCTGTGCCATGGCAACAGGTATAATGATCACCTCTTAGACCTTTAGCACCTCTTGGGTTACTGTATACATACAGCATGTTGATCAGTGGCTGACTAAACCACACTATACATACACAGTAATGATGTTTGCCAGGAAATGGGTTCTGCAGGTGCACTATGGAAGAGCATGCATGGGAATTATCAATATGCAGGTTATACATGTGCACACTCAGTTTCTCATATGATAACGAAGCCTAGCACTGAACTAACATGGTACGATGCATTGTTAAACTAACTAACATCTGAAGTATGACCGTTTCCCAAAAAGCGTACCTTGTTCGTACCGCAGTAGTTTGAACCATGTTGGTTTCAACCACCATAGTTAGATCCACCAAGTTTCCATATATGTGCAGTCTAACTTTCACAACTGGAAGAACTGAAAACTCACAAACCTTATAATAATGTCATGATGACAAGATATGAGAATTCATGTATTATTTAGGCTACTCATGTGTATTAATTTATTGTAATCATATAACTTACCATCACCACTAACATTAAAAATGCAGTAAAACATTTCAACGCTCTCCTGTTTGCACCGTTTGAACCTCTCATGGTCGCGAGGTGCCCCCTATAATGATTCATGCACAATTACAATGGACATGGATATGTTTATATAAGGTATTAGCTGTTATTATTATACCGTTTGTACAACAAAAGACTGCTAATTTTATTTGTGTTTCTCACTATAAAATGTGGTGACGTGATTTCAGTTTGTCTATCATTACTGTTTAAACACTTTCAGCCCATTTCTAACTGTGATAATTCTAATAACTATGATCATTTTGATTAATAGAATCATGACATTAAATTTTCATTTAATATTCATATAAGACATCACCATGTTTTCTGTTTATAGATGTAAAGCACCTCATGGAACTGGCTAAAGTGATGCTTGGTGTCAGTGAAACAGTGTTTTTAAAACAATCACATTTTTTCTTTTCAATTTATTTAATTTATTTAACAAAATAGAAAATACGCTCACCAGATGAAAAAAATGAGTAATCTGTAACCAAACATGCGTTAGTATGTACAATAGTATGTAACACCTCCACAAGCATAAAAAAAAAACAGCTGTGATTGGATTGGGCATGGATTGGACAGGTTTCTGGATGTAGGCCACATCAATGTTCAGACATTCTTGCATCAAAGAATTGTGCAGTTGGGCCAGATTTGGTGGATGCCTTCCCTGGTACAATTCTGAGGAGAGTTTCCTGTAGACTGGGATTTTAGCCACTGCTGGTAGACCCGTATGACCGTACGCTTCCATACACCTGCAGATTCAGCTACTTCCTTCACACTATGGTCTTTGACACGCCCAAATGCAAACACTTCTTTTAGCCAATCATTAACATCTGATTTGGAGCCATTTTCCACACATGGAACAAGACATTCACTGCACTGTACCACCTCTTCTCATCCATGAATCCCGTCACTCACACCCTGCAGGTATTTATAGCCCCATCATCCTCATGCAGTGCAGGAGCCTGTAGTTACTACCACCTTAAACATGCAAGGTGACTCATTTTTTGTCCATTGATCTTATTAGATAGGTTTGATATTAAATCTGTCTATCTAAAGATATATTTTTGATTTATTTGTACTACTTTTAATTTAAATAGGGTTTAAATCACTGGCACATCACGGCATTCCGCTTTACTATTTCATATTTACGTTATAACTTTTTTTGGAAATGGGGTCGTATGTTCTGTGCAGAGCACGATGCTGTTGCACGGGGGTGGTTGCAGCTGAGATATTAATGAACAACTCAAGACTTAGCCAGACTTCTTTCTGGAGTAAACCAGCCAAGGAGAATGCGTGTATGTGTGTGCGAATGTGTGACTGAATGGAGCGCAGCTGAGACCCCACAGCTGGAGCGTGGAGCTTGTCAGGGAAAGAAACACTAACAGTATGAGTAAATGTATTACCTCCGCGAAAGTGTCACATTCATATGGATGTAGTGGAATCCGTATCCCTCACTGTATGATTTATGTAAGAGTGAAGACACTGAGAGTGACGGGTAGATTGCCTCAGATCATGCCCCTTTGATGTCATGTCAGACATCCATGGCCTTTCACATCTAAAAGGAGAGAGAGCAAATGAATGTGCCACACAGAGGGAAGAACAGAGAAGCGTGCCATCTCTCTTTCTGAGCTAGGAAATCGTTTGGATGAAAAAGAAGCAAAGTAGAAATAGAGAGCGCTGCAGGCAGAAAGCAGGGACAGGCGTTGGTCTGAAATATGCAGTTCCATTCATTGTTACACGAACATTGCAGAACGTGCTTTGTCCATTGCAGTCGTGTGTCCTTTTTGTTCGCAGTCGTTTTCTAACCACTCCTTCTTGTTTGTCCTCAATAGAAAAGTACTGAGCTCATGTTTCCGTCTAATACTTCCCTACTGATGTTTGGCCGGCTTCATGTTTTCAATCAATACAGCACTTCATTCCTTTCACAGATAACTCCAGAGAGCGTCCTGATGGCCTGCTTCTTTCTGAGTTACGGCATGTTGCAGCCAGGCTGTGTGGGAGTGCCCCCAGTGCTCATCCTCCAACCCTTCCACGTGTCTGGAGACTCCCACCAGCAGAATTTTCCACTCCCCAACAGGTATCTATCCTAGCCCATATTGCATAATGGATGACCCAGATACACACTATCTCATGTTATATATGTTATCTGAGCTCGTCTGTGGACTATAGTAGGACTGGGAAGTGAGTAGTAGTACAGAAGTGAGTATTGGTGTGAAGTCTCAGAATACGATCACATCATGGATAGAGTGATAAGCCCAAAATGCTAAACTGCTTCTGGCCCCTCCCTCAATACTAATTAACTGGAGCTGAACATGAATGGCTTCAATAAAACAGTAAGCCATGAGAGCTGTGTATTACCCAATGAATGCTTGGGATAGGCTCTAGCAACCCCTTCAGCCCTACCCTCAAACCCCCCAGCCCTCCCCTCAAACCGGATAGAAGTGTAGGTGATGAATGAGTGAGTGAGCTGTGTCTTAGAGGTCTGCGCAGGATTGATCTTTTTAATCCCGCTCCTGCTAGAATTCATCCCACTCCCACTCACTCCCACCAAGATGCAGCAACGTTTGTCCCACTTCTGCCCGCAGCCCCATACAAGGGTAAATGACATTTGATATTTGACATACTTCATTCATATATAAACTGAATAAACTGAAAATGACTGCCATATGTCATATCTGCTTTTAGTCAGATTAATTGTGGTCTGTTGGTCTTTCTTTAAAGCACTTTGCCCAGCTGAGGCCAAATGACCTTCTGAAGTTACTACTATATATATGTATGTGTATAGTGATTGCATTTGGGTGTGCCAAAGACCATACATAGTGTGAAGGAAGTAGCTGAATCTGCAGGTGTATGGAAGCGTACAGTTATACGGGTCTACCAGCAGTGGCCAAAATCCCAGTCTACAGAAAACTCTCCTCGGAATTGTGCCAGGAAAGGCATCCACCAATTCTGAACGAGCTGTGCAATTTTTTGATGTAAGAGTGTCTGAACTTTGATGTGGCCCACATCCAGAAACTTGTCCAGTACATGCCAAATCCAATCACAGCTGTTATTCGTGCTCATGGAGATATTACATGCTATTAGATTCGTTTTAGTCACAGGTGACACATTTTCTTGTACAGTGACATGATATAAAGCAGTTACAGTTGTACAGTTATATGTATATAAAATTATTTGTATGTATATAAAATTTTATGTTTAATGATTTGCAGGATTTTATGTATGTACAGTATTTGTTTTTTCAAGATATGGTGAGACCCATAAGTTAGTGATTTCACAGTTAATGATTTGTTGAGCAGGACAAATTGAGCAAGAGTAAAAGGGTCTTAAATGTAAAGGATTAACTCAAGTTATTGTTTTTAATGAAATTTAGAAAAACAGTTTTGCAATAAACACACAATGCATGATTGTGGTACAAGATGATGTCACTTTGTAACAGAGAAAAGGGCTGGAATTCCAGTGAGGCATTCCAGACAGCAAAGAAAAGTGGTTTCTGTGGGAGACAGTTTCTCCTATTTAGGTCTTTAACTTTGCAGACCATTTACATACACAGACAGCTCCAGAAAACTACACAGAAGCCTTAAACAACTTAATCTAATTTTAAATTTTACTTTTAGTGTGTCCATCCTTCTTTATTACGAATTCCACTGTTATTGGGAGANCCTATTTAGGTCTTTAACTTTGCAGACCATTTACATACACAGACAGCTCCAGAAAACTACACAGAAGCCTTAAACAACTTAATTTAATTTTAAATACTTACTTTTAGTATGTCCATCCTTCTTTATTACGAATTCCATTGTTACTGGGAGACCCAAAGGAAAGTGTTTCTGTTTTTTCTATTTCCTGCTTTGTTTGCAAATGTCTTCTTTTTCGTCCATATTCGTTTTGTCAGTGAGAGCTTTTTGACCGCTACACATCCTTTCTAACCCATAGCGTTGAGTTGTCTTCTCCCAGTGGAAGGATGGACAGAAACACCTGTTGATTTTTTCATATCTGAAGCAAAAGTGGAGCTTTACTCCAGATTACTGTTCATAAGGCTACATTACACCTACATAAGCTTGTCATGACAGCTGACATAACCATACTTAAATATTTATAAAAGCTTATTCCAGTAGATTTCATCTTTCAAAAAGGCTACTAACTAACTTTGAACAAAACTGGTTAAAATGTAACCTTTTTATTTATGTACGTTTATTTACATTTATGGATATTCATGTAGTGCTATAAAGTATTGCCAATTTTGGAGCTCCAGTTTTGGAAACTTTCCAGTTTTGTTTTATTACTTAGTGGTTGTTTTAATACAATGTGTAATAATGAATTGCAATTAACATCATTCATTTGTGCAGGCAATTACTCATATTAGTCTATGATTGTTCAAATATGGCAGATTGTCCATTTAAAGAACAGTGGATTTTGTTATAGCTATATGAGCATGTAGATGGAAATCAGTAGGCAATTCAAACCGAAATGTGAAGGTGTCAAATGTCATAATGTAAAGCATTTAAAATGGCCTATGTTTGGATATGAAGTTCATATAGTACACATATACATCACATATACAGCACAGCAGTATTAATATTTCAGCTTCACGAGTAGATTTATTTACATTGAGATGTATTTCCTTAAATGCATAGTGCATCTGATTATACAATAATGGTGTGAAAATGATAATTAAAATGTTATCTATTTTATATGCATTCGCGCTTCTATTTGAAAGGGCAAAAGTCCACTGAAACAGCATCTCTCCTCTGACATTTTCTCGCCTGTGGCAAAATGTTTTTGCACATGCCTTCAACCTGACTGCGTTTTCATTTTCTTATTTGAGTGGATAAGCTTCAACAGAATGTATTCATTACTTACAATAAACAAAATCTTCATCTCAAAGTAAGAGCAACACTAACTGCTTATTCCAACTCCAGAGGTGATCTGAATTTTCCCACTATACAGTTGCTTTTGTTAGTTTGCTGTTTGTTGGTTTATCTCTACGGGGCAGTGTAGTCTGCCGAAGGCGTCCTCCGGTGCTACTGATATTGCTGATGATACAGAGATGCCGAACTATGTTTTGCTTGTTTATACTTCAGATTTGATGTATTTCTGTGTATAAACAGATGTTTTATCAAAAGAGCCATCGATGGGACTTAAAAAGTTGTACTAGAATGAGAGGACTACAGTGGCAGAGTCATACCAACATAGAGTTCGCAGGCACCTGGACATTAGAATGGACCTATGGATGTTTTTATGTTTTTTTTTTATATTTAATTCAATATTTAATATTATATATATTTATTGACTTTACTTGCATGTTTACTTGCATATATATATATATGCAATAGGAAATAAATATTTGATCCCTTGCTGATTTTGTAAGTTTGCCCACTGACAAAGATATGAACTGTCTATCATTTTGAGGGTAGGTTTATTTTAACAGTGAGAGATAGAATATCAAAAAGAAAATCCAGAAAATTACATTGTATAAAATATATA